>OY728122.1:1087535270-1088785270 GCA_963277665.1 Viscum album
CATAACCATATGACTAGCTTTTTAATATAGCATGTAAAGGTTCTCATCATAGAAGAGAACTTTTATAACCTATTTTGATGTGAAAGATACTCTAGGACATTATCACATTAATTTTACATATGAGAATAATCATTTTTTATAAGGTATATTTTAATACTCAATTATATGAATATTTAATAACTCTAAAGTATAAAGTATTTGGTTTTAGGGTACCAACTCCAAAACTAAGTATGAAGATAGAATAGATAAGTCAGTGGAGTTTTATTAATGCACTCAAAGTTGAGTACTCATATACTTTATATATTTGGAAAAGAATTTTAAGAACTAAGTAAATGTTCTAATAATTTCAAAAATTCATTAAATTCGTTTTTAGTGGAAATAGTGTGATTGGAGAATGCCTATAAATGTTTTAAGAGGATTTCATTTGATTTAAATAAATTATGTAATTCAAAGTTAGAGGGTATAAGTTGGAAAAGGAATATGTAATAACCCTTAGAAAATAAAATTAGAAAATGACTAGAGCTAACTATAATACATAACATTCTATGGATGATATGTATGAATCCCACTGAGGTGAAGCTAAATAATTAGAAAATTCCTTGAGAGTTCACAATTTGATATGTAATATATTTCATGATATATATAATATTTTATTCTAGTACAAGATATATATTAGAGAATATAAAAGATATTTGATAACATTTTATAGAAATTTGGTAAATGGATAGATTTTACATGATACATAATATATTTTTCTTGTGGAATAAATTTTTTTCAGTGGACATTGAAATGAAATAATTGAAAGGGTCCTATGTGATACATAATATATTTTAAAAACATAAATAAAATATATGTTCAGGGTTATATTGAAATACAACAATGGAATAATCATTGAATATATATGTAAGCTATTTTGATCATATAGAATATTCATTTTATAGTAAATAGATAAATGAATAAAATTAAAAAATGTATGATGATATGTAAGATATTTATTACATATGTATGATATTTTTTGAAGTTCCTATGGAATTGGGATAATATAAATTACCATATATTGATAATTAAGAAATTTGGAGTATTTTTAATATTTTAATATGGTATAGAAAATATTATAGAGTGTAAAACTAGAAATGTATCAAAACATACAAGGTAGATGACATATTTATTGATATTTAAGAATTTCAAGGAATGTGTCAGATAATTTAAGCCCGTATAAGTATTACAAAAGAAACCACATTTCTTACATGAGGTTTTTGAGTTATGAAAAATTTGATCATTCTATGTATAAATCCAAATAATGTTGTGATTTATTTAAAGTCATAAATATCATGATGTTATGATTTATTCTTTGTTATAGATGAGGTTATTGGAGGACTAAATAAATATTTATTGAAAATTTTCACTAATTGATTATTTTGAAATTTATAAATATATAGATTTGAAAATAATTATTGGTGTATCAAAGATAGAAAATTACAAGGAATGTTATCAACCAATTTAAATGTGAATATTGGTATTTTTGGAGTGGTAGTTGAGATAATAATAAAAATTATAGTGGTCTAGAGTTGGTGAATAAGATTATATTTTTTATATGAATGTTAAAAAAGATCATAAGAAAAAAGATTATTTTAGTGTGGGAAGATTAAAAATCAATACTACAAAATTTTTGTTTCTCCATATTATTAAATTAAATGAGAGTAAAATGTTGAAGAAACTCTAAGATAGAAGAAAACATGAATTGAATACAAATATGAATAGGGCCGAGGAATTATGAGTTCAATGAGGTGCTTCTATTTCATACCCTACTATCATCAAAGGAAAAGAAAATAGAAGAAGGTGGTTGAGGAAGGTAAGAATGACTCAAGTAAAATCCTAAGATACCATAATATCTTTGAAGCCTAAAGTGGAATAAGGAATAAGAATAAGTGATTTGGGCAATGTTGTCACTCCTCCTTCCTATATATAAATAATGTGTAGAGACTCTTGATGAATTAAGTAAATAATTCCAGTGATCTTGATTTATAATAAGGTCTAAATGTTATACAATAATGGTAAAATTAATATTTTATTATAAAAAGATTAATTTACAATCAATTACCTATTGTTGAGGAATAAAAACTTATTATTTTGATGTAGTGACATCCTGATTGGAGAATAAAATCTATTTAGTATTATGTTTATATGACCTTTTTCTAAACTAGTGTGATCTAGTATAAAGAACTAGTATGAAGTTGTAACTATTATGAAAGAACATTTGGGTAAATTTTGATACATTTCCCCTATGTATTAACCTTACGATATTAGTAAAACACCTATGTATTAGATGACGTGGATGTAGTCACCCACATTTGGGTTGAATCATGTAAAAATATTGTGTACAAAACTGTTGTATATTTATTTCTTTTCTTGTGGTAGTGTTTTTTGGAAATACATAAGAATATACATACATATTAACTATGGTATATATTTTAATATTAATATGGTAATTAAAAAGATGTGGGAATTCAATGAAAACAGTCACATTTATTCAGACATCCCCTCTTATAGAAACACAATGATTGGCTTGGAATTTTTATAGTAGTAGAGATTATCTAGGGTCTCTCTTACCCGATATATTTTGTTTTATAGTTTTTTTAGATATAAATGAGTCATATATTTAAATTTTTATAATTATATCCTATAGAAAATTTTTCTTCTATCCCAATCAATACAAATATAGAAGTTTTTTATAAAACCTTGAAGAACCAAAAAAATAAAGACGCAAAGTAGTTGCGATAAATTTTAATAGTGAAATAGGGTAAACCACTATTTTATGGTAATCAAAGTGGTAGTTTATTGGTTAAGTATATTGATAATTTTCAATTATAATTATAATGTTTAAGTTATAAAGAGTATGTGGATAATGAGTCATATATAATAATTTTCTCTAAAGTAAATGATTTCTTGAAAAATATTTTGTTAGTATAATCTCTTTTCACAAACATGCATCGGGGATATAAAAAATTAAAAATAAAAACTAGTGATGGAAGTAGTTGTTATGAAAAGGGTATTGATTAAGATGTTTCAAAAGTAAAACAATATCACCAAATAAATCAAAATCATGGAACATCCCTTACTTAATATAAATAAAAAATATTAATAGATAAAGAATAATTTAAAAATAGTATTTAAAATAATTATTATGTAAGTTAAGTATATAAATATAGGAGTAAACTCTAAGAGTTTTTATAGATGTCAATAATACATTGTTGGAGATTAAATCTAAAAGGATAAAATAGATTTCCAATTATTTTTATAAATAAAGTTTGATTCATAGAGATTTGATTGAGAAGGAAAATAAAGAATCTTAATAATGATTGATATTAGTTCAGGTTGATAAAAATACCATCAACATGATGTGTCTTGAATTATAAGTCAAATTGGTAAACTTGGAAGTGATCCAAACTGAATATTCTCAAACAGCTATGAGGAGATCTGATTCCATAAATTTTTTTAATAAGACTATAGATTCTAAAAAGAATAAAAATATTTTAGTTAATATCTTTAAATCATACAAAAATTTATCCACTACAATCTCACAACAAAAGGTATCCCATGTTATAAGAAAAAAATTTCACTAAAACTATTTACTTGAAAAATGTTGGTCACAACACCAAATTTTAATAAATAAGGGGGAATTCTTTGAAATCCACTACTACATAAAGGGTTGATATAATAATTTATAAACATATAATTCACCAAAATATTCCCAAAATAATTAAGTTTTTATTCAAAAATATCTTGGTTTTAATACTACAATAATTGAAAAAAAATAAAGTGAATAAGGTTTATTATCCATTTCTGGTGTTATTGTAGGTTTAGACATAACTCCCTTGAATTTTTTAATAATATATGAGTTCATGGAGATTAGGGAAGTATTTCATTTTGGGAGCAAATATAAACATAGTTAATGTACCAAAAATATGTTAAATCTATTCACCTCAAACAAAATTGAGAGATTTGAGTATTTTTTGTAAATTAAATCCCAAGTGGTCATTGTTCTGATGGGTGATATTATAATTAGACCAAGAATAATTCATATACTAATTAGAAGGGAAAATAACAATATAAGAGGAAGAAAAGGAGAAATAGAGGTGACTTTTCCTTGGGATATAAGTAGAATAAAAGTATTGAGAAAACTACACCGAAGAATAATGTAATTAATTATTTTACTCCCAAGTAGAGATGCTTTTATTATGGAAATTTTTAAACAAGGAATGAATATAAAAGTATAAGGAAGAATTCGAGGATAAAATAGATATTATATCTAAGAAAGAAACTAGACGATTGGTTTAGTGGAAGATATACAAGAAGAACAATTAAAGAAGTTTCTTAAAATGTGTGTCTTAAAATTTTGTGAGGAATGGTGTGGAAGTTAGAAATAGTATATATTTCTCCAAACAAATGAATCACATGGATAGAAGGATAGAAGTATGTGTTAAATAAGAAATATAAGAATCATTGACTCCATGTCCAAAGATTACAGCTATGAAAAAATAGTTTCCACAAAAGAAAAAAGATATGAATATTCTTATGGAATGCAGGATTATAGGTCCAAAACAATTGAAAAATGATAAGACTATAAAGCAATCAAAAAATTAAATTTATTTTCTACTTTATGTGAGAAGGAAAATTCCACAGATGAAGAATACTATGAAATGATTTAATACTATGTTTCCCATAAGATCTCATCCCTCTAAAATCTAAGAGGAATAATGAATGAAGATCTCATACACCATTAGATATGAAAAGAAAATAATTTCAAGGTTGAGAAAAAAATATAGCATTTCTTCTCTCATTATGATTTAAAGAAGAACCTACCCTATTCACATAATTTTTTATTTCATTCTATATGTAGATAAGTGAATGTGATTCATATAGATAGAGAATATTGTGAAAATTTTATAGAATTAAGGGTTTTCCATCATGAGATTATTTAACATGAATCATGATGCCTTGTTGAGTCACGATGCTTAATAGAGTATAAGGATTTCATTTACAGTCAATATATATGTTGACTATCGATATCTTTTGGGTGATAGTGGAATATAAAAATGAATTAATATGTTTAATTCTATAAAGTTAAGTTTATATTACTTATAATTGTCCTATGTGATGTATTCAATTAGATATATTATGGGATATCTATCTATATTTTGGAAATTAAGATGATGGATGAACACTAAGATACTACCCTAAATAGTGAGAATGATTAATGTTGCTTTGTAGGAAGAAACCAATACATAAAATCATTATTTCTATGATATATGAATAGATTTATTGAAATTGTTATTACAAAACGAAATAATTTTCTATAACATGTTTCCTATGAAGTTGAAAAAACATATACTGAATATATTGAAGATATATTATTATAGAGGAGAAATGTTTTATAAAATATTGAGAAATCATCCTTGGATAATCCAGAAAAATATATATTATAATAAAAGGATAATACCTATTGGATACTAGTTATATAATTATATTTATGACTTTTAAATAAAATAGAATGTGGAGTTTTATTAAAGTACTCAAATTTGTGTACTCATATTCTATAAGGATTTAAAAATAAATTTGAAGAGGTTTTGACATATTATGATAATTTACAATATACATTTAAGTATTTTTTTAGTTCAATTGGAATGATTTTAGAATACCTAATGGTTTTTTGAGAAATTCTGGGATAACATGAAGAAATTATGGAATATTGAGTTTGAGGTGAAAATTTAGCAAAGGCATATGTAATATCCCTTGTAATAATTATTAAAATTGGAATAGAGCTCACTGTAATATGTATCATTCTCTAAATTAAAGGTAAGAAGCACTCAATGATGATGTTGAAGAATTGTAAAATTCATAGAGAGTTTACAATATGGAATTTTATATATTTCATATGGTATATGAGATTTGTTTTCTAATACCTGACATATCTTAGTATAAATGTATTATATTTTTTGATTTCTTCTTGAAATATAGTTATGTAAAAGATATTTTCAAGTATATAATATATTTTTAATGAAGAATATATAAGATATTTTAGTATAATGTAGAATAAATTTGATAAGTATCACAGTACAATTTTAAAAATTAGAAAATATTGCACAAATACATATTATATTAGCAGAATATGAAAGATACATATTGTAGTGTATACCAAAATTAGTAAAAATAAATAAACCTTATGGTGAGGTGTAATATATTTGAGGTATATTGATATACATTTTTATGTTCCTAATAAAATTTGGAAAATAAAAAACCCTCATTTTGATTTGTTAGATATTTCGAGCACACATCACATTTTTAAGATAATATTCAAGATATTTCAATGTAGAAAAATGTAAAATTATAAGAACTTACATATTAAATAATATATTTTTAGATACATAAGAAATCCAATGGAATTCATATAATATTTTATGAATACATAAGTGATTTTTAAGAAACTCTATATTTTATTTAAGTTTTTTCAGTTATGAAAAATGTGGGGATTTTTTAGATTAATTCAAATAATATTGTGTTTGATTTCAATACTTCAATATCATGATTCTGAGATTGATCTGTGATTAATGGTGAATTTTTTTAATACTTAAATGAATATTAATTGATAAGATAAATTCTTCATTATTTTATGATTTTTACATAGGAATATTAAAAAATAATTTAAGGGAGTAAATCTAGAATAATATAAATAGTAAAAATGAGAAGATGAGTATTTCTGGAATATCAATTGAGATAATAATAAGTATAAAATTTGGGTGTGGTAAAAAACTAATAATTTATTATGTGAAATTAAAATAGAATAAAAAGAAAGAATATTATTGCAGTGAGAGAAAATTGAGACATAATACTGTAACATTATTCTTGATCTAGTGTTTTGAATATAGGGAGAGAGAGAGAGTAATAATTCATCCATACTTAGAGATATAAAATCTTGTGTATTGAAGAAAAAGAACAAGATAAGGGAAAGAGGAGGAGCCTTATGAAGTAATGCTACATTATACCCCATTTTCATCAAAGGTTTCAGATAAAGAAAAAATAATATGAATAAAAAGTGAGAGTGGATTCCTATCACATGAAACCTTGATGTCATATAATCTAAAAGGGGTGGTATAAATAAGAATAAGTTAGTTGAGAAAGGATGAAACAAATATTGTCTATTCATGAAGTATGTTATGAGACTGTTAAAAAATTGAGTGGGAAAAGTTATCAATATTAATCTTGTGTAAGGTCTAGACTTTTGTTTACTTAAGATAGAAAGTATAATGTGTAAGTTGTTTTAGTATAAGACTTTGGTATTCAAGTACCTATTTTTGTGGAAGATGTTATTATTGTGATATAGTGAAATATGAAGTAGAGAATAAGGTATTCTTCCATAGTGTGTTTGGAGGAACTTTTGTAAACTCAAAGAAGATAGTTTAAAAACCCACCTAGAAGATATAAATGTTGGGAATATATTTGGGAGTTAAGGATGACATCATCCCCAAGTGTATTCACATAGTTATATTCATTAAACACCTATGTCTTGGGCAACACCTAAACACCCAAGTGTATAATCAACCACATTGGTGGTGAACCTTATAAAATTATTCTATGTTGTTCTATTTTCTATTTAATTAATTACTTATTATGGTGTTTTTTGGGATGTCATAAGTATATGTATACATGTTAATTGATATATAAGTTTTAATTTTAAGAGTGGAAGTTAAAAGAGATGATAGTTCAATAACAAAAGTCTCAATGATTCACCCCCCCCCCTCAAAGTGACTTCATGATATACAAGTAAATTAAAGTATAAATGATGTTATACTAGATTATTACCATTTCATAGGGCTATAAATTATGGAATTCATAATAATTATCAATTTTAATGTGTATCATATTGTCACACATTAGTCTATAGAATATGGATTGATTTTGGAAAAAAGTGTTTATCCAAAATTTGAGATAACTTTTATAATAATTATATCTAAATAAGTTCAAATATATTCACAAATATTTTCATTGTTTTGGATAATAAGGTTTGAGAATCATCAGCGTAGGTGAGAATTGCTAGATTTTTTAACTAAACAAAAACCCATGATATTGTGAAAGTCGTAATTCTAAGATTTCTATTGTGGAATGGTTTTTTTCACATCATAGTGTTCACCATTAATGATATTAATTGTATTTTGGACACTTCTACTATGTTTATTATCATATTTTAGACTTGTGACACATAATTTAATGATATTTTTTGAGTTTAGTGAATTTTAATGTTTCTTAAGAAATCACTTGATAAATAAGGTTTTCATTATAAATGTTTTAATGGATAAAGACAAAGAGTTGGTCTAACAAATCAACCCAGATCATCCATTGGCTCAGTTCGAGTTGCTACATACCCAGTTGGGTTCACTAATTTTCAAGGGGTGGAAACTAGTATGTTTTGTTTAAGGAAGTAATTGGGGAATTGTATATCCCACTAAATTGACATCCTATTTCAGGGGAATATTCTAACAAAAAAAACATTATCTCCCATCTGTAAATCAAGCATTCCGAAAAATAAAATTTGAAGGCCATATAATACATATATACATGTATGAAAATATTAACATCCATTTATTTTAATAAAGATAAAATTGAAAATGGATGTAAATGTATTTATTAGTAAAGTATAAAAATAAAGTCAAAATTTAAAAAAATTCGAAAAGTGGTGATATGAATCAACTCAATATTCCACCGCCACTATACTTCATTGAAGAGGTCATCCCAACTACTCTAGTACCATACGAGACCAAATAAAATCCATGTAAAGAGGGGAATTTTATCTTCTTATTCCCAGAATATCATTAGGTATGCTACAAACCCACTGAGGTGTATATGTAGGGTTTGAGAATGAATGCATAGTAGGCACCACCAAAGATCTCAACTCCCACCAGATAATAATCAGGTGAATGAATGCATCAATATCTTTTAAAATATATCCACACATACATAAAGTTTTTGAAAATAGAGAAAACCCAATCAGTATACTAAAGTCATCAATAATAAATTATCTGGAATAATTAGATAACTCTTGAACCCATAGAGGATCCATATATGCTTTGAGACCAATCTCAAACTCCATGATAGTAGAAATAGTTAATTATCTACATGTGAGAAATAAATCACCAACATCCTTTATAAGAGTCCACACACATGCACACATATCTCTAGATCCACTATAAAAATAGTAATTAGTAGTGGTTTTATTGGCATTTAGCTGTGGTTTTTTCATGACAGTTTAAACCGTAGGTAAATAATTTGTTATATTTTTTTATTTAAATATATTTATTTTAAAAAATATTATGAATATAATTTTTTATTATTAACTACTATTATTTATTCTCTACTTGTTTTAATATTTTTTA
Source organism: Viscum album (assembly GCA_963277665.1). NCBI lineage: Eukaryota > Viridiplantae > Streptophyta > Magnoliopsida > Santalales > Viscaceae > Viscum > Viscum album. Next base: position 1,087,544,699 of record OY728122.1, read on the forward strand.
CATTACACAAAAATATCTCACGAGGTCCCTCATCCTGACACTACAGTCACACATTCTCATTTAACTCTCCATGTATTAACCACCCCATCAAATAAATTTATATTTGATAAAATATTAGTAATTTTTTAACCTAATTGAAAATATAATATATTTTAGACACAAAACGTGAATAAAATAAAAAATTCTTAATGAATTAGTAATTAATAATAATTTTTAGTTGTAACTATTTAAGAATTAAAATTTACTTATTTATTTATTTATAATAAATTCATAACAAATATTAATTTCTAATTGAAAATTAATTAATAATAATTACTAATTAATAAGTTATTAAAAATTTAAATAACACATAATTAATTAATATACATATTTGATAATTAAAAATAAATATTTGTTAATTAATGACTAATAATTCATAATTCACAATTCATAATTCATAACTTAGAATTAACAATTAATAATTACTAATTATAAAATAATAATTAATATTTATAAAATAATTATTATAACTAATTAATAATTATTAATTACAATATAATAATTAATAGTTAGTGAATTATAATTAATAATTAATTTAATTTTTAAATAATTAACCACTACTAATTATAGATAATTAATAATGAATAATTAATTAATATTATAAATCAATCATCAACGAATTATTATTATTACATATTAATTATTAATTATTCAAAAGCAATTAAAATTTTAATCAGTTAATATAATTAATTATTATTAATTGTACAGTTTTTCTTTTAAAATTGGTAATAAAATTAAACAATAATTATAATAAAATTTCTTATTTAGTGATGATTTTAATCACCACTCTATAATGACAATTATTGATAAACAATCCTGAAGTAGCAATGTTTTTTTAAAACAACTACTAAAAAATAAAAATAAAACATTTAGCATTGATTCTAAAAATAATTATTCAATTCTCTTTATCCTATCGTGATTGACTAATGGATATTTCTAATATTTATAAAATTATTTTATAATGAATATATACACAGTGTTCACATACCTAGGGATTTATTCTTTTTAATCAAACATTACAACCTGTTTCTCATGTTATATGTCCATTTCTTGTCTTACTATATTATTTTTTTTGTGGAATTATTCTTATAAGTATAATGTTCACTTCAATCAACATGTCTAAATATATTTAATTTTAATTATTTCTCACTTTCTTTAGGGATTATGTATATATATTTTTTTTATTTTTTCTATTCTATTATGAAGTAACAAAACAATTCACATAATGTGATTCATGTGATGAAATGTTTACTACATGACTAGAAGTGTTCCTCCTTATAATTGTAATCATCTTAGTTGTGATTAATATGAAAGGATATGAGTCATGATATAAATATCACTTACCCGTGATATGGAAATCTCTTACAAGGCTCTATTACTTACGTAAACGGTTTTTTTTCACAAAATACTTACCCCACTTTATTTATATGACTTTACTCTTTTGTGTCCAATTATTTTATATAAATTCACTTACGCAACTTCAAAATCCTTCCTACAGAATCTATTTATTTCTATAGTTTCACTAGTTTAGATTTAGAATCATTATTATTTCATAAATTAAAGAACCATTAAACTAATTTAAACCTTATTCAAAAAAATTACACACTTCTAGAAATTATTAAATGAGCAAGAATAAATATTTTACCACAAATTCCTTAAATTCTATTAAAAAAATCTCACTATATTATTTTAGACTTCCTACTTTACTTATACCATGCTTTCTAATCTTGTACCTTCTCCCTCATTACATAATCAATCATCTCAATTCTCTAAGTTTAATATACAATATTGGAAAAGAAACATATACCAACAGTTTTGAATCATTGGTATAAGTCCCAAAACCATTATTATAGGTTATACCAAGTGTTTGGGGGTTGTTGGCTTGTCTGGAATCAACATAGACCTATACTAATGGTTTTGGGAAACCATGGGTATAGGTGGTCTATATCGACGGTTTCCAAACCATTGGTATAAGAAATATTAAATACCAATACAAACGGTTTTGAAAACCATTGGTAAATGTAATTCAAAAAAACCTCTATAGGTTTTCATATTTGGACCATCGACTTATATCTCAATAACCTAACCACTAAGAAACAATGTTTATTTTGACACATAATATGATAAATACGTATATATATTTATAAGTAAATTATTTATTGATGTATTCAATGTTATTTGATAAAATGATTCATTAAAAATTGAAATTCATATACTAATGGTTTACCAAACCATTGTTAAAGGTATTTTCAATTTTTGGACTTATACCAATGGTTTTTTCAAAATCGTTGGTATAGGGTCATTAAAAAGAGTATATACAAATAGTTTCATCCAAAACCATTGATATAATGATCACCTATTATAATTTTTTTTAAACCATTGGTATAGGTTCATTTTATTAAAGATATACCAATAGTTTTTCCAAACAGCTAGTAGAAAGTCATTTTATGGTACCTAGACCAATGGTTTGTCCAAAGCCATTGGTATGGGCTAGTTTATAGTAGTCATATGGTCTTTTGTTAAATTTTTTTTTTCTAATTATGTAATTTTATACTTGACTTTAAGATTCTATGATTTTAATTCATTCAATCCATATTCACTATTACAGGATATCCAATATATGACATTCAAGGTTCTCCTTTTATAGCTCACATCTCTTTTTAATTATTGAAGAATTATTACTATCTTCTTACTCCCATTAAGATGAATTTTCATTAATATCTATCACAAAAAAAACATTATTACTCATTTGGATGAGAGATCTAACATGATTAACAATATAATTATTAAATATATGATAAATAAAGTATCGTACTGATTTAATAGTGGATTATTTTTTATTATCAAAAAAATAAAGGATTGGAAAATCCTCACTCTCTTTATAGTGTTGTGTAGCTATTTGTTAAAATCATAACTACAAATTACATTACCATTGAGGTTAAGAGCTTGAATACTATTTATAACATCAAAATAAAGATTCATGATATGAAAGGAATCCCACTAAATTGACCGCAGCGGAGAAAGTGGCCCTTTAGACGAACCGTGGGGCGAGGGGGGGCAAATGTGGCCACCTAATGTGTCCCAGGCAGGGGGAGAACCAGTCCGCCTCTGGTGGACTGGGCAGGAAAGTGGGTCAGGCCAGACCCAGGCCAGGCCGGACCAAGGTCGGGCTGGACCCAGGCCAGGCCGGGTCCAAGTCGGTGGACCCCAGGCCAGGTCAGGTCAAGTTGGTCCGACCATGTCGGCCCAGACCAAGACACAACTAGCCCTATTTTAAAAAACATCAATATTTTTCAAACCAGACATCTGATTGATGAGTCGTTTGTGGTGTTGGACCCTCAAGATGAGGCGGATCATTTGGCATACTCTATGGAGGATTTCAGGTAAGTTCAAGTTTGATGAATGGTTTAGGGAGCGGTTCCCCCAAGATCAAGCATGCTACATGCAGAAACACTGTGGTTAGCTGAGACCTAAAGACTACTAACAAGTGACCCTATGTGGATCAGATACTATGGCCCAGTGGGAAGCAGCTTCCATGTGACCAGGTAGGCCCATAGTGGGGAGTGGCTTCTGTGTGACCCGGTAGACCCACGGTACAGACAGAAGGAGTACCTCAGTATGAACAAGGTGGGAAGTGTCTTCTGTGAGAGTCAAAATTACCAAGAAGGGTAGTGGCTTTTGTGTGACCCAATATACCCACAACACTCATCAGGGATGAGTACCACAATAGTCTCAAGGTTAGTGGGAATCATATTTTGTGTGACCCGGAAGGCCCACTATACTCATTGAGGAGGAGTTCTCTAGCATCCCTTGGTATTAGATGATGTGACAAATGGTCTTACATTCAATACTCTGGAATATACATAGTGAGTTGTCTTGCTTCATGATCATTCTTTTTGGTCTATTTTTGGATTTCTTTGTGGTCTTTCCTTTTTTTGAGGGGTCTCTACTGAGAATAGTGTTACTCACCCCTTCACTGGCTTCTCTTGCAAGTTTTTTTTCTGGTGCATATGATTACTGCCTTGATGGAGGACTTGGTGTCCCAGGATCCGGTGGTGCCTAGTGAGACCAGGCAGGCGGGGCATACTTTTATAACTTCCTGCATCAACTCTGTACATACCCATCAGATTTGGTATGTGGTTATGTATGTGTGCGTATAGGTACTCAGGAAAATGCCTCCCACTAACAGGTTGATTCCTTCGGTGTTATTCTCTAACACCTAGACTTTGAGAGGTGGGATTGGGGTATGGCATGATACAGGCCCTGGGGGACAGGTTGTGAAAAAGTTTTATAAGTGGTGAACAGTTCTACCTCAAAGACCAAGAGTCTGTTGTTTTGTTTCCAGGGAAAAAATGTTGAATATTTTGAGTTCGAATTTTAATTTTGGGGAGTCCAATGTTGGTGCAGTGGCCAAGGTATCCATACAACGGGACCCTAAATTCTTATTTTCAACTTAATACATGAAAACACTTGTTTCATATGTGTCTCCTTATTATTTTCTTGTATAAGATTCATCTCACCAAGTATAATCTTCTAACTTTGTTATATCATGATCTATTTCAGGATGCCTCTATGCAGACAGGCAGATACGCTTCTGATATGTCATCGTGTGGATAGCCCGCATAGAAATGAGGTGTCAGTTAAGGGACCAATTCTAGAGATGGCCCAGACAGGTGGTGCACTAGTGTTGACACGACCCATTGATTGGAATTTACTACCATCGTAACTGGTATAGGACTTATGTAGACTCAGTTCCTTGCATGAGTTTCAGAGATATAGGCCTCTTAGATTCTAGGGAGAGTTAGATCCTTAGGTTGTTGAGGACTGGCTAGAGGTCGTGACGCGAGTCTTCTGCTTAGTGAAGAACCCACTTGACCAGATGGAGATTTTGGTCGCAAGACTTTTCCAGGACTTAGTAGGGAGATAGTGAAGCTTGACCATCAAGACACATGATGAGGTGGACCTCACCTGGACAGACCTCGAGTAAATTTTCTGGGAGGAGTTTTTTCCCATTACATTGTGCTCTATGTGCATACAGGAGCTTCTTCCCCTATAGTTGGGAAACATGTCAGTGTCTGAGTACTCTATGAGGTTTAAATACCTATCTCACAACTCCAATGACATGGTGTGGGGCCCTTTCTTTATGTCCCAGACCTTTGATCAAGGACTCAGACAAGAGATCAGGGCATCCATGGTGTCTCTCAGCATACCCACTTAGGCTAGAGTGTTGGAGAGATCCATTCTTGTAAAGATATTCCTAGAAGAGAAGACATTGATAGTCGAATCCACCAGTAGATGTCAGGCAGCAGAGTATTCAGTGGTGAGAAGAAGGAATTAGATTAGATGACATAATTGGGTTAGATCTTTCAAGGGATGACCCCAGAATCGGGGTTAGTAGTACGGGGCTCAGAGAGAATAGGGAGTTAGCATAGAACTGGGTTATGCTCACGTGTAGTGGGCAGCGACATATGGCTCGTGGATGCCTAACCCACCACATAGATGATCAGAAGATGATTGAGGGACCACAAAGGCATAGGTAGATGTTCGATTGAGGAGTTCTGTAGTGCGATGGACATGGCAGGGGAGTAGGTTGAGTGGCAAGCGGTGGAAGACGGTCTTAGGTACTACCTCCACCACCCCTAGCGGTCCATCGTGGGCTCAGGTAGCCAACGAACAGGGGCAAGGGTAGTTTTAGGCTATGGAGGACAATGACCATAGTGCTCCATAGATGATTAGAGGTAAGATATTTTCCTTCTCCACCATAGATACAGTTCTCATAGACACAGGTTCTAGTCATCATTTCCTTATCACGACTTTCCTTTGGAGCTCATATATTTCGGTGGAGCCGTTGGCTTGATCCTTACGATTAGATACACCTACAAGAGGGGATTAGATGATTGAAAACCAGTGTTTGTAGTGTGACATTACTCTAGGAGGTGATAGATTTGGATGGGATCTCTCAGTATCAGTGTCGAGGCCTTATGACATCATCTTGGGTATGGACTGGTCATGTACAGTCCATGCTTAGATCGACTATTTTAGGTGCAATGTGTGGTGTGTCTGTGAGGATGGGGCTAGGTTTTCCTTCACCGATGAGAAGGAAACTTTTTCAGCACAAGAAGGAATTTCTCAAAGGAGTTTTTATCCGATAACTCACCAATTGGCTAGCCTCACCCTTAGTGTGGTGTACGAGAGGAGTCCAAGTTTTCCTATAGTGGGGGACAAGTCTGAGGATGTATTTCCTGAGAATGTTTTCAGACTACCTCCTTGCAGGGAGGTAGACTTTAGCATCGACAAGTACCCCAGGACGGCACCGATATCCACACTGTAATATCAGATGGATCCCACGGAGGTTCGTGAATTGAGGTTACAGTTGAAGGACTTACAGGATAAGGGCTTCATGAGGCCCAACGTTTCCCCATGAGCGGCCACAATGTTGTTTTCTAAGAAGGAAGACTAGAACTTGAGGCTATCATGGAATTCTGGTGCCTGAACATGGTGACTGTGAAGAACAAGTATTCACTGTGAAGGATTAATGACCTTTTCGATCAGCTAAAGGGACTGAGGTGGTTCTCGAAGATAGACCTCAGATCAGTCTATCATTTTCCTCAGGTACAAGATGAGGATGTACTGAAGATAGCCTTCAGATACCAGTATGGACACTATGAGTTTTTGGTGATGCCTTTCAGCATGACCAATTCTTCAGCAGTGTTCATGGGACTCATGAAAAAGATCTTCTAGCCTTACCTCGATCTTTTCGTGGTGGTATTCATTAATGAAATCCCGGTGTACTCCACATCGGAGGAAAAAAATGCTACACACCTTTGAATAGTCCTGGATACACTCTGAGAGCACCAGATTTATGGGAAGCTCTTAAAGTGATAGGTCTGGATTCAAGAGGTCCATTTTCTAGGATACATCATCTCAGAGGCTGTAGTTGCAATGGATTCAGAGAAGATAGAGGTAGTGCTTTCTTGGGAGCCACCTAGGAGCATGACTGAGGTGTGAAGTTTCTTGGGGTTGGCTTGATACTACCAGAGGTTCATGTCTAAATTTTCCAGAGTAGCATCACATTTATCGGCCTTGACCTGGAAGGGACAACCCTTTGTGTTGAAGGAGAGGTGCCAATAGAGTTTCCATGATCTGAGGTGGAAACTGACGAGTGTCCCTTTCCCAAGACTACTAGAAGAGGGTGTTGGGTATGTAGTCTTCTACGATGCATCAGGGACTAGACTTGGTTGTGTTCTCATGTAGGATATATTAGTGATCACCTACGGCTCACAGCTGTTTAGGAATCATGAGAAAAACTATGCAACCCATGACCTAGAGTTAGCAACAGTGGCCTTTGCCTTGAAGATGTGGAAGAACTACTTGATGGTTGAACGATTTACTGTCTATTATAACCACAATAGTCTTAGGTATGTCTTCTCATAGAAGGACTAAACATTAGGAACCAGAGACGGCTAGAGTTTCTCCAAGACTATGAATTTGAGATAGTCTATACCCCTATGAAGGGGAACGTGGTACAAGACATGGTTAGTAGGAGGTTTGTTTTACAACTGCTGAGTGAGGTGATGGAGTAGATAGTCATGATGCCAATATCCTTCATGGATGGTGATGCACCTGCTTACCTTCAATGAATGATTTTCACTCTCCCACTCTTACAGTGATTCAGGGAGTCATATCTTGTGGATGTTGACTGTGAGGCCCGACATGCTCAGTTATCCTCATTAAAAACTCCTGATGGATTTTCAATAGGTGGGGAGCACATCATCCTTTTCAAAGGATGGACCATAGTACTGGTGATATTGTGGTATGAGGTATTGAGGGACTTCCATACATCCCTATTGGTGGTACATCCTAGTTTGGTGATGATGTACCAGGACCACCGAAGTCATCAATGGTGTCTAGGGATGAAGAAAGTGGTGGTAGAGTTTGTTTCACGATGCCTCACTTTTCAACAAGTGAAGGATGAGCATCATGTCCTGGTAGGATTAGAAAAACCACTTGAGGTACTAGAATGGAAGTGGGATGGAATCATCATGGACTTAGTGACGGGGTTACCATGCTCTTCTAGGTTCCACGATTCCATTTCAGTGATCATTGACCGACTCACTATGTTGGATCACTTCCTACCAATCTGAGAGTAGGGATCCGTAGAGGGATTGGTATGTCTCTTTGTCAAATATATAGTATGGCTTCACAGGGTTCCTTTAATGATCATCTCAAACCAAGATTAATTCCTTTCATCCCGGTTGTGGGAGCGATTATAGGAGAAGTTCATGACTCAGCTGCGCTTGAGCACAAGTTTTCACCCCTAGACAGATGTTCAAATGGAACAGACCACATAGACCTTGGAGGACATACTTCATGCTCATGTCCTTGATTTTCATTATAGTTGGGAGGACCACCAACTGCTAGTGGATTTTTTATACAATAAGAGCTATCACTCCACCATAGACATGACACCTTTTGAGGCCTTGTACCGACAACCATGCAGATCACCTCTATACTATACAGACCTAGGTGAGTCAACACTCATGGGTCCAGACTTGGTACGGGCTACCACTGAGAAGGTGAAGATCATCCAGGAGTGGATTAGGAAAATACGGAGTGGGCATAAATCATATGCAGATAGGATATGGAGACCCTTGGAATTTGAGGAGGGAGACCATGTTTTCCTTTGCGTCTCACCGCGATAGGGATTGCGGAGATTTGGCTGGGGCGGTAAGTATCTCTGAGGTTCATCAAACATTTCCAAATTCTCAAAAGAGTTAGTGAGGTGGCATACCATCTCGATCTTCCCCCATAGATGCATCAGTTTCATGATGTTTTCCAGGTTTCATAGCTATGGAGGTACATGCATCATCCATCACACATCATCAACTGGGGCAAGCTAGACATTGACGATGGGGCGATATTTGTGGATTTCCCGATGGAGATATAGAACCGACATGATTGGGTCCTTAATGGGTGGTCGATTCCTCTAGTATGCATTCAGTGGCAGCACGAGATTCTCCAAGAGAGCACATGGGAGAAGGAGGCTCAGATTCGTGCTTAGTACCCCCATTTGTTTTATTATCCCTTGTTTTGGATTTTGGGGACATAAATCCCTAAGTTGGGGAGAATGTAATGTCCTAGAATTTCTTTATAATTTTTTTTCAAATGTATATAATTAATTCGAGACCACACACTTTGACGGAATGTGATTCCAAGGCCTAGTGATCCTGGAATGGAATTTTGAACTTTCTTTAAGTTTGTTTATATAAATGTGCAAGAAAGTTTTTCTACCTTCTAAATCGGTGCTCGGATCAAAAATATGAGAGCACCATTGAGCTCAGAACTCTATGATTTTTCTAGAAAGGACTTAACTTTGACAGGAAAGGGTCGGACGAAAAAGTTAATTTTTGGACTTTTCTGAAAAAAATAATAAAATAACATGAAAATATATTTTATTTCCTTCCATCACCATTGAGCGGTGGATGGTGGTGCTACGGTGTGGCAACGAGGAACATTAAAGGAATCTCTTTAATGGTTATTTTTTGTGCAGTGTAACTATGCGACGTCGTAGTGTAACAAAAATTTTGCGACATGTTTTCTTTTAGTAATCTAACATATTGGGGAATGAGAATTAAACCGTTGAAACACTCTCATGAACCTAAAACAAAGATTACCTCCAACGATGAATGACAGAATGATGGAAGGATCGCTAGAAACATCGATGCTTTATGAAGAATGGGATTGGGAGTGACAAACACCAATGAAGATTGAGTCCTTAAGGATGGAGTGCTTCAAACATGAACGTCGATTAAGGTAGAGGTTTATTTTTTTACATTTTACCCATTATTATTAGAAAATGATGAATGCGGATAAACCCGCGAACAGGTTGATCGACGGATTGTCCATTCACGCAAGAGGGTGTTCTTATTTGGTTTTCTACAGGTTGGTCAGGTGATGTGATGAATGGACCACTGAAGCAGACCATGTGGCCTGTGGAAGAACTCACCGGTGGTGGCCCATGACAGCGCGCCAAAAGAGCACTACAGTCAACTGACCACGACGGTGTGGCATGGGCTACTGGCTGGGGGCGGGTGGATGCGGACACCCAGCCGCATCGGTGCACCATAGACGTGGCATTGCGCCACGTCCCATGCGACACTGCACCACATCCCATATATAAAAGTCCATGGTCGCTTGACCATGGCAGAGAAGGAATCCCCGAGGATGACTCGTGGGGCGAGGGTGTATCCAGACGTAGTCGTCTGCTGCGTCCCAGCCAAGAGGAGAACCACTCCACCTCTAGCGGATCGGGAAGGCTAGCAGGCTAGACCGATAACCCAATGGGCCAGACTAGGCTGGACCCAGGACGAGCCTGGTCAAGTTCATGTCGGTGGACCCGAGTTGGGTTATTGGACCCCTGGCCAGGTCGGGTTGGGTCAGACCGAACCCGGACCCAACTGAACCCTTTTTTGAAAAATGTCAATATCTTTGAAACTAGACGTTTGATTGATGATCCATTTGTGGCGTTGGAACCCTCGACACAAGGTATATCTTTTGGAATAACATATGGAGTATTTAATGGAATATGATGTTCAAAGAAAATCTTGGGGAGTGGTTTTCTTGTGATAAAGTATTCTATGTGCGGAAACCTTGTGGTTGGATGAGGCCTACATATTACTGACAAGAGACCCTATGTGGATCAGATACTATGGCCTAGTGGGAAGCAGCTTCTGTGTGACACAGTCAGCCCACAGAGGGGAGAAACTTCTGTGGGACCCGGTAGAACCATGGTACTCGACAGGAGGAGTACCTCAATATAGCCATAGTTGGAAGTGGCTTTTGTGTGACATGGAATGCCTGCGGTGGGGAGCGGCTTCTATGTGACCTATCATACCCACGATATTTATCATGTATTAGTACCACATCAGTCTCAAGGATAGTGGGAAGTGGATTCTGTGTGACCTAGTAGGACCAATTTACTCATTGAAGAGGATTTATCTAGCATCCTATGGTGTTCGATGATGTGACTAGTAGTATTACTTTTAATATTCTAGAATATACCTGGTGTGAGCTGGCTTGCTTTGTGATCATGCTTGGTGATCATGCTTTTTGGTTCGCTTGTGGTTTTGTTTGTACACTTTCCTTTGTGTTTTGGGGTCCCTAATGAGTATATTGTTACTCTCCCCTACATGGGCTTCACCCGCACATGTTGTGTCTGGTGAAAACAACCACTACCATGATGGAGGACTTGGTGGCCCTGGACCCGGTGGTTCCCAGTGAGACCAGGCAGGGGGCGTACTTCTACGACTTCTAGTAGCTACTTTGTACTTACCCATCTACTTTTGGTTGTGGTTGTGTGTGCATACAAACTTGTACTCAGAAAATTTCCTCCCACTTGCAGGTTGACGCCTTTGACTCTAGTCGCCAAGTCCTAGCCTCTGGGAGGCGGGTTTGGGGTATGTCACGACACCGGCCCCAGGAGGGACAGGTCATGAAAAATATCGTTTACAATATTATTCCAGTGATGATATATTACTATGAATCTCTCAACATACTCATTTTTTCTTCTCATCTCGTTAATTTTTTGAAATATATTCTTTCCTTTAATTTTCCACTCTTAAAGGATTAAAGTTAAAAATAATTTTTTTAAGAAAAATAATTTTCATTTCTCTATTCAGTGAAAAACCATTTTTCTTCCACATATATTTTTTCAAAAAAAATATTTAAATAAATTTTTTACTATTCTCCGATGAGATTTTAATGTCATTTTTAACCATGTTTAAATTTTTACAAAATATTATTAAAGGAAAATTCATGTCATTTTATAAAAAATGACCTTTTTTATTTTATCAAAATGTTAACAGACTCATTGTTTTAATGTTTAACATATTAATGGAATTTTCCACCATCATGATTGATAAATTATTTGAACCTTTTTTTATATGTTTCCATGGTTATTTTAAAACCAAAGGATTTTGGAATTGTTTTGTCAAATTTTAGTTTTAAAAAGGAATTTTCAAAGTGGAAATTCAATTTTCCTCAATAAATGTTCAAAGTGATATTTCAATATCATTTTACATCCTAAAAGGCATCCTTTAATGTTAAATAAAATTTACTTGGGATATGATCTAATTGTACCATAATTATTCTTTATCTATATGCTTTATGATTATAAGTAAGATGTGTTTATGTAACTCATTCCTTTTCTATTAGTTATATTGTGATCAATTAATGAGGAAAGTATGAGGCCCATTTAATTTCGATGGGTTATGTTATAAAGGAATGTTTATGAAACCATATTCATTTTACAATCTATGATATGATTAATGTTTAATGATATGTGGAAAAAAATTATTATTTTCATTATGTGATGTTTCTTATGTTATAACCAAAGTCAGTTGTTACATTATAACCAAGGATGGTGTGCACATTATGAACAACGACGGGTGGGACCTATATCTCCCATCAATACATTGGGTGTAGCTATATATCTCATGATATGACAATGGTAAAAAAGTTGACAGGCTTGATTGAGATTGATAAGTATTTCAATGGGCTTGATCGACAATGGGAAACAGGTTAATGGGCTTGATCCACAATGGGAAATAGGTTGTGAGGCCTCATCCACATTGTTATATGGTCATGGAAGTTAACCATTTCAATTAAAATGGTTTCTATACCTATTTTGTCACCATAATTTTATTAAATGAGTATATGGTTCCTAAATTATGATGATTTCATATTATAATAAATCATACCTTTTAGAATGATAATGCATTATTCCATGACTCAGGTTTATGATCTACTATATGTTTAGTAGGAACTTTGTATGTTACTTTCATGATCACAGGCCCTTTTTCTTATCTTATTCTTTCATATGAACATAGAATGAAATATCTCATGTGAACCCTTACATAGAATCTTAGCTCACCCTTTATTATGCTTCCTTTCCCATGGTTATGAATAAATATTTTAAGTAGGGTTTGTTTATGAAGTGTAAATAAGGCTAGTATCCTGATAGAAAATATTGAAGGTCATTCATTAAATAAGAATATTCTGTCACTAGTGTCCAAATACACTAAACCATTATGATCCTTGGTCATGTATTTGTGAAATGTATTCAATATTCATCTAAAAATATGTTGTATTTATGTATAAAATTCCCGTTTGTTATATGGGTAACTAGATTACAGCTTCCTTACATAGGATATTTTACTTTTATAATAATTATATTATTAATTCTTAATATTTTAGTTTTAAAATCTATTTTTGAGCTTTAAAATAAATTTCATGCCACATTTTTAGCCTTCTTTCCCTACTTGACTGGGTTAGGAGAAAAGAATTTCATGGAACCCCATGATTCCATGTTTTATATTTCTATGTTAAGATGACTAAATGATTAAAACAAATACTTGAAAAATTATAGGGAAAATTATGATGTTAATTTTGATTAATAATGATTTAAGGGAATTAATTTATTCTGGTAAATGAAATTTCCCAACCATTTTCAAACCTTGAATTTATAAACTTTATCTAGATTGATTTATTATTATTTTTTCAGGCCATTTTTTATTGTACAAAATACATATGTTCCCATCGTGATGAGATATATTAACCAAACACAATCCATTTATATCTTAAGAAAATTTATTCGGTGATCATGGCGAATTCCACCTTTTAGAACTATCATTGGAACTTATTAAAGCTGTGACTTTGAAAAATCACATTTAGTATGATTGAGTAATTTTTATTGATTATCACTTTATCCTTGGACCCACCAGGACATAAATACTTTTTTATCTCAAAGAAACCATGAATGAACTCACTATGAATGACCTATATTATGGTATATATTTATCCATTCCTATCATGCTCTATTAATATTGCATGATATTTTAAAGATAATGTGTGGGGGTCTAGGATGTATTGGTGGAAGGTATGAATTATATAGTAAGTAAAATGTTTGGGGATGCAATTTTGGGTATTATCAATGTATTTTGAAACATTTTTTTTACTTCTAATGTCTCCTATTCTAGAAACAAATGAAAAATATCGGGTTCTGTTTTAGAGAAATAAAAAACACCATTTCTAAACTAATTGTTTTTTCATATGGGATAAAGTGGTTTATGTGAGATTTATTCCAAGAATAACTTCCAAAAAAGTAAAAACCTAAAAAATAATTAAGTTAAGAAAGAAAAAAAGAGTCAAGGAGGTGAAAATATTTCATTATACTAACATTGATCACGAACTTACTTTGATTTCTTGAATTTAGAGTTTTAATTTTAGAGGGGATACTTCTCATTGCACTTTTCTTCAGATATAATGTTATATTCTTTAGAGATAAACATAATTTTTGTGTCTTAATATTTTGAACATCAATCCCTACCAACCGTAAGCCTCAGATTTATTAGATAATTAATTTAAAATTCCACATGATTTTATGTTTATTTCGGGTTTACAATGTGAATAATGTAGATCCTTTTCAAGACTATATAAAAAGAATGTTTATTAATGGTATGAACAAAAATTTATATGTATTTGAATCATGAATATTGAGATAAGTGAATCTATTGAGAGGTAAATTGTGACTTGGAATGCTTGATAATGATAAATTATGATATATGAATGGATTAAAGGATAATATGCACCATTTTTCAATGGGAAAAAGTAAAATACTTGGGTTGAATAGTCTCTTTGAAGAGTGTGAAGTTTAATTGAAATTTTATATGAAATATTAATGTTTATCCCCCCATTAATAACAATTTGATTTTATTGTTTAGAATTTTAATATTAGTAATATAGTGTTCCTCTTTAATTTATGTTGACATTATATGCTTTAGTACAATAATGTTATAAGTTTGGGTAAATTGAAAGAACCATTTTAAACATGTATATTAAAATATTAAATATATTTATTCACTTTAATTGATTAGAAATTCTAATATTTAATTAATTTTTTAATTAATGAAATGATATAGAGTTTGATAGAAAATAAGTAAAAAGGGTAAAGTGCATCTAAAACTTTATCAAAACCAGTATTCACTTGATGTGGGATGAAAATAAGCTTACACCAAAACATCAAATTAAATAATTGGTTGAAAAAAGAGGTGAATCTACTTGAAAACATAGATTTACTGTGTGAATGAGATTCAAGATGTGAAACGATGGGGTCAATTCAAAAAATGAAAATCTCACACAGAGGAGCATCATAAGAATTCATGATGTGAAAATATATTTTCCCATCATGAGTGTCGTTGGCCAAACCCAGCTTTAATTAAAGTTGATGTAATTAATTATTGAGTTTCACATTATGACCCAAAACCCTCTGTGAACCTTGTGATTGGCCAGTATTGAATATATAGAAACATTCATGAAATATCGAGTGTGATATTTTCTTATAAATTGATGGATAGGGGGATTTAGGAAATATTAAATTGTAAGGAGATGCTCTAGAAGGATGACGGATGCTATTCTATTTTATTATTTTATTTCTTTTATTTTATTCTATTATTGTGATTCCAAACTTCTCTTACGTCAAATCCTTTACCCTTTGAAAGGAGGGGTAAAATACTTGAGTGATTAAAAAAGTGGATGTTGGAGTAAATTTCTATGCTTTATTTTTTCACCTAAATCTATAAAAACCCATTCTTTATACTTCCAATTGTTTTCAATTCCTTATTTTTAGTATAAAATACTGAATCTAATTATTTTAATTTTTGATTCTATTTTTTTTAAATAACTTGATCAATGATCCAAAATCTCCATCCACTTAATTTTGGTCTGTATACAATGGAACTTTCTAGGGTTGGGTGGTGAGTTCTCAGCAATCACCAACACTTTTTTAGAACTATGGCTATGAACTATTGGTTTTCAGGGAATAACAATACCTAATAGTGTGTTTGATTAATTTTCCAAGTGAAACTACTATAGAATTCACACAAAAAGGAAGGTGGAAGATAGATCTGAGTTTTCAATTAGGTATATTCTTACCATTACCATATGTCCATGGGAGATAAAGGAAGAAATCATGAATCTCCCTCTTAATAGTTTAGAAGAAAAATATTAGGTACAAATTTGAAAACTATGATATTTTTATAATAAGTTTTATCCAAGATCTTCCTAATCACAACTATCATCATTTTTTTCATTCACTTAAACCACTTTCTAAAATTATAAATTTCTCAAACCAAATTAAAATTAATTTTTTGAAATCAATTTTATAAGTTACAAAAAAAATCTCTCCTCTTCAAGAGACTAAATAGTCAAACCACATTACTATACCTTGGAAAATAATTGTTTTTTCATTCCCAAGTATAAGGATTTATAAATAGTTAGACTTCATCTATGACCCATCATATTGATGTATATAGAACATATAACCTATTTATTTGGGAATATAACCATGGAATATCTAGGTTTTCATTATAGTATAAAACTTCAATAAATTATTTATGTGAAAGATATTCCAATGACATTATCATATCCATGTTATGGAAAATAAAAAACATTATTTGAAAAGATAATTTATAAATATGTATTATTGTAATTGAAGGTACAAAGTATGTTGGTTCTATTGAACTAACCCCAATAGATTCTCACATTCACAAGAACCAACTATTAAAAACTCATAACTGAAAAGCTTCCATATTATGTTCATGATTATACTGAAGTATGAATTTAGTCAATGGGTCTACCAAATTTTTCTGAATGGATACTCTGATAATTTTTACTTCACCCCCATTGTGTATATTCTCTCAATATGTGAGTGGGATGTCACATAGGGTGTTTTTAGTTCCTATCAGTTATCAAGCTTATAATTATTAAATTACTCTTTCTAACTAATAACTAAAATAATGCAGCAAGTGATTAGCCTAATATCAAACACACATATATTCTTTTTAGGAAACAATATAAAGAAATAAAAAATATAAAAGAATCTTGAAAACACCCATCGATTAAAATTACTTATTCTTAAAAATTCTAGGAGAATTAATTAGTTAAGAGAAAATGATAATGGATTAGTGAATTTGTTTTATGTTTTGGTTCATATAAAATTCTTATTCTTGGAATTCTCACTTTAATTCATAAACAAACATTTTATCATGGTCAAGTACTTCAGTTAATTTAAAAGATATGCAACCCAAAACCATATTTAATCATAAATAATCTAACTAACACAATGGTCATTCATGAATAAATATAATTAGTTGATTTATTAAAAATAATATCATCCATCCACAAATAATAGTAAAACATGAAGAAGGAGATAAGATATATAATAAAAAATTGAATAAAAAAATACAACAATAACTTATTCAAATGAATAACATCACTAAAAATAATCCCTCATCACTATATAGTTTGGGTATAAAGAACTAGTCCCTCAGTATAATCATAAGGGAGTGAGTGAATAAAAATCCCTAGCCCAAGAAGAAAAAATACTCTAGCTAAAGATAATCCAAGTTGATCTCCCCTAAAGATACCTTTAATTGTGTAACACATACCATTATTTATAATAAAGAACCCCTTAAATCTCCATGTATCACTATATATCTTCAACTATAACTTCTAAAATTTAACTAAAACACCAACTCCACTTATACAGTAATAAAAAATTGGGTGAATTGGAACCGATATCTTCCAAAAATATATATTCAATAATCCACATGGATATAAAATCTCAAATCATTATATCAACACTGTAGATATAAAAACCAAAGAATCAGGATTCATCAATGGTGTAAGGTAACATTTCAACACAAATCTCATTCCTTAATTTTTCATGATCATAATTTATCACCAGTATCCATAGGCACAAAAACTCCCTTCTATATCTATCATATCTTTTATATCTTTCCATCCATATCTTAATAGTTTCCATCACATACAGAACATTGAACAACCACGAAATAAGAATATTTTCCATGATTTCAAAAGCCTATACATGGTGTGAAAGGACCATGTGAATCACAAATTCCACATTGTACCCATCTTAACTTATACATCAAAATCTGAGATTCATTCATCATAACTAAAACATTTTCATGCCATCTTTGATTTTTTCCCATGTAAGATGATAAACATGGTTCAAATAAAAAGGTCATTGTATAAAAATTTTAAATATCGAAAAGGAGAAGGATAGTCTCTTACATATCAAGGAATTAAATTCTAAAAAAATATATTATAACTATAGGAAAAGGAGAATTTAACAATGGATTTTTAGTGGTGATTTGAAAACTACCACTAAATGTTTCGTGGTTATTTTATTATCATTAGTATTATAAGGATATCATTAATTTAAGTCAGTTTATTAAAATTTTATGTCAATTAGAAGTGGTTTTTTAATGATGTATTTAACTATAGATAAATCTATAAAACATTAATTTATTATTTATTTTATTTTAAAAGATTTTTTTATAAAATCCCCATCAAGTCATGATTATTTTCCAAAAAATACATCAAAATTAATTATAATTAACAATTATGTGAATTTTAAAATCAGACTTCAGCTTCAAAGGATCATTACTTTTGATACAGGTGACTTTTTATACTCAAAAACCTATTAAATCGGCCATTATGAAAACAAATAATACTTTATTGGATAAAAATTTCGAAATTGTTAACAAAAAATTATTAATTTTTCCAGTAAAGATGAAAATTTAAAATCAGCTTAAAACAATCATTTATTTACATTTGAGTTCTTGTTGAGTATTTGTGACATATAAAATAAAATATTATAATTATAGATATGATATTTGGTATGGGATAAAAAGTACCAAATTTTGTCATATTAAAAAAATATTTAGAAGGCCTCTAAAATTTACTTTCAAATTAATGCACTCTAATTTTATACCTTTCAATGGTATTCACACTTCATTTAATATGGTCATATTATCCTTTTTATGTGGTGTATGAATTTATTTAATGGTATTACATTCTTATTGATATTATGGTGTTGAAATTGAAGTATTCTTCCATATTTTTTTGATTTATTTTTATTACATTCCTTAGGTTCTAATTATTTCCTTTACATGGTTAATCTCATATACTTATCTCATAGGAATTACAAGGATTTAATTTATATAGAATTTGGGGTTAAACATTAGTGGTTATGTACATATTTTATGGTTAGAAGTTCAATGTTAAGAATTGTGCATGTGTATCTATATTCTCAGATATTTATATTCTTATGTGTGTGTTGATTTGTGCTTATTTGTCTATAAATTAATAAAGATTATTTGGACTCATCTTGATTCTCACACATGTGTTCCCACACACATATTTATATTTATATTTATTTATAATTATATTTCATTATGTATATAATTATTTATGTATATTTATGTAAATGTGGTTAGGGGTGTTGCTAAGTTGTAAAACCCAGTGATCTGACATCTAAGAGACCCAAGATTAAAAATTGGTGAAGGGGTATTTTTGAGTTACGATTGAAGTACTGAATTGGAACAGTAGTAGCATAACTATTAAAATAAATTGGGATTTTAGGCTATAGGGACTTCTAGACATCAATAGACTTTGTGTAACACCCTGACCCATAATCCCAGAACCAGCACGTTACTGTATTACATTGGCATGATCACAAGGAATAAAATACCAAAGGACCAACCAGTTTAGTATTTTTGAAAATCTATATTAAATATATGATTCCCATAATACATTTGTAAATATAAAAACAAACATGATATATAATAAATGAAATAAACATCATCCTTCAAACTCATTTAATGGATTAATCTTCATAACCTGGGGAATAACATAATAATGGTACCCTCAAATACTCAGCAAGGGTTTGTAAAGGGGAATCAATAATGGATCAATGAGAATAAATCAACATGGTAAGGTAAATAACTAATAACACATGCCAATTAAATAATTATATAAGGAATAATCATTATGGAAAGGTAAATACCTAAAACACAAGCTATTTAATCAATAATCTGGGAATAAAAATTAATCATAGATATTATAAAAACATTAATAATCACATATAATAATAATAACTTAATACATAATGATGTAATTAAAAATGATGATATCTAAAACATACTATTAAGGTTTAATGGAAAGAATATAATACTTTCAAGGATTCATTCCAAGAATATAAAAATATCAAGTATTCATGGAAAAAATCTATTAATATCAATGATTCATTCCAAGAATCTAATAAATGTGTAATTTATAAGACAAATACATATCAAGTTTGTCTCATGAAACCTACATATGCATCGAGGGGCTATATTGGGCCTCCTCATCACGTACTAAATGCAATGCATTCCTCACATGTAGAATAATCAATTTAATTAAAAAAATGTGATTTATCCTCAAATATCAATATTTAATAAATAATAGGGTTTTATAAATAATTCCCCAATGGTGGATAAGTAACAACAATGTTTTTTTTTATGAATAGAAATATTATAAAATGAACTTTTCAAAAAAAGAATTGAGGAAAATGTCTATTTTATTTTGTAAATGTTTTTTCAAAATCCTTTTCATTGGAAATATATTTTTGAAAATATTTTAAAAAAAATTAACCTTTTAAACAAGAAAATTAGATTTCAAGGATATGATTTCAGTTAAATCTATACTTGTTGTACAAGATAAAAAACATTTATTTGTCACAGTAAAATGGCTAGAAATATGACCTGTTCGGAAATCGATAAGAATATTTTTTCAAAAAATAGGTAAAAGAAAAAAATTGGAAAAATTTCATAAATAAATTATATTGGAAAGGTTAAAAATATTTTTGAAAACATTTTTAGAAAACCGGTTTTCTATAAGAAAATAGGTTCTCCGACTAAAGAGAGTAATGAAGTTGGGTTTTCTTAAATATATTTTCTAAAAACATTTATGTACTAGAGTGAAAAAATGTTATTAATACTTGAAAATGTAATAATTAAATAAAGGGGAGAAAAATTGAAGTGTTTATTGAACAATGTTTATAAAATTTACTTTAATGGAAATGTAATATTGTTAAAATTATCCATGAGGAAAATAATCTTTAAAAGTGTCCCATACCACTTTGAAAATTTTTAAATCATAAGACTCATAAAATAATAATATTACATGAATGTTTTAAATACCATGAATATAAAATAACTTAGGATACAATATATCAAAATGGTAATTAGATACTACACACAAAATAAGTAAGTGTTGTACATGAAATTTACCTCAAGGATGTAAAAAGTGACATAAAAATCCCTTATCGTGTGTTTCCTTTTAGGTGAACATCCATTAACCTCCATTATAAGGGGTTTAAAATTGTTGCTAAAATATAACATAACCATAATCATATTTATAATATTATATATAATATTTTTTCAATATCTTATTATCCATTTTTAATAGCTTTCCATTATTTTAAATATTTCTAGTGTCAATTGCCTAGTTTATACAGTAAGTTTTGACTTGTTACTTGTTGGTCCTATTACCTAGATCGTGATTTCATAATATTAATAATTTAAAACATAAATTAATTTACATATATATTTATTTCATATTTATTTATGATAATATATAAATTTTTTAAATAAGAAATGAAATGCACCATTCATGCAGACGATAGACCAAACGTATGCAACAACGCTACTTTCATTTCATTATTATATTGAAAGAATGAAAATTAAATGATTTATATGTATATTATAATTAAAACATAATATATCTATCATATAGGTTTCATAGGTTTATTAAAATTATCCTTAATACATACCATGTATAGAATGAATGACTCGTATCCCATTAAAGAGGTGGTAGTCCACACTTTCACAAACAATGTTATCATATTTATACAAATGGGAATGTATAAAGGTATGTATAATAAAATTATTTTTTAAAAATAATTACATAATAAATATAGTATATATCATATATATGTGTGTGTGTGTGTGTGTGTGTGTGTATTCTCCATCATAATTCCCACTATGAGATGTGGAAATGGATGAACGAACAACCATCATTTCGTGAGGTGATAGTTCACCATACACATAAATGGTAAGCTCATTACCCATTAGATGGAAGTGATTATATGTGTAGATATAAAATTTCATATAAAAACATATAAGTATATTTAGGAAACTATTGTTATTATATAATCAGGGAATAAGGAGATTTTAGGTTTTGTATAATGGAAATAAAACTAAAGATCTTGAGAAAAGATGATACTTTTTCTTTGGGTAACTCCTTTTGGTTTGTATAAAAGGGCTTCCATGGATGGATTTATGAAAAATTATAGGCTTATAGGATTATATGAGGTATTTTTAAGATATTTTTGGGAAAATTATGGTCAAACCAGAGTGGTTTGAGTAGTGTGATCAAGTAGGAGGAAATGAGGCCTTCTTATAGTATATGTGGAGTGGAACTCTTGTAAATTTTTTAAAATGGAATTACACCAATATTTTTTCTATGAAAAGTGGATCCAATAATGTTAAACATTAGATAAAATGTAGTATAGTGTCTAAATATTTCCATAAAATGGGTTTTTTACAAGTTTCTATGTCATTGGGGCTCTTAATTTTAAGGCCCAGTCCCCTTTTAAATTTTTACAAGTTTCTATGATTCCCAATATGGAATCCATATTTCCAAATTCTATTAACATAAGTGGCATTAGTTAATTTAAATTTAATCATACGTAGGAGACAAAAATGTGGGTTATTAAGGTGAAAACATATGAAAGATCCCTATGTTTTTATAGTTAATTTCAATGTTAAATTGATTAAAATAACTTAATTGGATTAATTAATAAAATAATTATCTAATTAAACATGAAAGCCAATTTAAAATTTAATTTATCCTTATAAATAAATTAGATAAAAAGCAATTTTGCACCGAAAAATACCCTAAAATTCACAATAACTTAATTTTTAGGTTTAACATACAATTATAAATTTTTATATGATATATAGAATCAATAAATTTTCCAAAAATTGAATTTGAAATAGGTTCTCCATTCAAAGGTAGTAAAAATACTTTCATAAAAAATGTGTTTTATGCATAAAATCAGGTTCATTCATATCTTATTCAAATAAAATATATTACATTAATATAAAATATATTATATTGAATATATAATATTTATATTACATTAATATCACTCATTAATTGTAATTAATTTAATTTTTTAGGTTAAAACATCTTTGTGAACTTAAAAATAATTTTCTATAAAAATATTCCTTTTATATTCAATTGGTTCTTATATTCATTTCTAATTAAGTTTAACTAATGAATTCATTTTATATATGTGTAAACCATATATTTTTATAAGATAGTTTATATTATTCATAACCGCAATTTTAAATATTAAATAACAATATATATTTTTATTTGGTTAAAACTTGGTCTTGCATGCAATTCAAGCAATCAAACAATTTCGTTCTTGCGAGCAATAAAAAATAACTTAATTTTCTCATGCATTGAAATAGATATGGTAGTTTTAATTTATTTAAAATATTAATTATATTTTATTTCCTTGATATATTATACTCTCCCATGTCTATGGTGTTGCACAGCATACACATTATTGAATACAATATTCTTACGTTATAATTTCTGGGTGTTAAATTATCCCCACCTAAATTAAATTGCATCCTCCAAATTTAAAATAGATATCAGAAATAAAAGTATTGATGTTTAAAAAATAACTATTTTTGAAAAACCACATCGTAAATGGGGTTAATAACACATCTTCTTAATAAGAGGTAAAGGAATGTTCAATGGTCACATAACAAGGTTCCCAAGTTGGAGAACGTAACTGGGAAATAGAAACATGGATACAGAGAAAAATATAATAGTTTTATTATGATAGATAGTGATAGTGAACATGTACAACTAAAATTGTATGACCCAAATCCTTAAACCAATATTATGAAAAAGGTCACTGATATCATAAAAAATTGAGGATAATAGGTAAAAAAATTTGTTTTAAGACCATTTTAATATAAATGAAGATTTCCTTCACTCTCTATTAATATAAGTAAATACTAATGTCTATAAACATAATATTTTCCATTGATTATGACTTGAACTATTTATACTCTATCTCTTTTCACTAGATGCTTCATATAGTGAATTAATATGTTAATATATAAAACCCTATTCAAAGACCAACTTATATGATTTCATATATGGTTAAGAATTCCAAGATATTATGAGCCAACACTTTAGAAACATTAAAAAGTTATTTAGTGGTACCCAATTTACTATATCCATATCAATAATTTCTTTATCCAAATATCATTATTTCAACATGAGGAACATTTTTAGGTCTATCTTTCCCTCAACTATGTGTTTTCTGGAAATTTTACAAAACTATTGATTAACTCTTTTGGGTTTCATTCAACATATGATGACAAATTACTTCAATAAAATCCTTATGTATTTCATAAATCATATGAGGAAAACATCATCTAGAAAATAGTACTACAACATATTTATTAGATCCACATATAGAAGTACATTAGTCATTCCACTTTATTTGTGTCAATAAAATATGTGTGAAATTGATCCCATATCATTTTCTGGGGTATATTCTCTTGGATCTTGAGTAATTCATTTTCATAGTACCACATATCCTTATATTCAAAGCATTGAACAATATAAAATTATTTCTTTCCCTTAAAATCCTGAGCATGGTGTCATTTTTCTCCACACTTTAAGGAAACATCATTCCCTTTTAAGCATGTACCAAGTTTTCTCCCTCCACAAGTATCACATGTTAGAAAATTAGTCTTTCCCTTTTTTTCTTTATTTTTATTTTTATTTACTACCCTCTTATTATATTTCTTCCCTTTGAATCCATAAGGTTTTGATAATTATTTCTCTATCTTGATACCATATAAAAATATTTAATCTTATAATGAAACATCTTAAGACGTCAATTCCCTTCGCATAATTGGCTTAAGTCCATCAATGAAATTTTCAATATTGCATTCCATGTTTCATATGAAATTCATAGAATATTATGCTAACCTAGTAAAGGTAAATTCATACTCTATAACACTTTTTTCCTATTATTTATTTAAACTAATGAACTTTCTCTTCTTATTAGTTTTTTGATCATGAGATAAGAATTTTTCAAAGAATGTTTCCATAAAATATTTACATTCCCTGAGTTTTATCTCCTCTTCTACCCTTTTATTTTGAATCAATGAACCCCAATAATCCGCATCATATCTGGGAAAATACACTACAATTGTAACATTTTCCTTTTTAATATATCCCAACACCACAAATATCTTCTCTAAAGACCTAATCCATTCATCAACTGCCATTAGGTTAGTAGTCCCACTAAATTATGGGGGCCTCTCTCACATAATGTGATCCAAAATCAGATAATATCATTATTTAATAGGTTTCCCCATCCAAGCAAGTCTATGTTTCATAACCTTATTAAGATTTACTAATATTTCATCACATGCTCCATTCCAATACAAATTGTATTGGATTCCATGATAGGTAAATATCTACATTTTCCATGGGTATTAATACCATTTTTCCTTCCATGCTCCATTTATAAACAATGTAACATACTAGATTAGATAATAACATTAGGTAACATAATGTATAATTCTAAACCTAGTGAAATACAAATCATAAATTGAAATTTTTTCCCAAAACTAATCTCAAAATAATAAACATGGTTTATTTAGGGATATCTTTAATTTCAAATCCTCCATAATGGATTGTAAATAAAATTTTAAATATACTAAGTCTATCCCCTTGGATTGTCAAATGCGGTGTTCATTGAGTCATGTTTTCATGTACCCAGTTACGTTAAGTAAGGAATGACACACCTTGTTAGAGTTATTACTTCTAGGTACATTTGTACCAGAATCATGTCCACCTGTAGTATCCAGATAGGGATGTATTCATAAAAAGACCCACATAAACTCTACATTACCAAAATTCTAGAAATTACTTCTATACTTATCCTTAATGGTTATCTTAGGGTTGTGCTCCGAAAACTATGTTTTCTAAATCTAGTTTCAAGGTTACTGTTAAACATCTTTTGCCAACTATAATTCCATGACCCCACGAGCCCAAAATCAATGCATTACTGTGTTACATTGTAATGATTACAAGAAATCAAATCCCAAAGGACTAATCATTTCAACAATTTAGGAAATCCAGATTACATATATGATTCCCATACTACATTGGAAAATAGAAAAAAACAAACATGATACATAATAAATGAAATAAATAGAATCCTTGAAAGTCATTCAAAATATTAATCTTCATAACATGGGGGAATGAATAATAATAGGGGTGAGATCAAATTCTTATTAAGGGTAATTAAATTGGAATAAATAATGAATCAATGGTAATAAATCAATATGGAAAGGAAACAGATAACTCATTCCATTCAAATTACTAGATAAGGAATAAGGAATACGGAAAGGTAGATAATTGAAACAAAGGCCATTTAATCAATATTATGAGGACAAAATGTAACCATGTATATAATAAAAATCTAAACAATAAGATGGAATAACAATAAATGAATACATAATGATCTAATGCATAATAATGGATATCTAAAACATATCATCGAGGCTTTGTGCTAAAAATATAATACTTTAAAGGATTCATTCCAAGAATGTAATATTGTCAATGATTCATGACAATAATCAATTACTTTAGAGGATTCATGCTAAAAATCTAATAAATAAGTAAGGCCTCAATTAAATCTATATCTAATTTGTCTCAAGAAACTTACCAAAGAATATAGGTGTTATAGTGGTCACAACCCATCACATATGAAAGCCAATGCATTCTTTATAAAAATAACATTCAATTTAATGAATAAAAAATGTGACTTATCATCAAATTTCCATATTGAATAAATAATATGGTTTTATTTAAATTTTCCTAGTGGAGGATAAGTAACAAAAATGGTTATTGATGTTGGTAACTGGCGGCATTATAAAAAGATCTTTTAAAAACATTCTTGAGGAAAATATCCTCTTTATTTTGAAAAACGATTTTAAAAATCCTTTTCCTTGAAAATAAATTTTCTAAAAAAATTTTTTAAAAAAAATTACCTTTTAATAACTTAAAGTAATCTTCAAAGAAATTATGGTAGATAAATCTATATATGTTGTATAAGGTAAAAAAACGTTCCTTTTACACAATAAAAAGGGTATAAAAATTATATATTTGGAAAGAAACTAAAATATTCCTATTAAAACATTGGTAAAATAATAAAAAGTGTAAAAATGTATTTAAAATATCATTTTGTAAAGTTTAAAAAAATTGGAAACCTTTTTAGAAAACTGAGTTTTTATAAGAAAAAATTTTATCTAACAAAAGTAAGAAATGAATTTTGGTTTTATTAAAAACGTTTTTCAAAAACATTTCGACAACAAAAGAGTTTTAAATGGGTAATAATACTTGAAAAAGTTTATTAATAACCAGAATATTGGAAAAAGAATGATTCTATTGAATATTTTTCAAAACAATTCCTCAAATGGAAATGAAATATCATTAAAATTATTCATGAGTAAAATAATATATAAACATTTCAAAGTGTCCCGTACTAATTTTAAATATCTTAATTCATAAATTTTGTGATGGAATAAAATTAAATTATAGTTTTAAATAAAATTAAGATAAAATAATTTTTGATATAATATATCAAAATGGGCAGTAGATACACCACATAAAAGAAGTAAGTGGTGAACATGAAATTTATCTAATATATGTAAAAAGTGAGATGAAAATACACTTCCATGTGTTTCCTTTTGGGTGAAATTATTTTAACCTCTTATATAAGGGGTTTAAACATGTTAATAACTTGTATAACATCCATACTCATATTTATAATATTATAGATAATCTTCTCTTAATGTCTTATTTTTTATTTTTTAATAACCTTCCAATAACTATTTCAGATGTTAATTGCTTAGTTTCTCGAGTAAGTTTACACTTGTTACTTATGGATCCTATTAATAACATCATGATTTCATCATATCCATATGGTAATCTATTACATAATTATCTTATATATTCAGTAAATTTTTATTTGTAATAATATATAAATTTTGGATATAAGAAGTGAAATGCACTTTTTATGGAGATGGTACGTCGTACATACGCATGACGGCTACTTTCATTTAATTTTCTTATTAAAATAATGAAAATTAAATTATAAATATGTATTTTATAATTTTATTATCTTATATATGTCATATATGTTACATAGGTTTATTAAAATTACCCTTAATTTGTTCCATGTATAGCAAGAACGAATCACATCGCTTTGAGGAGGCGGTAGTCCACACTTTTGAAAATGATGTTATCATATTTACAAAAAATGGAAACTATAAAGGTATGTGTTATAATAGAATTAAAGTAGAAAAACTACATAATAAATTTCATATATATCATATATAAATATATTTTACATCAATATTCCAACTATGAGATGTTGTAAAGGAAGAATGAAGAATCATCATTTCATGTGGTGATAGTTCACCGAACACAAAAATGGTACGTTCATTACCCATTTGAAGGAATTGTGTGTAAGTATAAGTTGAAACCATTATATAAAAAATATTAGTATATTTAGGATACTATTTTTATTATATAATCATGGAATAATAAGATTTTATGGGGTGGATAATAGAAATAAAACTAAAGAGCTTAAGGAAAGAGATTACATCTTCTTTCAAAAAATCCTTTTGTATTGCACCAAAGGGATTCATTAGATGGATTTATGCATAAGGGAAGGATTTTAGAATTATTTTATGGATTTTGATGAGATACTTGGGTATATATTGGGTTATCCAATTTGGAATTAGAGGTGTTATCAAGTGGGAGGAGAGGAGGACTTTTTATAGTGGAGGACGAGTGGCACTCTTATAGATTTTGGAAAAGGGAATATCACCAACATTTTTCCCAAGTAAAGTGGATACCATAATTTTAAAATTGAAATCAAATTTATTATAGGGTCTATATATTTCCATAAAATTTATAAGACATTTGGGCCCTTAGGATTGAGGTTTAGTCCCTTATTAATTGTAATTTCACCATAATTGTTGTAATTAATTTTAATTACTTTCGCTAATATTTTTTGGTAAAAAAGTAATTTGAAATTATTAGAAATTATATATTATGATGATTCCAAATATGGAATCCATTTTCCAAAATTCCAATAATAGAAGTGGCAGAAATTAATTTAAAATTTAATCTCACAAATGGGACGACAATGCGAGTTTTTAATGTAAAAACGTGTGAAGCTTTTCTATAATTTTATAGTCAATTTGAAAGTAAATTTTTTTAAAATTACCTAAATTTTACAAATAAATTAAAAATATCTAATTTAACTTTAAAACCTATTTAAAATTTAATTTAACCACATAAATAAATTAAATGAAAATCAGTTTTGAACTAAAATTCAGTATTTTTCACTTTTCATTAAATACTGAAACCTCATGGAAAAATATCAAAAATTCACCAAAACCTACCTTTTTTGGTTTAATTTCAAATTTAAATTTTATTTAGAAATATCTAAACTATAAATGTTCAAAAAATGAATTTAAAATAACTTCTCAATTAAAACAAAGTAAAACCAACTTAATAAAAATATAGGCCTTTATGCATAAAATTTGGTTTGTTCTTATCTTATGCTTATATAATATATTTTATTAATATAAAAAAATATTATATTTAATAAACGATTTATATTTATATTACATTAATATCACTCTCTAATTGTAATTGAAAACATTTATTAGGGTAAAACATATTTGTGAGTATAAAAAAAATTTCTATAAAAATATTCCCTTTATATTCAATGGGTTCCTATATTCATTCTTCATTAATTTGTAACAAATGAATTCATTTTATATTTTTTTAAACCATATATTTTCATAATATTTTTATTTTATTCATAACTTCTAATTTAAGGGGAAGGTTGGGTCTTATTATATTAAATAATAATATATATATTATTTTTTGATTAAAACATGGTCTTGCATATAATGTAAGAAATAATACAAGGACATTCTTGTGTGTAAGGAAAACTAACTTATTTTTTGTGTTCATTCCAAGATATATGATAGTATGAATTTATTTAAAAGGGAAATTATGTTGTAATTTTTTGTTATATTATATTACCTTTCGTGTTTGGTGTTGTGTTCCATACACACTATCGACTAAAATTTTCTTACTTTAATATTTCATGGTGTTACAATTTGGTCCTCGGATACATCATCAGTGGAAGTCAATCAAGCCATAGGGCCTCTGGGTCATCACCAATGGGTTTAATGTGAAGTTATAGGGTCCAGTATAATGGTTTTACCAGACAAGAAGGCAGTGTGGGAAGGAACTACCGGGTGGGCACCCTTGATTAGAAGGATAGGAATCTCGATGCTTATCATTTATCCTCCCCTCCCCATGGACCACCGATGTGGAATGGAGGGGTTCCCTTGAACATAAACATATACACTTGGGATTAATCTAGTGGTGCATAGAAACATGATGATGAAGCATGCGAATATCACACAGACATCACTAGGTTGTCGGCTCAAAAGAGGGAGAGGCATGTTCACACTTATTTTCCATCCCTCCTCCCACATAGTGGTAAGGAGGGGTGACCGCCACAATATATTAGTCCATCATGATACAATAATTTATAGCAGGGGTGATGTAACTTTCAAACTTGGATCATGGTATGATGATTACTGGTTGGAGGTTATATTATGTATCACTAGCAACATGGAATGATGAAAATTTCTCACTTATGGTGATTGGACATGTATTGACCTTTCGGCTACTAGGCCTTCAAGACATGTGGAATTGGGTCTATTGGTCACTAGGTTTTCAGGACATGTTAGGGTTATATATATTTATATATATTATGTGGGTATACCATTATATATGTATATTTATATGTGTTTAAATATATATATTTGTATGTATGTATATTTCTCTACATTTATGAATATTAATATTTATATATATTTATATATATCATGTAGGTATTTGTATATTTATAGATATTTGTGTATATTTATAATATTGTGTATATTTATATGTTTATATATATATATATTTAATTATATATATAGTTGTTTTTATATATATTTTTGAATATTTGAATGTTATTTTATATAAATATATTTATACTTATTTATAATTATATATATACTTATATATATTTATATATATTTATAAGAATTTATGTATAATTGTTTATGTTTATATATATTTATATCTATTTATAATTATATATATCTATATTATGTGGGTAAATATATAGATATATATATGTGTATATGTATATATGCATATCTATCTCTATTAATGTGTATTTATGTGTATTTATATATGTTTATATAATTATATTTATATTTATTTATATCTAATTATACATGTAGTTTTATTTATATTTATTTATAATCTATATGTATTTATATTTATTTATTTATAATTATTTATAATTATATAGTTATAGATTTTATGTATATTTAGTTATAATTATATATATTCATATATATTTATATATATTTAAAAGTTTTAATGTGTAATCATTTATATGAACACATATAATTATATGTGTGTGTGTGTGTATTATGTGGACATATGTATATATTAAAATATATATATATATACTTATAAATATTTATATTGATAGTTATTATTTGTATATATATATATATATATATTTGTATATTTTTGTATATTTATAAATATATTTTTTATTTATATTTAAAAATATAAATAAATATATATAATAAATATTATATATATTTACTTATATTATGTGTTCGATGTATATATATCAACCCAGAGTTGAAATCCTGATTAGGATGAGTTTTTGTGGTATTGTAGCACTATAAAAATGTTACTACTGAAGTGGGGTACTATATAGATGATACTATTCCTCAAAAAATGGGATTTTAGATCTTGTAATTAGTTCTTTGGGACACAAGGCCTCTAGGCCACAAATTCCATAATACTGTTAGGATGGTATGTGAGTATGATATACTCTATAATACCAAATATAGGATCGAATATATAAGTATGAGATGCTCAAATACAAGAGGGGGTGAATTGTACTTTAAAAAATCCCAAAGGAAATTTTGAAAAACTAAAATTCACAACACCTAAAAGTTCTAAAGACTTGCTTGATTCTGGAAAAGTGATTCCAGAAATAAAACTAAACAAAAGTTTACACCAACTACGATTCTACCTTAAAGTGTATAGAATCTAACTAAATCACAGTACAAGTAAGTAAGTATAAGAAAGTGATATTTTCCTTAACAATACAAAATGCAGCAGAAAAACAAAGTAGTAAAACAACAAGTAACAAACAATAACTCTTTTAACCCAAAGAGAAGGGAATCCAACAACCCTGGATAAGAGGTCCCTTGATTTATACTTTCAAGAAATTCTATCTTACCCACAACAGGATAAGCCCTCAATCCGAATATCAGTATCTGTCTTGATATCCTCGCAAGCCCTCAACTATCAGGTAGTTGGCACATCTGTCTTCATATCCCAGGAAACCCTCGATTGTAATCAGCAACAATCGGAGTCGCACGAAGCAAGTCTGCACAAGGAAAAGTTTGAACAAGCTGTTCAAACTTTCTGCACAAAGCTTTGAGAGTTGATAAGAGCCTCTCTCTCTAGAAATCACTTCAACAGCATGTAAGCACCAATGTCAAAGATGTTGTCTAGTTTTATTGATTCTTTTCAAATGAGCTTGTATTTATAGGTGAAGCTCCAATGGTCATCTCCCTCCTCCAACAGTCATATTTCTCCTTGAATTTCAGAGGGACTTGTACACGTGTCACTCAACCAACAGTTATTTGATAACTGAAGGCCCAAAATCGTTTTATATTAGAACAAGTGTAAGCATAAGTAAAAATGATGTTTGTAATGAAAGTAAATAAAATTTTGGAATGTAAGAAAAGTATGAAAGTTTGTAGTCTAACTAGACAACCATCGGGGGTCCTTTATATAGGCGATGGAACTGACCTTTCGTCTTCCAAAACCATTTTAATGGTTGAGAATTCTTCAAATCTGATTTGACGGTTGTAAAAGTAGCTGAAAGGAAAATTTTGGTTGAATCCGATATTTTGAGGTTTTTAAAAGAAAACATTCAGATTTAAGGAATCTTGAATCCGAGAAATTTTTCAAAACAAAAGAAACTAACATAAGGTGAAAAAAATATGAGAACTCAAGAAAGAATCATACCTTTCAGATTGTCAGGAGAATTATTCGTATTGAAGAAAATTCTTCTTAAAGGACTTTAGATTCCAAAAAACTTTAGTGTGAAAAAGAAAAACAAATTTTCATTACGAAAATTTCCATTACGAAAATTTCCATTATAAAAATTGTCATTATGAAAATATCCATTCTGAAACTTTCCATTCCGAAATTTTAATTTCCGTTCTGCAAATTTCCATTCCGAAAATTTTGAAAAACTTCATTACAAGAAATACGAAAACCTCCATTACGAATGACTTAAAAAAAATATAAAAAATTTGAAAAACTTCATAATAGATTTAATCCCCCTATGAAAAGGAGTTTATTACTGTAAGGATATTGGT
Organism: Viscum album; assembly: GCA_963277665.1. Lineage (NCBI taxonomy): Eukaryota > Viridiplantae > Streptophyta > Magnoliopsida > Santalales > Viscaceae > Viscum > Viscum album. The sequence goes on from OY728122.1 coordinate 1,087,578,316, forward strand.
TCAACAAGAAGTTAATTAGGGAATATTAACTTACATTTATCATTCCTAACTTCTGTTTAATGTATTTAAATCTATCGGAGGGTAAAGATTTTGTGAAAATGTCAGCAAGTTGATCTTGTGTTCTGATAAACTGAAAAATGATATATCCTTTCTTTCTTTTCACTTAAGCATAGGGAATTCTGGTCTTATGTGTCCAACTCTCTTATATTCATAGCATGTAACTTCATAATCTTACTTGTCTTTCCTTTCCTTCTTCTTGTATTTAGATTAAAAGTTCATATGTCCATCTATCTTGGTCATCCTTCGAGCAAGATTTGATAATTCATTTTCTAAGGATTCACTTCCACTAGATTCGGAATGGATAACAACTTTCTTAGATCTGGATCTAGTAATTCTCTCAGGAGTCTTAGCTTTCATGTGATTTGAAGCTGTAGTAAAAGAAACACTACCATTCCCATTCTTCTTATTTATGTTTTTAGTATCTCTCTTCATTCTAGTCTCATGTTGAAGTAGAGTTCCAAATAGTTCATCAAAAGAAATTTCCGTAACCTTTTTGTTTTCATCGATAGCAGTTCTCTTTGATTCCCACTCATTGGGAATAATATCTATGATCTTGTCAATAAGGGATTCAACATCTAGACCCTTCTCTCCCATTGATTGTAAGCTATTCACAATAGTCGTGAATCTCTGTTGCACCTTACAAATTGGTTCTCCATAAGGAAAATTAAAACCATGATACTCAGATCTTCTAAAAGAAAGATGGTGAAAATAGAAGAAGAACAATATTCTAGAAAGTTGTCTGATTCGGAGTCATATGCATTGGGATATGATTTTTTGGTTGAGTCCCTAAAGAAATTGGTAGACACCATTCCGATCTTTCCTACAATAGACTTCAGATGCCAGATGCTTCAGCACAGCTTGAATCAGAAGTCAGAATCCTTATCCATGGTAATAGATAAATGTGTAAAGATTCAATCAGAGCATGAAAATTTTCTTATCAACTACGAGGTCCACAGAAAGTCATGCAGCAAAATAACCATTTGGTCTAAGAAAATTTTTGAAGATATGGAAGAGCTTGATCAGTTCCAACTAGATGTTAAGGAGGCTTTTGGTACTGAGGATGTCAAAATCAAAAATCTTTCAGACCGTTTTTAGGATAAGCTGAACCTAGATCAAAATACTCGGATTCAAGATGTCAAAGATCTAATTGGAAACCAGAATTATGTTGCTCAAGGTTTGAAATCAAAAAGAGATCTACGGACCGAGATGGAAGAGAAGATAGTGAAGTAAGAGGAGTCGTTGAAGGCTCAAGAAGATAGAATCACAGCCTTAGAAAACCTAGCCGAGGAGGATCATAAAGAGCTCAAAAAGCTAAAGACAATTGTGAAGAATCTCTTGCCCAAGGAAAAGGAAACCAAATAGACTCAATCCAATCTTTTGTTGCATTTGATTTTCCTTGTAAAAATTTTTCCAATTATAATAGAATTGTGGTTGCTTGTTTTGTTTGGTTTTCTTTACTAATATCTCAGGTACCATATTTCTTTTCCATTCCCTCAAACTCTTTTTGAAAATCAAAAAGGGGGAGAAGGAAAAAGAACTCAAAACGAAAGAAGCAAAAATCTAAAGGAGAGAAGGAAAAATATTCATAAGTAAAAGAGGTATCCCTAATTAAGGGGGAGTTAATGTAAGGAGGAGTTTTTCAGTACAAAAAATTTTTATACTCAAGAAAAATCTCAATCTGGAAAATCCAGAATACGATCCTTAGAGTTCTAAAGCCTAAGGGGGAGTTAGTCGTATTCATCTTTGTCCATATGAAAAGGGAGATAAGTTTTAATTTTTCTAAGTCCTTTTATTATTTTTCGTAAGGATGTTGGTGCTTTCCAAAAAGAGGGAGACTGTTGAGTCAATAAGGTTTTCCTTATGACTTTTCCATTCCTTCATGTTTTGAAAATCACAAACACCTTATCTTAAGGAAAATCTCATTTTACCCCTTGTTTCATTTTCTTAAGGAAAATTTCCTTCCCTAGGGAAATATATCCTTACATTGTTTTCATTGTTCAATCACATTTCTTTTCTAAGTGTAAAATTCATATTTTAACTAAAAATCACAAAATCATATAATACTTAGATATGAAGCATTCTGTTTAAGACTCTGAATTCCGACTCCGAACTCCTATGAGTTCGACTCCGAACTTTTACAAGTTCAACTCCGAACTTCAACTATTTTGACTCCGAAATTATATGATTTCCACTCCAAACTTCTACTAGTTCGACTCTGAACATTTATGAGTTCGACTCCAAACTTTTACTAGTTCGACTTCGAACTTCTACTAGTTTGACTCTGAACTCTTTAAGTTCAGGTTCTGAATTCCTGTGAATCCAGACTCATAATTTCCTTGAAATTCAGACTCTGGAATTCTATAGAATTCAGGTTCCTAATTCTTACAAAATAGAATCCAAATATCTATTTTTTATAGACTTTGAATTTTTTAGTTACAATCCGAATTTCAAACTTAGAAAAGAAATGTGATTGAATAATGAAAACAATGTAAGCATAAATTTCCTTGGGGAAGGAAATTTTCCTTAAGAAAATGAAACAAGGGGTAAACTGAGATTTGCCGTAAGATAATGTGTTTGTGATTTTCAAAACATGAAGGAATAGAAAAGTCATAAGGAAAACCTTATTGACTCAACAAATACTAGAGTCGTTCATGCGGTAGAATTGCGACATAACATGATGATGGATGGTGTAAGGTATCCTATGAGCAATATCACGGTGTATGGTAGTTTGAGATGAAATGCGTTGGTGGACTAATGTATCCGGAGTTATAGGTTGATCTCATGTGATTCAACCTAACCCACCTACTTGGATCCCTGATGTGAAGTGGTGAATGTTCTAGTTGGAGGCAGCACTAGGTAGATGTCCTGAGCAATGTGGGGATCTCTTCAAGGAACTTCATATCACTGGTTGTCATGACCCGACCCATCGGGGCTCACCTAGATGGAGATATGTTGAGTTTAACACCCCAATCCCACCCCTAATAGGCCATAGTCTGATAAAAATCATTGAGCAGGCATATCACATGCATGGGAGTCCTTATCATATGGTACATGTATACACACACACATCTCCATCCATCAATACTATGATAAAAGGAAAAAAATGTATCTGATATCAAAACTCATGCATTCATCTATATTATACATTAGAGTACTAAAAAAATATGAGAATTCACAAAGGTCTAAATACAATCCCACCAAAAAATATAACTAATTCCAACCTACTAAGAAAGAGGGGACTTCCTTTAAATCCACTCCTGGAACCAACAATGGTCTGTATAGTTCAATTATTCTTTACTTACTCCTCATCTACCAAGGTCTCTATCATGAAACATTTATTATACATAAGACATGAAATGTTATAGAAAATATCATGTAGGGATGAGTATATACATAATCATTTCAACCCAAATAAATCACTAAACATAAATCATCAAGAGAGTAGTCAACTCATCCTCACAAAGGAATATTAATCATAATATGAGACATAAAAAAATCCCAGATATTCTCCATATTGTCACCAATTATCATTGTAAGGTCACATACATATTGTTAGCCTATAATTTTTATCAAGGCTATACTATAACACTAATTCGGGAGAACTCCCACCAAGATCCATGTAATAACAAATGGAAAACATTCAACAATTTTAGCTCATCAAGCCTCTCCATGAAGAAAGTACATGTAGGAACTGAAAGGATGTTGATACAAATATATGGGATCACAACTAGGGATTATGAGGGATTCCATACCCTAACTGGAATAACCAGCTAGGCAACTGATCAAACACCACAATATATAGGTCACATGATTCCTAGCCCAGCTTAGGGAAGAAACAATGATAGAGGATCACACCCTGGGCCAGATCGTGGGATACCTGACTCTATTTTATACTAACCCTATATAGGGGATCACATAATATGATCAATACATGATGCCTTGTTACACCCTCATAGGGATGGACCAAAGATAAACAACATGTAGATACTATTCTATACTGACTAGAATTATGGCCTCCACTCCTCCTAGTAAAAGTACATGGTGTGTATAGGTAATACACGATGTGTCTTGGCTACCTAGTGTCTTGATTTGTACTCCAGCATGTGCCTGTGTAATTTGTCCCATGTATATGTACTTTACCCATTCTCATGTACAGAGTCATTTATGCGTAATCTAGATGTGACTTTGAAAATTTAGTTGGTCATGCCAATGTATTCTAGTCGTGCATGTAAGCTTGATCGTGCCATTGCCCGTGTACCCTTGAGGTACACACAGAGACACCATCACTGAGTCACAAAATGTGTAGTGAGACCAAAAAAATGTTTTATTTAATTTCACATCTAATGTGACATTTAATTTCTTTGAAACCCTAGACACCACAATAAAGGACTACCCAACTTGTGTTTTTTTGAACTACATGTCGTGTAACTCAATATTTTCCAAAATTTCCCACCATCTTCATGTGTCTCACATGTTCCACTGTAATGCATCAGGTCGAGCTATCATCCTACCAGGCACTAAACCCAATTTTCCACAAGGCTCAAAGGGATTTTTTAATCCTCATGTTCTCGATTCAAGAACCTAGGAACCACAATAAATCCTTTGGGAGTTGTTTTCCCAAATCAGAGATAAAATAGTCAAATAAATAAATATAGAGGTGAAAATATGTAAACATCATGGTCACAACCAACTACCATGATCCAACCCATTTTCATATATTTAATCCACATCCATAAACAAATAGATATAGGTAATTAGTGAAAAAAATGAAACTAGACAAAGATGAAACTACTACAAACTAGGTCACTCAAACTAAGATAGAAACCAACTCCATTAAACCTCTAGTTTCTCACCACCACTAAACTCACCCAACGCCATCCATGATGAAAAAGAAGTATCCAATTGATAACCTTGAACTTGAAATCTTGTTGGTGTGAGATAAAATCCCTAGTAGGTCACCACAATATACTGAAACTATACATTTTTTCATAAGGCAATACATAATTTCTAGTTTGAAAATAAATCTAAAAAGTATGTTCTACATATATACCTTCCATATAAATCAAAAAAAATCCATAATCCACTTAAAAAAAATTCCCCTTTGTTTCAAAAAATCGAACACATGCATTTTCAAAAAAAACTATTGTCCAAAGCCATTTCAAAACCATGATAACCATTAAAATTTCTAAAAATAAACTAACATTTATTTTATCTAAATGAAAATAGATACTTTAAAGAATTTCACCAACCATGTCCACCTTTAAATAAAACTCTCATTTTGAAATCCAATTTAAATCACTCATAGAAAAATTGAATTTAATTTCCAAATAGGTTTTCCAGCAGTTCCTTGAAAACTCATTTTTACATGAAACTAATAAAATCCCACAATGGTTAAGAATCACAAGAATGCACCTCACATATATAATGAGGCATATAAAAAGGGAATTAAAACCTTACAAGAGATGATTCCATATCCACAAAATAATGGTAAAAGATTTTATAAATCAATATATCAAACTCCCCTAAATCACTAATCGATCCAGCTATCAAATGCGCCATGGGATATGCCCTATGATCAGTAGTGTGTGGACATCCTACACTCATGAAAACAAACTAAATTTCGAGTGTTTGTTGCATCCTAACAACAACACATATAATTAGATTTAACCATCTTTTTTATAGGGGAAACCACACATATTCCTATTTCATGCAATAGGGGACACTAGTAGTGTGTGGATTTCTAGTGTTTAGAGATCTAGACTCCCAACTAGTATTTGGGTTTCCATGACCAAAAAGAAAGACGTCTGCATATTCAAGTAGGACAAGTCTACTGAGAAGGCACAACCATAACTACCCTCACCACTATCACCCAATTATGGATAGCTACATCCTTATAACATGAAATAAAGGAATAAAAATCATATTCCCATACTAGGGGAGAAAAAAAGCATCACATAGTGATTAGAAACCCACGCAAGGGGTGAAAAACTAAGTGGAAATCAAGCGTGTCGTATGTATATTTCATTTAGAACTAATCTTTCAAATGGGCCAATAACAAAAAATAATGTATTGAAAAAATAATACCATTTCACATTTCATCATAACCTTTCCAATTACCATTTTTAAAATGATTAAAAACACCAACACATTCAAAACAATCCGAATTCACATGGACGCAAGGTGTGTCTTCTTTGAAAAATAAAAACGTTTCCCAAGGCCATCATTTCCATTATACATTCAGTAAAACACCACTAAAAACATTTTAAGAGCTCCAAATAAACTACTTATTTCCATTAAAAAATTTCAAAGATACTCTTCAATAATGGGTTTCCACTTTGAAAATAAAAACAATGCTAAAGGGATAACCATTTTACATAAAATAATTTAAAAAATCATCCATATCATTTTACAAATGGTTAACCGAAACAAACCTTCCAAATAACTATTTGGAATACATTACAACACACCATTATAAATCATTTTTAGATCTACACCTAAAATCAAAACCAAATTACCTTTAAAACCATTTTCACAAAATGAATACTAAAACCATATTACAACCCACTTTGACTCATGAAAATTATTTCAAAATGCCGTAATCAATTTCACAATAATATCATCTTGATAAAACATTTCAATTTAAAAAAACATGGAATTCACTAATAAACCCATTTATTTAAAGATGAAAATCATGGAAATTATTCCAAATCCTCATAATGCTACCATATATAATTAATCATTCACAAAAGGGAAATTTACCAAGTTCAAGCACTCATATAATACCAAAGTGAAACAATTTCATTATAACTCCTACCTCAATGAAGTGGGAACCAAGATGAAACATCTTGAAACTTTTCACCTTCGACAGAGACTACACCACAAGTTTAGAAATGGTGTATACAACTCATAGACACCAAAAGGACCATCAATAAATCCACCTGGAGCCCTAAAATTGAGAAACATGATACCTAAGGTTTTTTTCACAAACCAAATCCAAGAGAAGAGAGGGAGATAAGGAAGAATAAAGGAAAAGTAGTAAGAATCACATGAAAACTGGTTGGAAATTCCAAAAGAGAGGGTGAAAATCCCAAATGGAGGGGGTTGGAACACCTTCTTGGATATTAGAGGGTTTGATGAGTCATGTGGGGAATAACAGGGGTGAAACACCTTAAAATCCAAAGGCGTGTTTTGGGAAACCCCCAAAAAAACACATGGACAACTCACAAAGTATGGCCAAATGGTTTGTCAAACTGTGAGTGAACTATGATAGTATTATTGCCTCCCAAAAAATTTGAGCTGCATTTTTACTTATGAGAGGTTGCACGATTAAGAAAACTATCCACCTTACTCCAGGACCACTCATGCCTCGTACAACCTCCTAGGGTGCCCCGAAACATTTTAAACCCCACATGGAAGCTATGAAAATGGTTCTATCAAAAATAAAAAACCAATAGCTGGCTTTCCACACTTTTTTTCAAACTGTATCCAAGTTGTGAAACACACCTCAAACACACCAAGGACCCCAATTTATTTCTCCTAGGGTAACACAATTTGAACTTAACTGTGCACATACCATGATGAATAACATACATAGTTCACAATGAGATAAAAAGGATCCTCGTGAAGGGAGGTTTCATGGTTTACCTATAACCATGCACCTTAATTGTAAAAATTAAGAAAACCTCAATAATTTCAACTTTTTGAACCATAAATCTATAGAAATGAATATTGGGCCTCCACTTCTCAAAATATAATTATAAAAACAACACCATGACACTCATGTGTCACCAAATCTCCACCATGCAACTTTGTACCCCCATAGTGTCCTGATCGGAAGTAAATCAAAATAAATAGTTAAAGATACCAATATGATCAGACCAAAGGAATAACTCAACATAGCCCTACATCAAGAGTAAAAAAAAATCCTAAAAAATGATCAACTGAATCAACCATAATGGAAGAAAATATATCCAAGAATTACCAAAATAAGAACTGCAAAGAAGATTTCATATGAAGAATAGGAGTCCTGACATAGTCTCCCACCATTTATAGTTCATCTAACATGGTGGAATAAAAGAAAAACTACTGAAAAATTCAACCTTGAATAATGAAAACCCATAAGAGGAAAAAATAATCAACTAAAAACACTTCCCAATACAATATAATGAAAAATAATCACAAGATCCTTATAAGAATGGCAAAATCACCCACCTTGGGTCATGAAACACAAGGAAACCCTAGGTTCAAACACTGAATCAGCCTCACACATCTCATCCCACAAAAAGACCCCATCTAAACACCATTTAGTATACCACACTGAATCGGTATATAACACACCCTAGTTACCCAAACATTAAGGCAAAGGCCACTCATAATTCTAAAAAAGTCACCACTAGTCCCAAAAAAAATAATGGGTGCAACCTACTTTCACTAAGTAGGGTTTTTCCAAACAATGAGTCTTAACAAAACAATACTCACATCTTAGCCACAAAACAACCAAGATGGCAGGAGAGGGGGAAAATTCATCTATAAAGTAAAAAAGAAATATAAAATCATTTAATTCAACCACAAAAACATATTATAGGGAATCTTCCATAGGAAACATCCTAAAAAGTAAAAAAATCAACAAAATCCAACCACCCAAAATGAAACCCCCATACCAGGATTCATACCAACAAAAGAATGATCCCTAAAGAAACACTAATGATTACAACCAACCAATTCTAAAACTAGAACGAAATATCACAAGAGATATCACAATGAAGGTTCCACATCCACCACTCAATTCAGAGTTTGGGAAGGAACCAAATATATAGAAACCCTTTCAAACATTCTAGGGGAAAACAACAACAAAGACCTGAACTACCTCGAGTCCTGTCCAAAAGTGGAAAACAAACGTCTCTTTAACAAGAAAGGAATAAAAACCATAAAAATAACCCCTAAATGAGGAATTCAAAAACCACATGAACTAAAAAAAATCTTTGTAAAACCACCATTTCACGCAGGGATTTCAAAACCACCTTCCACAAATGGTGTTTTCAAAAACCAAGCTAACAAAACATTTAAAAAACCCTATGTGGAAAAAATATATTTCCCACAAAAGGAAACCCACAATATTTATTTCAAAATATCATTTACACTTTAGAAACCAAGAACCTAAAAATGATTTTCCAAAACTGTGATCCTTTTTCAGAACACTTTCCAAACATGTTTAAATAAAATACCCCTTCAAAACACCTCATTTCCAAATAAAATAGGGGAAATACCATTTTAATATTACATTTTATAAAACCATGGGGATTTACTCGCTTCTATATTCATAAAACCAAGTTTTAAGGTAAAGGTTTCCACAAAACCTGTTATTTTAAAAATTAAGGTTTGAGAATGCTAAGTGCGCACATGCACTACACAAGAATCCAAACAAGGATCACCGAAGACACATCCCAAAAGGGGAAAAACACTCCTCATTCCACCTTAAACAAGTTAAAACCACTTTTAGAGAATTATAGAATCAATAGGATTCTAAATAGTCTAGTTGAGGAGGAACAGTGTTATGCATGCCTTGACCCCCACGATTTGGGAGATCAGTTGTCACCCATGCAACACACCTTCCAATAATGAATACTTGAGATCATGGGCACTGCATAGTTTCCAATTCCATGTGAACTTACTCTGTGGCTCGATTCACCTTTCACCCTGATTCCAAATAGTGGTCCCCAATATCACTCAACGGTCTATGGGGACCTAACAATGTTAAACATAGAAGAAACCACTATAAAATTCTAAAAGAAATCCTCGAATTCATAATTAAAGACCCAAAAACCATGGTAGATTATGGTTCGAGGAAAGTAACAGCTAGTTAGACTCTCTCCAACCATACCTCTCATGCTTCAAAAAACTAATTCTCCCTGTTACCATGACATCAAAAAATAATATGGGAAAAATAAGCAGCATAGGTTCCTACTCAAGTAATATCTAATCCACTGATACCATGTTGTAATGAACTGACCTAAGATTCCTTCCTACCCAACACCCAACACAATTCTCCAAAATGTTTGAAGGGGTTTCCCGATCCCCACAGGTTGGTGACATATGCTTGGGAATAACAAGAACTCCTTTGGGAATGGTTTTTCCCAAATCATAGATACTACAATGGAATAAATAAATATATAAATTAATTTAAATAAACATCATTCTAAACATTTCAAAACTAAATACCAAGATCCAACTCATTCACATATAATTAATAAATATCCATAAACAAATAGATACAAACCGGAAGGAAAAAACAATAATGAAACTAACTGAAGGGAAACTACTAAGAACTAACCCACTTGATCCAAACCCAAAACCAACTCCATGTATCCTATGGTTTCTCACCACCTCAAAATCACCCCTTGTTGGACATAATGAATAAGAAGAATCCAAATGAGAACCTATAACCTGATATTTTTTAGGCGTGATATAAAAACATAGTGGGTCACCACCACCCACTGAAACTATGGAATTTTCTTCATATGGAAATTCAAAAATTCTAGTTTGATAATAAATATAACAAGTAATATTTACATATATATCATGAATAGAAATAAAAATATTTCTATAGTCCACATCCAGAAAATTTCCAATTTATTTAACAAAACCAGACATGCACATTTTTGGAAAAAAATACATTTTCCAATGAAATTTAAAACCACAGACACTATTATTATTTATCAAAACAACTTGCACTTGTCATATTTAAATAAAAATAGTTTCTTTAAAACATTTCACTGGTCATATCTCCAATTAAATCAAACCCTAGTTTTGAAATCCACTTTAAATAACTCACAAACAAGATCATTCATTTTCAAAATAGGTTTTCCAAAACTTCTTTGAAAATTAATTTTTAAAGGAAATGAAAAAACACTCACACATGATAAGAATTATATATAGCCACTACACATATATCACATGGAATATAAAAATACAATACAATCATTAAAATAAAGGCTTCCATATAAACTAAAGTAGGTGAAAAATACTATCAATTAATAGATAAAACTCCCCTAAATCAATAACTAATCAATAAATTGAGTGTTTCATGGTCTCCACCCTAGGGTCACTAATATGCGGGTGCCCTAGACTCATGAAAAATAAAAAAATTTCCAAAAAAAATTCTGTCTTAAAAACAACCCATCCCAGAATCATACAGCAACCATATTAGTGGGAACACCCCACCAATCCCTATTTTATTCTATTGGGGACACTAATAGTGTGAGGCTACCCAGTGTGTAGATATATAGACTCTCAGCAAGTATATGGGTTCCCATGACCATTATTATAGCATCCATACTATTCACCTGATTTGGGCCTTTGGGAACCCGGTTTGGGCCTACGGGTCTCAAGGGCCTTCAGGTCATCAAAGGCCTTTGGGCCACAGGGCCTTCAGGCCACAGAGACCATTGAGTAGCCTAGTTCACATAGAATAGGCACCAGAATAGGATCAGAACAACAAGAGTAGCATCCACTAGAAGTAGAGCTAACTAGATTTGAAGAATGAGAGGGTATTGCAGCTGCCATCGGGACCAAGTATCATGTAGCTTTGTATGGGGAAATTCTATCCAATCAGAAATGAAAGTTGGGGAGCTATGTGATCAATGATTCAGAAGCTACGGAGGGTAATTTCTAGTGGGTTGGGCCTATGGGTCATGTAATGGACATGGTATGCCTTTGGGCCTTTGAGTCATGTATTGTGGGTCATTTGGGCCTTGGGCCTTGGTCCTATGGGTCATGTACGGGTTCCCCTTTAGCCATTAAAAGGGGGATTATCCATAATAAAATAAAAAATAAGGCCTTCAGTCCATTCAGGCTTGACCATTAAAAAATTGAAGTGTCAAATAAAATAATCCAAGTCTACTCACAAGGCACAACCATCCCTACTCTCACCACTAGGACCCAATGAAAAAAATCCACATACACATAACATGCACTCAAGGAATAACAATCATATTCTCACATTATGGGAGAAAAAAAGAATCACATAGTGATCACCATCCTAGATAAGGGTAAAAAAGTAAGGGGAAATATAGGATGTTATCAAAAAACCCCATTTAAAACCAATGTGTCAAAAATGACTTTAACACCAAATCATGGCATGGTTTTCCAAGTACTTTTAACATTTACTAAAAATATTTCCAATCACCATTTCAAAAATAAGGTAAAACAGTCAAGCATCTAAAATAATTTCTTAGGTCCACTAAGTCAAATACCTTGAGAGGGGGGTGAATCAGATTATGATAGATTAAAACTACTTCACATTAGGATCTTGTTTCGTCATTAAACAAAACACACTTCTCTCTTTCTCCCATAGAAATATATGAATAGAAATGAATTCATGCACATGAAATAGTGATTTTACTTGGTTTACCCTCATTAGTCTATGCCTAAGGAGCATACAACGGTGATGTCACAATGTAATAAATCCACTAAATATCACTACTAATTACAAGGTTCATGCTAGATCACTTCTATACCGAAGCTTACTACCTTACAAGATTTAGGTTCTTCTCACTAAATTCCCAGGGGTTACTCTCTATGTATCTTTCTCTGGCTCACTACTGGTGGAAAGGATAATTGTCTTACATTTCCTTTGCTCACTACTCTTAGAAAGGATCCACTCATAGTTTATGGAATTTTAGTTCCATTTATTTTAATTAAATAACACATCCTCAATTTTAGGTATATGCTCTTTTGATGTTCCTTTTTTATCCATAGAGGAATTCCCCTTTTTCGTGTATTTTTATGTTAGTGAAAATTACTTTCGTTAACGGTTTTAGTTATTTTGAAATCTTCTTTGAGTCATCCATGAACCACCTTGATTATTCGTTGAACCTCATTGCACATATGATTCATGGACCACCACTTCTATAAATCACTTCCACATATCAGACTCCCTTATTTAGTAGACTACCTTTTTTCATGGACCGATTCTCCTCCACTAACCACTTCGCCTCCACATACTGTTTTCCATTACGGGTTACAGCACCCTGCAAAGCCTCTTCATGAACTTTTTTCATGAAATCCTTCTCTTTTAATGAAATTATCCTGAGTTTGAGGCCCAAAAATTTTAAAAACACTGGGAAATTGTGGCTCCTTAAACCCTTGCTTTGATTAACACTATTCATACTCATTCGCGGTCATCTTTCCTTGTCAACAAAAAACATCACACTAAAAACATACTGATAAAAAACCTTGATGGATTTTTTCCAACTAAATTCAATGTAAATCTAACATAACGTCTTTATTCTTTTAGAAATATAAAACATGGCCCATGTTTTTTATTTTCGTTACAATTTTTATAGAACACCACTTAAAACATATTAAGTGTTCCAATGAAACAACACTTTTCCTTTAAAATAATTCAAAACTACTCTATAATAAGGGTATTACTCTTTGAAACCCAACTAAAGGGAAAAGGGCCAACCATTTACCATAAAACCATTTATAAAAGCTACTATGGAATTTCAAAAAGGCTTAAACTACACAAAACATCCAAATCACCCTTTAACATATATTAAAACACCCCTTAATAAATTATTTTGAGGTACACACCTAAATTAACTATCAAATTCCATTTAAAATATTTTTTTCCACTCAATGAAAACCAAAACTAAGTTATAAAAAAATTTGCCTCATGAAAACCATTTCAAAAATTCATAACAAATTTCATAATAATCTTAACATAATTAAACATTCCAATTAAAATAAAAAAAATATGGAATTTACTTATAAAACTAATAATTCCAAGCCTAAATATCATCCAAATGGTACAAAATCATTACCAGGATAAAATATATAATTATTCATTCATAAAACTGGAATTTAGATAGTGAAATAATTATTATAATTTCAAAATGAAACAATCTCATAATAAAACCTACCTCAAATTAGTTGGATCCAAGCCGAAATTACCAAAAACATGTCACTTTCGATGGTGAACACACCCATTGGATTAGAAATGGTTTCTATAACCCCTAAAAAATAATATCCGCCAATAAATTAAACTAAAACCCTAAAATTTAACCACATGATATCTAGGGTTCATAGGGGTAGCCAATTCCAAGAGAACAGTGGGAGAGAAGAAGAAGAATGAAAATACATAAGAATCACTTGAACCACTTAGAAAATACAAAATATTGGTGAGAATCCATGATAGGGGAGTCTAGAACCCCTCTTGGGATCTAGGAGGGTCGGTCGACTCATATGGGGGTGAATAGGGGTATAGTCCCTGAAAATTGGAAGGATCATTTTGGGAAAACTCCAAAAATTAAACACCTGGACAACTAAAATGGTTTTACCACATGGTTAGTCAAACCATGTTCCATCTATGTGGGCTCGACTACCTCCCAAAAATTATAAACTTAATAATTACTTCTAATAGGCTTCACTGTCAATATTTTTTTTCCTATCTATAAGACCATCGAGATAAGGGATAGCCTCCAGGTGTGTCACGTTGGGTTTGAGAAACCATGTAGAAGATTTTAAAATAGTTCTATAAAAAAATAAAGAGCCAACTACATGGTTTTCCAAACCTTGCATAATTTGTGCACCACACCTCAAACACACCATGGACCACACACGGTGTCTCCTTGGGGAAACACAGTTTGGAATTAACTATGTAAATCTTATATTGAAAACCCATATACTATTCAAAATGAACTAAAAAGTATCCTTGAAAATGGAGGGTTAACAATTTCCCTCTAACCATGAACCTTAACTTGGAACCATTTGAAAACCTAAAAATATTCGATGTTCTAAACTGAAACACCCTAGAAATGCAACTCATCCCTATACTTATCAAAAGAACATGACAAATAAATACCAGGACATGGGGGTTTCATAGCCACAATCATTTCAGATTCCACCATGAATCTTGCTAAGGAACTTAGCATTATGGCTATTTATACCAAATCCATCACTAGTAGCTATATTAAAGCCACCATATCAACTCATGGTTTTATCCTGTCATGAAACTATAGCTAATGTTGAACCCCACAAGTGAAAAACAACTCATACAACCATGATCAAAATTTAATCTCCCATCAAATCACATCACACCCATCTGTGCTCTTGATCATGAATATGGACCTGTAGAAATGGTTTATTATGCCAAAGACTGAACACACAATGATTAGTCACCAAATTTTCATTGACCAACCAACCAAAGTAATAAAAATGATGAAATAATGAATAATAAGGGGATAAAATAAAAAACACAAAAGTTAGGAATGATTGTCGACCATAGTTAATTTTGGAATCAATCCATTAACAAGGAATCATTGGAAAAAAGGAATAATCAAAAACATTATCCATTTCTAATTCTAGAATGGAAAAATAATACCTACACATCAATGATCAACCTAAAAATAAATTTTTTATGAATATTCATTCACATTCAATATTGGATAACACAAAAGAGATTAAAACAACATAAAAACACCCTACCTCTACTTTTTGATCGATCACTAATCAAGAACGTCTCTACATCATTATCATTGGTGAGATCCATGAGCTCTATTGGTGAAGGAAAACTCCTTAGTATGGATCTTCAATCCATGATCCTATTTATTTCCACCAAATCACTTTTATCTTATATCTCCAAATCCCAAGGATTATGTATTTAACCATAGGATTTTTTGATAACTGTATTTAAATAATGGGGATCTAGTTCATGGAGATTCAATAAATAATAAATCAAGTAATTTTTTCATTTTTTTTCAAACTAGCCATAGTTAATTTTAAAATAAACACATTATGCAGACATAGGTTATATTACACCAAAGGTAAAACCCATATTCCATATTTAATGGTGGTCTTAGATTTCTTAGCTAAGATAACGTTCAGTTTTGTTCCAATATTTTAGAAAAAAATGCATCCACATGATATAAAATATAAAATATTTTTATTATATCATATTAGAGGATCCTTAGGCCCTAGAATCCTAATCCAAAATAGTGAAAAGATCTACAAATGTTCCTTAAAATACATCAAATTTTTACAAGGTAAAAATAGAGTCATTACATTTTCCTCATGTCAAGGATTTTCATCCACAAAATTAAAAATGTATACATAAAAAAATGACTCCACTAGGCTCTCATGTCATTCTCACTCTCTTGAGTGATCTCTATAAGATTCTCGTGCTTCCCCCAGACACACACCAAATAAATCATTAACCCATGAAAGATTATCTCCTATCGATCCTTTATATTTACCAGGTACTCTAGGAGGGTAGCACCATACTTGATTTCCAGATTTTCTCTATTAATAACATGGGATGGGTCATGCAAAAACATCCTTAGCTGTGACATTTGGAAGATATTGTGTACCTAGACTAATTGTTTCATTAGTTTTAAATGGTGTTCCACCTCACCAACTCTATGCAGTATTTGTAAATGGATAAGGATTCTCTATGAAAACCTACCACCTCTTAAAAATCTCTACAATCCTCACTAATGTAAGGATTTTAGAAACAAGTTTTCTTCCTCATCAAACTCTAAATGTCATCATCATCAGTCCATATAAGACTTATCATTTCTCTAGTAAGTATACATATACTCCTTTATGATTTTCACCTTCCATTTTTTCTCTCACAAGAACCATGGACCCCTGAGTACTAACTCCAAAGGATTGATCCAACATAGTTATAACCTATAGGGTCTACCATAAAAGGTCTCAAATAGTTCCATACCATTTGTGGAGTGGTCACTATTATTATAGGAAAACTCCAGTAATGGTAGGTGATCCTCTCAACTATGGAAAATGTTCAACATGTAAGCTCAAACCATATCCTCCAGAACCTGAATTGTCTTCTCAGTATAGAAATCTGGATATGGGTGAAATGCCATGGTCCAACACAATTGAGTCCCAAAGTCCTCCTGAAATCCTCTTAATAATCGTCATATGAAGTGAACATCATAGTATAAAACAATATTCAACGGAACTGCCAAAATCAAGACTATCTTCTACATGTAAATTCATCATAATCTCTCCATTGAACTCAAATTTCGGATGGATAGGAAGTGGGATGACTTTGTGTGTTGTTCTATGATCAAATAGATAATGTAATGTCCTCTAGATGGTCATGGAATCCCTATCAAAAAAATTATAGATATACCATCCCATTTTAACTTAGATGCCTTAGCAGTTAAGCCAAACACGTTGGAATCTAGTGCTCATCCATCACATGTCGATATGTTAGGCATCCAAAAAAACATATCTACACACCACTTCCAATCAAGAAACTAGAACCTATGTCGATAGTCCTGGTAAATCTTCTCTAATGTTTTATGTAACTATAAAGGGGATGTATAAAACTCCCTCACTACCTCCAAATATAGAATCATTGGCAACATCCTTCGCCCTTGAAAATTTATTATATTCTCACGACCTTCAAAAATTCCATCAGGATTAAATCCTAGGGTTATCTAAACATACAAGGTCACATAGTTAGCACCTCAAAGATGAGACTCCCAAACATGATGTAAAAGTATAGGGGTAACAACCATGAACTAGTGGTAATTTGTTTAATCCTCATCCACTAAGGACAACAAAAACAAGGCCAAATTCTCCAGCTTCTCACTCAAAAACTCCAAACAGGATCTCTTAATCATAGAATAATCCACTATGTTCCCCTTCCAAAGAGTATAAACTATCTAAAAGTCATAATCATGGTGGAAATATAACCACCTATTATCTCTTAAGTGAATATATTTACAAAAATGTTGAAATTGACACTCCTTTGGTAAAAAAAGAATATAAATCGCTCAACTATAAGTTAGTGTCACCACATATTTAGGGTGAAGATCATCACTTCTAGCTCATGATCATAGGTCAGTTTGTTTTTATCTCATTGTCTCATAAATCAGTATGCATATAAAATCACTACATGCCTCTACATCAGAACACAACCAAACCTAATTCTAGAGGTATCATAGAACACCACCTACTCAACACTCCCCACTAGTAGTCTTCTAATGGGGGTGCTGGTCAACTTCTACCACACCTCTAGAAAAGTCTACCAGAACCTATTAATCCACATGAAAGGCATCCTATTTTGAGTGAAATAAGTCAAGGGAGAAAATACCATGGAGAAATCAGGCATGAATCTTCAATACAATCTTTCCATACTAAGAAATTTCCACACCTAATATGTGTTCTTGGGTGGATCCTAAGCTAAAACTGCCTCAAAATTCATTGGGTCCAATGATACTCCCTCTTCTGAGATGAAATTTCCTAGGATGTGGACCACTCAAATACAGAGCTAATACTTTGAGAGGTTCCTATAAACCCAATTCCCTCAAAGTGTGTTTAGGACCATCATAAACTATCTCACATCTTCCTCCTTGGATTTTCAGTACAGTATGATTTCATTGATGAAGACTACCATGAATCAGTCCAAGAAAGGATAAAAGATCTAGTTTATGGGTCTCATAAACATATCTGGTGCATTCGTCATGCTGATGTTAATCAATAAGTACTCGTAGTGACCAACGGAATATTGGTATGTCGTCTTCATATATCCTCATCCCGAACTCTAGGTTGGTGATAGCCTGACTAATATAAATCTTTGAGAAATAATTCCCCCCTTTCAAAAGATCAAAGTGATTATTGATTATTGGTAATGTATACTTATTCTTTATTATCACCTAATTCAGGTGATAGTAATCCAAACATA
Organism: Viscum album; assembly: GCA_963277665.1. Taxonomy (NCBI): domain Eukaryota; kingdom Viridiplantae; phylum Streptophyta; class Magnoliopsida; order Santalales; family Viscaceae; genus Viscum; species Viscum album. The sequence goes on from OY728122.1 coordinate 1,087,597,091, forward strand.
ACATCAATCTCACATCCACCTTCTTGGAGAACAAAATTGGGGCTACCCAGGGTGACACACTGGGTCTGACAGAACCATACTTTTTAGATTATCTATCTGCACCTTCCTCTCCATAATCACTACAAGAGACATTGATATGCTTCCATAGATTTCACATAAATCTGTAGGTGAAATTATATGTTGAATACAACCACCCAGTAGGGAGGTAAGACTGACATGTCCTCCGTGAATACATCCATATACTCTACCACCATTGTGGGGTGCTAAGAGTTTATAATATATATTTATCTAAGGGAAATACAAGACAAATTAATAGTTATCAGTTGTATCTTCTTCCACATGATCCTATCCCACTCTTCCCAGGTTTCCTTCTCACTAGTGAAAGAACACCCCATTCTGTAAATGTTGGCACACGACATCATCTACTTCAAATAGTCAATATGTGCGTGAACTATAGACATCCATTCAATACCTAGTAAGACATAATAAGGCCTCATCACTGCTACAAAATGAACCCAAAGGAATCTACCTCCTCTAAGAGTCAGGTAACACTATCAGAAAAAGTGTGTGTTCACTGAATCTACACCAGTATGAGTCTCCAACTATAAGGGTCAAGACAAAGGCTCAACTAGATTCACTAGATCTCAAATAGGGGATGTGGTTTAAAAAATAGTGGCTTTATAATGTGTTTTTTAGTACTAAATATATTTTATATATGACAAAGATCTTACCTAATTTCATCCCTAGAGTTTATGGGTCATAAGCTTAATATACCTACAGCTACCCTCATTCCTAGACATCATATCTCAGAGTCTTCCATGGACAACCTAGAGATGGTGGTGGGAACAGATCAAATCATCAGCCACATCTGGTTAATCCCCCATCTCCTCTACCATATGTATTGTCCTATGGACCTCCCAATTTATATGTTGTCTCTTATGATGTGGTCCATTTATTTTCACATTATTAGCCACAATGTGGGTTATATAATCTTTTAAATGATGTCCCCACCCATCATAGGAGAAAAAACACCTCTCCCTCAACTAACGGGATCTATCTTGAGATCCATGAAATGTAGACCCTCTATCTTGAGACAATATCTTGAAGGACCTCACATACCTAGATCCCTACATAAGATGTTGACTACCAACATCCAAAGTCTCAGCTTCATTGTTCCGAGTGACAGAACTGACTATCAATGTCTACTCTATTAGAAACCTCTACAGTACTAAGGATCTCTCGAGAACTCCAACATAAGTATGAATGAAAAGATATATCACTCCAATGGTGGTATCTTATTTAATACCACACGTGCAGTTATAAGATCAAAATTACACATCTCGAGCCATATTTAAGGAGTATCATGTGAAATTAGTGAAACCTGATGCATACTTTCCTTCTATCAAGATTCCCTATTGGAGCTCTAGAAGCTCCTAGATACAAACTTTTCTCAATGTGGCTGGGTAGAATTCATCTCCAATGATTCACTCAATCTCTATATTAGTGGGAGTTTCATTCTCATGTGTTTAAGTCACAATGCTCCACTATCACCCTATAGATCCATAGAGAATACTCGTAGCTAGGACCACCATCTGATTAGGAGGGGTCCTAATAAGGGGGAAAATTAACATAACCATCTCAATCGAATCATATACCATTTGAGGGCCTTAATTTCCCTAAAACCTAAAGTATTTCTGCATCTAAAACTCAGAAATATCATTCATCCTACACACATCATCTTCTAGTTCAACTTGTTTCTCGACTGGTGGTAGCATTATCGATATACCACTAATAGGTATCACCTCCTATATAGACCCTGATACTAAATCCTCATTACTATTTAGATAATCTTTGTGATCATGTTGTGGTATCCCTTCTCACTGTCATTGTAGAGGCATCCTGAAAAGTCAAGATGTACCTTTTCAAAGAAAATATATCGGGTCCTGACTCAAGAATGACATGGAAACCACAACCCATTCATATATAATGTGTTCACTAATGTTTCCCCTACAAATAGTGCTTAAATGTATTGAGTTAACAATAAATTTAATAGTTTCATGATGAATGGATACATCGATCAATGAACCAATATGGGGCTCTATGGATTGTGAGCCAATATAGAGGCACTTTACCATTGTATACCGAATTCCAAAACCAAAACTAATATCTAGTCAATATCCAATATTTGGTCCTAATATGTTCTACTATAATACAACTCCTTAATAACCTATCCCATCAAGGACTTCCTGACCATTGGTAAGATGGTTGTGACACCCCTATCCCATCTCAAATAGTCCATGGATCAAGACAAGAACTGAGTACTAATATCATACACATGGGAGGCCTTATCCTATGAAACCTATATACAGAACCACATCTCCAATCACTAAACCAATGTAGAGATGAAAAATATTACTAATACTAAAATTCATGTATACATTTGTATCCCATATCAGAGTATGACACATATATGAGAAAGAATATATGGCTAAATAAAAGACCACCTAAACCGTAAGTGTCTAACCAACTAAGGAGGGGTCTACTGTCAAACGCACAATTGGAACCAACAACATACTATATAACTCCAATATGGTCATCCTACCCCATGTCTACCAAGAACTTCACTATAAGGCCATTCATCTACATAAGTAATGACATCTGCATGAAGATCCCATATAGGTGTGATTATATATATACCCAGAAAGACACCCAAAAATCACCAAACCTAAAGCATTAAGATAGTATTCATCTCATCATAATGAATTTATATTAGCTATAATATTAGAAATAACCATAAAACCCGAAATATACTAAATATAAACACTTAGTATAAATTTATGTTCATAACCATAATTTCATCCTAAAATTATAACTCATGGTTTCAAGGCAACTCTTATTCAGAAGAAATCATTTCCTGATCCATGTTATAACTATTGGATCTTATCTGAGAGGTTTTTTTATTCATGCCTATCTATGAATAAAGTAAATGTTGGAGATCAAATGATGCTGATACACCAATAGGATATCACACATAGGTATTAAGGGGGATGCTGGCCCCAAACTATAATAACCCTCTATAAAGGGGATCGAACACCGCAGTATATAGGTCACGTGATTTGTAACCCTACATAGGAAAAAAAATATAGAGGATCACACCTCAATCCATACAGAGGGATACCTGACTCTATCTAAGACTAATCCCACAGAGGGGATCATATCCTTTATTTTGGATGTGAGGCCTCACTATTCCTTCATAGGGATGGACCAAGGGGATGCACCCTAGAGATACTGGTCCACACTAAATATAATGGAGGCCTCAACTAACCCAAGTAAAATTATATGGTGTGTATAAGGAATACAAATCATTTCATGGATACCATGGATCAACCCATGTACTTTAGCATGTGCCTGTGTAATTTGGATCATGCTCGTGTACTATAGTCATGGCCATGTACTTGGCCATGTCTGAGTAATCTAGATATGACTATGCTTTTGTACTAGGTCATTCCTATGTTCTTTGGTTGTGAATGTGTGCCTAGTCATGCTTTTTCCCATGTACCTCTAAGGTACATGTTGAGATTCCAACGTTGAGTCACAAGGTGTGTGGAAAAATCACAAGACATGTGATATTTAATTTTCATATAAACCTAACTACCACAAAATGGTGATATATAGAATATGTTTATCCTAACTACATTCTATGTAACATAGGATTTTCCAGAAACTCCATAAGTCTTCAAACTTATCACCTGTAATATTACGACCATCAATTATATGATGAATCATATTGAAGAAATCAAATATATGGTTTATCAAATTCGATCCATAACCAACGGCTATATTTTTTCCATTTTATCTTCTTTTCATTCAATCCCATATTTCTACTCTGTCAAAGTATAAAACCAATGAAAAAAGAATACCTAATATGCCTCTAATCCAATAATTATATCACATCACCCTACATTATACCTCATCTATTATTACAATTCCAAATAAAGATCCACAAAAATGATCTATTATTCCAAATATCAGTTTTGAAATGATCGTCTTATGGGTATTCATCAAACTATCGACCAAAGGAATACTGATAATGAACAAATGAATAACAGGGGAAGAAAAAAACACAAACGTGAGGAATGAACCTTGAAAATTTTCTAGGTTCCCTTAAATCCATTAAAGGATAGTCAATGTTTGAAGGGAATAATTAAAATATTGTCCATTTTAAATTCTAAGAAGAAGAAAAATACCTACAAATCAACAATCAACTGGTGAATAAATTTGTTATAAATGTTGATTTGTGTTCGATGTGGCATAATAAAAAGGTATTAAAAAAATATAAAAAATGGTTTATCTCATGTTTGGATCAATCACCAATGAACAAGGGTTATACATAACTGTCATTGATAAGATCCATGAACTGTATTGGAAAAGAAAAAATCCACAATACTGATCATCAATTCACGAATCGATTGACATCCATCAAATCTATCTTCCACATTGTATCCAAATCTTTATGGTTTTGTATTTAACCCTATGATTTTCCCATAATATGGTTTAAATATAGGGGATCTAGGTAATTTCAAATATATAAATAAATTATTTATTGATTAATTTATTTATTTATCAATCTCCCCACAACCTCACATGATGCATACATATGTTATATCACTCCTAGGGTAAAACCCATAAACCAAATTTAATGGAGGTATTATATTCCCCATATGAGCTTTAGTTTAGGATTAATTCCATTATTTCATAAAAATTCTAGAACATGATATAATATATTTAATATTTTATTTTATCAACTTTGACACACCTTGATCCCTGAAATCCCACCCCAACACAGATCTTAGCTTTAAAAATATTACTTAAAATATTTCAATGTTTTTCAAGAAAAATATAAAGTTATTATATAGTCAAGGTTTACCAAAGGAAACTCTATGAGGATCCCCTATTGTATTCTTATGGATTCGTGCATCCCTGGAGTATCTACTAGGATCCCTATAGGCATCAGTATGTCATAAAATAGGGTACCACACCATTACCATGGGTGTGGTGGTTCAAAATTTGGAGTTCCAAAAGAAGATCCTTGACGTAAGACCTAAAAACCTATAGGACACAATGGTGTGGTGCTAGAAATTATGATTCTAAGAGTCACAATATTCCAAGAATACTATGTTCAAGTAAATAGACCACAGAACAAACAAGTTTTCTATAGTGCTTGTGAGAATGATAATAACTTGATGCTTTGAGGCAAATACCATAGGGCCTTCAGGTCTTCAAAATCCAGGTCATGCAAGGGTTATTGATATTTATTAAATATGTCCAGTGGGTGTCTTCCAATCCTTTTTATATATTTATATATATTATGTGGCATGGGATTTCTTGGTACAATGGTAGTATTTCAGTACTTTAGCAATGAATTACTATAGTAGGTACAATAACAGGGTGCTATAGTAGTGATACTATTTATCAAAAATAAAATTTTGAGCTGTAAAATTGGGTATTCAGGCTATAAGGCCTCTGAAACATCAAAATTTGACCATTTCGGCTTCATATTGAAGCATATGTTTCCGGTGGAATGCAAGACATTATGAGGGATGACAACATAGAAGTAGGACGCAGGATGGTCATCGGGTCCTGATCATTCATTGGCAGTAATGAGAGGATTTCAAGAGCTCGTTGATGAAGTCATATGCCTGAGATGATGATGGTAGGCTATAGACAAGAAATCTGGGTGACAAGTTGACAAGGTTGAACAAAAAAATGAAGGAGAGGATTCTGCTGTTTGGGGCCTTTAGTCCATATCTCTAGGCCTTTGTGCCTATGGGCCCTTATTCCACATAAAATAGGTATTTAAGATCATGTAAGGTTTCCATCACAACCTAGATAAATATTAGGATTATCTGAAGATGAAATAAAAATTGGATTGGATTGGTGTAGACACACATACACAGTTATATATATTTGTTTATCTAGATGTATTTATGTATATTTATGTTTGTTTATATATATAATTATATATATAATTTCATTTATATGTATTTATGTATATTAATATATAACTACTATGCATTTTCATATATTTATTTATAATTATATATATTTATATATATTTCAAATATATTTATTTATATTTATTTATAATTATATATAATTTTATTTATTTATAAATATTCATTTTTATTTATGTATAATTATATATATTATATATATTTAATTGTATTTATATATATTTAAATGTATTTATATTTATATAGAATTATGGGTGTATATATTATATGGGTATATATATAGCTATTTATATGTATATATTTTTGTATATTTATATGTATTTATATATATATTTACATATATTTGCATATATTTATATTTCTATATATTTATATTTTTATATATTTTTATCTAATTATATATATAGTTTTATTTATTTATATTTATTTATATTTGTATATAATTTATGTATATTTATTTAATTGTTTTTATAATTATATACATATATTGATATTTATATGTATTTAAGTATAATAATTAATATTTATATATATTTATATGTATTTACATTTATATATATTTATATATATATTTTGGGTATATATATATATATCTTTATTTATATGTGTGTATTTGTATATTTTTTAAAATTTATATGTGTTTATATATAGAGAGAGATATTAGGGGATGATGGGAGGTAGGATCGGGCGATTGTAGGGAACCTAGGGAATTCACAATCAAATTTTATGATTTTGGTCCATCGAATTTCCTTATTATGTTTATTTTTATCTTAATAAATCTCTTTCTAGCTACAAATCATACCTTGGTTGTGACAATCGAGAAACTTAGACATATTCCGAAAAGTTAGGGCAGAGCCCTTTTTATTAAGAAGAAAAGAAAACAAAGAGAGGTTGAACGAGGTCATACAAGCAACAAGCCCTCATGCCAAGAAGAAGAAAAAACAACAAAAATCATAGCCCTAGTAAGCAGCATCATAATCATTATCCCAATCAGACTCATAATCAGAAGGACCATGGGACCGGGTAACCATAGTTGGCTTCAGATGTAAGTAGTCTTTCCTTAGTCTTTCTTTCTTATGAGGAACAAGTTGGATCTCTTCGTCATTCACAATCTCTTTTCCTTTGGATAAAGTCTGTCTATAAGTTAAATTTCTTGGGGAATCATCCTCAACATCATCCCACTTCCCCTGGATTCCCTGTGTCTCCCTTAATTTGGTAATTTCCTCCAGAAACTTTAAAACGCCACTTGTATTTTGTTTCCCCTCAAGTGCAGGACAAAATTCATGCTGCTCTATTCCTGAGATCATGCCGCCCTCAACACCCTACTCAAGAACTAGCACCAGGGCCAAACATGGCTCAGATCTAGTCAAGTCAGTCCTACCTTCCCCTCCATGCATAGTCAATCATGATTCAGCCTCCTAAACCACCTGAGACCCGTGTTCCAATTCACAAGGAATATCTTCAACTGATTGTGGAACACCAACATCAGTAAAGCTTTTGTCATTTCCAACACCACTGTTCTGCAATGTATGCTTCTTTAACATCTTCTTACAAGAGGCCGCATGGGGTTCTTTCCACGAGAAAAGAGAACATATAATGTTTCTGCAACACTTATCTTTGACATGACAAATTACATTACATTATAAGCAGAAATCTGGTAATCTCTCATAATCAATTTTTAGAGATATATCGTCAACCAATGAAGACAAAACAATATTATGAATCAGACAAGAACTTAGATCAACTTCAACCAGGACCTAGTATAATAAATAAACTTCGCATCTTCAGTGGTCTTATCCATTTTGATTGGAATTCCCATAGTAGATGCAATGTCAAAAAGAATCATAGAATGCCACAAAATCTAGTGAAGACCAAAAAATTTAATCCAAACTTGAGCCCTGGTACTTTTTTTGAGAAAGGATTGAAGCTAAAGTCCCATTCTTGAAAACAAATCATAACTGGCTTTAGAAAAACTGATCCAATCCCCCAAGAACATCTTTTTAGATCCTTTGATAGAAAAATAATGTGAAATAATCCTCGACCCATGGATATGCATCGCCAATCGGAAAAACCCCAAACAGAAGTCAACTTCTTGTCCAAATCATCAATCTTCCAACGCTTTCCTCCATAAGGAATAACAAGTCTGGCAATGAGTGAATGCTCACAAATTTTAAATCTATCTAGTATTATTTCTCTATTTGAAACCACATGGGTTGTATCTACTTTTTTCAAAAAACAATCTGTAGCACCATCACGCATGGATTTGAAATGTCGTCGGGCAGAATCCCCTTCCATCCCGACATGGTACCCACTAGGGTTTCCTATGCCTGTCATGCTAGCCATAGCAGCATAAGTACTCACCGCAACCACTATTGTTTTAGACTGTATCTCCGCTGCACAAGACACCTCCCCTCGCGGCAACATAGCCTCATCCCCCAATGAGGGGTTCATGACCTTTGAAGGAAACTTACTACTCCGATCCATCACTGCCACCGCATCGCTCACCGCCGCAGACATCATCGGAGCCCTGAAATCATCAATTTTTTCAGATCTATCCACAATCAGGACAGATCCCTCTACCAATTCACACTCAAATACTACGGCTCGTTCTGCAACACCACTCGCGACTGTCGCATCACTCCCCGCCACCACCATGACCACCGCATCATTCACCACTGCAGACATCGCTGAAGCTCTGCGGCCTTCACCCTTCTCAGATCCCACTGAAATCGGGCCATCTACCTCAGGTCTGAAAGATAAACCGTGCTTGGCTACCGTCTCCACTTGTTGGTGCTCAATCTCAATACCCAACCCCAAATCACCAAGATCTGCATCACCTGCGACTAGAGCCGTCAATCTGTCAGATTTGCATACCTCCATCGCAGCGGCTATTGCCTTCACCGTAGCCTTCCTGGAAGGGCCAACATGCACCTTGGCAGAATTGAAGAATCAATTTAGATTGGTCATCTTTCTCAAAGAAACGAGACGCCATGGATACATAGAGAGAGACACTCAGACCCGCACGCCACTATCCTCATCAATGCGTAATCTTAGACATATCATTAAAGGAAAGAAGAATATTCAAATTTTAGGGTGATGGGTACTCGACCTTTGGAATCATTTAGAGATTTATCCTAGGGTATAATTATCAAAAATTGTTATGTGGTCCTTGAAAGAGCGCTGTCATGGACGCCCTCAAATGATTTGTATGATTTTGGGGTACTTAGGTGCTGCAGAGTGGCTGACCAAGGTCGTCTCTCAAAGGAGGAAGTGAATTAAAACAATTTTTAGAGGTATTCTAGAAGTAAAATAAAAGATAATAAAAACACTACTTGAAAGTATGGGGTGTTTGTTTATAGTTTATGAATCTAGAAGAAGTTTTCTGGAAGAAGATTGTATTTTTTTTTGTTTTTAGTTTTGAAATGAAGTTTGATTAAAATGACACAACAAAAAGATGTTTGTTTAGACAATATTTAAAAGACATAATCGATCTAACTATACCTCTTCAATCATTTATTAATCATTATCATTTAAATTAATATTCACTTAATTATGATCCCTTAATTTGTTAAATCCCGAACCCTATGAGAATTAACTTTACCACGAAGATTGAAGTGAATTTAACCTTAGGCTAACTTCGGAACATGCAATCGCAACACCCTGCTTTGATTGATGTTCTAAAATTAGCTTATGTTCAGTGGTAAATTAAGGCACATAACCACTCTAGAAATGGGGATTAATTGAGTTTAGGGATTATATTTGAACTCTACAAATTGATCCCGTGTGGTTTTCAATTACCGGTTAAGGTTGCGCTCTCACAGTTCACACAATTCCGGACCTCACGTGTTTTGTGTCAACTATTAAATTTCTTGATTAGTTTCATTTAAATTGAAAACTCAATTAATAGATCATAATATGTGAATTACAGTAGCTCATTGATTCAAAATAAATGAATTAAAAAGGATAGAGGTCGATCGATTACTAAAAAGAACTACTCTTCCATGGGTGGTGTAGTCATCGTAGAGATGTTTTGCATAAGCAACGGATTGAAAGGGTAGAACCCAATCTTGTCTCCACTCTTGATTCCAACCCAATTAATAAGATTAAGATAAGAAGAAGAGGGATGAATATAGAAGATTATTTGAAGAAAAATTCAAGAAACAAACATGAAAGAAAAGAAATACAAAGAAGAGGTGAGAGAGGAGAGCCTTTTTGGAAGAGGTTTGCACAAAGGCTTACTTCTTCCAAGAGTTTTTAGGGGCTCCCAAGAGACACCCTTTCGGCCACACCTTCCCAAAGTCTCTACCAGACCTCTCAAAGAGTTAAAACCCCCTTTAAATAGAGTTTGTGAGGGCTAGGGATACATAACTTATTAAGTGTGAAATGAACAACTCAGCCAAATATTTTATTCCAACTTGCACCGCCCATTTAACCTCCAAAACGTGTGAATTGACCGGCCTTCCAGAAGGAATCTTTGTGCTAAATCATGTCCCAGAGCTTTCTTCAAAATTTGGGCTCAATCCAAGCCCGTATGTAGAAGATATGGCCCAAATACAGAACCCATGTCCATTCTGCCGAGTCCAGCCCACCATTGGATTAATGGCTCATTTACTCCATCCAAATGCACTCTTTAGCTCTAGTGTCCTGGATTAAAGTTGTATAAAATGAATTTATGAACACTGTTACAAAATTTCAAATTCAAATAGAAAATATGAAAATATTTATCTTCGAAATACTACAGTGCACTATTAAGGGTAAAACTGGAATTTTCACCAAATTTTCAAATGAATGATCAAATCCCAAATATTTTATAAATAAACATATTTAACACAATGTGAGGAAATTATTTCATTTATTATCAATAAAATATTCAATAAAATAGTGTTTTATCAACTCCCCCACACTTACCCTTTTTCACACCTGGGTAAAACCTCAAATCAAGTAAACATCAATATCAAATCAAAACCAATTTTAAAACACATATCCTTCAGATCAATCAATTTCACACCAAGAATCAAAAGATATCATGTCTCATAAAAAACCTTATTTCAATTTCTCCATTTATATCATTCAATATATTTCCACTTCATTTATCCACCCATGCACAAAACACGTACCTCGCTTGAATTTTCTCTCATGACTCAAATATCAATTTTTTTGCAATGTCTCTCTCATCCAAACTCATACAAGGGTCACCATAGGCTTTATAGATTCCTACATCGCTACCCGATGTGAGTCAAGGACATATGTTTATCATGAGGACTTTTCAGGGTTGTTTTGTGGCTTTCGGTTGGTAAGATTAAGATGTGAAAAACTCTGAGGCTGAATGAGGAGGGCTTGACTCTTTTGAAGCAAAATTGCATTAATCTAATTTTCACTTAAATATGGTCTTCTCTTCAATCCCCACAGTATAAATTCAGCTCCATCATCATGAAAATTCATGAAAGGTTTACACCATTCATCATTTCAGCATAAAAAATGTCAATCTTCTCAAACATGATTTTCTTGAAAGCTCCAGATGGGCACAGCTTTCCACCTCAATTAGAAGCTCCAGAAAAGGCACAGCTTCAGTTGTCATGAAAGCTCCAGAAAAGGCACAGCTTTCAATATAATGACTTTCTTTAGCAGCAAACACATCTCTTTAGAATTTAATTTTCCACCCAAAGTATCACAGAATGTGGTGGCAAAACCCAAGACAACTTCCCCCACACTAAAGCTCAACTAGATTTTGCAATTTCACTTCAAGAGTTGGTTCGATAGGGAAAATTGGCTTGTAATGTGGCTTAACATAACAGGTTGTGCATGGATTCTAAGGGCTACAAGGATTAAATATTCAAGGTAGGCCATTATAAAAAAGGATTCTTTGAAATAGGGGCTTTAATACCAAACAAATGCCTCAATCATTTAAACATATGTACCTCAAACCCTCAAGTTTTGACAGGAATAGATCAAATTCTGGTTAAATCAAGCATGGTTTGGTTCACTCAAGAAGTGAGGTGAATGTAAAGAATATGAAAATAATGGTTTAGAAGCCTCACAGGAAAGTGATTTCAAATATAAAGACAGTGAGATTGGCATGGGATTAAAAATTCAGCGTACTTTTCATGAAATTACTAAATATTTGAACTTGAAACAAAGTCATTTCATCATTCATTTAAGCTTAGTTTCAAGGGGTAAATTGTTTCACTTATTGATATGGATTTAAAAATGGTGATGAGAATCATTTTAGCTCAAAATGTTTCAAAAAAAAAGACAGAAAATTGTAAAATAAACACACAATTGTTTTTGGTTTTTTTTTGAACAGGAAAGCAATTGAAATTACTAAACTAAAAGGTTCCCTCCCCCACACTTAAAATATTTCATTGTCCTCAATGTGAACCTATGAGATTATATATGCACATGAAATGTATAATTTTTAAATAGGACAAATAATATAAAAGTGAAAGGGTTAGGAACAGCCTGATGTGATCAAGTGATGATGGGGTCATGCAGGGTGATAAAATCCACTGCATCAGTAGGATGTCCCTCAATGTATCTCTTCAAACGTTGCCCATTGACTATAAATCTCCTTCCAGTGTCCTCTTGTGTGATCTCCACTGCACCATAAGGAAAAACATTAGACACAATATGAGGACCTAACCATCTGGAATGCAACTTACCAGGCATCAACTTCAGTCGTGAACTATAGAGAAGGACTTTCTCTCCAACATGAAACTCCCTTTGTTGGATAATTTTTTCATGAGATTCTTTTGATCTTTCCTTGTAGAGCCTTGAGTTCTCATATGATGACAGTCGAATCTCCTCAAGCTCTTGAATTTGCAACTTCCTTTGAATTCCATCTTGGGCCAAATCCATGTAACATTTCTTTATAGCCCAATATGCCCGATGCTCGACTTCCATGGGGAGATGACACGCTTTTCCAAAAACAATCCTAAATGGGGACATACCAATGGGGGTCTTGTATGTTGTCCTATAAGACCACAATGCATCATCCAAGCGCCTGCTCCAATCCTTCTTATTTGGCTGCACGGTTTTCTCCAAGATTTGTTTCAACTCACGATTTGAAACTTCAGCCTGGCCATTTGTTTGGGGGTGGTATGGTGTTGATGTTTTGTGTGTCACCCCATACTTTAGAAGGAGGGAAGCAAAATTCCTATTGCAAAAGTGTGTCCCTTGGTCACTGATGATGGCCTTTGGTACTCCAAACCTGCAGAAAATTTGAGCCTTGACAAAATCCACAACAACATGAGAATCATCAGTCCTGGTGGCCTTGGCCTCCACCCATTTACTCACATAATCAACAACAACCAAAATATACAAAAATACAAATGAACTAGGAAAAGAACCCATAAAATCAATGCCCCATACATCAAAAATCTCACAGAATAGTATGGGTTGTTGGGGCATCTCATGTCTCTTAGAAATGTTCCCAGTGTGTTGGCAACGAGTGCATGACTTACAAAACACATGGGCATCATGGAATAAACTAGGACAATATAATCCAGAGTCCAAAACTTTCCTAGCTAGCCGATGGGGTCCAAAGTGTCCACCACATGAAAGTGTATGACAGAATTGCAAAACAGACTCAAACTCATGATCAGGAATACACCTCCTAATAACTTGGTCAATACATATGCGCCAGAGGTAAGGATCATCCCACACATAAAACCTAGACTCACTTTTTAATTTTTGGACTTGATGCTTCATCAAATTTGCTGGGATTTCAGAGGAAACAATGTAATTAACTAAATCAGCATACCAAGGATGTGTACCTGAGATGGTATAGATATTTTCATCGGGGAAAGTGTCTTGAAGTGGTACCTGGTCCAAGGTGTCATCCTCTAGTGTGTGAGTAAGCCTACTCATGTGGTCCGCCACCAAATTCTCTGATCCCTTCTTGTCCTTTATCTCAATATCAAATTCCTAAAGAAGGAGAATCCAATGGATAAGTCGTGGCTTTGCATCTGTCTTCTTTAGGAGGTACCTCAAAGCTGCATGGTCAGAAAAAACAACTACTTTAGAGCACAATAAATATGAACATAATTTATCTAAAGAAAATATGACAGCAAAAAACTCCTTTTCTGTGGTTGTGTAATTTGATTGGGCTGAATCCAGTGTCCTTGATGCATAGGCGATCACATGTGAACGCCCCTCCACCCTCTGAGATAAGACAACTCCAACCGCGAAGTTGGAGGCGTCACACATAAGCTCAAAAGTAATCTCCCACCTTGGGGTTTATATGATAGGTGGAGTGGTCAGACGTTGTTTTTGCTCATCGAATGAATTCCTGCAAGAAACATCAAACACAAAATCAGAATCCTTTTGAAGTAATATTGACATAGGAAGAGAAATCTTACTAAAATATTTGATGAAGCGCTGATAAAATCCTGCATGACCTAGGAAAGATCTAACATCACGCACACATGAAGGATATGGTAAGGATGAAATAATATCTACCTTTGATCTATCAACCTCTATCCCATGTTTTGACACTACATGCCCTAAGACAATGCCATGCTCTACCATGAAATGACACTTTTCAAAGTTCAGGACCAGATTCTTCTCAATACAATGATTCAACACCTTTCCCAAACTAATTAGACATTCATCAAATGAAGACCCATACACTGTAATATCATCCATAAATACCTCCATGCAGGTCTCAATAAAATCAGAAAAAATACTCACCATACATCTTTGGAAGGTACCTGGGGCATTGCAAAGTCCAAATGGCATCCTCCGGTAGGCAAAGGTACCGAATGGGCAGGTGAATGTCATCTTCTCCTGGTCCTCCGGAGCTATAGGAACCTGAAAATATCCAGAAAATCCATCCAAGAAACAAAAGTGTGTCTTCCCAGCTAGTCTCTCAAGCATCTGATCAATAAATGGGAGGGGAAATGGTCCTTGCGAGTGGACTGATTTAGTTTCCTATAATCAATACACACACGCCAACTATTTTGCACCCTCATTGGAACTAACTCATCTTTCTCATTTTTAACAATAGTAACACCACTTTTCTTAGGCACAACCTGAATAGGACTTACCCACTGAGAATCTGAAATGGGAAATATTATACCCGCCTCGAGCAATTTCTCAACTTCCTTTTTAACAACTTCCAGGAGGGTGGGATTGAGTCTCCTTTGTGGTTGTCTCACCGGTTTAGCCCCATCCTCCAAGAGAATCCTATACATGCAAATGGAGGGGCTAATACCTGATATGTCATCCATGGTCCACCCAATTGCCCTGATGTTCTCCCTCAAAATATTCAAATGCTTTTCTTCATTTTCAAAATGGGATATTGTTTGCAATGATAACAGGTAATCTCTCACCATTCAACAAGTATGAGTATTTCAGATTTGGTGGCAATGGCTTGAGTTCTAATGAAGGAGGGTGTAGTATGGATGGAGACATTGAAGGAACTGAAATATGTGCAAAAAGAGCATCAGTATCAGAATAGAAATCATCAAAATCATAGAATAAAGCATCAAATCCATCAGCATACTCAACAGCCATGTCATAATTAGAGTTCACATGAACAAGATCAGAATATGAATCCATTTCAAAATCAAATCTTAGAGAGTCTTGTTCATTAGAAACAGGTGTGGAAGTTCTCTTAGACATTAAACCAGAACCAATACTCATAATCTCTCTAAGAATAGGACAATCAAAATCCATGGAGTTTTTACTTAGTGGTTCAAAATGGGAGATAACAAAAGAAGAATGGTCCTCATAGGGGTACTTCATGGAATCCATAACATTAAATATCACAACTTCATCTCCAAACTCCATGGAAAGTGTTACCTCATTGACATTTATGATAGTTTTTGCAGTTTTGAGGAAGGGTCTACCTAAGATAATGGGGGCATGAGGACTTACCTGATCATCCTCCATGTTAAGAACATAGAAATCTGCTGGAAAGATCATGTCTCTTACCCGGACAAGTACATCCTCAAGAACTCCCGCTGGATATGTCGTAGCTCTATTTGCCAACTGCACCACTACTCTTGTCGGCTTCAACTCACCAACCTGCAAGGAAGAGAATACAGAGTGAGGCATCACATTTATGGAAGCTCCCAAATCACAAAGAGCATCAGAGAAGTGCAACTCCCATATGGTACATGGGATGGTGAATGTCCCGGGATCCTTGCACTTTGTTGGCATTGCTAGAGTTAGTGTAATGAGTGCCGATACATTCCTTCCAAGGTTGATCCTCTCATTCCCCTTGAGCCCTCTTCGATTGGTGCAGATTTCTTTTAAGAATTTGGCATACCTTGGGATTTGCTTAATGGCTTAAAGTAGAGGAATGTTGATCTCCACACGCTTGAATGTGTCCAAAACCTCCTTTTTCATTTCTTCTTCAGCCATCTTCTTGGTTTGAACAACCCTATTTGGAAAAGGAAGGGGTTTAGGAGGTACATCATCAATCTTTTTCTTACCTTTATCTTTCTCCTTGGATTGCTCATCAGTTGGTATGGAATGCGGCTTCTCTAGAGTAGAGGTGAATACCAGTGGAATGGTAGGTCCATATGTATCATTCATTTGCTTCCCACTTCTCAATGTGATGGCACTAACATTCCCCTTTGGATTTGGAGTGGGTTGGGAAGGTAGATTTCCAGAATTCTAACTTACAAGTTCATGGAGGGCGGTGGCAATCTGGATCATTTGAGTCTTTAACTCCCTCATCTCTGAACTTTGACTCTTCAGCTCATTCTGTTGATTAAGAACAATTTTCTTCAAAAGATCATCAGTATTAGAATCTACCTTTGGTGGGGGATTCCCTTGTTGTTGGCTTATTGATGCTTGGGCTTCAAATCTCCTTTGGGGTTGTTGGAAACCCTGCTGGTAAGGCGGAGGCTGCTGAAAGTTTGGTTGAAAAGGGGGCCTTTGTTGTTGTCCAGAGCCATACCTCATGTCCGCTTTATCTTTCCACCCTTGGTTGTATGTTGGAGAAAATGAATCAAACTTCTTTTGGGGATATGGTTGTTGTTGCTGCTGAAATGGTCTCCCTGGGAATACTGTTGCGCAATCCTATGTCTCTTGTAGTTGTGGGCAACAGTCAGTTGGGTGGATTGTCTCAGTGCAAATACCACAAGGCCTTGAAGGACGGGGTAGAGATCTCTTTTGTGCCAAAGCCATTTGCCTCACCATAGTGGTCAATTCTTCTAACTTGGTATCAATCAAATGACTCTCAAGAGAAGAAGGACTTACCTGATGTACTCCCCTGACATGTGGTGTACCTCTATCGCCAAATTGTTGGGAGTTTTGGGCCATTTTGTCGATCAATTCTCATGTAGCTACTGGTATCTTGTCCACCAATGCTCCTCCAGCTCCAGCATCCACCATGCTCCACTCCATGGGTGTGAGTCCTTCGTAGAAGTATTGGATGAGTAATTGCTCACTGATTTGGTGATGTGGGCAGCTTGCACACAACTTCTTGAATCTCTCCCAGTACTCATACATTGACTCCCCTTGGGCTTGCTTGATCCCCGATATCTCCTTTCTAATGGATGTTGTCCTTGATGCTGGAAAAAATATTTGCAAGAAAAGAAGTTTCAAATCATTCCAACATGTTACATCTTCAGGTTGCAAATAATACATCCAATCTTTTGAAGCTCCATCAAGTGAGAATGGGAATGCTCTTAATTTAATTTGATCTTCAGAAACATTTCTTGGTTTTAAAGTTGAGCAAACCACATTAAATTATTTCAAATGTTTATTGGGATCCTCACCAGAGAGGCCATGAAACTTTGGAAGTAAGTGAATTAACCCAGATTTTAGTTCAAAGTCCGATTCGAGATTTGGGTATGCAATACAATTTGGTTGATAGTTAATATCAGGTGCAGCCAATTCTCTAATGGTTCTATTAAGTTCATTTCCATTATTTCCAGCCATTGGTTCCTCTTTTATGTTTGAATTTGAATTTCTTCCAATTTCAATGTTTCCAGAAGAGAGGAATTCACCAACTGGTTGAATATTGAAACTCCATGTAGACTGAGAATTTCTGATTCGAGCTCTAAGGCTACGTTCAATCTCAGGGTCAATATCTAAGAGATATTAATTCGTGTCATAGATCAAATAAAAATGAAAAGAAATAAAGTGGACCATAGTAAAATAAAAATGAGAAGTTTGAGTTGATGGTCCAAAAAGAAGTAGAAGAAAATAAAAGAAGAAGAAGAAAAATCAGATTGGGTAAAGAAGGAAGAAAGAAGAGAGGAATAGAATAAAATGTAAAATAAAATAAATACCTCTAATTGGTTGAAATAATTACTTGCCTCCCTGGAAACGGCGCCAATTTGAAAGAGCGATGTCGTGGGTGCCCTCAAATGATTAGTATGATTTTGGGGTACTTAGGTGCAGCAGAGTGGCTGACCAAGGTCGTCTCTCAAAGGATGAAGTGAATTAAAACAATTTTTAGAGGTATTCTAGAAGTAAAATAAAAGAGAATAAAAACACTAATTGAAAGGATGGGGGTGTTTGTTTATAGTTTATGAATCTATAAGAAGTTTGCTGGAAGAATATTGTATTTTTTTTGTTTTTAGTTTTGAAATGAAGTTTGATTAAAATGACACAACAAAAAGATGTTTGTTTAGACAATATTTAAAAGATGTAATCGATCTAACTCTACCTCTTCAATCATTTATTAATCATTATAATTTAAATTAATATTCACTTAATTATGATCCATTAATTTGTTAAATCCCAAACCCTACGAGAATTAACTTTACCACGAAGATTGAAGTGAATTTAACCTTAGGCTAACTTCGGAACATGCAATCGCAACACCCTGCTTTGATTGATGTTCTAAAATTAGCTTATGGTCAGTGGTAAATTAAGTCACATAACCACTCTGGAAATGAGGATTAATTGAGTTTAGGGATTATATTTGAACACTACAAATTGATCCCGTGTGGTTTTGAATTATCGGTTAAGGTTGCGCTCTCAGAGTTCACACAATTCCCGACCTCGCGTGTTTTGTGTTAACTATTAAATTGCTTGCTTAGTTTCATTTAAATTGAAAACTCAATTAATTGATCATAATATGTGAATTACAGTAGCTCATTGATTCAAAATAAATGAATGAAGAAGGATAGTGGTCGATCGATTACTAAAAAGAACTACTCTTCCATGGGTGGTGTAGTCATCGTGGAGACGTTTTGCATAAGCAACAGATTGAAAGGGTAGAACCCAATCTTGTCTCCACTCTTGATTCAAACCCAATTAATAATATTAAGAGAAGAATAAGAGTAATGAACACAGAAGATTATTTGAAGAAAAATTCAAGAAACAAACATGAAAGAAAAGAAATACAAAGAAGAGGTGAGAGAGGAGATCATTTTTGGAAGAGACGTTTGCACAAAGGCTTACTTCTTCCAAGAGTTGTGAGGGGCTCCCAAGAGACACCCTTTCTTCCACACCTTCCCAAAGCCTCTACCAGCCCTCTCAAAGAGTTAAAACCCCATTTAAATAGATTTTGTGAGGGCTAGGGATACATAACTTTTTAAGTGTGAAATGAAAAACTCGTCCAAATATTTTATTCCAACTTTCACCGCCCATTTGACCTCCAAAACGCGTGAATTTACCGGCCTTCGAGAATGATTATTTGTGCCAAATCATGGCCCCGAGCTTTCCTCAAATTTGGGCTCAATCCAATCCCATATGTAGACGATATGGCCCAAATACATAACCCATGTCCATTCTGCCGAGTCCATCCCACCATTGGATTAATATCTCATTTACTCAATCCAAATGCACTCTTTAGCTCTAGTTTCCTGAATGAAAGTTGTATAAAATGAAGTTAGGAACACGGTTACAAAATTTAAAATTCAAATAATAAATATAAAAATATTTATCTTCGAAATACTACAGTGCACTATTAAGGGTAAAACTGGAATTTTCACGAAATTTTCAAATGAATGATCAAATCCCAAATATTTTATAAATAAACATATTTAACACAATGTGAGGAAATTATTTAATTTATTATCAATAAAATATTCAATAAAATAGTGTTTTATCAGTCCTTGTAGAGGCAATTTGGGTGATATCTCAGAGATATTTACATATTCATGTTTTCACTTATCACCCACCTTGTTAAGAGTTCTTATTCACTAGTGTGGATTTGGATTTATGGTTTGTATTGGATTATTTATTATATAAATACCCATTGTAATATAATTCTATTATTATGTGTTTCAATTCATATGGACAATGACACTAAATAAGTATGGAATGGGAATTTTTTCATGGTCTAAGTGGAAGTTGATCTTAGTGCCACATTGATTGATAATGATTTTTGTCCACGTACAATAATAACATTAATCTGAAGATAGAATATGGGAAATAAACATTGTTTTTTGAGGCCTATAATTTCATAAGGCACTGCAAGGAAAAAAAATAGATGCATGAAATGTGAAACTCACTCAATGAGAGAGAATATGGATAATGATTTTAACAGAAAATGGAAACAATCTTGTTTATTCCATTTTAGGGGTTTGTTGGAGAAAGTTCCTCAGGGGAGATTCCATGAGTGGGAAGGGTCATGGTTCCTCATCCTCTATAGATATAGGGCAGAACGTACATGTGATTGAGAAGGTATAAGGAAATGTGGGTGGGGTCAGTCTTGCAGTAGGGGATGTGAGTTACCAGTTTGTCAAGAGGCTGCAACCTTAAGGATAATGGAATGGGCTAGTTTTGAAGGATAGAACTAGTCTTTATTTAAAAGGCCTTTGAAAGGAGAAAATTAATATTGATTATGGTCATCATGTGGAGGAATATGTTGGGATCTATGTTCAAGGGAAAATTTCATAGAATCTTTCTTCCAATCCTGTAAAACCTATACAAAACCAAACATGTATAAGTATATTAACAGGAAATATTGATGGTTATTTGGGTGATATTGTAGATGAGGGCTTATACTCTACTTTTACAGTTATAAGAAAATATTCTAAGAATACAAATCACATTATAAATGGTTAATAGGAATAAAAACTAGTTGTGTAGAAGAATGTGGAGAATAAATTATGGCATGATAAAAGAATAGTTTCTTCAAGGGATCGTAGAGGGAAGAACAAAACTGGATGGAGAGTCCCCATCGAGATTCAAATCCAATAATGGTTATCTATCCTTATAAATTGGTCAAAGGCTAGGATTAGAAATCAAAATGTTAATAGAAAAATTTATAAGAGATTATTGAGGAATGTATAGTGTAGAACTACAATGCTAAGCATTTTGGATTGGTTGTTGGGACTTCTTGGGGTCAGCAATCACAATCTTCTATGCCTAATGATGACTATGTGTTGACGAAAGTTATGGGATATTAGCTTCCCTATTAAACTCTTGGAAAAAAATGACTAATAATTATGTTGAGGTTATCCCTTTGGAGAATCCTATTGATACAATTGTTCTTGTGATGAAATCACTTGAATAAAAGGGTTTAGCTTTTCTTATGGCGATGATTTTTAATCAATGTTCACCTAAGCGAATCAGGGCTAAATTTCAGCACTATGAGGTTTATCAATCTTTTATGGGTGATGTATCCTTGGGTTATATGGATAAGGGAAAGAATTATATATAGGAAGAACAAAAATATGATAGAGGTTGTTTATAGGGATTCATCTGATTCTATCTTATAGTAGATTCTCACTATGAAGGTGCAAGTGAGGGTTTTGGATATCCTAACCAACAAAAAGTTAATGTATTATTCTTCTAGAAGATACAAATATGTTGTTTCATCCCAAATTTTTAAATCCTCCAAACAAGGGATTACTCGTTTGCCTATGGGGACACAAATGTATATTATTCATATATGATTACCACTAACCAGGGACCGTCATCAAGCTGAATGGTAAAAAGTTAGGTTAATATGTCTAAATTCTTTTTCTAGCTAGACTCTCTTATTTTTTTGATATTCAAGATCCCATATTAGATTCATCATAAAATAAGTAGTTTATGGATGATAGTGTAGCACCTATGTAGTACATGAACCTTATTATGGGTATTAGCTCTATGGATGGGGCCATCCAATGTGTGAGTAATCTTGGGGAAAGCAGGGTGTGGAGAATTTGGTCGATGTTGTGTCCTTTAAGAAGGAAGTGTCATAGGATAATGATAATTCCTAGATAAACATTAAAAATTATAGATGTGGATAATGTCATCAAGGTTAGGGCACAAATCACAATATGATTATCCATTATCAAACTGATTATTTTGGGAAGATAAGACTAAGAAACCTATGTGATGCATGACTGAAGTCACTATTGATTTTGGTTCTCATGGGATATTGTCATTGTTTTCTTTGGCCTACATTATTTTTTTCTTGTTTTCCTTTGGATTTTTTAATGATGAAATATGTGAATTGTCTAACCCCATACCCTTAGTCTTTTCCTCTCTTTTCTAATTTAAATGTTATTCAACACCATATTGTTTCAGATATATATTTATATTTATATTTAACTATAATTAATTATATATACATTTATATAAATTTATATTGATTTATATATATTAATCGATATTTATATATATATGTGTGTGTGTGTGTGTGGGTGTTTATAAATTAAGAATTAATATATATAACCATATATATGTTTTTGTTTTTATTTTTCTATATATATGAAAGTATATTAAATTCTCTTTAGTCACCAAATGAATAGTTTAGTAGAGTGGGAAAGGCTTTATAGAATAACTAAGAGGTAAGAGGTTCGAATCTCACACTACACATATATATTCTTAATTAATTAGATAATGTTTTATAGAAAATATAAATTAATAATAAAAAATAATTATATAAATAATAATAATAAAAAATGTTTTATAAAAAAAATACCACTAATTTTTTTTAAATATATTCATTAAAAATACTACGAGATGATTCACTGCGATTTTTTTAATGAATCATAAAAAAATACCATATATAGGTATCCATGATGGTTTTATAAAAAAATCATGAATCATTTAGTGTTAGTATAAACAACTTAGTAAAGCTAAAGAAAATTTCTGTTAAATGAAATATTTGGAATAGTTTCTTTACTCTATTGTTAAAGCACAAAATCTTACTCATGAACTTGGGCTGAAACTTCTTTTAAGTACAAAATCATACATAGTTTCACAACATTATTAGTTATCATAAAACCTTATATGTGAATAATAAAACATTAAATCTATCATGGAAGCTATATAAAATCCTTACATATCACAGCGAAGTTCGAAACTTCTCTCTAAAAAAACGAAAATTCCTTTTGTGTTGATGGACAATCATATATAAACTCTAGAAAATCTTATATGCGGGCTTCACTATCTGAATGAAGTTTCTTACATATTAGTGTAGCTCTACAACAACAAAGGCATATTTCTTAAGTATGTTCTGAAAATATTAAGTGTTATTTGATCCTTTTTCAAATTAATTTCTTCAGCTACTTCGACCAAATTATTTTCTTTTTTCTTAAAAATAATCACCAACATCTGTTCCCTAAAATAAGATCATAAAACAAATAATAATTTGGAAAAAATAATTAATTATCCAATAAAATTAATTAAACAAATTTTCAAATTTAATCATAAAATTATAGCTATAAATGTAACCTAAGTTATTATTCTAGTAACAAAACTATTATATTATAACAAAACAATGTAACTATATATGAATTTGAAGGTATAATACCAAACTCCTAGATGATGTTATATATACAAATTAGTTATTTAGCTGCATTAGAAGTGGTAGTATACTCATATTCTTCTGCAGAGTTAGTGACCATTTCCTACTTAGATTTATTCCTTCTTACAACTCATCCACTATAGAAAAACAAATATACTATTTTTGATTTCATAATATTCAGATCCATTTGGAAATTAGCATTTTTACATCCCTTCACAACCAGTTACTCTCATTCAAAACCCTTGAATATAACCTTTGTATTCCTAAGGTATTTTAATATTGTCTTTAAAAATAACCAATGTGGATTTCTTGTATTTTCTTGATATATTCTCACTATAATCAAGGTGTAGGTACGAAAAACCCCATTACATAGCCTGATATAAATGATAGATCCAATCACTAATGCATAAGGTATTCTGCTCATTTTTCTATATCTTCATGTGTTTGTGGAAAAACTTTCTTTGAGATATATATATCATGTGACATAGAAAATAATCCTCGCTTGGATTGTTCAATATTATATAATTTTAATACCTTGTTAATATATTTTTCTTAGCTTAGTATTATTGGAGTTTGATCCACATAACCAAATGAATTTTTACTTTTTATTTCCAAATCATGTACTTATATATATATTATTCTGATCACATAATGATTATTCATATTCTTATCATTAATGTGAGAATATCTATAGGGTATTTTTCACATCGAATGGTTATAACAGTTCCCTTCTATAATGAGAATATAGAGATTTTATGATGATATTATTGAACATATGTATCATGGTTTAGATACATTTTTCTAATGGGTAATAGATGATGTTTAATCATCTAATGTTGGTGGCTCAAAAGATATTGAGACTTTTTCTCATAAATTTTAAACTTTGTCATCTATAATAAGGAAGGTGATATGCAGTTTTTTGCAATGTTATCAAATAGGAATTTGAAAATCCCCAATGATTGAATCTTAAGATCTAACCACAAGTTTTTACTTGGATAGGTTCATAGACACTCAATTTTTTCCTGATCATATTAATTTTTTTTATTTTGAATATAATGAATGTAAGAGAGCATATAAATAGTAAAGCATTAAATACACAAATGAAGAAAACTCCCCAAATGTTAGGTTAAAAGTGACTAAGCTTATGTTATTTCACATGGGTACATCATTATCTGAAGCTGCTCCAAACTCGTTCTATTGAAAACAAAATACAATTTGTTTTTCGTAAACTTCTATCTAAATTATTGTCTTATTGCACCTCAAAAACCTCATTGGTATTCCAAAATCTGTCTCCTATAAGGTGAAGAATAGTGATAATTCCAAGGCCATGCACATTAAACCATCTACACGCACTATTAAAATTTTAATGGTACATCCCCATATATTCCCAACACCTACTGTATAAATAGAACACAATGAGGAGGAGACATTTGATAAAATAATTAATGAAACATTTGTAAGGTCCCAACATTAAGAATTACATATTATGATAAATTTTAAATAGAATTAAAATTCTTAAAATCTTGATGATATATTTAGTTTTGGGTTTTATATAATTATGATAAACTCTTACATTGTAAACCTAGACATTACAAGGGAAAACTTATACTCAGTATCCATTTTTTCTACAAAAAACCCTTTTAAATAAAATATTATTCCTTTTCATGATAAATCTTCACACATGTCATCATAATCTCATACCACTCCATACTCTCCCTGAAACATAGTGAAAAAATTTTAAAACATGGTTTTAGTATAAAAAACATAGTAAGGTACAAAAAAAAGAATCAGATAAAATGTTAGTGAGTTTGTACATGTAAACATCCACCTTTTTCAAAATAAACAGTGTGTCCAAATAAATCATTTTTCTTAAAAAATACATCAACATATCTTCCCAAAACTTAATTATAAAAAAAATTATTGTAAATAATTAATGTACAACAAAATCACAAATGTTTATTTTTTATTTTTTAAATCAGTTGAAAACTTTTTCATAAAGTTATACTTTCTAATATTAAAATGGAATAACCACCATAGTTAAAATAAAGAGTTAATATAAAATAATATTTATATAAAATAGACCCAAAATTTTTAATTATTAAGATAATATGCTGACGTTCTTAAATCCCCTTATATAATTAAAATAAGATATGGTTTTTCTTTATTTATACCTGTATCTTTTGGTTTTAACACTTATTTAACACCTTTAGCACTTACTGTGGAAATTTGGGGTTTTACATTTTGAGGGTCAATATAGTAAGTATAAAATGAAAAAAATCCAATAAATATATCATGGTTGATATTTTAAATATTTTCCTAAACAATTGGCCGAATTTGTGAGTTTTAGGAATTTCATATCATATAATAAAATATTATTCATTACAGAATATCAATAATTTCAGTTTTCAGAATAATTAATTACTT
Source organism: Viscum album (assembly GCA_963277665.1). Taxonomy (NCBI): domain Eukaryota; kingdom Viridiplantae; phylum Streptophyta; class Magnoliopsida; order Santalales; family Viscaceae; genus Viscum; species Viscum album. Next base: position 1,087,623,182 of record OY728122.1, read on the forward strand.
AAACTTTAATTATATCAAGAATACACTTGTATTTTGAAAAAAAATTATCATATCCATAACATTTAAATTTCATCAATAAAATTATTTTATCACATATGTATCACAAATTATATTTTTTTAATATTCTGAGTATCATTCATTTTATTTTTTTCATTAATTCTAAATTAGAATTGTATAAGAATTTAAGTAATTATATCTTTATTAAAAATTAAAAATAAATTACCATGATGAATATAAATATATTATATTTAAAAATAATGCTTATAGTTGAACATATCCTCTAGATAATACATTGTCAAAAATATTACACTTATTAAAAACAAGAGAGTGATATGTTTTCCTTTTTTGTAAATAAAATACTATAAAGGCCATAATCATATCCAAATGGCCAAAAAAAGGTCATAAATTATACCCTTATATGATTATGGTTGATTTAAACTCATAAAATTATATTTAGGTAGGTTTTTGGGTTAATTTATGGTGATAATCATTTTATTTTAAACCAAAATTACCTAATTTACTCCTTATCATAGTGACTAAAATTACTAAAGTTATTATTCATATTGACCAAAAAATAATATTATTTACTAAATATAGAAAAATAAATTCCAAATTAGGAATCTATTTTTATAAATTCAAAACACATAATTTTTAGAATTTTATTTAAATTTCAATCGGTAAAATGTAAAGAAAAATAATTTTTTCAGACAAATTCCCTTTTAAATATAAATTGTTTTTGAATTAAATTCAAGTAAGAAAACATTTTAAAAAACATAATTGGGTTATTTTAGATTGAAATTATTTAATAAAAAATAAAAAAAATAAAAAACATAATCTGACCATGAAAATACTTTAAAATAAAATAGAGTTTTTAATAAAAATATGTATTTTTCACTATTCTTAGAAAAAAAATATTTTCAGAAAATTATAAAAAAAATCATCCTAAAATAATTTTTACATGATTAATTAAAAAGTTAAATTCAATTTTTAAAATAAATTTTCTTAAATTTTCGTAAATTAATTATAATAATCATTCATAAAATGCATAAAATTAATTTTTGTTAAAAAATTATTTTTTGTAGAATAAGGTAATTGGACTAAAAAACTAGAAATGGTTTAAAAAAAATATAAATAAATAATAAATCATAATGGAAAATGTATATTTCATTATGTGTTTGATATCATTCATTCTCTCCAATTTAATGACTAGGTTAAAATGGCGACATAATAATATTTCTTTTTTAATTTAAAATTATTGTTGCAAACCTTGTATACTACCCAAATTAGTACTTTTTAAACAATTTATGAATAATAAATTATCCCCCCATCAAATATTATGAAATTTCATCAGCTCAATTTTAGCACTTTATTGAAAACTAGGGGTTTGAGTTTTTAAGATACATTTGTTGAAAATCCATATCATAAAACGCATCAATAAAGATTCCTTTAGAAAAGAGAAAAAAGAAAGTATGAAGGTCACTTGAGATAACACATACTAGTATTCCATATTTTAAAAAATAGGGACATATAAGAGAAAGGATAACTCCCAAGTACTGATATATATTTATAGGGAACATGGTCACCAAACCATAAATATGTGTTGGGTTTAGATGACATTAATTACTCGGTAAGAAAGTAAATGAATAAACTTTTTTGTTTTCATGTCCTAAAAACATTATTTTTCCAAAACCAATTTCCTAAATTTGAGAAATTATCTTTCTACCTATACTAAGAAAATAAAAAAATATACATATATTATGGGTCTCATTTAAACCTTCAATAAATTTACACTAAATTTCTCAGATTTTTCTCCAAAGGATGAGTCTTCAAGATGAATATTTCAAGCCTAAAGATCTAGAATCAACTTCTATAAATCAAAAAATTCACAAAATAATAAATATTTATTCCATATGTCTTTATATATTAACCAAAAACAAAATTGTGAGTATAAGATAATATAATTCACCAAAAAGAATAAACCATTATATGATATAAAACATCTTTAATTTCAAAAATTAAATAGTAATACCTGAAGTTCAACATAGATCATTCAACAAATAATTATCCTTAAAATTCCTCAAAAATATTCTATTATAGTATAGAAATCTACAGAATCAGAAGGATTTGATCACATATTCTTCCAAGATAAATTTAATATTTATCTACAAATCCCATTAATGAATCTTAAAGTATTATACCTAAATGTTATTTACCTGATGAGAAAATCTCAAATATTTTCTAACCGTTTATATAAATAACTTGAATCATAATAAATCCACCATATAATCAAAATATAAATCCAAAATATAATTCATCCTTTATTCCTTAAATAAAATCCCATAGTACTCTGTTTAACATAATTATATAAGGTTCTTAAATATTGAACCTCTTCTAAAGTAATATTAATAACTTAATCACAAAATCATATTCTAAACCCATGGTTATCTATTTCATAAAAAATATGCCCCCAAAATGAACTTATCCTTTGTTTATAAGATATTTTAAATGAAGAAAAACAATTTCATACTAACTTGGACATAATGTAGTCCAGTGGTAGGTGATACATACATATCACCCTTTAGTTGTGGACTCGTTCTATATAGCCTTTCCAGATGCAATGGTTTGTCACACATCCTATAGGTTGTCCTTTTTCTTGAACTATATTAAACTAATCCTAATATAATTCTAGAAATGATAGAAATATACACAAAAAAACTTTAATATATTCAACAATAATGAAATTTTTTAACTGTAACATTTATGTCAAACCATTAATTTTGCATCCCAAAATGTAAGAACTCATAATTACCTCAAAATAATAAATCCTATAAACAACAAAGGATACTGATACCATTAAAATTATTTCTACCAAATGTAAAGGCATTGTTCCTCAAATAACCTTTTTCATATCATAAACATAAGGGTTACATATTTCTCAAACACTTATCAAAACTTGATAAATGTATCCCAAAGTATTTTCAGAAATTAAAAAATTAAAGGAGTTGTGATAAGGACATTGAGAATATGATCATAGTTTTAAGAATACCTAGATCCTTTGACCTATCATCATTTCCCCAGATGGCCCAAAATCAACAATTGTAGTTGAAAATGATTTCACCCCACCCTTATACTTATTTTTTTCTTCCCATAATTTTTGTCTTTATTTGGACACTCATATGTATAATGACCCATATCACTTCATTTAAAACAATTTACTACTTTCATAACAAAATTAGATTTACCACAAACAATATCTTTTTTATTACACTCATGAGAAATATTCTTCAACTTAAAACATTGGTAACACTTTTCAGAACCTGTAAAACATTTATTGAAATTTTATTTACCACACTCAGAACATGTCGGGGGACTACCCCAAACTTTTTGGTTAGTTTATTTTCCTTTTACTTCCAACATGACCATTTATTACCCTTTTCATATTGAGGTATATATGTTTTAAAAAACTCCTTCTCAACTTTCACAGCACAAAGAATAACATTCTTAAAAAAATTAAATTTATCTGTGTCCAAATCTCTTCATAATCTTGGTTTTAATCCTGATTAAAATCTATTAATTTTACTATAAATGTCCTAAATAAAATATATTATATACATGTCTAATATTTTAAAATTTTCTTCAAATGTTACCATTGAATCCTCATCATTTTGTCTCAATTCAAAAAAAATTCTCCATACTAATCCGAACAACATTTGAGAAATATTTCTATTAGAAAATATTCATAAATTCATCATATTCCCTAGAATAAAGATAATTATTTTTTATGGAGTTCTTAATCAAACACCCCCATCGATCATATTCACCTTTAAAAGGATAATTTTAAAGATTTACCTTTTTAAATTCTAAATATTCCATGACTTAAAATATCATTTCAAAAGTATTGATCGATCCTTTAGCTACAAAAAGGATAGATGATCCACTGAATGATATGGGATGTTGTCTGGTAAAATGAACCAATATTGACATATTATTATATAGTGGATCCAGAAAATCCCTATCATTTATTCCTCCATCATTTATATCATGTGTCAGTGGATCCATTACAACAACAAAAAACTAATAGGTTCAATTTCCTACCATTCGATGTTTTTAATGTTCAATTATATTGTCCTCTTAGTGCCTTTCTAATACAACTCCTATATTTCCTCTGTAGAAATCCATTATGTATAAACATAGTTTAGATGAAGCAACATAGTAAGCATAAAATAAAATATAATTTCAAAATAACCATAATGTGAAATATTTCAACAGAATGATATTGACATTATCCAAACCTCTAAATTTTCTAAACCCTTCTAGGATATCAACTATAAGGATATGGCCTTAAGAATCACATATTATTTTGAGTTTTAACTAGAATCCAATTTATTAAAATCGCAAGGTTCATTTCATTTAATAGCTTTAGAGAATTATGAAAAACTCTTACATAGTAAACTCAAACATTAAAAGTGAACACTTTTACTCAGTGCCCATTTTTCCAATGATTTATTTTCTTGATAAATATACAAAATTTGTGTATTTACCTCATCATTATCCCTAATAATCCTAAAACCCTATAAGAACTATTTTAAAATGTGGGAAAAGCACAAAAACTTAGTAAGGGACATAAAAATAATGAAAGAAACTATTAGTTTGTGAGTAATTATAAAAATTATCATTTTCAAAATAAAAAATGGGTTCAAAATAAACCCTTATTTACCTACTAAATCTACCTCTCTATAGAAATTTTTTTTTAAAACATTTTATTAAAAATATTCCAGGTAAAATAAACTTATAATGTTTTCTTTATAAATATGGAAATAACATGAAAATTTTTTCACAAAGTTATACTTTTCTGTCTTCGAAATGGAATAACCATCATGGTTGTAAATATAGAAACCATCATTGTTGCACTTTTATTAACTATAACTGTTAAATTTTGGGTAACTGTCATAGATAATCATGGAAAATTATGATCATTAGATTATAAGAATTAATTTATAGTGACCATTATAGTTAATCATGGATTAACCATCACAGTTAATCTTGTAATAACAATCACGATCACCTTCCAAACATTACCCAATGAATTGGATTTCTATATTTGGGATCACCCTTTGTATAAGATTTATTTGGACCATACATGCTCTACAATGTGACTCGGCCAATTTTAAATAATTTACAAGGACCATATAATGAATAAAACAATTTAAAAATATTTTAAACTCATGTGGAAAACACTTTCGAATATCAAAATTCATTTTTTCTAGAAAAAAATTAAAAACTAAAATATATTTACACAAAAAATATTTGAAAATAACATTAAAAATATAAATAAAATATTAATGAACTGAGCTGTCATGATGGTGGTCAATTCTTAAGATTTTTTTTCAAGTTATGTTACTTTTATAATTCCTTAAGATTTTTTATAATTCCTTAAGATTTTCTTAAGTTAATTATTACCTTTATATCACTTATTACCATATTATATACAATTACATGATCATTTAGGTTCACATCGGACTTTTTGATGATATTCGGTATTTAGAGACAAAGTGGCTTGGGTATATTATCTATGGTCAAACTGATAATTATTTCATCATATAAATAATAATTATGATGATGAAATAATTATCATTTTTATTAAAAAATTATACTTCTAAATTGATAAATTAAATATGTTTATGAAAAATTAATTATTTTACACTCATGGAGATGGTAATATGAACGTACGCATGAGTAACGTTTTTGTTTTTCAATGATATTTTCAAAAAGAATGTATCTATTATTTTATATTTAAAAAATTATAATAATATCATATATATCATATTAATTATTTAAATATAGAAATATATATCATCAATGTGATGTGGTGATGAAAAACGAATCATATTTCTCCGTGGAGCTGGTAGTCCACACGTACCCATGAATGAGATAATCATTTTTTAGTGCATGGAATGGTATGAACATAACTGATAAATGAACTTTTCAGAATGAAAACTATTTAATGAATATTATATAAAAATATTAATTCCATCATTATAACTAGTCATGAGAGATGGTGATGCAAAACCATTTACATTGCTTCGTGAGGTGGTAGTTTTCTGTATGCATGAATGGAGAATTATTTTCTTATTTGATGGAATTGGAAAAGAATTATAAAGACCCAGCCATAAAAATTACACAATATTGATTAAAGTTAATAATTTGAATATATTTCACATTGAAGATCTTTTAAACTTTATAGAATTGTATAATTATGTCATAACTCATACATAACAACTCAAATATTACAAAGTAGATACTTCTACTCACTATCCATTTTTTCCGCCCAAAAACTATTAAAAATAACATGGTTTTTTTCATGTTTAAACATCATAAATTTTCTTTAATCCCATCCATGACTCTATTCTACTTTGAAATCCTGTGAAAAAGAATTCAAAATATAGGATGAGAATAAAAAGCTCAGTAATTACTACATAAAGGAGGATAAATTATTAGTCTTGAACAAACATGTAAACCATGAATATATTATCAAAAATTAATAATTTTCACCTTTAATAATTAGTAAATACAATTAATTGAATATAATATCATTTATAACCCTTTTTTAAATCAAAAGGTCGCGTTAAACCCATAAAAATCACACATAGCATATAAAGGTAACTTGGGACATAATCATGCTATAATGGAATAACCATAAAATCTACTTACAACTATATCACTCTTACAAATGGAAAATTCATATGCTTAACTTCCATACCCAATTCATTAGAGGTTACAATGTAACCTCGCATCATTTGTTTATCCTGAAACCACCATTATTTGGTTTATCACATAACCACCCATCTTTTTTTGTCATGTAACCACCTGTTAAATACCCAAGTACCATTATATAATCATATCAAATAAAATATTCCAATTATCTATATTTCACTCATAAAAAATTCATTTGCAATCACAATAAGTCATTTCAAGATATAAAAATAGTCAATCCATTTTCAAAACCATTCTCAATGCCAAAAACAAAAAAAAAGGAATGAGGGGTTTCTTTTTTATTTTAAAAATAGAAAGGCTTTTAGAAGAATCCAAATATAAAATAATGGTTATAGTGGCGAAGAATTCATTGTCTCCGTATACGTCAAAAACATTACTTTTGTTGTTTAGTAAAATGATTCATATAAAAAATATTCCTTTTGAAAAAAGTTTAATGAAATTAAAAGTCAAGTGGTTTTATTATACTGTGTATAAATTAAGGTAGTGTATATTATAGAAATATGCCTCAATGAAAGGTGATTGAGATGGTGTCCCTAACCATGAGTTTGACCTATCTCGTTCATTATTTATTATCCTGAATAATAAAATTAGGTTAATTTATTATTTCTTAAGAATAATTTTCAATTTTATTATTCAAATTATATCACTTATTACCATGTTATACAAATTAAATAATTATTAAAGTTCATATCTGATGTTTTTTCAATATTCGATACTTGAGTGAAAAATGAAATTGTTATTATGTAAATTATCCATATGGAACTAAGTCTAAAATATCCATAATAATATTCATGATATAATTATCCTATGTACTCATTATATATGTATTTATAATAGTCCATAATATTTGAGATTAGTAATTAAGTCCACCGTTCATGGAGACAATAGGTTGTATATAGCCATGAATGCTATTTTCATTTCATTATTATATTAAAAGAATGAAAACTAAATGATATATATGTATATTATGATTCTAGTATAATATTTATGTTATTTATGTTACATTGGTTTATTAACACCATCCTTTATACGTTCAATGTATGTAATGACGGAGTCATATCACTTGAGGGGGTGGTAGTCCACGCTTCCTCAAACGAAATTATCGTATTTACAAACATAAAAAAAATAAAGGTATATTCTAAATAAAAATTAAAGAATTATATAGACACTATTAATATCATATATATCATATATAAATATATTTTCCATCATAATTTCCACCATGAGAGGTGTTAGGGAAAAATTGAACAATTATCGTTTCGTGATGCGGTAGTTCGCCGTACACAGAAGCAGTGAGTTTGTTACCCATTAAATGGAGGTTTGTGTTAGTGTAGATAAAAACAATAGCATAAAAACATCATAATGTATTTATTATACTTTTTTTGTTATGTAATCATAGAATAAGAAGAGTATAGTAAGTGAATAATCTAAATGAATCTAAAAAACAAGAGAAAAGGTGTTACCTCTTAAGAGGGAAAATTCTTTATTTTTATACAAAAAGGCTTCCTTGGAAGGATTTCTTCCCTATGAGAGGCTTTTAAGATGAGTTGAGGGATTATAGGAAGAGTTTTGGGTTGGTATTGGTTGAGAAAATAGGCTTTATCGATGTGAGTATTAGAGAAGAGGGGTTACCTTTTCTTAGGAGAGGGGAGGGGAACCCTTGGAAACTCTTCAAATATTAAATTAATATAAATTAATTTGTTTATCCAAATGACACAAAAATGAGTTATGATGAAGATAAGATTGTTATAGTTCTAAAACACATCATCCAATAATTTTTAGTCATGTATTTATTTTATTTTAAACCTTATCTTTTCAGTTTGCCCTTAATTATTCTCTTTTAATTTTAATTGTGGTATCAACATTGTAAATATTAAGAGGCTATAAATTTGACATATGTGGGGTAAAATTCCTATAATTGGACAATTAATGAGATTTTAGACCTTATCATAGTCACTTTTTAATTTTAAAAGATTTTTAGGATTTTTAAATAATTTAATCAATATAATTTTTATAAAATATCAAATATGTCAATTTTGACACTATTCATTTTATTGAATTTAAATAACATCCAAACAGAGAGATAACTTCAAGGCAAAAAAATTTTATAGTCTTATAAAATTTCATATTATCATATAAAATTCATGGATGCCATCAATTATTTTAATATTTATTATATCATTTATTTTATTCTTTCATTAATAAAGCAATCATTTCATCATCATTTTGTCATAATTAAATTTAATTATTTAATATATATAAATTATAAATAAAATACCATGATTTAAATAATATTTTTATCTTTATAATGACTATTTTTAGTCTAAGAAATCACTTATATAACCCCATATTAAAAAAATAGTAATAAGAGTAAGGTTTATAATAATTTTTCATTTACATTAAATTAAATTTCATAAATGTCATAATCACACCCAAGAGGCTTCAAATGGCCAAAATTTCATCCCAAGCATTTTATTGGTCATCCATATCTCATCCAATAATATTATGACACATGTTAGGGTAGTTTTATATCATTATAATATTCTTTTTACCCTTATTTACCTGATTTACCATTTAACCATGGTGGATAAAAATAATTATGAAAGTTACTACTCATAATGTCCAAAAAAGGGACATAGTCACATAATTTGGACATTCTGATTCAAAATATGGAATTAAATTTTCCAAATTCAAAACACAGAATTTTTAGTAATTAATTAAAAATTAATCCTCATTGTCCATACGATAAAACGAGTTTTTTAAAATTAAAAACCATCAAAAGATTGACACATGTTTATATTAAATTTCATTGTGAAATTACTTCCAATAAACAACAGTTGATTAAGTGATAAAAATTAATCCAATTAAAATATAAAACCAACTAATAGGATAACCTATCTATATAAATAAATTAGATGAAATAGGCATTTTTGAATTATAATTCAGTATTTATCAGTATTCATTAAAATATGAATTTTATTAAAAAATACCAAAAATTCAACCAAAGTAAATTTTTATGTCCTGATTCAAAATAAGAAGATTATTTTGTCAAATAGAACATATAAAAGTTTCAAAAACATGATTTAAAATGGGTCCTCCATCAAAAGAACGTAAATATGCATTTTTAGAAAAATACTCCTTTTATACGTAAAACTGAATTTGTTATTATATCATGTATAGAGAATACATAGGATGAATTTTAAACATTATATTTAATTTATATTTCATTAATATAATCCAAAAAGAGTGATTTTATTATTTTACAAGATTAATTATTCACATTTAAATAATTTTTTATAAAATACATCCTTTATATTCAATTAGTTTTTAGTTCCATTTCTAGTTAATTCGGTAAACGATGAATAATTATATAAACACATGTAAAACATATTTTAATAATTAATTAAAAACCATTCATTTCTTATATTCTAATGTCTAGGTGATAACTACTATATTAAAAAAAATAAAAAAAATAATGTATTATTTTTCTGTATAACTATATCTTGTGTGCAACATAAGATTTCGGAGAGACCCATTGTTGTGTGTTCAGTACACTATCAGATATAGGGTCCCTATTAAGGTAAAACCACTATCTAATTCATAAATATTAATAGATATGAAAAATTAATTATTCTAAAATTACTTAGGATGTTACATCCTTCCGCCCTTTTAGAAATTATGTCCTCGTAATTTTAAATTTGGGCTCTGTAACTAAGTATTAACTTTTCAAAATTACTTTATTGAAATCTCACATCAGAAAAGATTCAATAAAACCTCCACTTTAAAAGAAATAAAGTGAATTACAAAGGTCCCATGAGATAAAAAATACTAGGGTTCCAGGTAGGAAAATATGGATATGGAATAAAAACTAACTATGAAGTTCTAAAATATAGTAATAGAAAACATGTTCAGGAATAAGTTAACAATCACAAAACTATCAATTTTGGAAGGGTTAAACAGTCGTTGATTACATAGTAGTAAAAGTAAACAAAAACTATTTTTTAATAAGATCCTTTTCATAATTTTGAGAAATTATTTTACTAATTAGAATAAGAACATAAGGAAATATACTTACTTGAAAAGTAGAGTTTCATCCCTTATTCAATTTCCACCAAAAACTCATATTTTTCTCCAATTAAAGAGTATTTAAGATGAATGTTTCATGCCTGAAGAACTATAATCAACATTTGGAGAATAAGAAAATCCACAAACAGTTAACTATATATTTATCCTCTCTTTAGACATTAAATAAAACCAAAATATTTTGTACAAGGTATGATAATTCTCCAAAATTAATAAATTGTTATATGATAAATAAAAACATCAATCACCAAAATTAAACATTGACACCCAAAGATTAACGTAGACCATTCAATAAATAATTATCCTTAAAATTCCTTAATATAATCCAAACAAAGATTGAAACCGAAAATTCATAAGGATTTGATCACGTGGTCTTCCTAGATAAATATTAACATTTATCTCCAAATAACATCAACCACTCTTAAAGTATTATACTAAACAGCAATTAACCTAATCACATACTCCCAATGATAGGTTAATCATTTCCATAAATAACCTAATTCCCTCTAAGTCCACAATTAAAATCCTAGAATATTCCCAAATATAATTCAACCATTACTCCTAAATTAAAATCCAATATTATTCTATTTACCTTAACCGTATAGAGTTCCCAAAATAGTGAACACATTCCAAGAGAAAATTTATCAATTAACCCCCAAATCACATTCCAATAAAAAGGATATCCACTTGACAAAACAAATTTTCTGAAAATCAACTTATTCTTACTCTATAAACTATTTTAACTAAAAGGAAATTCTATTCTAACCTGGTACTTCATTTAGGATTGTGGTAGGAGATAAAGTGTTATCGCACTTTGGTTGTGGGTTCCATCCCCATGGCCTTGTTTGATGTGACAGGTTGTCACCCCCTTCCTATGGGTTGTTCCTTTTCTAAAACTATATAATTCTTATAACATTCCCAAAACAAGATAAAATATTCAAAAATAACCATAACATATTTTAATCTCATGTTTATCTCATGAATTTCAATTTTCATCCCCAAAATTAATATCCCATAATTACCTTAAAATCAATGATTATATAAACCCTAAATATTATTCATACCTTTATAATTATTTCCACATAAGATAATATAATTATTCCTTGAATAAAATTTCACCTAAAAAACTTCAGGGATACACATACTAGAAAAATTCTTCAATGTAATCCCATCATCAAAAGGGTATTAATACTTTTAAACATTTAATCATCCTACAATCTACCATAAATATTTAATCCCAAATATATAGACTTATTAATCATTTAGAAATATTCATGATATCATAACCATGACTTCCTATATTATTCCTTAATACTTATTTTCTACATACAAAAACAGGAATCATGTCCTATGATTCAATAATGTCAAAACATGAGACAAGAAATAATCCATACCATTCATATATCATTTTCAATTTCCTCATCTTCGATTGTAATGGTATTTAGTATTTATAAACATATGCTTGTATGGTCTTTATGATCCAATTCCCTAACCTTCTTCATGGGACTTATATTTTCATAATGACCATACACCCAGCATTTAAAACATTCAATTGATAACTCGGAAAGAACTTATTTCCATTTCCTGGAGTCCACTTAATTCTTCCTTTTCCTTTGTAGGTTATTGATCTATGACGTTCATTACCACATCTAAAACATCTTCCCATCCCTTTAAAACATTACCCTAGTTTTTTATTTCCACATCCCTGACACACATGTCATTGAACATACATACCTTTATAATCCTTATTACCTTAACTTACATGGGGATTGGTTTCTATCACATATGATGCATTAGAAAAATCACCAAGGCTCAAGTGTCCAATCATGACTCTTCATTGTTGGTTTAGAACAAGAGTTCTCATTGCAGTTTCCATTTCTTTTTGTTTCTTTTTTAGAGAACCACCACATTTTTCTTCACATTCATTATTACTTTGGGGTATGGTGGATCTATCCATTTACTAAAACCAATAAGGTTAGTGTGAGTATATTAATAAAATCATAATATCTTATCATATGAAGAAGATAAAAACTAACATATACTCATCCATTTTACCTCAAACTCATTAAAATTTTCAAAACTAACTATGAATATTTCTAATATACTAACTATTATGGTTATATACATCTTGTCACTTATGCTTAAATAACACCATAACCTTTAATGTAATAAAAACAAACCTTTGATACCAATTATAAGTCCCCAAACTTAAACGTTACATAATCTTGATTTATGAAAAGTATTTTTCTATATTTCACATTGAGTATATTTTCTTGTTTTGAGATTTATAGAATTAGGACATAACTCATACAGAATAACTCAAATACTACAAAGTTGGCACTTCTACTCACTATCCATTTTTTCCAAAAATCAAAAAAAATTAATGGAAACTTATTTCCATTTAATGTTCAAACATCATAACTTTTCCTTGATCCCATCCATGACTCCATTATCCATTAAAATCCTATGGAAAAGAATTAAAAACTTGGGATTGGCAAAAAAATATAAGTAAGGGATACACAAAGGAGGAAAATCTATTAGTCTTGAAAAAACATGTAAACCATGAATACATTATCATAAAGTAATACCTTTCACATTTAAGAAGTAGTAAATAAACATCACTTAATATAAGATCATTGATTGCCATTTTTATATTCAAAAGATCACCTTAAACCCATAGAAATAAATCATAACATATAAAGGTAACTTGGTACATAATCATACTTAAATATAATAATCATACAATCTACTTCTACACATATCACTCTTACAAATGGAATAGTTATACGGCCAACATCCAAAACCAATGCATTGGAGGTTATAATGTAACCACCCATCATTGGTTTATCACGGAACCACCCATATTTGGTTTATCACGTAACCACCTGTCTTTGGTTTATCACATAACCACCTGTCAAATGTCTAAGTACCATTATATAATCATATCATATAAAATATTGTAATTATCAACATTTCACTCCTAAAAATTTCATTTTGAGTCACAAGAATAATTTAAAGATATTGAAATTTTCAATCCATTTTCCAAACCACTCTCAAAATGAAAATACCCAAAAAGGGAATAAGTGGTTTATTTTTCTTTTAAAAACTAAGGCTTATAAAGGAATCTTAATATCAAATAAAGGTTACGTCGGTGGAGAAGTCATTATCACTACATACGTTAAAAACATTCCTTTTGTCATTTAGTAAGACACTTTATATAAAAAGTTTTATTTTTAAAACCTTGGAATGTTACTAAATGTCAAATGGGTTTATTATATATCATATAAAATAAGTTAGAGTATATTATCAAAATATTCCTCAATGAAATGATATTGAGACAAAGTCCATTAACTTGAGTCTGAACTATCTTGTTCGTTATTTGTCTTCCTAAACAATAATTTTAAGTTAATTTATACTTTATTTAGAACCTTTTTAAAGTTTATTATTCATTTTATATCACTTATTACTAAGTTATATAATTTACATAATCAATAAATTTTATATCGGATGTTTTGTCGATATTCAGTACTTTAGTCAAAAATGAAATTGTTATTATGTAAATTATCCATGTAGTCATAATCTCATCATCTATATAATAATATTCATGACTTAATTATATTATATAATCATTATATATATATATTTATTTATTTATTTATAATAGTCCATAATATTGTAGATTAGTAATGAAGTGCATCATTCATAGAGATGGTAGGTCGTACGTACGCATGAAGGAAACTTTCATTTCATTGATGTGTTAGAAGAATGAAAACTAAATGATATGTTTGTATATTATGATTCCAGTATAATATATATGTTATATTTGCTACAAATTTTTATTAACACCATCCTTTATATGTTCCATGTATTTAATGACTGAGTTATATAACATTAGGGGGCAGTAATCCACACATTATCAAATGAAATTATCATACTTATACAACATGAAAATATTAATGGTATGTTCTCAATAAAAATTATAGAAGAATATAGACACTATTAATATAATATATATCATATATAAATATAGTTTCTATCATAATTTTCACCATGATAGGTGGAAGGGAAAAATTGAAAAATCATCGTTTCGTGAGGCAATAATTCACCGTACACAGAAACAGTATGTCTATTACCCATTAGATAGAGGTGTGTGTAAGTGTAGATAAAAACCTTAGCAAAAAAATACTATTATATTTAGGATATATGTTTTTTTCTATAATAATAGAATACTAATATTATATTTAGTGAATAATGGAAATTAAACTAAAAAGCTGAGAGAATGCATTACCTATTAATCAGGTAACTAGTTTTGGTGTATACCAAAAGGCTTCCTTGGAAGGCTTTATGCCCTATGGGAGGATTCTAAGATGAGGGGAGGTATTCATGGAATATTTTTGGAAAGTAAATATCTGAACCAAAAGTCTTTACAGGTTTTCATATTAGAGAAGAGAGGGTGCCTTTTCATAGGATAGGAAAGGTGCTCCCTTGGAAATTCTAAAAATATTAAATTAATATAAATTAATTTTTAATCCAAATGAATCCAACAATATTTATGTAGAATAAAATATGAGGGATTTTTCAAAATCCTCTCATCCATTAATTCTTATACATGTATTTATTTTATATTAAACCTTATCTTTTTTGTTTATCCTTAATTATTCTCTTCAAATTTTAATTGTGGTAATAACATTTTAAATATTAAGAGGCTATAAATTTTACTTATATGGGATAAATTTGAAATAATTTAAAACTTAATTATCTTTTAGACCTAATCATAGTCACATTTTAATTTTAAAATATTTTTAGTATTTTTAAATAATTTTATCAATTATCATTTCTATTAAATATCAAATATGTCAATTTTAACACAATTCGTTTTATTGGATTTAAATTAAATTCAAACAGAGATATAACTTTGAACCAAACCATTGAATATTTTTATAAAATGTCATATTGACCTAAAAAATTCGTTCATGGAATAAATTTTTTTAATATTTATAATATCATTTATTTGATTCTTTCAATACTTAAGCAATCACTACATCAGCATTGTGTCATAATTTAATTTAATTATTTAATTTCTAAAAATTATATATAAAATACCTTGACGCATGTAATATTTTTATATTTCTAATGACTATTTATAGTCTAAGATATCACTTATATAACCCCATATTAAAAAAAATCATAATAAGAGTCATGGTTATAATAATTTTGCGTTTACTTTAAATTAAATGTTATAAATGTCATAATCACACCCAAGGGGTGTCCAAAGGACACATTTTCATCCCAAGGGTTATCTTCATCAGCCATATCTCATTTAATAAGATTATGACATTTTTTTATGGTAGTTTTATATTATTATAATATAATTTTTACCATTATTTACCTGATTTACCCTTTAACTCTGGAAAAATAAAAAAAATTACTAAAATTACTATTCGTAATGTAAAAAAAATAAAAGGGACCTAATTACATAATTTGTATCTTATGATTCCAAATATGGAATTCATTTTTTCAAATTTTAAACATAAAACTTTCATTAATTAATTTAAAATTAATCCCCATCGTCAAAACGAGAAAAATGATTTTTAAAAGTAAAAACCAATAAAAGATTAACACATGTTTATATCAAATTTCAATGTGAAATTACATCCAATGAAAAAAATATTATATTATATAAACTTAATCCAATTACAATATAAAACCAATTAAAATTATGACCTATCTATATAAATAAATTGGATGAAAAAGGTAGTTTTGAATTTAAATGCAGTATTATTCACTATTAATTAAAATATGAATTTTATAAGAATAATACCTAAAATAAAAACCAAAAAAAAATTTATGTCCCTCTTCCAAGAAATACATTTATTTTTTCCAAATAGAACATATAAAATTTTAATAAAATTAATTTAAAATGGTTTCACCATCAAAAGTTTTTAAAACTATATTTTTAGAAAAATACTAATTTCATCCATAAAATTGAATTTTTTCTTATATCATGTCTATAAAATACATAGGGTGAATTTTAAACATTATATTTAATTTATATTTCATTAATATAATCCAGAAAGCGTGATTTGATAATTTTATAAACATAATTTTTAAAATTTAAATATTTTTTTGTAAAAATACATCTTTTATATTCAATTGGTTTTTAGTTTCATTTTGAGTTAATTTGGTAACCAATGAATCGTTATATAAACATGTGTAAAACATATATTCATAATTTAGTTAACACTTTACATTCCCATCATTCTAATTGATAGGATATTATTGGAACCGGGCGTGCAGCGGAAGCCCCAAACATGTGGGTTTTTAAAATTTTCCACCGACGATCGACGTAAACTTGTCGACGTCGGTGAAGAGAAGCCTGATTTAATTCAAGGATCTCGCATGAAGAGTTTTAAGCACAAAATTAAACCGTAAAACACCTGGTTTAAATCTGAAGCTTCACATAACGTCTTCTCATCTTTGGTGATCACTGCTCGAAGAATCTAAAGTCTAATTCCTCTAGATCATCCACACATGCTTCAAGGAATCCGTGGGAGCACCATTCATCGTAATCCGTGTGCTAGCACGGAATTGCGACGATGCCTACGATGCTCCAATGATCACTGCATCGCTTCGCTAGTGATGCCTGAGAGAGAGCTCTATCTAAGATCCTTGGATCCAGAGCCTCACTCTCTTTAGGTTATGGGAGAGAATAGAAGAGAGAGAAGAGCCATGAATAGTAAATATAAATCTCCTCTCCTCTAATATTTATAGTGGTTAATTAATTACCCAAAAATGCCAAACCGGACCCCGAATAATCAACGCACTATTAAAAACATATTATGACTACTAAAATGAGCCATAAATATTATTATCATTTACTTGTAATATATTAAAATATATTACGTGATAATAATTAAGTCATTAACTCAACTCGTCACTCCCATAAATATTAATTGGACCTTGAATAATTTAATATTCTTCAATTAATATTTTTCATGTATTTACTTAGAACTCGTAAATACATTTAATAAATAAATTCAATACTCATTATTCTAAACTCGAATAATATGAATTTATTTATTTCATTGGGGATCATTTAACTTCAGACAAATCTCAGACCCATGTGGCGGGGCCCACTTTGTCCAAAACTCCTATTCAACTGAATAGGAAAGATTCTTGAATACGCTATTGTGTGTGACCCTCTAGGCCCTTATCTCGAAAACATTGAATAGTATTCATAGAACAAGAGCGGGATATAGAAACCCATAATGGCCCTTGAAGAGATAAATATTGTTACAGTAGCGAAAACCAACCTACAAACATACACTATGCTAAATAATTTCTTTGTCAGTAATATCTCATAATGTAGGACGCAGTCATGTGTCATCGCCGTTTTTCTTTCTTTATTGTTTGTTGATTTAACTAGATGGATTTACCCTTGAATTCCATGAACATGGTCTTATAAAGGTATTTCCATCCATATCAACATGGCCTAAGATATATTACTTCCATAACCCGGAAGTGACAAATCCTTTCTTGAACATTCAACCAATGTCATGCAACCAACGACACACCCGACACAAAATACGTCTCCATGGCTTCATTTCCATGGTTTTCATCTTGCATCAAAGTATGCAATAAAATTAAATACATTGGTAATGATCTCAAGTTAGGATACCATTACAAATGATCATGGATAGGAACATCCAATGACACCGGAAACATGTGGTGTTCCTATTGGCGGGCCTGTCCTCGTGATCTCACTGCTAGAGATCACCAAGTGCGAACTTCATGAGAAGAAGTCTCAATGCTTATGATCTCCCAACACCTGATGGTCAAACATCTACTGTGTCTAATCAATAAGATGTGTCTAGACCATAGAACATATATATTTAAGATTAATTTCATAGTATCTAGTGGTTCTCATTATAGTCTGGGAACTTCTCTAACTTTTCGACATGACAATTAATATTTGGACATTACCATTTAAATAGTGGATACAGAATAGCCTACACTGTAATGGTATGATGACATCATGTATAGATAACTGTATACATGATATGGTAATCAAAAGAACTAAATAGTTGGGTCTAGGGAACCCACTATTTCAACACTCCCACTTTCACTATAGCCAACTTGCTAACCAAATGTGTTAGCTACTCACATGATGAACATCATGTTTCTACTATGTAATGGATTTAGCTACTAGGTCTGCCATGGTTCTGCCATGTGGAAATTCTTCAATAGTGACATCATCTCTTAGAGAAAAAATTATCAAGAGATGGAATATCGAGTATATCCCTTTTTTCCACTGTCAAAACTTGACATCATGGCTAGTAAGTATATCATAATTTACATTATGATAATACTATTCTCACCAGGTGAGATTCCAATAACTGGGATAAATCATTGCATTTAATTGATTCTTAGATATCTTAGATACTGAAATGTACTCAGTCTTGTATGTATGGCAACCACAGGCTGATATGATCTTGACTCGCTCATCGCCTTTCGCCTAACTGCAATACTAGATCACATTGATCGATGGAATACTAGTTCATATCCCCGAAAACTAGTATCCTTTCTTCTCCACTTACTAGGTACTTATCTTTTGTACTTTTCTAAGTATAATTAAATAGTTTTGACTACATCCCTTGTAGTTCTCCTGGATATAACTAATATTTTCCTCTTGTAAAATATACCTTGGAAATATCAGTTCTTGTATATATCATGGAATATGTGATTGATCCATCGCTCCGACGTATGGATTTAAACTCACCACATTTATCTTTTCCGATGTCACGGACAAGTCAACATAGAGAGATTATGCCATGTGACATAGGCAACAATTCACCTCTTTAATTGTTCCAACTTGTATTTTTCAATACAGTGTCACTATATGTACGATTGACTAGGACCAAGCAACCTATAGGTCTACCTCAGTAGATCCTATTTTCTTGAACTTAGGTTGCTACTTTAAGTCAATCACTGAAGAGTAAATTTCATTTTGGTTTTAACTAACTATGAGACCAATGTCTATTTTCCATATGTTTCCGAACATATTTTTTTATAAAACATAGATTCTCTACCTAACCTCACGTAGACATATGGAAAACATTTTTTCAAATGTATTTTCTATAATCATGTTGCTTACTTTAATCCTAAACTAGATTTTAGTAACTTGTAACCTTTATTATCATTTTTTGATGTGACCATCCCTTTCTGGTTATGTTGTATAGACACCATCCATGATTGTTGATCCTGACATCCAATGCTAAATAAATTGATCGTAGATATTTTCTATGATAAGTAAATTTCTAACGGATTTAGGCATAACAACTTGGTAAAATCAATCAAGCCTTATTGGTAACACGATCATACCATCCATGTATCAAATCACTTGAATACCCACCGCAGTATTCCAAATAATAACCACTTTTCACTTTGATACATGGAATCCATTAATTGAATTTTAGTCAGTCTTATCAATTTTTGCTAATTTCCATATACTGCTTAATTGTAGGAAATATTATTCACATTGAATAATAGATCACCAACTGTGGTGAATATAAAAACCATCACCATGGTTTTATCCTTCCAACGTTGTATGTGTCTTTGGAATATACATTGTTTCACTTGAACTTGTGGAATTAGTTCTTATGCCAATTATTTTGTGCATCTTGATTATTGACTAAACACAAGTCAACAGAGCTCCCACTATCTCCAATAGAGATGTGAACCCTTATATAGATATGTATCCCATTACTTGACTACAAATTTTCTACCTTAGGGAATTATGTAATATACTAATCAATCGCTAGGATAATTACCTTAGATGAACAATGTGTTTATCTTGATGCAAGTTTGTTTGTATCTGAACAAACTATTTGCATCCAAACACATGTCCTTATGACATAATGGATTTCTATCATACTATGACTCGTATGATATCCAATTTTCATTATATTTCGCATATGGTTGTGGTATATCATGGTTATTTTCAAATCATTTCATGAAATATAATGGATGTTTACACTAGTTGCAACATTGATTTTACTTACATCAAAATTTTGATGTATAACATATGCATTTAGTAATTGTTCCACACTATATGTTTTTTGGACAATGTTGATATATAAGACTTGATCATCAATCCTCCTCATTAACATCAATGTGGTGATGTCTATAAGGTAATGTGCATTTATGAATTACTCCATGCTACATTATCAACATTGATGAATGCTTGGTCGAGATATTCTTCTGTATCCAAACCCGAAGCAACTCATATCTCCTGACCATACAAATACTTCACTTTGTTATTCCTTAATTACTTAAAGGAATCTTATGAAGCATATATACCTCTAGCTTATACTTGGAGTAGTTCACTCTTACGTGTTTAACTATTTCTAAAATCTTTGTGACATACCTTTATTTCTAAGGGATCCTTTGTCCAAAATAAAGACATTGATAATACCAAAAGTATTTAGTTGTGCCGAGCCTAAATAGCATGCATGGTATATTCATGACATCCATTTTTAGTATTACTTGAAAAAGAATTATTCCATCATAACTGGGTATAAGTCTTACATCTATATTCATCATTAATTGCCTATGATTCGTGTATTACTGAACTAGTGATTGAGTTTACTAAAAACAACATTCATTACATAAACTGAAAGAATGTTTCCTTGCCTCCAAGGACACATGAGATTAATGTTTGTGGTTATACTCAACAATAGTTCAACATGAATCTTTCACTTGGAAATTAAAGAAGTCGTGTACTTCTCACCACTGGCCTAGGTATCACCCTTTCACAGACACTTCGAGAATACACCTGAATTCTAGTAAGGTTTCTATAATAACTTGTTTATCACATTAGAATACACATCTGTTACCTGCATATTGTATTTAATTCCCAAGTAGTAAAAGGGAAACATTACATTGATGAATATGCCTGATGTAGAAGTGGAAACATGCTCTTTTAAATCAGGTTATTGCTTTTAAACTTCCATAGAATTATTTTATAATATGCAATGAAAATAACCCTTGTTAATACCACGTTAATTTAAGGACGTTGTGAATGTTTCATTAGCATTAAATGCTATTGACCTTTTCACATTTTCTTTTAATTTATTCACCATAAGAATTAAAACTTAATTTTATATTATTCTTATTCACTTGGAAAACCTTACCTTAATTGGTAATGGAGTGCTTACTCATTACATGGTCATTTAATTACTTAAAACGAAACTTGAGTAATAATGGTGAAAATAATATTTAAAGATCATGATCAATCTTTCAATTTACACATGTCGGTGTAAACTATTGCCTTTAAATATCATTGCCTCACTTTCTCCTTGAAAACTTCTTGGAGATGAGACTTTATGTTATATAATATGTATCCTGGTGTAGCGACCACAACTGATACCGGATGTTAATGAAAGCATAATGATATAACTATTATATGCTCTGTTCATTAGTCTCCTGTAAGCATTTTTCACCCTCACTTCTTCTGGTAGTTAACAGTATTGGGGACACTGGCACCCTGAGTTTCCAATATCATAGTATTATGCGCACACGCATGTACTATTCATGGATACTCATGTCAGTGTGGACATTTACTTTGTCCAATATTTATTGCAGTTTAAACTTGTGGTATAACATGCCATTTTTCTACAAAAATGAATTTTAGCAGATTAGTACCTTTTATCTGGATTGCCAGTTTACACATTTTGATTAATTACTTGAATCGTTTAATGTCTCCCACTATTTTATCAGATTCTAGCAACCCTCTGTCCTAGAATTTAAATACTCTGTTGCTTGAGTATTCTAGTGGCAAGGATCCCAGAACCACCCCTCATAGTCTACAAGCTATGGCTACGCCACTACATGAAGGGTTCTGGGTAAGCTTTTGGTTATCCGACTGCTTTAACTTGCAGCTCCTCAATCTGTTGAGTGAAGTCCCAGCTACTTAAAATC
Source organism: Viscum album (assembly GCA_963277665.1). NCBI lineage: Eukaryota > Viridiplantae > Streptophyta > Magnoliopsida > Santalales > Viscaceae > Viscum > Viscum album. Next base: position 1,087,646,018 of record OY728122.1, read on the forward strand.
AGAACATGATTTACTCAACGCTTGCCTCTAAAATTATAACATGTTAGCTATGGCTATTTCTTTACTATAATTTTAGTTAATTCAACCCATCATTCTTATAAGGACTCCCCAGTAGTAAGAGGCACCCTCATCTATTGCATGACCGGAACCTCAAAGAGCTGGTTTTGTCCAAACATGACTGACGGAAGGTGGTTATGACTTAATATATATATTTTGAGGATTTTATTATTTTTAATGTGACGAATGAAATAATTTTCTATTTTTATAAGAATGTACTATGTGATCACACTCACAACTGATCGTGTAAGAAATAGAAATTTCATTGCACCACATGTTCATTTTATCATGCATGCTTTTTTATTATTATACTATGTGATCATGCAATAAATTACACATGCACAAAAATAATAAACCATGCAAAAATAAAATGAACGCCTGATCATGAGCTGGTACTATTGGTTGATCCGTTGAGTGAAATACAGACCAACTGAAACCCTAGGGATAAATACCTTTTAGTCCTATGGCTTGCAACTTGAATAGAAATGTCTTCTCATCCAATGCTTCTAACTCATGTCTGGTGTGTCATCATCACTTGGCATGAAGTGCGTCATTGTTCGTCTCGTCATTATACAATTTTACTTGAATGCAAGTGAAGGGGTCTCGGGGTAAAATTCACAACTTAGAGAAGTGGACACACAGGTCCTTATACATATAATTACACTGAGACGACACACATATCGTCTTTTATTATATTAAAATAATTATTACAAAACCATGCAATAATTAAATAAATTAATTAAATAAATAATTAAATAAAATGCACCAAACATGCATTGGTCGGGCTCAGCTCATGATTAGACATATACGCATTAATATCATGTATATTAAATAAATACAGAATAAAAATTAAACGTGAATTAAAATAAACTTGAGGGAATTAATTTTATTGAATTAAAATTTCACTCTAATTTTAATTAAATAGTAATACGTCATTCGGTCCCATTTAATTAATTTAATTTTAAAACTAAAATTTAATTAATTAACTAATTTAGTTTATCACCAAATAAATTAACTACGCCACATTAATTATAAACCGAAGTTATTATTTAATTAACTTAATTCGGAACTGAAATTAAATTAATTAAATTAAATAACTTTTTACTCAAATAAAAAATATTAGAGCCCCATAATCTCCAGGAAGGGCCTATGTGGGTCAGAGTGAACCTATGTAGGCCCATCCTGGGCTATGTCGACCCAGTGCAGGGTTGTTCTAGACTGAGAGGGCCTGCCTACACTCATTTTTGGCTCGTCAGACCCACCTGATCACCTAGCGAGGCAAATTCACTTGTTGCAGACCAAAATGAGCCCAAAAAGGTACCTCACGATGGTGTGTGCCGTGTTGCGGGTTATGGTGATCAGGGTTTCCCATAAGGGGGTAGAGGAAGTCCGTCTCACTGGTATCCAGGTAGGGGAGTAGGCCAGCAGTGGCCGGGGAGCGCTAGAGGGGAGGTTTCCCGGCCTATACAAGGCGGCGAGGGTGGTCTCCGGTTGCTGCTGGTGCGGTGTTGACTCAGTGCCGGCGGACCATGGCACGGTGGGCTGAGAGTGGCCAGGGAGGTCGTGCCTAGTGCAGGCTGGCTGGCCTACATCCGGATATAGCCACCTACAGCATGGAGGAGCTAGCCCGGGTTGGTTTGGCGCCATCTCTGTGGGAAGAGCACCCGATGAACAGGGGGGCCAGGAGGACGGCGCAGCCCTGACCATCCGAGTCCAGCACATGGGGAGAGCAGGGGTGTCAGAGGTCTGATGCAGTGCGGTGGGACGTGTCGAGGCCTGACCGAAGAGGCCAGGGTGGCCAAGGTCAAAGAGGGCTGGCCGGCTTGGATGGGCGCGGTGTGTGGGAGGCGCTGTAGCGGCTTGTCAATGCTGCTGCACTACGAGAGATGCGCTACTGCTGTATGTGTTGTTGCATGGGAGAAAGTCGGTCGGGCCGCCACTGCGTCAAACTAGAAGGTGGCGTAGGAGAACACTATGTGGTTCAGCGGCCTGGGATAGCTTAAGGGCGAGGCACTTCCTGGCGCTATGCGCCACACGGGATTTCCGGTCGAAATATGAAACATCACCGAAATTTAATCTCGAATTCGAATTCAAAACTTCGGAGTCTTATAGACAGACCATCCAATGTCCGATTCGGATTCTTTCTGCGGCGTTGGGACCGTATTGACACCCTATTTATATTTTAATGAAAATTAAATTTTCTTGGCCTAAAATCGACATGCGCTCCCTATAATACCACTTGTTGGAACCGAGCGTGCAGTGGAATCCCCAAATAGGTGGTTTTTTTAAAATTTCCACAGAATATTGATGGAAACTTGTCGACATCGATGAAGAGAAGCCCAATTAAATCTGAGGATCTCACGTGAAGAGTTTTAAGCACAAAATTAAACCGTAAAATACCTAGTTTAAATCTGAAGTCGCGCACGATGTCTGCTTATCGTTGGTGACTGCTGCTCAAAGAATCTAAAGTCGAATTCCCCTAGATCATCCACACACACTTAAAGGAATCCATTGGAGCACCATTCATCGTAATCCAGGTGCTAGAAAAAAAATTCGATGATGCTTTTGATGCTCAATGATCACTGCATCGCTTCGCTAGCGATGCCCAAGAGAGAGCTCCATCCAAGTTCCTTGGATCCAGAGCCTCTCTCTCTCTATAGGTTATGGGAGAGAAGAGAAAAGAGAGAAACTCCATGAATAGTAAACAGAAATCTTTTCTACTCTAATATTTATAGTGGTTAATTAATTACCCAGAAATGCCAAACCAGACCCCTAATAATCAACGCACTATTAGAAACATATTATGACTACTAAACTGAGACATAAATATTATTATCATTTACTTGTAATATATTAAAATATATTATGTGATAATAATTGAGTCATTAACTCGACTCATCTCTCCCATAAATATTAATTTAACATTGAATAATTTAATATTCGACAATTAATATTTTTCATGTATTTACTTAGAACTCGTAAATTCATTTAATAAATAAATTCAATAGTCATTATTCTAAACTCGAATAATATGAATTTATTTATTTCATTGGTGATTGTTTAACTTTGGAAAAATCTCGGACCCCTATGGCGGGGCCCACTATGTCCAAAACTCTTATTCAATTAAATATGGTAGATTCTTGAATACGCTATTGTGTGTGACCCTCTAGGACCATATCTCAACAATAGTGAATAGTATTCACAAACCAAGAGTGGGATCTAGCAACCCATTATGTCCCTTGAAGAGATAAGGATTGTCACAGCAGCGACAACCAACATACAAACACAGAGTGTGTAATATAATCTCTTTGTCAGTAATATCTCATAAAGCAGGACGCACTCATGTGTCATCGCCCTTTTTCTTGCTTTATTGTTTGTTGATTTAACAGGACGGATTTACCCTTGATTTCCAAGGCCATGGTATTATAAAGGTACTTCCATCCATATCAACATGGCCTAAGATATATTACTTCCATAACCCAGAAGTGATATATTTTTTCTTGAACATTCAACCAATTCCATGCCACCAACGACACAACGGACAAAAACTGCCTCGCAACGGCTTCATTGCCATGGTATTCATCTTGCATCAAAGTACGCAATCAAATGAAATGAATTGGTAATGATCTCAAGTTAGGAGAACATTACACATGATCATAGATAGGAACATCCAATGACACCTGAAACACGTGGTGTTCCAATTGGCGGGTCAGTCCTCATGATCTCACTACTAGAGATCACCAAGTGCGAACTTCATGAGAAGAAGTCCCAATGCTTAGGAGCCCCGAGCACCTGATGGTTATACATCTACTATGTCCAATCAGTAATATGTTTCTAGACCATAGAACATACATATTTAAGATTAATTTCATAGTATCTAGAGGTTCTCATTATAGTTAGGGAACAACTATATGCTTTCGATATGACAATTAATCTTTGGAAATTACCATTTCAATAGTGGATAAAGAATAGTCTACACTATAATGGTAAGTTGACATCATGCATAGCTAACTGTATACACGATATGGTAATCAAAATCACTGAATAGTTGGGTCTAGGGAACCCACTATTTCAATAGATATGACTACAATATTAAAATTATAATATTAATAATGTATTATTTTTTTGTATAACATAGTCTTTTGTTCAACATAAGTTTTCAGATAAACCCATTGTTGTGTACAGAGTATGTTATCGGAGATAGTGTCCCTGTTAAGTTAAAACCACTATCTAAATCATAAATATTAACAGATATAAAAATTTCTTATTCCTTAATTACTTGGGATGTTATGTAGATATAGGTCATAAAACTAGGGAAATAAAATATATGTATATTAAGGAAAATGGGGTTATAATTTTACCATGGTTAAATAAGTTTTGAGGGATGTGTAAGAAAAAACAAAAAAAATCTCCATTAAAATCATTACCTCTTCCTGGGAAAATATCCTTTACCTAACACCTTAAGACAAATAATGTTGGTATTATTCATAAAATGAGACCTCTATAATGAGTTTTGGGATTCTATAAAGGAATTTGGATAGGTATTTACTGAATAAAAATGGTTTCAGAGTGTGAAAAAAATGATAAGATTATTTTCCATTTTATAAGATAGGGGAGGGACACTCTTGGAACTTCTCAAAATAATAAATTAATATATAATAATACTTAATAAAAATGTATTAAAACTTATTAACTTAAAATATAATATTATTATGGTCAAAAAATATTTATAAAATAAAAATAAGGTAACTATTAATTGTATTTATACCCTTATATTTTGGTTTAACCCTTATTTATCCTCCATTATCTCTTACTTGACAATGTTGAATTTCATAGTTTAAGGGTTCATATAGTTTATATAAAATAAAAATAGTCCAATAAATTGACCATGGTTGGTATTTTAAAAATTATATTAATCACTTAGGATAATTTTAAAATGTTAGGAATTTTCTATCATTTAATAAAATATTTTTTATTAAAAAAATTCAATAATGTCAAATTTTAGAACTATTTATTACATTGAATTTAATAATTTAAAGATAAAACATATAATTAAAAATAAATATTTTATTGTATTCTTAATATTTCAAAGTAATTTATAAAATTCATTGATCACATAATTATATTAAATTATTTAAATTTTAATATTTTTAATATCATTTATTTTATTTTTCAATTAATGAAATAATTATTGCATCAACATTGTGTAAGAATTTAGGGTAATTATTTCTTTACTAAAAATTTAAAATAAATTACCATGATGAAGATAAATATATTATATTTATAAATAATATTTATAGTCAAACAAATCCTCTATATTACAACTTATTAAAAATATCACACTTATTATAAACAAGAGTTTTCTATGTTTGACTTATCATTAAATGAAATACTATAAATGTCATAATCTTATAAAGGTTACTAAAAATGTCATAAAATAGATCATCGTAAGATTATGGTAGACATATACTCATAAAATATGATTTAGTAAAGTGTTTTTATCATTTTATTGTTATTATCATTTTATTTTTAACCTAGATTACCTGATTTAACATTTACATTGGTAACCAAAATTAATAAAGTTACTATTTATATTGACCAATAGGAAAATAGGAATATCTACAAAATATAGAACCACTGATTCCAAATATGGAATCCATTTCTCAAATTTCAAAACATATAACAATCATAATTTAATTTAAAATGAAACTAGAAAAATACAATGAAAAGCATTTTTTCCATAAAAATACCCTTTTAAAATATAAATTTATTTTATACTAAATTCGGTATAAAATCATTTTAAAAAACCTTAATTAGATAATTTTAAATCATAATAAACTAATAATAAATTAATAATAATCCAAAAAATATTTTCACCATGTAAATAGTTTAAAATAAAAAAAAAATTAATAAAAAGTAGTATTTTTAACTATTCATTGAAAAATAAATTGTTTCCTAGAATTTTCCAAAATTCAAACTAAGATAAATTTGACATGTTGAATTAAAAAATTAACAAATATTTTTCGAATAAATTTTCTAAAATTTCCATAAATTAATTATAATAATCACCCATAAAAAAGAAATAAAAAACATTTTTGAAGAAAAATAATTTTTTTAAGAATAAAATGACTTAGTAAAAAATTAGTAATTATTTTAAAAGAATGAATTAATATGATAAAAATGAGTGAGACCATTTTATATTTGATAATGTGGCTAATAATATTGTTTCTCACCAGTTTAATGGCTTGGTTATAATGGTCACATAATAATATTTCTTTGTTTGTTTGAGCTTGGTGTTGTTAATCTTGTTCGCTATCGAAGATAATATTTTTAAAAAAAATTAAGGACATTACAACATAAAACTGAATAGCGGAAATTAAAACCATTTAACCATCTCCCTCCCACTCATTGTCGCATCCAGGATGAGGATTAAACATTACTGAATTGAAGAGTAGGGATTTAGCAGCTCATGTGATCACCCCAAGGACAAAGTCTTAGTGAGTCGTACAAAACCATGGAAGTAGAATATCACAATGTTGTAGAGAGTGATTAAAACATTAAAAAATTTAGAATTATAACTACTATAATATTAAGAATTGTTAAATTAAAAAATTATAGGAAATCGTAAACTAATCCCATGGCGAGGAACATTGTTCCAAGTGTGGTTCCCCTTTTATTTTTACATGCCCACCCCCCCTTTATTTTTCGAAATATTATGAGGGAAATTGAAATAGAAATGTATATACCAAAACTTATTCCCAAATAAAATCTTCCTCCATGTGGAATACCTTTAATTTTCCCTTAGTCCATTTCATCAGATTTTGATGATTGAGCTTTGAATGAAATAGGATAATGATTTTTCACTTCACAATTCCATTAGAGGGATTCATGTGAATTAACTCGAATTCATCATTATTTGGGTTGGGATCTTATATGATACACTAATAGAGCACATTAAACTTCTCTATAAACTAGGTGAAGTCCATCCAAGAAATAATTTTTCTGGAATTAATGGACTTTGTAATTTTAATTTTAGTTTGTCTCAATTTATTCATAGATTTAAATATTTAATCCCATATAAGAATTAGTAATTCTAGAGTTTCAATATAACATGGAAACTTTTCATATAGAAGAGGAAGATGACCATGATCACGATTAATCATAAATGATTCATACAAATAATGTGAATGAAATTATTTAATATTATATGGTGGAACTTTAATATAAATTGGGGACCTCATACTTGAGCACATTGATTTATCTTATATAGTTTTTAGAATATGGATGTTCATCTATCAAGATGTAGGAGAGCTCTTAGTTATCCTTAAGTGAGTTCTGAACTTAGATATTTAATCATATGAAACCTCTTGGTGACTCTAATGAAAGTAGTCACCATATGTAGTGTCTACCCAATTAATATGACATGACCACTCTCCCAGTTATGGGGGTGTCTATTCATTCATAGGTCTCTCACCATGAGGTGATTCTAACAGTGGGGGACTTATTCATATCTAGTTCATTGTATATTTAATATAACATGAGGGCTGCTCCCCATATTTTTTTGAAATAGTACTAGTTCATTTTAATGTGATGATAAACATGAATAATTTAATCCAATATAGAATCATATATCTTTTCTAACCACATAAGATCCTATACAAAGCTATGTTAAACTCACACAAAAATTTTAAATCCCCTTTTAATGATGTGTGGGAAGCCTTTTATCAATTAAATCACATGTTAGTCTACTCACAACTCACTTATTCATAAGCAGAAACACTGTAATCATGGCACCAAAGGTTGAATATTTTATATGATGTGAAATTTCTTACTTATCAATCACAGTTTCTTATTTATCTGTAATCTATATTTAGTGATAAAGTCAAACTTCTTACATATCTATTGTACAATTTCTTACATAAGGGATTTGATTTATTTCAAGTTAGATCAGTGTCTAACATATCTTAGTTGTCCCATATGTATGTTTTTTCCTTTATGAAGAAACAGATAAAAACTTTTCAAAACATTATATAATGTTATTATAAATAATCCAAAAATAAATAAATCAATAAAACCAAAGATATGAACTCTTTGACTATTTAATTATAAATTATTTCCAAAAACGAGTAAATGGTTATAAATTCATAGATATTGAGACAATTATGGTGATATATTTAGTTAAAAATTAAAAAATTAAAAATTATAGAATCCATCACTCTTTATAATTATCTCATTTTAATCCTGTAAAAATACCAAACTCTGAGGAGAAATTAAACTACTCCAGAAAAATTTTACCAAAAAATTTAATTATCACATCCTTAGATATATCATGATTTCTGCATGAATCTCCACTCACTGACTCTTAACTATTAATTAAAATATATTTAGTCTCTATTTAGCACCCATGAAGTTAACCTTCTAACCTGAACCACCGCATGTGTGCTGAAAGGCCACGTGACCTCATACAAACATCCCAGTATATAGAAGGATTTCAAATAGGAGTGAGGGTATGATTCAATACATGAGGAGACCATGCCATAATTATCATGTCATATGATCGATAATAAATAAAAATTAATATAATAAAACTTCATAGTAGTCATGTGGAATAATGAACTAAACATGTTATATAAATAAACAACTCTAAGTGTGGCAGGACTTTCAAGAAACTAAGAAACATATATAAAAAGAGATAAAAAAAATAAACATATGTGGTTCCTTCAATGTTTGTCCCATCCTTATCCTTCTCCATTCTCTATTAATCATCAATCCATAATAGGGACATTTTAATTCAAGATATCTAGTCATGAAATCTACAAGCACACCGAAACCCCGAGTAAGGTGTGAGTAAAAAAACTCAGTAGAACACTACCAATGCATCCTTAACAAGTGTGTACATATATAAAAGTGTATAAAATTATAATAAATATATTTTCACATAATAAATAATCAAGGAGAGTTCTCATTCACTAACCAAGACACCAAAAAATAGAGTTATATCAACTTTAGGGACATATGAGAAAGCATTGGAACAATCATGGTAATGTCTCAATGCTAGAGCCTAAGTCAAGTTTCTCAATAACCTTTCAGGTCCTAGGCCTCCAGGTCAAACTGCACTAGGTCAAAATTTCATGGTTCTATATCCAAGTTAGGTTATATACACTATCATTCCCCACCTTTTCTATGCTGGTTTTATCACACATGATTTTCATGCACCACATTCATCAAATAAGGGTTTAGTAACTCTTGATCATCAGACCCTCAGGTTAGGTCATACTACTTGGCCATCATGCCCCATCATTCATATCTTTCTCATAGTCAAGTCATATGCAGTGTTTGAATATACTCCCCCTTTAGGGCTACCAAGCAACAACTGGCCCACCTGTCACTTTGGTATGATGAATAACACTACAACATAGAATATACCAAAAATATTCCAAGGAAACAAGGACACCATATATAACATATAATGAGGGTGGGAAAATCAATACATACACCCATGTAATTAACTCAACATGACCTAATCACATCAATATTCATAATCATAATATGTCAATCAAGCAAGTCTCATGGATACACACACACCCAAATGCATCACATAACAATCATAAGTTTGTCTAGAAAAAATCACATATCATGATAACACCATATTCGTAGCCCAAAATGGTAAGGAACTTCCACCCCTAAAGTCATTGATGTCAACAATAGATTTTTCAGAGGTTTCATCACCTAAACCTCATTTTCACACCAACTAGAAATATGATATCACTACAAGGATTCCTAAATCCAAAACTAGCTATTTTAATTCTAGGAGAAATAAAATATTAAATGCGATAACACTTTCTATCTACTAGATAGTTTCCAAACATTCATTTTAGGCCAATGTATGCATTAGAAAATTTACCCACAAGAATAATTATCTTTCTATAATTTTCAATCAATAATTTCTAATAAATTATCTATTAAAAATTATCTTTTGAGAATTTATTTTAAGGTACCCATTTAAAATGTGAAAAATCAGATTTAAAATATCTTATTTCCTTAAAAAAACAAATATAGGGTTTATCCTCTGCTCTTCGAGATAAACCCAACAGCATCAATGACGCATCAATCCAATCATTAATGTATAATTTATTAAATAGAAAAGTTTGGAACAAAAAATAAATTAAAATAAAATATATATATATATATATAAGAAAAAAAATATATGAGAAAGTTATGAGAGAGGTAGTAGATAGGAAAATGTGGTAGGGAAGTATTTTCTCCCATAAGAATTCATAGGATCCACTCACTTCCCTTTTAAAAGTATTTTTTCATTTCCTTTAATTTTTCATTCATTTATCACCTAACTTATTTCTCACTCTACATAAATTCTGTGTGCCACCCCACAGTTCCCTTCATTCATTTTTTTATTCCCCATTTTAAAACATATTTAATCTAACCTTATTAAATATGTATCTTAAATGTCATATATATATAAATATATATAATGATCCTCAGTAGGGTATACACCACACCAAAATTGGCCATATCCACTGGCCAAGTGGTGGCCAAATACCACACCACTTTACATGTGGAAGGTATTATCCCCTTAAACTTGGGGTTTTTATATACTGTCTCCCCCATAACATGAACTCGAGACCTATTTCATAAAATCCCACTAAGGAGAATTATGAGTACCACAAATCCAATGGACTTGTATTAATTGTAATTCTCCTAAGGGGGATGTTATTACAGAGGTCCCGAGTTCTAGTTATAATGGAGGAAAAATATAAAAACCTTGTATATAAGGGGATAGTTCCTGCCATGTGGAAAGCATAAAGAAATTTGGCCACCACTTGGCCAGTTGACATGGCTAATTGCGGTGTGTCATGTGGCCTACCGAGGATCATTACATAAAAATAAATTACATCACACAATCTAGATGATAACCCATCACATCAAATAAGTCTGTAGGGCATGAAACCACAACCAAAGGGTAAAAGGGGGATAGTTCTTACCACTGGCCTACATAACTCGAACTCGAGAACTATGGCCAACATCCCACTAAAGAGAACTATGAGTACCACTAAGACAATGGTCTAATAGTACTCGTATTTCTCCTTGGTGGTATATTATGCTAGCGGTCCTGAGTTTGAGTTATAGGTAATGAGTAATATAAAAATATCAGATCGAAGGCAATATTACATGCCATGTGGTAGGTGGAGAGGTGTTTGGCCACTACTTGGCTGGTTGATTTGGCTAATTATATGGTGGTGTATGGCCTATCGAGGATAAATAAAATGTACATGTTAAACTAAACTTCCCAAAAATATGTAGCTCTTTCCATTATCAAGTTCATTATTCACTTCCATAGGCCTATTTCATAGTAATATATCCACTTCACAGAGTCATAAAAATCACTCAATCATGATGGATTTTCCTTGGGTAGTTCTATAGGTCTAGGTTGAGTGGTTATCGTGTAAAAAAATCAAGGTAGAAAGGCGAGGTATGTCCATTTAAAGAACTATGAATGATTAAAAAATAGGGCCACTCAATATAAAATTTCTCAATCAATACACTTTAATAGAATATTCCTTCCCAAATTTCTCTTTCATAGTGGATGTCTAAAAATCGGTGTATATAAGCAAACGACTCTTTCTTCATTAGTTATTATTTAATTTATTTTTTGTACAAATATTTTTATAAGTGTATATTTTTCTATTTAATATACATATATATAAATATAAAAAGGAAATAAATGTATTATAATGAAATGTTCTCAGTATTATCCACCCCAAATAAATGTTGTCATACCCAATCATCTGCCCAAAAAAGAGATCATTCTACCATAAATCCCATGAAACAAACCCTTCCCCCAAAAATTTATTTTGATAAAGTCATGAATATTACTCAATAGTGGTATAGGAAAAAATATTCATCTTTTAATATGGAAACCTATAATATAGTTCACTAATTCTAAGGGTCATAAAATAATAGTAGATGTAAGGGAAGGCTCAAATAGAGGTTTAGCTTCAAAAAGGAATTTCTAAAAGATGCCTCAATCAGTTTTGACATAATATATGATCATTAGAAGTTATGAAAAAGATAAGAACGTAGAGTTATAGATTCTATAACATTCCTAATGTATTTTAAGAAACTTTTATATGAAATAAGGTATGAAAATGTTTAAGAACCCTCTTTATTTAGTGATTTTTGATATTATAAAGTACTAATGAACTTCAGTGTCACATTTGATCAAACTTCTATCAATGTTAAATTTAGAAATAAATGAATAAAATATAAAACAATAATAATTTAAACATTTAAATGTTTAAATCAAGTATTTTTCCCAAAAATATTGAGATGTTCTAAATTTCCCAAGGTATTCAATTGAAGTTAATATATCCTACAAACACTCCAAAAATCAAAAATGAATACTAACATGAGAGACTAAAATAGATTGGTCTCTCTCCCCAACAATTTGTCTATTTTTAACATTCATTTGAGATCATATAAAATCATCATAATAGGGTAGATAATGTAAATATCCCAACCCCATAAACATGTATCTTGTGACTACATTATTACATTCTCACTAGATTCAAGTGATCACATCTCAAAGTATCGAATATTTTAATAACCATGAAGAAGTAGATACAAACCAGATTCTCATTTTTAATTGGTATCAAAATTTAAAAAACATAGTGAAATTAAAAATATTACATTATTGAACTCATTTAATTACTCCTTCTTCATATCATGGGGAAAGGAAGAAAAATAAGTGTGAGATCAGATGCTTAGTAATGATTATGTACCCTGGAAGCTATCATGTGTAAATTTTGAATAATAATTATGGAAAGGTAAATAATTTAAAACATATTCCATTTAATTAATAACATGATCATGAAAAATAAAGTGGTAGGAATAAATTATGATCAAAAAGTTTCATACAGTTAATCACATAAGTTTGAAACTTTTCATTAGATATCATAGTCATTCAAGTAATCACGTGGACATGAATAACCAAATTTATAATGATGGAATGAATATTTTCCAACATCATAAACTTACCATTGAGGCCAAATTCCAAGAAATATTAAACATACTATTGACACCTCATACCAAGACATCATGCATAAATGGGTAAGGCATACACCAAATACCAAAACTAATTCATCCCATGAGACCTATCGATGCATCAAGTGGCCATCCATAACCAAATCTGACCTATCCCTTAATAATTCCGATTCATTTATCATATATTTTATAATAAATATAATTTATAAACAATATTCCATATCAATAAATATATGTATTGTGTTAAGAATATAAAATTTCAAAATTTTCCCAATAAATCAAGTAGTAAAACACAGTATTTAGAAATGGTATGTGATTTAGGTTACAAGAATATATATAATGTAAAGAATGCAGATATGTATGATGAAGAATTCTTACAAAAAATTGAATGTTTCAATAGAAATTTTATTACAACAAAATTAATTAATAGGTAAGGGATGTTTATTAATTCAACCTATTTGTAGTAAAATTAAGACTTTTGGAGGATAGGAGTAAATAAAAGAAAAAATTTTAAATAGAATTTTCATTATATTTTTTTAATGCACTGAAAACTTATAGAAGATGTTAAATATCATTATATGGTTATGGTGGTGGGAAAGTATATAATTCCATATATGTTAAAAAACATTACTTTTGGAATTTTGAAAATAAAGTTGAAAATAAAACTTTCTTAAAAACATTAAAAATGTTCTTTTAAAACACTGTAAAAACTAAAGGATGACATTAATTTTCCTAATAAATCAGTTTATTAAATAAAAATTACTTTTAAAGTAATTCTAAAAAAATAAACACATGGAAGAATAATATACCCGATAAAAAGTGAATTAAGATAGGATTTTCTTCTAAACATTAATTTTCTTGATTAAATTTAAAAATAGAGTAGAAGTTGAAATAAAATATGTGAAACTCATAAAATATCCATAGTTTAAGAAAATATTTGAAATTTATGAATGATATATTATAATATTCCTTCAAGAAAATATAAACAAACCTAAATAATGAGACAATAAAATAAATTATTACCATTTGTTTCACTTTTAAATTGTAATACCTTGAAATATTAAACTTTAATTGAAACACTAACCATAATGAAAAAATATGTGTTAATTTTAAATACATAAAAGGGGTATTATGTTCACCATATAAATGTAAATAGGTTCAGAACTCTAAATATGTCTCAATAGTGTGGAAATTGAGATGATATACCCTACAAAGATCGTATCATTGAAGTTAGAATTAATCGATTAAGTGATTATGTGTAAAAAATGTATTTCAAGATAAAAAAAGTTGTAATAAAATAAAAAATAATCATATCTTATCATACACATAATCTTGGAATAACATAGAAAATAAAGAAGTGGCATAACCCGAAGAAATGAAATTGAGTTATTCTACTTTATTGATTATTATTTAACCTCCTGTATAATGGTTTTAATTTTTTTATTAATTTACAAAAGATATATATTCATATTTATAAAAATATATATGATCCAATTATAATATATTATCACTTTTTTTCAATAATTTTTCATTATTATCTTTGCTTCAATTGTTAACTTCTTAATTTTCTCATGTATGCTTCAACACTGAAGTTCTGATTCTTATGAATGGGATATAATTTGATTATATAGATAATGATTTTAAAGTTATAAATTCCATATTTTTTTCATTAGATAAATTTTTATAATCATTCTTGTAAGTTTGATATTGAAAAATGAATTACGTTGTTCATGGAGATGGTAGACTATATGTATGTATGAATGATGTTCTCACATATCGAGGAATGGAGCCAAAGGATAGTAAATAAGAATTATTATTTCTAGAATAATTATTAAGACACATATATCATATATAATCAATAAAAATATCTTTATTTAGATCCATGTAAATATTAAATGAAAAAAAATCATGTTCTTTTATGGAGACGGTGGTTCATACATACAAACGAGTGGCATTATCATTTTCCAATGGTTGAAAAGTTAAGATGGTAATTGATGTATTATTTTTTTTAAATGTAATTATATCTTAAATATCATATATAATCATTATTTATATCTTTATAACAATCCAAAAAAATTTGTGGGAGAACAAATTACACTACTACATAGAGGTGGTAAGCAGTATGTACGAATGATCAATGATTTAAATTTTCATAGTATAGAAAAAAGGTGTAAAATAGTTGTCCTATAACCAAAATAAAAAAATTATTATAATATATTTATTATTTTAGGATGGGTACAAAATATTTATAGGAAAAATAAATAAACACAAAAGAGTCGATAAATAGGATTATTGTAACGTCCCGGTTCTGAAAGCCACCTAGAGGTGCCTCATACCCGGTTGGTCAAATGGCCTCAAGCGTATTTCCCCAAACGCCATAGGTTACCGACTAGTAGTGAGGGCCTTAGGTGTGATAGTGGGGAAACTATGGCCTCATTGGCAGAGTACACAGAGGAAGTAAATAAGCAGAAAAATTGCTGAAGCAGTAAATATCCAAGAACAATAAACAGCGAAAGACTAAAACAATAAACCGCTGGAGCACACATGTATATATAAAATGATGCACGATACATATGTCTAGGAAGGCATCCAAACAATTCGCAATGCTGAATAAAATTATAAACCAAGTACAAAGAAAAGTAAACAGATAAGAAACTCCTCAGCATCGCAAGCCCCGGCTTGGTCCCATGCTCTCCTTCCCCAAAGCAATCAAGTACCAGAAGTTGAAGGGCGCTTGCCCTTGTCTATAACTACAACAACATAGTATATTTGGGCCCAAAATCATGGCCCAAACAGGGTGTGAAACTAAATCCTAGTAGGCAACCACCCAAAGATCTGTGCCTAACAGTCAGTGAGTATATGGCAGGTAATAGTATCGTAAGCAGTAAACAGTAACAGTAAACAACAGGCAGTAATCAGTAAGTAGTAACAGGATGATATACAGAAGTAAAAAATCCACAGAACAATAAGCAGCAGAGAAGCAAACAGCTAACCACATCAGAAATCCCTCTGGGAAGTACTCACATCCAACCCCTCTGGTCCTATCCAAGAAGTACCAACAACCCTCTGGGTAGTGCACTCAGCCTAACCCATCTGTTTTGGTCATATAAAATTATAAGACTCTCTGGGGAAGCTTGCTCGATCAATTCCCCTTATAGTATAGGGTAGTTAGGGACTCTCTGAGGAAGATCACAAAGTATAACCCTCTTATATCCCCAAGGTCTAGAAACTCTCAGAGGAAGATCACTCAGTCAATTCCTCCTATAGTCTCAGGTCTATCACGGACTCTCTAAGGAAGCTCACTCAGTCAATTCCTTCTCTAGCCTGGAAAGGTTTTAAATAAATTCAAACAGGGTAAATACTCTCTGAGGAATCTCACTCAGTCAACCCTCCTATATTCTATAATATCCAAGACTCTCTGGGAAGGTAACTCAGTCTATCCCCTAGAGTCTATAATGTCCAAGACTTTCTGAGGAAGCTCACTCTGTCTACCCTTCTGTAGTCTATAATATCCAAGTCTCTCTAGGAAGCTCACTCGGTCTATCCCTTATAGTCTATAGCACTAGGTTCTCATGGTCCCATTCCATTCAGTGCATAATAATGTTACAAGGACAAATTACACCTACGGAGCTACTTGGATAACGAGTCTACAACAAAACAAGCAGGTCAAGAATATCATTACATCCTACAGTCACAAGGTATGGAAAGCATGTATAACGGCCAAAGGCTAACAAGACCCAAAGGTTGCAACAAAAACAAAGGCATGGGAAAAACATCCAAGCATAACAATTATCCACAACTATGGTCAAATTACCTCTACACAAGCATAAAATAATGGCAGGAAAACAACAGGGTCAAAAAGGTAAACATGCAACACCCCGTTCACGGGTATTGGTGGTATTTGCACATAAAACTCAAATACTTCGAAACTTAAGGCACAAACCACCTACCTTGATCCAAGGAGATCAATATACTAGAACCAAGAGGCTTGATTCACTTTAGAATAGCGTAGATCTACAAAAACGCATAAAACTCCCAACCCATGATATCTTGAGAAAGAAGGAGAATCATGGAATGAGACTCAAGGAGAAAGAAGATCTCACCACTGCGGTTCCAACGCAATCAATGTTGGTCGATTCAGAAAACAGACATAGGCTAGGGGGCTCAGAGGATGTTCGCGGCCATACGGGCGTTGTCGGTCGAAGAACTTGGAGAAGAAGGTGTTTCCGTAGATTAGGCGTTACCTCGATCTTTTTAATGAAACAAAATACTCGGCGTGTACTTCTGGGGTACACATTATGTACTTGGCCTTTCCGTACTCTGCTTTAAGCGGCCTCCACATTTCCCCTACACATCGTGTGTGTGGCCCGGACACGGCCAGCACACGGCCTGGTGCTGCATCAAAGTACACGGCGTGTACTTATAAATAACACAATGTGTATTTTGAAAATTTCTATATTTTCCTATTTTCCTCAAAAAATGACCAGAAAAGGAAAAACATTCCTGAAACGAAAAACCAGGTTCTTAAAAACTTCCCCCCTTAAAGAAATTTGTCCCTGAATTTCCCTAGAGAGGCATAGAAGAAGAAACCCCGAACAGCTCCGCCACTGTGATCGCATATCGGCCTCCCTCTCCCAGGTCGTGTCGTGTACTCGCTTGTGCTTCCATAGCACCCGTACTAGAGGAATATACCAGCCATGGAGAACCTTCATACTGAGATCAATAATCTGGATATGATACTCCACAAATGACGCATCCTCTTCAAGCTCAACCTCCTCGGGTCAAAAGACATGAAACGATTCTGAAAAGTATCGTCGGAGCTGAGAGACATGGAAGACTTCATGCATAGCTCGGTACCTCTGAGGTAACTGGAACTGATAGGCAACCGGCCCAACTCTCTCCAACACCTAAAATGGTCCAACGTACCATGGTGAAAGCTTACCCTATCTCCGAATCTTATTGTGTACCAACCTCGGTGTGACATGCAGGAAAACCTGGTCCCAGACCTTGAACTCCAGAGGTCGTCTCCACTGATCAGCATAAGACTTCTTTCAAGGCTATGTTGTAGCCATCCTCTTCCGAATCAACTCTATCTACTCTGAGGTATCCTGAACAAGATGAGGTCTTGGAAAATCTGCCTCTCCTACCTCCAGCCAGCACAAAGGTTATCAACATGGCCTACCATACAAAGCATCATAAGGTGCCATCTGAATAGTCGCCTAAAACGGTTGTTATAGGAAAACTCTACAAGAGGGATATGCTTCTCCCAAGAACCGCCAAAGTCTATAATGCAAGCTTGGAGCGTATCCTCAAGCACCTGGATCATATGATTGAATTGGCCATCTGTCTCGGGATGGTATACTATACTCAAAACTACATGTGTACCCAAAGCCTTCTAAAGTCCCTGCCAGAACCGAGAAGTAAAGCGTGCATCCCTGTCTGAAACAATGGAGTGTGGAACTTCATGCAGACGTACTTCTCTCGGATGTACAACCATCCCATCTCATCAACATTGAAGGTATCCTTGATCGGAAAGAAGTGAGCAACCTTCATAAGCCTGTCGATGACAACCCAAACAGCATCACTCCCTCGAGGTGACCTCGGTAACCTGGTCATGAAGTCCATTACGACATCATTCCACTTCCACTCAAAAATGGGTAACTACTATAAAAGCTCTACTGATCACTGATGCTCCACTTTCACCTGATGAAAAGTAGAACATCTCATGACGAACCCAGCAACATCTCTCTTCATTCCTGGCCACCAGTACTGGTGGTGTAAATCACAATACATTTTGGTGACACCAGGATGAATATCCCAAACTGAAGAATGAAAATCCCATATAATTTCCTCGCGTATTTCTACTGGCACACATACGCGTCCCAAGAAATGCAGGATCTCATCCCCACCCACTGTCCATCCGGGAAGAGGATCCTCTCCTGACACACTCTCCCACAGGGCTAGGCCTTCTGAGTCTGATAGATTCATCATCTGTACCCGATCAAGAAGGGTAGAGGTAACAGCTACATATGATAGAAAAGTCTGCCCCTGTTTGTCATGCACCTCTAAATACATCTCCGAAAATAGAGCCATAAGCTGCCACTCACTACTGGCCTCCTGGACTGCTTGAATCTGAGTTCTCCTGCTCAACGCATCAGCCACTGCGTTGCCCTTTCCTAGCGTATAGGCGAGCTCAAAGTCGAAGGACTGAAGATACTCGACCCACCTATGCTGTCTCAAATTCAGATCATGCTGAGTGAAGATATACTTGAGACTCTTGTGGTCGGTGGAATCCACAAAGTGCTCTACAGAAGGTAATGTCTCCAATAGCATAAGGCATGAACAATAGTTGCCAACTCCAGATCGTGCGTCGGGTAGTTCCTCTCGTGTGGACTCAACTGCCAAGACCCATACACAATGACTCTATCTCCCTACATAAGAACAGATCCCAATAAGACACCTCAAGCATCATAGTATACTATATAGATCTTGCCCAACTCTGGAAAGACTAGTATCGGTGTTGCCGTCAATCTCCCTTTCAGCTCCAGAAAGGTTGTCTCACAAGAATCTGACCATAAGAAATTCGCCCCTTTCTTGGTTAGACCTATCAGTTGTGTTTCAAGGCATGAAAAGTCCTCTATGAAATGCCTTTAGTATCCAGCCAGCCCTAGAAAACTCCACACCTCAAAGACATTCTTCTTTTGCTCCCAGGAAACTATAGCTCTCACTTTATCTGGGTCTACTGATAATCCTGTCTCTAAGATAACGTGACCCAAGAAGTGAATCTGATCCACCCAAAAGTGCCATTTCGAGAGCTTAGCATATAACTGATGCTCTCCTAGTGTACTTAGAACGATCTCAAGATGGGTAGCATGGTCGTGTCGAGTGTGAGATTACACTAAGATGTCGTCCACAAAACCCACCATGATGGAATCCAAGTATGGATGGAACACTCAGTTCATCAGTTTCATAAAAACTACTGGTGCATTCGTGAGACCTAAAGGCATGACCGTATACTCGTATAGACCATACCTTCTCCTGAAGGATGTAAGAGGTATATCTGATGCTCTAATGCGCAACTGATGATAACCGGACCTCAAATCGATCTTCGAGAACACCCGGGCTCCGTGAAGCCAATCAAAGAGGTCATTGATCCCCGGCAAGGGATATTGGTTCTTGAACATCAACTAGTTCAGCTTCTGATAATCCACGCAAAGCCTAAGGGTTTCGTCTACCTTCTTCGCAAACAGGACAGGTAAACCCCAAGGAGAAGTACTGGGTTGGATGAAACCCTTTGCATGCAACTCCTCCAAGTGCTTCTTGAGCTCCTACAACTCAGGTGTAGCCATCCTATAAGGAGGAATCGATACTGGTGCTACTTCTGGCAGGAGCTCAATAGAAAAATATACCTCATGCTCCGGAGGCAAACCTGAAAAGTCCTCTGGAAAGACATCCCTGAAATGATCCACCATTGAAGGAAAGTCTAACTACGAGGTCCCCTGGTCATCCAGATAAAGACTGGCAATCTAGGCTGTAACTCCTCCTAGCCCATGATGCTCTTTTCCAGCTCTACCCTCCTGGACATCCCACTCACCTCTATGAAGAAAATATCCACCCTGTAGTGATACAAAACTCACCCTGCAGTGATAGAAATCGACGACTTCCTGGAAGGGAACTAACCAGTCCATACCAAGAATGACATCATAGCCTGTCATCTCTAGGACAAAGAGGTCCCATAAGAAGTGATACCCAGCAACCTAAAGAGGTCACTCTCTGCACTAATGTATGCTAGACATCTTCGTTCCCAACGTTGTATCAAGAATCAACAAGTCGGCAGACGAAAAGATAAAGAGCTCAAGGCTCTTCGCAACAGCAATACAGATAAAACTATGTGAAGCACCAGTATTGAAAAGGGCTAAAGATAAAACTGAGGATACTAAGATCGTACCTCAAACTATATAAGGGTCGGGATCCTGCTCCTGATAGGTCTACTCCACGGTGAAAGTTTGGCATGTACCACGTCCTTGTGCCCCTGTCTGACCACTCTGAGCTGATCTAATCTGTTGTCGCTGGTAACCTGGTGACTGACCACCAAGGTCGCGACCTCCACCTCAGCCTGAACTGCCGGAAGAACTCCAGTTCCTAGACTAGTGAGAAAAAAAAATACATCTCCTATACACGGGGTCATAGAAGAACCCCTACCACCAGTTGTAGGTGAGAAGATCTGATAAAAATGCTGAATATGGCCCATCTTGACACAAGATCGGCACTCCATCGGGTCTCTCTGACACTAAGGCCTGGTATTCCCACTCCTACTGCACTGGTAGCATACTACCTAGCTGCATGAAGATACATTCTGCCGACCTTCCTCTCCTTGAGCAGACTCCCTGCGGTGCTTCCTGCAATTAGTAGGAGGAGCACTGACTCTGGATGTCGAACCGCCTTGGCTCACTGCTCCAGAATATCTCAGATTGCGCTCAGTGATCGGTGCCTGGTTGACGATAGAGGATATCGAAGTCAACCTAAAGATATTCACCTTGGAATGGATCTCCTTCCTGAGACCATCCTCAAACTTCCTAGCAAGGAACAACTCATCACCTAATGGAATCGGCATGAAGCGTTGCATCTCGGTAAAGCGAGACGAGTACTCAATAATAGAAAGAGTACCCTGCTCGAGACTCGTAATCTCTTGGGCTCAGTTGGTCCTCATGTTCACCGGATAAAATTAATAGTAGAAGATGCGCTGAAATTCATCTCAGGTCATACATTGCTTGCGCCCTGACTGTGAGATCACCTCCCACCACCTCTTGGCAATGTCCAGAAGCATATAAGTAGCCAGCTTTACATTTTTCTCTGGAGGTATCTTCAGATACTCGAAGATCATCAGTGTGGCCTCTAGCCCCGACTCTACAGCCTGGGGTCCTCCATCCCCTAAGAAAGTAGGAGGATGCTGCTACTGGAAAATCCACATCAACTCATCCATCAACAGGGCAGGAGGCGGCATTCCCTGAAAGGTATGCATTATCCTCAGGAATTCCTCCATGAAATTCGCACTGTTGCCTGCAACGGGTATAACTGCTGGTGCCAAGGCTAGAACAGCAGGAGGATCTACAGGGGGATCTGCATAAGGATCTGCAAAAGATCCTTGATCGGCCATATCTAGTGTTTGATCACCGTCTGGAAGCTGACGAAAAACTGGAGGATGTCTCAGAGGCATAGCTCTGAAAGATCAAAAGCACACCGTAGATCAGGATTATCAAGGAAAGAGAACACAAGAGTACAAGACGAAAATAGGAGGAAATGAACAAACAAGTTCTATAAAACATGACTACACGGCGTGTAATAAAATACATGGTGTGTCCTCTTTAGCTAGACACATGGACATGTACTTCTTCAACGGCTGGTCATGTAACACCCCAGACTACACGGCATGTTGTCACCACACACAGCGTGTTATGTATCTCCATTACCTTGCCCGAGTCTCCCTACACGGCTAGACCACATGGTCCTCTTAACCCTAGACTACACAACATGTTCACTAAGGACACGGCGTGTACCAGAAAAGGTTTTGGTGGCCCGTGTTGTTAGTCACATGGCTGAATCTTACACGGCGTGATCCAAACAAACACGGCGTGTATAGGAGAGATAACACCATCCCTTGTTGTTCATGACATAGTCTGGTACACAGATTAAGGACACATGGTGTGTTCATACCAAACACGGCGTGTACTACATGAGCTTCCCCGACCCTTGTTTTTAGTGACACGGCCAAGTACACGGCTCAATACTACACGGCATGCAACTACAGTACACGGCATGTTTCTGAAAAAAATTTCACCACCCCGTGTTTCTTCTCACATAATCAGTGACATGGTTTAACACTACACGGCATGTGGTCAAGTACACATTTTGTATTCTGGGTTTTTCTAGGCAGTAGCTCAGAAACTGCACCGAAACCCAGAAAACATTGAAAAACAAGCATGGAGGTGCCAAATTACTATCTGTGGGGGCCCATACTCCCTGCGAATTAAAACTTGGAATCTTCTACATATCAAATACAAGGGAAACAAGTCAATTATCCACCAAACTCCAATTCATGAGGGCCCATAACACCTCAAGAATAAAAATTTGGCATTCATTTAAGTAAAGGTACAATAAAAACAATTTATCTATCAAACTACAGGGATTCAATCATAGCATCTATCACAACAGCATGCATAATCTACACAACGTCTATCACAACAACATAAAATTACTAATTCACCCTAGATGGCATGGCAATAATTCATGGAATGTGATTTATAACAAGTGCATATATGATACTTGAGATGGAATACCCGCATCTCATCGGGTTGCGATAGAAATAGAACTGCAACAGCAACAATGATAATAACACAAATCATGTGAGTCACTCAAGGTGAAATCGTATCAACCGTAAATCTCAAAACTAGAAATCTGCAATAAAGGAGGTAGATTGGTTTTTCATTGTACACGGGTTTTCTACTCTCGGGCATAGCTTATTACCAAGTACCAAATCTGTCCTATCCCAGGATAAAGGCTCTAAATAGTAAATCAAGAGAAAATAATTCTTATGATACCACTTTGTAATGTCTCGGTTCCGAAAGCCACCCAGAGGTGCCCCATACCCAGTTGGTCACAAGGCCTCAATCGCATTTCCCCAAATTCCAGAGGCTGCCGACGAGCATCTAGGGCCTTGGTTGTGATATTGGGGAAAATATTCCCTCATTGGAAGAGTACATAGTGGAAGTAAACAAGAAGACAAATAGTTGATGTAGTAAATATCCAAGAATAATAAATACTGGAAGAAAAAAAATAAAAAGCTGGAGCACACATGTATATATAAAATGATGCACAATACATATTTCTAGGAAATCAGCCAAACAAGCCACATTGATAAATACAATGCTAAACCAAGTACAAAGAAAAGTAAACAGATAAACAACTCCTCAGCATTATAAGCCCGACTTGGTCCCATGCTCTCCTGCTCCAAAGAAATCAGGTATCAGAAGTCGAAGGGTGCTTGACCTTGTCTGTACCTGCAACAACATGGTCTGTTTGGGTCCAAAAGCATGGCCCAAACAGGGTGTGAGACTAAATCTCATTAGGAAACCACCCGAAGATCTGTGCCTAACAGTCAGTGAGTATATGGAAGGTAATAGTACAGAAAGCAGTAAACAGTAATAGTAAACAGCAGACAGTAATCAGTAAGTAGTAATAGGATGATATACAACCGTAAACAATCCACTGAATAATAATCATCAGAGAAGAAAACAGCTAACCACAATAGGAACCCCTCTGGGAAGTACTCACAGCCAACCCCTCTTGTCTTATCCAAGAAGTACCGACAACCCTCTAGGGAGTTCACTTAGCTTAACCCCTCTGGTTTTGTCATAGGAAATTATAAGACTCTCTGGGGAATCTCGCTTGGTCAATTCCTCTTATAGTCTAACGTAGTCAGGGACTCTATGAGGAAGATCACATGGTCTAACCCTCTTATAGCCCCAAGGTATAGAAACTCTCTAAGGAATATCACTCGGTCAATTCCTCTTATAGTCTCAGGTCTATCACAGAATCTCTAAGAAAGCTCACTCAGTTAATTCCTTCTCTAGCCTGGAAAGGTTTTAAAGAAATTCAAACAAGGTAAAGACTCTCTGAGGAAGATCACTTGGTCTACCCTCCTGTAGTCTATAATATCCAAGACTCTCTGGGAAGCTCACTCGGTCTATCCCCTATAGTTTATAATGTCCAAGACTTTTTGAGGAAGCTCACTCGGTCTACCCTTATGTAGTCTATAATATACAAGACTCTCTGGGAAGCTCACTCGGTCTATCCCTTATAGTCTATATCACCAGGTTCCCACGATCCCATTCCAGTTAGTGCATAAAAATGCTATAAGGCCAAAGTACAACTGTGGAGCTAGTTGGCTAACTAGTCTACAACAAAACAAATAGTTCAAGAATATCATTCCATCCTACAGTTACAAGGTATGGAAAATAGGTATGACGGCCAAAGGCATACAAGACCCAAAGGTCGCAACAAGAACAAAGGCATGGGAAAAACATCTAAGCATAGAAATTATCCACAACTATGATCAAATTACCTCTACATAATCATACAAGCATTGCAGGAAAACAATAGGATCAAAAAGGTAAACATGCAACACCCCGTTCACGGGTATTGGTGGAATTTTCACATAAAACTCAAAGACTTTGAAAGGGAAGGCACAAACCACCTACCTTGATCCTAGGAGGTCAATATACTAGAACCACGAGGCTTGATTATCCTTAGAACAGCGTAGATCTACAAAAACTCACAAAACTATCAACCCATGATATCTTGATAAAGAAGGAGAATCATGGAATGAGACTCAAGGAGAAAGAAGAGCTCACCATTGCGGTCGTTTCGGCAAACAGACAGAGGCTCAGGGGCTCGGAGGATGTTCGTGGCCGTACGGGCACTCTAGGTCGAAGAACCTAGAGAAGAAGGTGTTCCCTCGATTAGGCGTTACCCCGGTCCGTTTAATGAAAAAAAAAAGAAATTACACGGAGTGTACTTCTAGGCTACATGGTGTGTTCTTGTCCTTTCCGTACTCCGCTTTAAGCAGCCTCCACATCGCCCCTACATACCATGTGTGTGGCCCGGACACGAACAGCACACGGCATGGCACAGCATCAAAGTACAGGGCATGTACTTATAAAGTACACGGCGTGTATTTTGAAATTTTCTAGATTTTCCTCTTTTCCTAAAAAACGACTAGAAAAGGAAAAACATACCTGAAACGAAAAATCGGGTTCTTACAATTATATCTTCTTCTATTGAATTCCTTTAGATACCTTCTTAAGGATCCTTGGAATAGACATTTAAGAATACCAAAACCCCTAATTAATGGATAGGTAATTTGAGATTATAATTGGTAATGGTTTTTTTATGTAGGTTTCTCAAGAATTTGTGAAGAAAATAGAGAAGTGGTGTCCTTTTATGAGTGAGGTCAAGGTCACTCTCGGAATTACATAGAGTATTAAATTTAAATAAATTAATTTTCATATTAAAAAAC
The DNA here is from genome assembly GCA_963277665.1 of Viscum album. Taxonomy (NCBI): domain Eukaryota; kingdom Viridiplantae; phylum Streptophyta; class Magnoliopsida; order Santalales; family Viscaceae; genus Viscum; species Viscum album. The sequence continues at coordinate 1,087,672,209 of OY728122.1, forward strand.
CTCTAAATTTATATTATTATAATATAATATCTGAATTATTATAAATCCTCTATTCCAATTTAATAATATAAATTTTACTCTTAAGAGAGTGACATCTTGGAATTTTATTTACATAAAATAATATAAATGCCATTATCAAGGGAATATGGAACCAAAATTCTATATATTTTAATTTGATGTGGATATGGTTGAATTTTTCCGATCTAATGAAATTAAGGTTGTAGGATCGAATTGTAGATATATATGCTCAATTACAAGAGTGGGTTGAATTGTAGGTTTAAAAACTTTTCTTAAGTTTAGTTTTAAACCTTATGTAAATATATGTTTATCAAAGTTAAAGAATATGGATTCAAAAACCTTATTTGGTTCTTAAAAAAGGGTTAATTAGAAGGTCACAGGTCCAATTATAAAGAAATTAAACTTAGAAAATTTTATCTTAAAGAAACTTAAGCAAGTTTATCTTAGGGAAATATTCTACTATAAATCGTATAGAATCTTATTATAATCATAGCATAAAAATATAATAATGTATAATAAAGTTATACATTATTTATTTAACAAAATAATATGGAATTAAAAACCTGTAACAAAATAAGAAAAAGTAAAAGGAATCATTTTACCCAAAGTGAAGGGTATCCAACAACTTTAGATAAAGGTCCCTCGATTTACACATTTAAGAAAGTCTATCTTACCCACACCAGGGTAATCCATTGATAAGAATATCAAAGTCTATCTTGTTATCCCCGCAAGCCCTTGAACTTCATGTTAGTCAGTATATCTGTTATCTGGTCCCTAAAATCACTCTAACATTAAGGTAGTCGACCCTCTATTTTCCTATCCCCAGAAGCCCTGGATTGATCATCCAATCATAGTTGCACAAAGAAGGTTGAACAAGTTGTTCACATCTTGAACAAGACGTTCATAGTATGCGCATAAATAATGAGAGTCTCTCTCTCTATTTATAAATCATTACAACCATCACTTGTCAATGTTGTATCAACATATATATTTTTATCTCTTCAAATTTATGGGGTATTTATAGGAAAAGGTTCCAATGGTCATATTTTTACTAAAATCTAGGAGGGACATGTACACATGTCACTCAACCAATGGTTAGTTAAAAACAGATTGTATGATATTGTTTTATGAAAGAAAATCATGTGTAAGGAAATATAACATGTAATAAAAACATTCTTAAGTTTAAGAAACTTAAGTAAATAAATTTACGATAAAGTTAGAACAATAACATAACAGAAATATATAGTAGGAAAAAATATTAATAATAATATTCTAAATATAGAAATTCAGAGTCTGCAATCAGAGGTAACTAGAATTTTATTTTTGAGGAATTGAGAGTCTGAATTTTGAGGAATTTAGATACTAAATTCTCAGGAATTTAGAGTCTAATTTTCAGAGAATTTGGAGTCTAAATTTTAGGGAATTCAGATTCTTAATTTCAGGGAATTCACAGTCTAACTTTCAAGGAATTCAGTGTCTAAAAAGAGTGACACTTGGATTCTAAGAACTTGTAAGGTTGAGAGGTTTATATAAGGATCTTATTATTCTTAAGGTAAATCGATATTTAAACAAATATGGTCATTCTTAGATAAGGAACATTAATTATAACATATAAAATTAATTTATGGTTAATAGAAAATAAATTTCCTCAAAAAAAGAAAATAATCATTAATGAATAAGTGTTTGTGATTTTTAAAATATAATAGAATGTAAAATTTATAAGATAGCTTATTAACTTAACAATCTCCCCCCTTTTTTAAATCACATATCAATTTTTGAAAAAATAATAGTAAGTTTGTAAATATTGAAATAAAAACATATCTCTATTATATTTGTGGCTTAATGAATACGACTAACCCCCCCACCCCCCAAGCTTTTTCATATTAAGGATCATATTCATTTTCTTGAGAAACTATATTGATAAATACTTACCTTTTATTGAGAAAGTTTTCTTTAAGATTATGCTCCCCCTTTCATAAGCAATTTCTTTTTTGGGTAAACTCTCCCTTAATATGATATTCTTTTTAAATTTTTCTCCCTATTTTTGATTTTCAAAATGGAATGGAGGGAAAATATGTTACCAGAAAGGTTAGAAACAAATAATCATACAAAACAAGATATAACAAAGAGATTTTATTAACTTTGGGAAAACAATTAGTATAATAAAGGATTGGATTTTTAAGAATTAATTATCCTTCTTCTAATCTGGAAGATGCTTATATAGAATATCCTTCATCTTCTTTATATACTTATGATCTTATTGGTAATTTTTGAGTAACTCTTATTGCTCTTGGTTCTTCTTCTCAAGAGATTGAATCCTTTCTTCTTGAGATTTGATAACTTATTCTTTCACTTTTAATTTCTCGACTAACTGATCTATGGTATTTTATTCTCTCTTTTGGGTAATATCAAAAGAGTTAAGTTTTCCATAAAGATCATTATCTTCTTGGATACGAGTAGCTTTATCTTGATTTATTCTTACTGAAAGAATCTTGAACTTCTCATCAGACTTTTTGGAAGTGTCATTAGATGAGTCCATATAATCACCAACAAGCTTAAGATCATCAACTAATGATTTTTACCAAGATATAATCTTCTTGAAATACATTCTATGAGATTCATAGTTGATCATGAAGTTTTTAAATTCTTTTTTATTGCTTGATTAACTTATCCATCATCAAATTTGTATAATCCATCTTCATGTTCACAGATTGTTGAATAAGATGACATCAGGATTCAATGTTTGGAAGGAATTTTATTGAATCAACAATCTTACTTAAATATTTCACCACAAAGTCATGTCCCAAGGATGATGATGATTCGAAATCTAAAGCACCATTCTCTGAAGGGGTATCTTTCACTTCTTCAACAAAACATGACTTAGATGATTCATCTACATCACCTTTATGAGGTGTATCAAGGAGAACTGATTTTCTTTTAGAAATTTCCTTTTCAACATTACTGGATACCTCACGATGTTGTTCTACTACATAAAATTCCTCTTGAACATATATGTTAAGGAAATCACACATCACATCCATTTGAAAAAGTTTGAAATTAATTAATGATGCAAAGGCTAGTACAAAATGAATATATTCAATTCTAGCTAATAGAGTGTAGTTTTATTCATATTCTATTCCTTCTTGTTGATTATAGCCTTTAGCAACAAATCTTTATTTATTTCTTACAATAATTCTATTCTCATCACTTTTTTTGAAGACCCATTTTACACAAATTACAGAAGTTTTCTAAGGTCTTTCAACCAAGGTCCATATTATGTTCCTTTCAAAATCATTATTTCATATTGCATAGATTTAATCCAATCATCATCACCTAATGATTCATCAATTATTTTGGGTTCTAATTGGGAAGGAAATGCTAGATTCTCTATGTCATTTCTTAAATAACCTCTGGTACTTAAAGGTTGATTTACAACACCAATGATACTAACCCTGGGATTACTCTTAAGAAAAAACTGATTTGGGTTTTGTAAAACTTGTTCATCAACATAAGGTAAAAAATATTCTGGGGTAAATACTTCAGAAAAATTTTCTTGAGTATTTTACTTATTAGAAGAATCGTCTATCAAAGGTTGAAAATCATTTTTTGAAAATTCATTCGAAGATGTAGGTTGAGGTTGTTTAAAAACAAAAGGATCAGTTTCATCAAATTTAACATGCCCAGTTTCTTCAATCGAACAAGAATTTTTATTAAAAACTCTATAAGCCTTAGAAGTAGTGGAATAGGCTAGGAAAATTGCTTTATCATATTTGGGTGTGAAATTATGTAAATTTTTTTTAGAATTAAAGCTGAATACTTTTCATCCAAATAATTTGAAGTAAGAGACTTTAGGTTTTTGACCAGTCCACAACTCATAAGGTGTTTTGTTAAGAAAAAGCCTAATTAAAACTCGATTTACAGTATAACAAGAAGTACTTACTGATTGAGCCCAAAAATGTTTTTCAGTAGAATATTCACTCAACATAGTTCTAGTTATCTCTTCAAGAATTCGATTTCTTCTTTCAACAACACCATTTTTTTTAGAAGTTCTATGAGCTAAGAAGTTATGATTAATGCGTTTTTTACTACAAAAAGTTTCAAAATATGAATTTTCAAATTCTCCTCCATGATCACTATGAATAGTTATGAATGGAAGGTTTTTCTCATTTTTAACTTTTCCTAAAAAGGATTTAAAATAAGAAAAGGATTTGAATTTCTTTTCTAGAAAATATACCCATGTAAATCTAGTGTAATCATCAAACGAAACAAATATATAGTATTTTCCTCTAATACTTCCAGTTTGTGTTGGACTTAAAAGATCTATGTGCACTAGCTATAATTCATCAGAAGTTAAGACTTCACTAATTTATATTAATCATGAATTATTTTTCTTTCCATTTTGACAAGGATCACTAACTTTTAAGGAATCAAATCTAAGCTCTGATAGATCCTTAACAAGTATTTTTTTTAAAAAAAAATTAAGTTCCTATGATTTTAGTGTCCCAGTATTCTATGACATAACCAATATTCATCTTCCATTACACTAAGTCAAGTTAGGTCTTGGATCCTAATATCTTATATGTTTTGTGTATGAACATTTTCATGGCTATAGGCAGAGAGTATAAACTCTTCCTTGGAATTGTGTACTAGAAATTTATCATTCCTAAAATTCACAAAGTAACCTTTATCACATAATTGGATTATGCTAATAAGGTTGTTTTTAAGACCATAAAGAAATAAAATTTTTGAAATTAAGGATTTTCCAAAAAGAACAATGTTACGTATACCAACAATTTCTACTTGATAATTATCTCTTAAAGCTACTTTTCCTCATCTTGATAATCTTTTCGAAGAAGTTTGTGTTACCAGTCATGTGCTGGGAACATCCACTATCCATGTACCATGTATTGTTGTTGGAAATTCCTTTATTTTCCTAAAAAATAGTTAGAATTTCATAATACAAACTTTTTTGGATAGAGAAATGTTAGAAAGTAAAATATTAGGTATCCATATTTTATTACAAAATTAAGCTTTATGAAAACCTAAGGATTGGGTTTTATTTAAAGAAAAAAAATTCTCCCAATGTCCACCACATTGACACTTAGTGAAAAAGGGAGAAATTTGAGGAATCAAATAGTTATGACTAAAAACAGGTTTTGAGTGAGTATAACCAAATCCAAAATTATTCCTAAGAGGATGGATTCGTGAATACATTTTATCAAATTCTTTTCTTCCAGACATAAAATTTGATAAAAAAGTATTTAAGGAAAAAATTGAAGATTTTAGCCTAATGAATAAATTCTTATCCTCATATTCATTAGTCTTATAGTGTGAATTATTCTTTAAAAAAATTCTTAGAAATAAAATTTTCATTATCCTTAGAAATTTTATCCTTCTCAAAATTAACATCCTTAAGGTTTTTAGGAACATTTTCAAAATCAAGAGTTTTCTAATCATGATCTTTAGAAAGATCTAATACTTCTTTTGTTAAGAATAAAAATTCTAGAATTCTCTTTCTATAAATTCTTTTTTATCTTATAGTTCCAATTCTCAAGTAATTTAGAAAATATAGAAACTTCTTCAAATGAAGGTATGGTATAATCTTCTAATAAAGAAGATTCTTCATATGAAGATTCATAATATTCTTCATCAGGAAGATTTTTATTTAAAGAAATATTGGTTAAAGATTCAAAATTGTGTACCTTGGCCATAAGATAATGATTTTCAATATGGAATCTGGATATAAGATCAATATTCTTCTAACTATAAGACTCATAATCCCATGATTTATCTAAAGAGTCACCACCACTGGAACTCCAGGTGTCATTAGCCTTCATGACTTTCTTAGACTTATATTTTTAGTACTTCTTTCTTTTCTTTTCAGAATTATTTTTCTTTCTTTCTTTTCTCTTAAGCATAGGACAATCAAGTCTAATATGTCCAGCCCTTTTTCATTCATAACAAGTTACTTCAGAATATTTTATTTATTTTCTATCTTTCTTTTTATATTTGTACTAAAAATATTTCTTTCCTAACAATCATGTTCATTCTTAGAGCAAGATTGGGAAGTTTATTCTTAGATTGATCATAGTCACTTGATGCAGATACTATAACAACTTTCTTAGCTTTTGATCTAGTTTAACTTTTAAGATTCTTGGATTTAGATATAGTAGTAAAAAACACTTACATTACCATTTTTCTTCTTATTAATATCTACATCTCTCTTCATTCATGTTTTATTCTGAATAAAAGTTTCCAATAACTCAAAAAGAGTGATATTAGATGCATTCCTATTCTCATCAATAATTGTCCTTTTTTATTCCCACTCATTGGGCATAATATCAATTAAATTATCCACAAGAACTTCATCATCAAGTCATTTTTCCGACAAAGATTGAAGACTATTGATGATAGTTATAAATCTTTATTTCACTTTTGAAAATAGGTTCCTTATAATGAAACATAAATCCATGATATTTAGCTCTTAACATAAATCTTCTAGTTTCTATCACTTTTGAAGTTCCAAAGTGTGTAACTTCAAGTTTCTTTCAGATACTATTGGCTGCTTCACAAGAAGATGTTTGACTATAGATATTCCTAGTCATGGAACATAAAAGAGTATTGTATACCTTATAGTTTAGGTGATATTCTATTTTTTCCTAATTTTGGAATATTCTGGTTTCTTTGTTAGGAATATTGTATTCTCTAGTGATCATGAAAACATTATCCACTCTAGTGTTTATGAAAAGAGTATTCCTCCTATCTCTCCAGTACTCATAATCATTACCATCAAAAATTGGTGGTCTTGTAGGATTCAAATTATCTATAAAACCAACATTCATTCCTACTATTCTATAAGAAAAATAACTTTTCCACAAAAATTGTTAGTAACAAAAGATTTAATAAATAAAATCTTTAATAAAAACATGAACCAGTTGAACTAAACATGAAAAGTTGAGCACCAAAACTTATATGTAAGTATAAGTATTTTAGATACTATCCTCTGATACCAATTGAAGGATCAAATTATAGATATAGATGCTCAATTACAAGAGGGGGTGCATTGTAGGTTTAATAAAATTTATTAAGGTTATCTATAAACCTTAAGGAAATCTATGTTTAACAAAGTTAAACAAGATGGATTTAAAAACCTTCTTTCGTCCTTAAACAAAGAGATAATTAGAAGGGCCCAGGTCCAATTATAAAGGACTTGAACTTAAACATGTTTATCCTAAAGAAACTTAAGAAATTTTATCTTAGGGAAATATTCTACCTTAAATAATATAGGACCTTATTATAATCCAATTATACAAATATAATATAAAGTATAAGAAAGTTATACTTTCTTTCTTTAACAAAATATAGTGAAATTAAAAACTTGTAACAAAAGAAGAACAAGTATAATAAATCTTTTAACTTAAAGATAAGGGTATCCAACAACCTTGGATAAAGGTCCATAAATTTATACTTTCAAGAAAGTGGATCTTACCCACACTAGGGTAATCCCTCAATAAGAATATCGGAGTCTGTATTGCTATCCCCACAAGACCTCAAACTTTCAAGTAGTTGGTACCTCTGTCTTCCTATCCCAAGATTCCTTGAGCATTAAGGAAATCGTTACCTCTATCTTCTTATCCCTGGAAGACCTAGATTGATCAGCCAATCAAAGTATCACAAAGTAGGCTGAACGTGTTTTTCACATCTCGAACAAGATGTTCATAGTATTCACACCAAGCATTAGAGTCTATCTCTCTCTAGAAATAAGTAAAACTAGGACTTATCAATGTTGTATAACCATGTATATTTTGAACTCTCCAAATGGTTGGGATATTTATAGGTAAAGGTTACAACAGTAGGCTCACTCCTCTAAAAGTAATATTTTTTCTTAAATCTTAGAGGGACCTATACACATATCACTCAACCAATAGTTAGTTAAAAACATATTGTATGACATCATTTCATGTAACAAAATAATTTATAAACAAATATAACATGTAATAAAAACATTCTTAAGTTTAAGAATCATATGTAAACAAAGATATTATAAAGTTGGAAAAATACCTTAATAAAAATATATAACATGAAAAAATATGAATAATCAGATTCTAAATATAGAAATTCAGAGTCTGAAATCTGAGGAAACCGAAATTTGATTTCTAAGGAATTTGGAGTCTAAATTATTAGGTATTCGAAGTTTGAATTTCAAAGAATTATGAGTCTGAATTTTTAGGAATTCACAGTCTGAATTCTAAGGAATTTGAAGTCTTAATTCTGAGTAATTTGGAGTTATATTTTTAGATAATTTTGAGTCTAATTTGCAGGGAATTCAGAGTCTGAATTTCAGAGAATTTGGAGTCTAAATTTTAGGGAATTCAGAGTCTAAAAATAGTGATACTTAGATTCTAATAACTTGTAAGGTTTCATGGTTTAGATAAGGATCCAATTATTCTTATGGTAAAATAGTATTTAAAAAAATATGGTTAAGCTTAGATAAGTAACATTAATCATAAAATAGAAAAGTAAGTTAAGGTTAAAAGAAAATAAATTTCCTTAGAAAAAGAAAATAATATTTAAAGACAAAGTGTTTAGGATTTTCAAAACATAAAGGAATGTAAGTAATAAGATAGATTATTGAAATAAAAAAGGCATGTTTGGGTTGATTTGGAGAACTAATTTCATGGTTTAAAACTTTTTTTACCCTTTCTACCCTTACCATGTTGAAAAATATTCATTCGGTTAATGTTAATAATAATAAAAATGGTCATATTTAAAAAATATAAAAATACTAATTAATAATTTGATATTAAATTTTCAAGATTCAATTCCTATAAGTTCATAAATTAATTTTAATATAAATTCATAAAACATAATGAAAAAATGTATTTAGAATAATGTGTTTTAAGCATAACAATTAACTTCTGTCAAAATTATGAAATTTTATGATAAAAATGGAATTAATTAGATTATTATAAATAAAATAGATCATATGTTACTGAATAAAAAATAGAATTGGAATTTTAAATTATTTTATATTAATGAAAATAAATGACAGTATTCAAAAATTGGTATTTTCACTATTCACATAAAGCTCTATCATCCTGAAATTTCACCCAAACTAAATTTTGATACACTATTTTTAAAAAAGATTTTAATTTTATAAAATGTAATTTATAATATTGGAATAAATTAATTATAATATTTTTTCACAAAAAAATAAATATAAATTATTTCTGAATTAAATGAATTTTAGAAGCATAAAATAAATTCACTAAAAATTATGCTTATTTCCATTGCATTAATCAATACATTTTTTTAAATAGTAAAATTATATGTATATCATAATGTGTTTACTCATATTCATACTCTCCAATTAAATGGATAGGCCACTTTCAAATAATAATATATTAATAGTATATTGTGGTTCCCTTAAATCTTGGTGTTTTGTGTTATGAAAACTATCAAGAATTGTAATCTAAATTTTATGGGTGTTACATTAAACCTCCATTAAATAAATTTTTCCCTCACGATTTTATCTCATTATTAAAAGGTTAAATATTTTAAAATTGTTTTTTTCTATCCCACATCACATATTGGGATAATAAAATTTCCTTTGAAAATGGGAAGTGGGAATGATAAAGATTACCTAAAATAATGCATAATGAGGATCCCAAATTAGGAGAACATTAGAGAGAAGTTAAATTATAGACATAAAGGATAAAAATAATGTCTAATTACTAATATATAGTAACAGGGAAAATGGTAATGATAAATTTAAAGACCACAAAATCATAAATTATAAGGGTTGAAAAGGTCATCGATTCATTAGAAATATAGGTAAAACAGATACTATATTTATTTCAAGATAATTTTCATAAATTTCAAGAATTAATTTAACATATAAATAATAACATAAGAAAATTTACTTACTTGAAAATCATAATTTCATACATTAATCTATTTCCACTATGATATCTTCTTTTTATCCAAACAATGAGTATTAAAGATGATTTTTTCATGTCTGAATCCCTAAAACCAACTTCAACGGATGACATAATCCAAAAAGGAATAAAAATATTTTCCTCTTACCTTTACAAAAAGCATAATTGTTAGAAGAAATAAAGATAATACCTAAAATTAATAAACCATTATATATATAAATAACATATCAATCCTAAAAATTAAATAATGAAACCAATGGTTTAACATAGATTATTCCTTAAATAAACCTATATCCAAAATAAACACAATAAACTCAACATTAAAAAAAATTAACCTCAAAGACTATATTACACCCTTAAACTTACATCTCCAAACACGTAATAGAATTATTCAGAAATAAAACTTTATATTAATCCTAAATGTTATATATACTTAAATCAAATAAAATGTCTACTAAATTATCGTTAATCACCTCAAATTACAAAAAGTCAAAAAATATTATCCTAAAATATGATTTCCAAAAAGAACGGAATTTTTATCTATCAAATCATTTAAGTGAAAAAAATTCAGACTTCCCAGGATTTCATGTAGGCTAGTGATAGGTGTTTCACCCATGTCACACTTCGATTGTGAGTTTAAGACCCATGTCCTTTCTTGATATGATGGGTTTTTTCATAGACTCTGATTTTTCGTTTTCTTAAAAATATATTAATATAATTCCAATAACCTTCCTAAAAAATTATAAACAACCAAAAAATAACATTAATAATCAAATCAATTTTTAAAAATTAATATATGTCATCCTCAATCCAGTTCTCATGTTTTCTACTAAACTTTTTCTGATATCAACTCAATAGACCCTAAACCTAGTTCCTAGAGCTAGTGATGACTTTATAACATTGTCACTAGATACAAGTGATCACAACCTAATGTACCGAATAGTGTATTAGTCTTGAATAAATTCATACAAACACTCTTATCATTTTATATTGTTAATAAAATGTAAAAACATAGTGAATTAAAAATTCTATACCCTTTAACTCATTTAAATATTTTTTACTTATATCCTAGAAAAAATTAAAGTGTGATCTTAAATGATCAGTAAGTGTTACATACAATAGAAGTTATCATAGTTAAATAAGGCATAATAAATTTGGAAAGGAAAATAATATAACACCTATTCCATTTAATAAATACTTTTAGCATGAATAATAATATGTCACGAATAAATGATGGTAAAATAATTCCATATAAATAATCACATAATCCTGAAAATTATCCATGAAGATTAAAACTATTCATGTAATCACAAGGATACCAATTTCATAATGATAGAATTAATAATTTCATAGATCATAAAATTATCAGTGGGCCTTCATTACAAGACATCATAAACACACTTTCAAGGACTCATGTTAGTAAATGATACAAAAATGGGTAAGGCATTCATTGAAAAACCCAAAATAGCTTTTCTATTAAGATATACCAATGAATCAAGGGTCTATCTATAAATGGTCCCCATATATCAATTAAAATTTCCAATTCACTCCCCATATATTCAATGATTAATTTAATTTATAAAAAAATTTCCAAATTAATAAATATTTGTATTGAGTCAAGAATACATAATATCAAAATATCTCTAATTAATCTAGTGTTAAAACACCATATGTATAAATGGTATATGGTTTGGGAAATATAAATATCCATGATGAAAATAATATGGATAGGTATAATGAAAAAGGATTAAAAGAAAGTGAAATTTCAAGAAAAATTTAATGACCACAAAATTAATGAAGAGGTTAGAGATGGCCATTAATTAATAAAAGAGTGAATTTTATAGTAAAATCAAGTCTTCTTGAGGCTAGAATAAAATGATAGAAAACATTTAAAATAAATTTTCATTAAATAGTTTTTATTGTAATATCATTTAAAACTTATAGAATAAGATAAACAGTATAAAATGGTTATAGTGGTGGGAAATTCTGTTAATGCCATATACATTAAAAATAAACATTCCTTTTGAGTTTTTTAAAATAAAATTGAAAATGAACCTTTTGGGAAAACACTTTAAAGTCACATTTATAATATTTTTAAAGGTCAAGGATCCACCAAAATATTCTTAAAAAATAATTTTAGTAAATACAAATGAATTTTGAAAACAAATTTTTAAAAAATATGGACATTAAAGAAAAATATACTTGATAAAAAGAGATACGAGACTGACTTTTCATTAAAATATTTCATTGATTTTTTTAATTTAGAAAATTAATGAAAGTTGAAATAAAACATTGGAAATCCTTAAATATCAAGAGGATAATAAAATTTATGATGTTATAGAGAATTTATTATAAGAATTGTTTAGTGAAAAATATAGCAAACCTAAAGAATGAGATTGTAAAATAAATTATTTCCACTTTGGTAACTTTTAAATTGTAACCCCTTGAAAGAGTAAAATAGAATTTAAAATATAATTATAATGAATTAATATATATTCATTTTAAATAAATCAAATTGTAACTATATGAACCACATAAATATAAATAGCTTCATAATACCAAATATTTATCAATAGAGAGGATGTTGAGATTTAATCCCTTACAAAGATCATATCATTTAATTGATAAATAATAATTGAAGTGATTTTTTGTAAAAAAAAGATTTAAACCATATAAAAAAGTGGAAATACAAAATAAAAATAATTATATGTTATTATATACACAATCTTGTAATAACATTGACCATAAAGAAGTAATATATCACAATGAAAAGAAATTGAGTTTTCAAACCCCTTACCTCACGCTTCAACTTTGATGATCACACATTAACCTCTTGTATAGTGATTTTATATTTTTTATTAATTTATATAAAAATATATATTCATATTTATAATATCACATATTATCCAATTATAACATCTTATAACTTGTTTCTTAATAATATTTCATTATTATCATTGCTTTGGGTGTTAGCTTTTTAACTTTATCTTGTTGGTTTAATCATGCATATTTTATTTTTTGTGAATATGTAATAGTTTAAGAGTATAAAAAATTATATTAATGTTGAAAATATAATATTTATTCATTAGATACATTTTTATAATCATTCTTGAAAGTGGGGATAGAATAATGAATTACATTGTCTGTGGAGACAGTATATCATACGTATGGATGAACATTGTTTTCCATTTTTTATGGATGGAAATAAATAAATAAAAATAAAAATTAAACTTTAAAAAGAGTTATTATATTATATATATAATATATATTCCTTATATTTATCCTTATTTCCATTCATTTAAAGCATAAATGAATAATGAATCACATCTCTTTGTAGAGGTTGTAGTCTACACATACGCAAGAGCGACGTTCTCATTTTTTAATGGATGAAAGTGTAAGAAGATAAATGATATATTATATTAAAACAACCAAAAAATTTCATAAATAATATATATTCTCATTAGTTCCATATTTATAACTAACCACACAAAATTTTGATAAAAAACGATTTACACCGCTATGTGGGTATGGTAAGTTATACATACACATGGGCGATATTTTTTACTTTCCGTAGGAGGGAAACGAGCTGAAAATGGTTTTCCCATAATCATAATAACCTTCAATATATTTATAATATTTTCTCAATGATTTAATTATGGTTACAAAATATTTATAGTAGTTATAATAAGAAATAAACTTAAAAGATCCAATAAAGACGATTACTGCTTCTTCTGTAGAGTTCATTTAGACCCCTTAATAAGTACCATATAAATGGTGTTATAATAATAAAAACGCCTCTAATTAGTTTATAGGATAGTTTATAAGATAATTTTTTAGGTTTTGGTTGATATATTTTGCTCAAGAGGGTGTAAATAAAAGTGAGAAGATGCTCCATTTTATAAGTGATGGTAGAGCCACTCTTTGAATTAAAATAAATATTAAATTAATATTAATTAATTTTCATGGATAAATGGATCCAAATTCATAAAATTAAAATATACTATGAGTATTATTCTAGAAAATCTCACTCAATAGAATTTATAAATTTTTTGGATATGATTTCACAGTTACCTCTTAGTTTTAACCCCCTCTTAACCTTTTTGATAATTATCGTGATATCAATGTTTCTTCCTTTTCAAGGGTCAAGAAAGGTATCATAAAAAGACAAGTTACCCATAAGTAGAACATGAATGTAATTTCAAATCATATCCTATTAATTTGGAATAATATTTTTTCATGAAATTTAAATCATTAAATTAAATATTATTTTTCATAAAATCTCATTAATTTAATTTTCTGAAATACATGAATTATTATAAAATAGTATGTGTCTAACTCTTGTAAAATTGTTACAAAGTGTCATGGATTCAAATAAAATTAGAATATGGTCTAAATTTATTCATAAAATAAAACTGGTATTGTTTTAGTTATTATTTTTAACCTTATCTTTTTTTAACCGATTCGTTAACAAATTTTAACCTTAACCATAGTAATAACATTTTCAATATTAAAGGGTTATAATTTTACTTATAAGGTTAAATATACATAATAAATTAATAAGTGATGAAATTTTAGACCATATATCATCCTAATTATCTTTTTAGAAGAGTTTTATGATTTTGAAATAATTTTATAAAATATCCTTCATTTCATTTTTTAAAATACTTATTTAATTTGACATTAAAAAAATCAATAAAAATTCTTAATTAAAATATAAAACTTTAAAAAATCCCTATTAAGTTATATTAATCTATAAAATTATTGGCGAGCTATAATATACCAGAAAAAGTTTACTACTAAAATTTCAAAAATCATTTATATGATTTTTCAACTCCTTCCACAAACAATGTGTTAGTGTTGTATAAGTATTTAAGGTAATTATTTTATCACAAGAAATTGAAAATCAATTAAAAAGATAAAAATAATAATTCATATTTCAAATAAATATTTATAACCGAACATATCCTCTTATTCTATTAATGTAAAAAAGTTTAATGATATTAAAGTCAAGAAAGTGACAATTTATTAATTTGTTTACTAAAAATAATATAAATGTCATTTTCAAGGGAAAGTGGCAACAAAATTTCATATATTAGTATTTTTGATAGATATGGTCGAATTTATCCAATACAATTAAGTTAATTCAATTTTTGGGTTGATTTTGAGTCTTTATTTAATGGTTTTTACCATGTTTCACCCATTTTACCCTTACTAAGGTGACACATATTTACCAAGGTAACTATTCATAATGTAAAAAAATAAAAGATAAATATTTAAAAAATATAAGCATATTTATTTTCAATATTGTATCCATTTTTCAAGATTCCATTTCAAGAAGTTGTAGAAATTAATTTAAATAAATATGTGTAAAATACAATGAAAAATAGTTATTTGAAAATTGTGTTTTTAAGCCTAAACATTAATTTATATCCAAATCATGAAAATTTATTATTAAAATGGAATTAATTATATTATTATAAATAAAATGGGTTATATTTAACTAAATCCCAATTATAATGATACTTTTAAATGACTTCATTTTAATGAAAATAAATGACGGTATTTCAAAAATCAGTATTTTTCATGATTCACTAAAAGAGAAATCATCCAAAAATTTCACCCTAAACCAATTTTTTTATTCTAATTTCAATAAAAATTAATTTTATAAATTAAAATTTCTTAATGTGGCATAAATTACTTAAAATACTTTCTCATAAAAGGTAATAAAAATTATTTTTGAATAAAATGTATTTTTGAAACATAAAATGACTCCACTAAAAAATGAGTGCCCATTTCCAATACATTAATCAATTCATTTGTATGTATTATGACCATTATATATATATATATATTCCATAATTTAATTAATCATATTCATACCTTCCAATTCAATGTTCAGTCCACATATGAATTATAATATGTTATTTGTATATCGTGATTACACTAAAGCTTGATATTGCGTGTTAAGAAACCTATGGAGAATATTAATCTAAAATTTTGGGGTGTTATAGATAAAACAGTATGAAGTGAATATAGAACCTATGTTTTATTTTGGAGGTTTCAGACCAATATAGATGCTCCAAATGATCCTCAAAATTCTTATAACAAGTTTTATCTTATATGTCACCTAGAAATGAAACAAAAACATTGATTATTTTACTGAGAAGAAGTAAGAAAGTCTTACCTATAAATATATTTATTGGTAATAAAATGAAAAATTATGTATTTTAATGGGCTATAGAACTTTATTCGACCTTCAAAAAATCATATAAAACTCATAAAAAGTGTTATTAAAAAATTTCTAAACCAAAGAAAATTAAAGACTAGTCCCTTAAAGAGGTGTTATATTTTTTATCATCCATGGTTGAATGGACTACAGATCATACTCAATGATGTGGTGAATGAATATTATTTAACCCAAATCACCACATAAGAATGGTTATTAGGAAGTTATAGCAACAATCCTCATGTAGTTCCTCCTATGTAGTGTCTTGTGTAGCCTCCTTACTTTCATTGATAAATTTTAATCTTGATAAGAAGGAAGAATATAAAATGCATAATTTATCATACCATAAAATTCATGGATTTTTTTTCCACCTCTTCCTTTCTACTACTATCAGAAGATAATTCATATTAGACTCCATTATTTTCTATAAAATATTTCCACTTGTTCTATAGATTCCTTCCCCGATTCATAAAACACTTGTGCTACATTAGAAGTGTTATGTAATGGAGTGTGAGTGGATATTTTAGATTTAATATAATTGTAACTAAATGGTTTTAGGTTGGAATATTTCCCCTTCATATTATTAGTGATTAGTTCCATCTCTTCATGAAAGGTTATTGGGAACTCCCTACTTGAGTGTGTACACTAGGAAAACCCACAATATATTTGTTTTTTTCTCCTATGGATTACTTCTATTATATTCCTATGTGATAATACTAGTTTTCACTTGATTACTACTTTATACCATCATCTTTTGATATCCCTATAAGAACTATAATCTCTTATTTCTTAATATCAACTTAAACCACATCCCTTTATGTATAAGTACCTTCAAAAACTTTAAGGATTTCACAATGGTGTGGGTTTTGAATGTTCAACTTAGGGGAAATCATTTTTCAATTTATTTATAATAAAATTTGAATACAATTAGTCCATATAAGGTCTATTAACCTCATATATATCATATTCTTATTCATTCTCTCCATGAAATTTCTATAGAACATGTATGTAAGGGTCGGGAAAGACCATTCTAGTTTCTATTCAAATATGACTACCTCTCTTCCATAACCTTAATCCATGGAAAAATAAAAAACTTTTAAGACATAATAATTTAAACAATGAGTATGAGTTCTTAACTAAATTTTATGAAATGTTAAAACAAGAGAGTCCATAGTGTAATCATCACCCTAATGCGGTTCAGCTTGTGACTCTTATTACTCCATGAGTGACCTATAAAATTATTCAATATTATTGGGTAGTAGGTTGACATGAATTTTACACTCATCCTCTAAGTCATCTTACTCATAGAATGGTGATATGAGAAATTAATTCATAGATAATTTTTTAACGTGTTGGAATTACAGAAAGTATCTAATGGTCTCACAAAGTTCTAGAGCAATGGATTATATGTACTGAGGGACTAGATATCCTTTGATATCTTTGAGGATCACTATGAACACCTCATACTTAATAGTGGATCCTTTAACTCCCCTAATATATTTGGAAATAAATTCCACTATATCATTAAATTTAGAGGGAAAACACAAAATTAATTTTATGTTTTAAATTTTTTAATAATAACATATTGATATTTACAAGTGAATAAAATAAAATAGATTGATTGGTCTGGATTACTGATAATTGAACCAAATTTGAATGGTTATTTTTTATAGTGATGTCAAAAAGATATTTAAAAATTCCTTGTGAGTATAACTTGAATGTCGCAGACATGTTTTTTCATAAATACCTTAAAAATCATTATTTTTTCCTACATCTTAATATTTATTTGTTATTAAAAATGTAATTAAAGTGGGATATCATGGAAAATGTGAAATATTAATTATTAAAACAAATAAAAGTAATAAAAGTTATATCAAATGTTAATGAACCTATGTTAGGTTACATGGGAACTTAATTAGATCAAGATACTTTAAAAAATCATATGGAATGAATAATACTATAAGTTGTACATTACCTTCTATCTAAATTATGGTTTAAGTGCACCTAAAAACTCTCATTTGTATAATTAACTTCATTTCCTGCAAGGTGTAAAACAATGTCAAATAAATTTTTATAGGCACTACACAATCTGAACACCCTATCCCAATGTGAGCAGCATGTCCCCATACAATCGCAACTTCAATCTTAGGAAGAGTGTGTGGGGAGAAGGGAAAATTTGTGATAAAATCAAGAACACAACAAAAAATGGGAAGAGCATTAATGATAACCATAAATACAATTTCCTCTCACTCCTGGACACATCAAGGATGAGAAATAAACATTTCAGAATTGAGGAGTGTAGATTCAATAGGCAATGTGATTTCCCTTGGGGACCAAGCCTCAGGCCAATCTTCCATAACCATGGAAGTAGAAGATAACAATGAAGAATATAGATATGGAGAAAAGAAAAAATATATAATTATACTAATATACTATTAATAAGTAATAAACCAAAAATATATCTAAATTAGTACACTAATCCCTTGGTGGAGGACCTCCTCTATATTGGGTTTACCCTTTGAGTTATAATCATCTAACCCCTTTTTTCAATATAATTTCAAGGGGAATTGAAATAGAAATATCCATATCAAAAATTATTCCCTTATTCAATATCCCTCTACAAGGACTACCTTTTATTTCTACTCAATCAATTTCAACATATTCCCATGATTGATCTTTTAATGAAATTGGGTAATGATTAGATGATATGTGGTTCCAGTGGAGGGATTAATGTGAAGTAACACACCTTCTTTGAGATCTAGGTTGGGATTTGCTACACTACACTGATGAGGAACATAAAATTTCCTCATGATTAGGGGTGTAACCTTCCAGTAAAGTATCTGAGAGGCAAGAAGGATTTTTAATTTGAATTTTAGGTAACCCTGATTTATTTTTAGATTATGAATTTTAATCCGACATAGTAATTAGAAATTATGGAGTTACAATATGATGAAAGGAATTAGCATGTCAATGAGTAAGACCATAACACATGGGATTCTTCTTGAATGATTATTACATACAATATAAATTCATGTGTTTAAAATTCAATGGAGGAAATTTATTTTAAATCTAGAGATTAGTATAAGAGAACTTAAGTTTGCCTTATACTAGTTATAGATAACAATATTTCTTCTAATGTGAGTTCTGATTCACCATGCATGAGGTGGGCACTCAAATAAGGAATCCAAAACCTACGCCCAGTGATTCTGTTGTTAGTGGTTAATTCCTATTATATAGCATCGAATTAGTTAACTTGATTTGACAACCATCTCAACTAAATTATTAATAACCATGTCATCAACCATGAGACAATTCTGCCACTATAGGGCTTTATTCATATGCAACGTGTTGGTTATTTAATCTAATGTAGATAGAACTCCTTATTCTAGAACAACATCTGGTAATTATAAAATGTGGATAAATTTTTAGAATTTAATCTTATGTATCATCCTTCCCCTTTGTTAAATCGCCCATGAGCTTATCCCCAACTAGGTCAAACTCATAAAAGGTTTATAAACCTACACCTTCACTACTAGAGTTTTAGTTTTTCATGTTATTAAGGTTTGTATGACCTCCATTATGTAGTTTCTCTATTTTCCCCCAATTTCCTACCTCCCAAATCTAGTATCCCTTCCTCCCACATCCCACTCTTTCTCCCCCATCCTATATTTTTGATCCCCATCCACTTGCTCCCACATGTCCCACCATCATCAAGCCCCGCTACTAGCTCACCCTCTCCAACATCACCATACTCCACCGCCATTAATCCCCCACTGGCCACTCTAACATCTCCCATCACCAGCTCCCCCCACCCCCACAACCCCCACCATTGAGATCCCACTACCCGCTCCCCCCTCTTTATCAACCATTGAGCCCTACCACCTGATCCACCCTCTCTCACAACATAAAATCTAGTTTCCCTCTCCCAAAAATTCAAATCCAGATGCCCACTTCTTCCTCTCCAATGACATTAATCCCCACCACCATAGATCCATTTCCAACTACTTCTCCCTCTCCTACCACCGTTGAGACTCTAAATTAAAGATTTATTTTAAAAATATATATATTACATTCTGATATATATGAAATGGTGTCTCTTATTATTATATACCAAAATATATATGATTAATTCAATGTATATTTCTCCTATTAAGGATTTTATGAATTGGAATGTTTATTGTATAAACTAATTACATAAATATTGCTGGAAAAGATTATGCAAACACTTTTTAAATGCTTCCTGACACAATGAAGTTTTGTTAAAATTTAACTTTTTATTAATTTTGATTTCATTCATTTTAATATCTATTTAGATAAATGTTTTTTGTGTTAAATTGAAATATATTCTATATGGCCATATTCATGTCTTAGATATAATCATTTGGATTTATACACTACAATAGAGTCAGGTAAGAATTATATATTTATATTGTATGAAGTTAATTTTATATTCATGTTTTATATTTTATTCATTGTGGAATTATTAGAATTTATATAATATGCACATGCTTAATTTAATTTACTATAAAATATCAAGCTTCAATAATTTATAATATATCTATACTAATTCATTGAATAAAATACTATGAAATATCCTGATTTATACTATTTACTACACTGTAAGTGTTTTATTGATGAGATATTACCTTACTATTATATTTATAAATTCATTATGTGTTTACATAAATCTTTCAGAGTTTAAACTTCACATGTATATGTCATTATCATATTGATGTTTTAGATAGAATACATCCTATTTTTTACTGCTATGGTCCTAATATATAGCTATATAGAATATGTATACATATATTGAGTACAGTTAATGATATTTGTATTCTATATATAGTATTCATAGTGAATATATATATATATGTTTCATATAATTAACTATGAAATATCAATTTTTAGTAATTTTAAAAATACATGTTCTAATTCGTTGAATAAATACAAGGAGTATAGTTTAGTGAATACATAAATCAAATAATTATTATATAAAAACTATATGTAGTTAAATACAATTTAAAATGCTACCATTTTGGAATATTTTTTTCAAATATATTTTTACTTTTTATTATATTTCAAACTAGTCACATTAGAAAATTTTTTAGTTATATATTTTACATATTAAATTAAAAATATATGTTGCATTCCCATATTGATGTCTCTTGTATAAACCCCCTTATTGTTTGTAGTTTACGTGATCTATGTGTTATATATTTTACTCTCTCTTTATTCATTGCCCTAAATTGAAACTAAAGGTTTATATTATTTACTTTGAAATGTCCAAATTCGTTATTTTATGAACCGTTGGATGTCACTCATTGAATGAAGATTAAGTGTGTAGTTTTGGGACTATACTACTTTCATAAAGATTCTTGAAAAGATTTATGTAGTTTAGTTTGTTGTATAAATTCTTTGCTCCTGGCCTTTTAACATTCTAATATATTAATACTTTCTTTAATATTTAAAAATAGTAGAGGTAATACATATTTATATATATGTTTTATGTGTTGAATTTTAAATGTAAACTAGAATTACATATTGATGTATGAGATATAATACCACATCTTTTACTTTCCATTAACAAAATATCTATTTAGGTAAGAGTTTTATACATATTTTCTATGCATTAAATGATATATATATGTTCTATATTGTACTAATTTTGTATTAAATATATTTTTCTGAATCTGAACACATTCACATAATTGAAAGTAATGTATATAACCTTACTAATTTTTAAAATACTTGACCTAATTCATCAAATAAGGATTATGGGTATAGATTACTAATTAAGTTGACTGAATATAGATTGCTCAAAAATTGTATATAGTTAAACTGATTGAATAATGATTAGGTGTATATATTACATATTAAAATAATTTAGAATTAATTATCTTCATTTTCTTATTTCATTAAACACTGTAATGAATACATTGTAGTCATGTACCATGAGTTTTTTTTGAAAAAAAACAAAGGTACATTAAATTTTAACTTCAAAAATTAATATTAAGAATACAATTTATTTATTATTTTCTAATTTCATAATATATTATTTATTTTCATTGTTAGATATCATAATTATGTTTCTGATGTCTTTGGTTCACGTATTTATACATTTACAACATGTTAATACAATCAAAACCTTGGATTTAATTTATTCCTAAATTCCTTTCCAAGTATAGTGTTAAAGTTTGAATGATAGGATGATAAGGTTAAATCCAAATATCCAGATAACAGAAAACATATGAAGATGGTGTGGTGTCTTTAAAAATATCTCAATTTTACTATTTCTATTTTATATTTATTTTCATTCCATTTATATTCACATGATGCCTTAATCACATTATGTTTTTATTGGCTCCCAAACTTACATGTTTCATTTCCTGCTTCTAAAGTTCATATTCTTTGAAATATGATTTCACAAATAATTGGAGAGTATTTTCCATTGCAATAATATATTATCTTTATATAAAAATGGTGAAAAAAATAATTACCATGGAAATTTTATACTTTTCTATAATTGTAATTAGATTCTTTGTTTATGTATATTATACTCAAAATACTTTTGTTCTAGATATGTTATTTTATACTTATTTTTCTGAAAAATATTACTCTTTATAATATCTGTTATATCAAAATGGATATTTGATATATTTTCGTTTGTTCATTAATTTCCACCTTCATCATAACACATCTAACTCATATTTTAGTCATTTATTTTTATCATTATTCTCCATCCATTAAATTCATCAATATTAGTTGTCATCTTCTAGAAGTTGTTAATATGCATTACTTGTATAAAAGTTCTCTATATTTTTATTTCTTCTAAGATTCATTATAATTATATGGAAAGTAATTAAACTCCTCTAATCTGACTTTAATCAAGGCATGTCTTGATTTATTCTTGTGTTATTCATTAAATTATAAATTAAACATTCCACTTTTGTTTGTATTAATCTATATGCATTTAATTTTATTTATCCATGATTATTTTGGATTCATTTATTTTTTGTTAATTTTAATTATCTTATTATGGTCCTAATGAATGGTGGTTTCTTGTATATGGTGACACCATGCATATTAGAGCCTCAACTTGAAGTTTCATGTAATTATATTTTTTTCTATTATTTACATCCACAATATTCAAGAATATATCATAAATTCTAGGAATGTTTAGTTACTTATTACCATTATTCAGTTTTATATATGGATGGTCATTAAACCTTGATCTATAAAAAATAAAGAATTATTCTTTCTAATTTATAGTTGATTTGGACTTAGGTTATTTCACTACGCAATATTATTTTTGTTGAATTATTTTTTCCATTCTGTATAAATTCTATATTATTTTCTAATTTATATCTCATTTAATGACATAGGGTCAAAACAAACTGAAAAACCTTATAATGACATTAAATAAGACAAAAAACTATAAAATGATTTTAAAAATGCTAGTGTTGACAGAATTTCAACCTAAGGTGTTGTTTTCTTTGGATGACTAAAGAGATACTTTTATTGTTTTAAATAATCAAAACATACATTTAATGGTCATATCTATTGAAAATGACCTCAAAATGATGAATAATTATAGTAAAAACATCCTAGTATAATGTTTTATTTGTGTAAAAATACTAAATGTTTATCAGATGTGTAGAGTGCTCTAAATAACCAAATAAGAAATTTTTAACGATTTGATTCCCATAAAAAATGTGCATCCGAGGGTCAAAACCAAAAAAAATGACATCTGAATACTATGAAATCATAGGAAATCAACCATGCAAGGAATTATTAAATGGAAAAGTATAAAAAATATCAATCCATGTATAATTTTAACCTATATGACTTAAAAAACACTTTTATTATTTTAAAACACTAAAACAAGATTTTAATGATAAGATTCATAAAAAACGGCCACAAAATGAGGGTAAATCATAAGAAAGATATATTAGTTTTATTTTTCACATGTTATAGAAAACAAAACATCAATTGGATGTGCATTATACTCATAAAAATTGAATAAATAGTTTTTAAATATTTGATTCCCTTTAAAAACATGCAACTGTGGATCAAACCCAATTCAAAACACTCTGAATGACATGAAATCAGACCAAAAAACATAGAATGCTTTGTGAAATTGTGAAATTGATAAAACATCAATTGAAGGATTCATTTTATTTGGATAAATAGAAACATATTTTTAGGGTTATAAAACACTATAACATATGCATAATGGTCAAACCCATAGACAACGGTCTTCGAATGAGGTGAAATCATAGGGAAACCATCTAAGTATTGTTTTTGACATGTATGGGTAGACATAACATCAAACAAAAATTTGGTTTATTTGAAACAACCAAATAAAAAAATATATGGTTTGACACCTTTTAAATACATGTATATGAGTGTTAAAATAAACCAAACTACTAAAAAAACTCATGAAATCAGACAAAAACAATTGTATAGTTATTTTTTAAATGTTTGACTTTATGAAACTTCAATATGAGGTTTCATTTTCCTGATTTGACTAAAAAATTATTGTTTTAAAATGCTAAATCATGTTTTAAATGTTTCGATCCCAAGAAAACTACCTTAGAATGAGGGGACATCATAGGACAATAATATTAGTATTATTTATGATGTTTATGAGTAGAGGACATATAATCAAACATGTGGCCTATCCGAAATAACTGAATATGTAGTTTTTAAAGGTTTTACACCCTCTAAAAAATGGATATGGGGATCAAAACTAACTGAATGGTCATCGAATATCCAGAAATAGGAAGAAAAAAATTAGAGTTATTTTTTAAATGTTTGAGTGGATAAAATTTCAATATGATGATTCATTTTCTCAGGATGACTGAAAACATAATTTTATTATTTTAAAACACCAAAACTTGTGTTTAATGGTCATACTCATATAGAATGGACTTCATATTACTTGATATCATATGAATACAATATTAATGTTATTTTTGACATGTATGAGAGGATGGAATGTCAATTGGACTGGCAGTCTATCTGGAATGACCAAATGCACAATTTTTAAATATTGGAGGCCCATTAAAAATTTGCATCAAAGGGTAAAAACAAACATATTGGCCTCTAAATGCTATTAAATTGGATGAAAACAACTACACATTGATTTTATATACTTTTTGTAAATAGAATGTCAATATGAAATTTCTTTTTCCTGATATAACCTGAAACTTAATTTTATTTCTTCAAAATAATAAAATATGTGTTTAATGGTCATATCAATAAACAGTGACCTATAAATGGTGTGAAATAAAAGAAAAACCATATTAGTATTATTTTTTAAAAGTTAATGCATATGAAATGTCAATAGGAGTGAGGTCTTCTTGAAATGACTGAATAAGTAGTTTTTAATGGTTTGATTCCCTTTAAAAACACACATCTGGTGGTCAAAACCAACTGAACAGCTTCTGAATTCCATAAAATCAAATGAACAAACTTTAAAATTTATTTGAAATGGTGGAGTAAAAATAACTTCAATATTATGTTTTGTTTTACCAATGTTATTGGAAACACGCTTTTATAGTTTTAAAACACCCAAAAATGCATTTAACGGATAAATCCCTAAAAAAACAGGCTCAGAATGATGTGAAATCATAGGAAAACTATCTTAGTATCATTATTTATGTGAATAAGAAGATTAAATATCAATTGGATATGTTGTCTATCAGAAATGATCGAATAAACAATTTTTTAATGGTTTGACTCCCTTTAAAAACATGTGTGTGAGGGTCAATATAAACTGAATAACCTCCAAATTTTATGAAATCTGATGAAAAGATCTATACACTAATTTTTGAAATGGTTGAGTATAAATAAAATCAATATGAGGTGTATTTTTTCTGATATGACTTGAAACACACTTTTATTGATTTAAAGCACTAGAACATGCATTTAATGCTCAGATATATAAAAAATCCCTCAAAAGAGGTCAAATACTAGGAAAACTCTGTTAGTAATATTTTGGATTGTTTAGAGTCAAAAAATGTCAGTTATACATGGGGTTAACCTAGAATGAATGAATAGTCATTTATTAAAGGTTTGACGCCCTTTAGAAACGTGTATCTAGGGGATAAATCCAACCAAATGGCCTCCAAATGTTGTGAAATCATACAACAACAATAGTATAGTGATCTTGGAAATAATGGGGTAGATATAATGTAAATCAAATTTGTCTTTTACCTAAGATGCCTAAAAATAAACTTTTATGGTTTTAAAACACCAAAACATGGGTTAGATGGTCAAATACATAGAAAACATTCCCATAATGATATGAAATCATTAGAAACCCATATTTATATTATTTTTTATGTGTATGAGTAGTGGGATAGTCATTCTGATGTGAAATCTATTCGTAATAACCAAATAAGTAGTTTTAAAAGGTTTGATTCCCTTTAAAAATTTGCATTCAAGGGTCATAACCAACCAAACAACCTCTGAATGTTGTGAAACTAGATGAAAACAACTATACATTAATTTTTTAAAATTTTTAGTAGAAATAAAATCAACATGAGGTGTCATTTTCTTTATATGACTAGAAACACACTTTTATTATTTTAAAAATCTAGATCATGCGTTTAACAGTCAGATCCTTAAAAATGATGTTAGAATGATTTGAAATCCTAATAAAACCATACTTATATTATTTTTTATGTTTGTGAGAAGAGCACATATCAATTGGATGTGTGGTTTTCCTTGAACAACCGAATTATCAGTTTTTAAAGGTTTGATACCCTTTAAAAACATGTGTTTGGGGGGGAACCAACAGAATGGGCTCTAAATATTGGTAAACCATTATATAACACCTATTTTATGATTTTTAAAATAAGGTATCATAAATAGCATCAATTCATGGTTCATTTATCATAAGATGACCAAAAATTCACTTTTATTGTTTTAAAATACCAAATTTCACGTTTAACAGACATATCCATAATTAATGTCCTCATAATGACATGAAATCAGAGAAAACACATCTTAGAATTATTTTTGACATGTATGAGTATAATAAACATCAATCATATGTGTGGTCGGCTATAAAAACTAAATAATATGTTTTTAACAGTTTGATGCCCTTTAAAAATGTGTACACAGGCATAAAAACCCACTAAATGACCTATGAATACTATAAAATCATACAAAAACTAAATAATAGTTTTTGAAATAGTCAACTATATAAAACATCAATCTGATGTGACATTTTTTGGGGATGACAAAAACACACTTTTATTGTTTTAAAACACTAAAACATGCATTTTACTGTCATATCCATAGAAAACTACCTTAGAATGAGGTAGAATAATTGGAAAATTTTCTTAGTATTATTTTTAATATTTAAGAGTTGGTGACATGTCAATTTGATACAAGGTCTATTTGTAACAACTGAATATGTTGTATTTAAATGTCTGATGCCTTTAAAAATGTGTTTTCATGGCTCAAAACTGACTGAATGACCTCTTATTGTGGTGAAATCATATTACAACAACTATACATTTATTACTTTAATGGTGTAGTACACATATCATTAATATGACGTGACTTTTTTCTAGGATAATGGAAAGGGAACATTTAATATTTTAGAACTCAAAAATGCACATTTAATGATTATATCAATATAAAATGACATCAAAATGAGATGGAATAATAAGAAAACATTCTTAGTATTATTTTTGATGTGTATGAGTAGAAAAAATGTCAAGATTATGTGTGTTCTATAAAAAAACTTATAACTGATTTTAAATGGTTTTAATCCCTTTAGAAATATGTTTTAAGGGGTAAAAACCAATTAAACGATCCTCAAATGCCATGAAATATAATGAAAACAACCATACAATGAATTATGAAATGTTCGAGTAGAAAAAACATCAATTTGAGGTGTTATTTTCTCAGGATGTCCTAAAATAGACTTTTCTTATTTAAAAATAGGAAAACATGGGATTAATGGTAAAATCCATTGAAAACAGTATCTGAATGAGGTTAAATAATTGAAAAACTATCTTAGTATTATTCATAATGTGTACAAGTATATGACACATCAATACGATCTGTAGTCTACTTAGAATGATCGAATAATAAGTTTTAAATTTTAAAAAATGATTATAAAATATTAATTTATATTGAAAATCAAATGGGCTTGGACTATTATACAAATTTTTAATTTAAATATTCTATATTATTTTAATTATTAGTTTTTTTATTTTTTAATGCACAAATTATTTTATTAATTTGTTTCATATTATTTTTTATTTGATTGTCGGAGTAGAACTTGGAATATTATTAGAAAAAGATACTTATGAGCCTGTGATATTGTATATTATGGTGATATATATTCAATTTTTAAATTATAGTAGATGTTTTTTTAAATAATTCAATATATTTTTTAAAATATATCTACAGAGGCTGCCAAATGGTAGTCACTATATCATAGACCAAGGGACCCTATAGAGACTTATATATGGTAGCTAATTTAGGAAATAGTGACGGATTATAAGAATCCACTAGTTGGAGGTCATTAGGAAGTCACAGTATTCCTTTAGAGATGACCTGTCATGGCCTCTAAAGACGTTTTTCTACTAGTGATTTATCAATTTATTTTCTTTATAGGCTATCTAGAACACTTTTATTCACATTCATAAACACTTTAACTTCAGTAGAAAAGGTGTAATCTTATACATATACTCAATAACTTATCTATCCTAGTTGACCCATACGTATGGTTTTTTCACTTTACGTGTAATCCACTTAACTCTTAAAATCATTCCTGGATATTATTGTAAATGATCTAAAACTAAATATATCAATTAAAACCATGAATTTGAGAATTTTATAATTTCATTCAATTTTATTCCCATAAATAGTAAAATGTGATAAATATAAAAATATTGAAAAAATTATGGGGATATTTTCAGTGAATAATGAAATGAAAAAATTTTAATTTCATGCTCAATCAGTAAGTCCTAAGTAAAATCCTTCAAATTATAATTACATATGTTTTATGTGTCATTTTATATTCCTAATTTTATAGGTTTTCATTGGTCCTCAGACTTGACATTATTATTAATTCATATGATGAGTTTTGTACTTTTATATGGATAAAAACGTGATGATGTATTCTCATAGTAAGGTTTCAAACGTTTTGTGTATTATAAGTGATGTGGAAATAATTTAATAAAAAAATTATTTTATCTTCCATGATAATAAAAAACGGTATTGATTTCCATATGAGTAAGATGATAGAGCCCTGTATAAATTCATTTTTGTGGTAGTTTATATAAAATCTCATTCAGAATATCGAATAAAGATAAATCGAGCATAGGGGGTGATAAACAAGTTATGGATCTTTCTTGATGAGATATCAATAGAAAAATTGATTATGTTACTCAATATAATCCATAAGGAGTTTTTTGTTGTTATGACATTAAATTTTCTCTTTGTGGGAAGTTTAACATGTTTCTAGATGTTGATCTTGAACATTAGGTAAGCTCACCTAATGCCATTGGAAAAGAGACCTAGAAGGTTACACACTAAGTCCATCTAAAATATCATTAAATTCTATCAAATTTCATATTATTAATAAATATTATTCTTTACATATTGAATAATAATTATTTCTATAAAGTTTATTGGAGAGATTGAATCAAGAGATATTTGAGTTTAGAATATATGAATTTAAATATTTTATCTTGTTTAATTATTCACAAGATAATAATAAAAAATTGTAATGGCCCGAACCTCTCCGGTCCATTACTTTGTGAAATGTTGGTGTTGGAGGTGTTCTAGGAGGTCAAGAGGACTTATCCCCAACACTTTGCCAATTTTCCAGTTCTGTGAACAGTGTTTCCAGTTTTATGAACAGTAACAGATCGGTAGCACAGATCGGTAGCACAGATCGGTAGCACAGATCGGTAGCACTGATCGGTAGCACTGATCGGTAGCACAGATCGGTAGCACAGATCGGTAGCACTGATCTGTAGCACTGATCGGTAGCACTGATCAGTAGCACTGATCGGTAGCACTGATCGGTAGCACAGATCGGTAGCACAGATCGGTAGCACAGATCGGTAGCACAGATCGGTAGCACAGATCGGTAGCACTGATTAGTAGCAAAGATCGGTAGCACAGATCGGTAGCATAGATCGGTAGCACAGATCGGTAGGTGTACAGTAACAGTGGGTGAACAGTGTTTCCAGACTCCTACAGTTTTGCCCCTTTTTGATGTTTCTTTTGACGTAAAATACATTTAAAGCCTTGTTTTTAAGGGCTCTTAAGGCCGTTTCAAATGCCATAAATCCTATATTAATTATTCCCAAGGCTTGGAATGTTTTACTTGGTCAAACCGCGTGGGTTAATGTGATCCGTTTTTAATGGATAATTAACCGGATCTTAAACCGGCACCTTGTTAAATCTTAAAAAGGGATGAGATATCATTCTCCCTTGTTCTTTCCCTTTGTTCTCCACAAAGAGGCGCTAGAACCTTTCAATCCTTCCCGTAGGAGTTGCACAATCAACCTTTACTCCTAGGATCAGTTCCGCTCTGTTGGATGCAACCGAGCCGTGTCGATCAATCTTCGATATAAGCATCCTCCGGTGGATGCAGTTGTCACAAGGGGAGGATCGTGACCTGTTGTGTGGATAAAGGACGTCAAGAACTCTTCGAGGTAGGGGATTCATGGCTTCTCTAATTGTATATGTGCAATCGTAGAATTATCATGATTTATCTCTTTGGATTACAATGAAATTGACCTAATTAAATACTTGAACCGGATTAAAAGAATTGGTTGATCGCATGCTGTTGCTTTATACCGTGATAACGGTTTGCCTCATGTTTTCCTAGATATAGTGATATCTATGTTTTCTTTGATTTGTTGTTCGTTCATGTTAGAAATTGATAATGAACGTAAAGCCGGAATTAATTGTTAATTAATTAGGTAAAGATAAATAGGCATGTAAATTAATCTGGTTATTGTCGTTGTTGTAGTTGTTCTAATTTGAGGATAATCAAATTAGGGAAGTAAGCATGGTTATTAAATTGTGATAGCTTGCTGATTAGGTATCCATGATTGGAACCTACGAATAACAAATCTTCTAATTCCATATGGATTAGAAAACAGATTATGTGGGAATTTCAAAAGGGTTCTGAGTTACCCGCTTGCTTGTAAGGCTGAATGCCTTGTGGTTTGGAGCTCTGAGTGCTCATTGTGTTTGAAGGCTGAATGCCTTGTTAAAGGGCCGAGATCCCATTTTGTGATGTTTGTTTTTCATGCTGCTTGTGCTGTGATGTGAGCCTGGATGGTTGTTGTGATATGTGGAGGCATGGAGACTTGTGGTTGTGGCAGCGGATGACGCCTAGTGTGGCGAGATGCATCGGTTTATGCATATGGGTATCGGGGAGGAAACCAAGGGTGATGGTATGAGATGAATGTGATGGTTTGATGTTGGTGGTTTGGTTTGGTTGTTTTTCTGCTTTACTTTTCCCCACTGCTCAAGGCAGCTGGTCTTTCTTACCCTCTTTCCAAAGGAGGCGAAGACACGCGGGGTATGCCACGTGCTTTCCGTGTTTAGCCTCTCGATGGAGGATGGGTCTATGCTCTTTCTATAGGCGGAAAAGACTCGACGGGTAGTATATCTACTCACCGTGTTGAGCCTCCTTTGTGTTTAGAATCATAGGATGCTTTTCTAGAATGCCTGGGAATGTGGAAAAGTAATTCTGTAAGGGATGTTTGATTAAATGGTGAAAATCCACGGGGATGGAGATACTGGAATTTAAAGGTGATGTGAATCTTAAAAAGGAGTAGTTGTTTTTGAAAGTGATGCCAGTTCAGTTTAATGTGGAATTGTTCATTCTTAATTAATGTTTAAAGAATTAATTAATGCACAGTGGAACTGATAAATGAGAATAGAGTAATCTAATAAATCTCATCAAATGTTTGTGTGCTTATAGGATACCTAGTCTTTGAAGTAGCAGCCTGGAGTCTGAGAGACGTTAGCTACAGTTGTATCTATGACTAGGTAATGCCCATAGTGTGGATGTGAGTTACTTATATATTCTGTACTTTTTGTGTTTCTATACGCTACTCCACCCTGTCGGTAAGGGCAACTGACACCCCGGGGATTCTGAGCCCTGGGGGGGTGTTTTCCCCAACATTCTGATGGGAGGTTGAATGGCTGACTACCCTCTTTGGCTCCACTCTCTTCTCTTGGTAGATACTTGTGCCATGAGGCACAGCGGTTAGTTAGCCCATATATGTGTGTAGAGGGCTGTAATGGCTTGTGGTTATTCACACGCATATATTCTGGATATAGTATCCTACGGACTACTATAGGTGTAACGTGTATAGGCTATGATGGCTTGAGGATCCTTACTCGGCGTATGGGCTGTAATGGCTTGAGGTATTATACCCGACGTATGATACACGTTATGCGGGCTGTGGTGTCTCCCGGAAATTACCTGGTTACTTTTGGTTATAAGGACGGTGTGGTGCTTCGCCCTGGTGTCTGCGGGAAAGCCTATGTGGTGCACGAGGTGCAGATTGTGGAGCTTAGCCCAGGTGTCTGCGGGCAAGCCTTTGGAGAGAGATGCACAGGACGTATGTCGTTGGGGCAAAGCGGCAAACCAGTGGGGAAGTAGTAGCGGGGTACCCTTGATATTCTTTACTATATTCCATATTCTTGTATGTGTTACTTGGTGAGAGTAGCCATGGTGAGGTTGGGAATATAGTATACCTGTTTAGGTGACGAGTTAGTTTCACTTGTTGTTCAATGGGCTTTAGCATGCTTTCTTTACTTTTGCACGAGAGGCTTGGGGAGGATCCTACTGAGTATACTGTTATACTCACCCTATGTACATATAAACTGTTTTTCAGGTCACTTGGAGCAGGTTGGAGATCAAGCTGGTTACTACTAGCTTGCGGTTGGAGGAGGAGCTGTTCGGGCTTGTGGTCACTGCCGTTTTACTTTCTTTTGGGTACTTTTAGTTTTCCATTTCAGTTGTAGTACTTTTGCATGACATTTCATATATGTACTTGGTTTCCTTTTATATCTCTGTTCTGAGTTGGAGTTGGTTGGAGTCTATTCTATCTCTCTCTTCTGCATGTGTTCTCTTAGAGGGTAATGCCTCCCATTTGTATGTTTATTATACCCTCGGTTCTAGTCGCCAACCCGGGGCCTACTGGAGGCGGGACTCGGGGGTCATTATCTCCCTTTTCACATTGTCGGCCCAGGAGGGGTACACCTTGTGGGGAGGGGGTCGTGACAGAGTGGTATCAGAGGTCTGGTTGAGGGATAGGATGGAGTTTGGTGTTAGGAACAGGTGAGGATGCATGGGATGGTAGGGCAATGGTGTCATTCATGTTTAGAAAGTGGGGTAAACACTGGAGACCGGCAGAGACATAGACATTCAGGGCCCCCTATGATTTGTTGCACGGACCATTAAGTTTACAATGGCTACTAAACAAGTGATACCGATTGCAGGGTAGAGACCTAGGAAAGGATCATGCATCATTATACTTTGCGCTTGTGTTTGAATGGGTAGACCTTGGGATAGGTAACCAAAAAAATTAATAAAACAAAATAATTAATTAATTAATGTTGAGTCTTCCATATTCCAGGCTTAGGAGCTCTAACGGTTGTTATTTTACAGGTATGGCTCCAGGTCGACGTCCTCGTCAGGTTTGCACAGAAGGTGCCCAGCAGGCTGTTCCAGCAGATCGCCGCCGGGTAGAGGTTGATGACGATGACACTTGGAGGAAGACACTCTGAGAGTTCCAGCGCCAGAGTCTACAGAAGTACGAGGGCTCCGTTTCAGATGTAGTCACAGAAGACTGGTTGGAGGAGGTCTAGATAGGCTTCATTTCAATTCGTGCTCGGAAGGAACACTGGGTGTCCTTGGTTGTGACGATGTTGCGTGGAGCGGCGAGAAAGTGGTGGTTCTTGCTCCTTGGGGATCGTGAGGAGTCAGCGATCTCATGGGAGGAGTTTCGAGACAGGTTTAGAGTCGAGTTTCTTTCATCGACTGCGAAGGCGTCCAGTCGCCAGGAGCTACTCACCCTTCGACAGAGGAGCTCCAGTGTTCGAGAGTTTGGAATCCATTTCAGGAACCTTCTACGATATGCTTCAGACCTGTTACCAGATGATGAGGCCAGGGCGAGGCATTTCGAGGAGGCTTTGCGTCCAGAGATCCAGCGCCAGGTCACCCCATTTATGCTGAAGACATATCTTGAGGTGCTGGCAAGGGAAGAGGTGGTTGAGAGGACTTTGACCAGGACCGGATCGTCACGAGAGGGGAATCGTCATGATTCCTCACGAAGCAGAGCTGTGGTTCGGGGTTCTCGGTTTTCAGGACAGAAGAGTTTCCGTTCACCTGGGGGTTGGTCCCAGCCCTTCCCATTTCGTTTCTCCAGAGGAAGAAACTCTCAGGCCTATGCCAAGGGATCAGGCGCTTGTTTTTCTTGTGGTGGTTGTGGTCATCAGCAGTGGGAGTGCCCGACTTTTTAGAGCAGTCATCGTGCACCAGGCACTCCACTCCAGGTTCCTCCGTTGAGGCAGTTCCAGCCGAGGCAGCAGCAGCAGGTTGCACCAGCTTTAGATCACCCGAGGGTAGATGGAGCAGGCAGAGGACAACCCCATGATGCTCCCTGTCCTCAGAGAGCAGAGTGTGGCCATGGTGGTGGTCGTCATCAGGGTTAGAGAGGCCGCGGAGGTGGTCGTGGTCAGCTTCATGCTCTAGCGTTGCCAGCCCCAGGCGAGCCAGATGTCGTTCGAGGTACCCTTTGCTAGTTTTCTACCTTGGTGTATGCCTTGTTTGATTCAGGAGAGACACACTCCTTTATATCCCCTACCCTTGTCCACGCTTTGGGACTTGAGGTAGAGAGGCTTCTAGTTCCCTTGGCGTTGACTACACCAGTTGGAGGTCGAGCTAGCATGTTTGAAGTATGTAGAGACTGTGAGATAGTGTTGGGGCAGCACCGCTCTTGGGGAGATTTCCTATGTTTACGAATACAACCATATGATGTCATCCTCGGCATGGATTGGTTGTATTCGGTGCAGGCTATTGTGGATTTCTACAGGAAGAAGGTCGTTTTCTTTGATGAAGATGGAGAGGAAGTAGTGTTTGTTGGTGAGAGAGATCCTCGGATGAGTCATAGACGAGTTTCATCCTTATCATCCATGATGGCTGGGATGATGCTGAGTTCTTCAGAGGTTCAACAGTTGGCGTTTCCTAGGGTCGTAGAGGAGTACCCTGATGTCTTTCCAGAAGAGGTTGTATCCTTACCCCCTCGACGAGAGATCGAGTTTGGGATCGAGCTACAGCCAGGAGCGTCTCCTATCTCTATGTCTCCGTATAGGATGGCCCCTTCTGAGTTACGAGAGCTACGTATTCAGCTCGATGGTCTGTTGCAGTGTGGTTTTGTTCGGCCAAGTGTGTCACCTTGGGGTGCACCAGTTTTGTTTGTGAAAAAGGCTGATGGCAGTTTGCGGTTGTGCGTCGATTATCATCAGTTAAACAAAGTGACAATAAAGAACCGCTATCCTCCCCCGCGGATTGATGACCTATTCGATCAACTGAAGGGTGCAAGTTGGTTTTCAAAGATAGACTTGCAGTCAAGATATCATCAGATGCGTGTAAAGGATGAGGATATCCCGAAGACTGCTTTCCGTTGTCGTCATGGGCATTATGAGTTTGTTGTAATGCCATTCGGCGTGACAAATGCTCCAGCTGTTTTCATGGGGTTGATGAATGTTGTGTTCCGTGAATTCCTGGACAAGTTTGTTGTGGTTTTCATCGACGACATCCTTGTGTACTCCACATCTGAAGAGGGGCATGCAGAGCATCTACGAGCCGTTTTGGGAGTTCTTCGCCAACATCGGTTGTTTGGGAATTTGTCCAAGTGTGAGTTCTGGTCTCAAGAAGTTCGTTTCTTGGGACATGTTGTGTCCCAACAGGGAGTAGTTGTGGATCCTTCGAAGATAGAAGCAGTGGTGTCTTGGCCAGCCCCCAAGACCGTGTCGGAGGTGCGAAGTTTCCTTGGTCTCGCAGGCTATTATAGGAGGTTTGTGGATAATTTCTCCCGAGTTGCGACTCTTCTGACAGCTTTGACCAGGAAGGATCAAGCATTCATATGGACTGATCAGTGTCAGACATCTTTCGAGTATCTAAAGGAGAAGTTGGTAAGTGCTCCAGTCCTTTGTCTTCCAGCGGAGGGAGTCTAGTTTGATGTTTTCTGTGATGCTTCACATCTGGGGCTAGGTTGTGTTCTCATGCAGAAGAGGTCTGTTGTTTCTTATGGGTCTCGGCAGTTGCGTCCCCATGAATGCAACTATGCCACCCATGATCTTGAGTTGGCAGCTGTGGTGTTTGCGCTGAAGTTGTGGAGACATTACCTCATTGGCGAGCGCTTTTTGGTTTTCACCGATCATAAGAGTTTGAGGTATGTTTTCTCTCAGCGGGATTTGAGCTTGCGGCAGCGTCGGTGGATGGAGTTCTTGCAGGAATACGACTTTGAAATATCGTATACACCTGGGAAGGGAAATGTTGTTGCTGATGCCATGAGCCGAAAGTCACGTAATGATGTTGTGCGTGAATCTAGTGATTCTTGGAGAGTGATGGAAGAGCTATCATCATTGAATCTTGATATGGGACAAGTTGGGGGTAGAGGCTGCCTTTTCCAGATGACGGTGCAGTCATCCCTGATGCAGAAGGTGGAAGAGTCTCAGTTGGGTGATCTAGAGGTGGAAATTTGGAGAGACAGAGTTGTATGGGGTGAGGCCCCTGATGGTTGGTCGGAGGATGAACAACACCGAGTGTTGTATCATGGCAGGCTTTTTGTTCCCTTGGCGATGCGCGAGACGGTTCTCCGAGAGTTCCATAGTTCACCCTTGGCGGTACATCCTGGTGTGACGAAGATGTACCGATCCTTGAGGAGTCAGTTTTGGTGGCCTGGGCTAAAGCGTACAATTTCAGAATGTGTGTCTCGATGTTTAGTCTGCCAGAAGGTGAAGGTCGAACACCGTGTTCCTGGTGGTCTTCTCTAGCACTTAGAGATTCCTCAGTGGAAGTGGGAGGACATCTCAATGGACTTTGTTACAGGTTTACCTCGAGCTCCGGGAGGACATGATGCTATATGGGTGGTAGTGGATCGTTTAACTAAATCGGTCCACTTCATAGCAATCAAGGAGTCGAGATCAGTGGAGGTTTTGTCGAGGCAGTATCTGGAGGAGGTGGTGAGGCTTCACGGAGTACCTAGGATGATCATTTCTGATCGGAATCCTCTTTTTACCTCTAGGGTGTGGAGAGGTCTCCAGCATGCTTTTGGCTCTCAACTATGCCTTAGAACTGCTTTTCATCCTCAAATGGATGGTCAGACAGAGCGAACAATCCAGACTCTTGAAGACATGTTGCGCTCTTGTGTTCTTGATTTTGGAGGTTCATGGGTGAAGCACTTACCTTTGGTAGAGTTCGCTTACAATAATAGTTTCCACTCTACCATCGGCATGGCGCCATTTGAAGCCTTGTATGGCTGGCCGTGCCGTTCTCCATTGTGCTGGACTGGGGTCGGAGAGTCAGCAATTCTCGGACCAGAACTAGTGCAGAATACAACAGAGATGGTTCAGGTGATTCATGAGAGGATGAAGACAGCACAAGATCGTCATAAATCTTATGCTGATCAAAGAAGGAGACCCTTAGAGTTTAATGTTGGGGATCATGTGTTTCTAAAGGTGACTCCCCGTCGTGGGCAGCGAAGGTTTGGTCGTGGAAGTAAGCTTTCTCCCCAGTTTGTTGGGCCTTTTGAGGTGTTAACTCGTGTTGGAGTTGTGGCATATCAAGTAGCACTTCCCCCTCAGATGAGTCAGATACATGATGTTTTCCATGTATCGCAGCTCCGTCGTTATCTCCATGATGAATCTCATGTTATCGATTGGGGAGAGATCGATATTGACCAAGATGCAAACTTCGAGGAGCGACCTTTGGAGATCCAAGACCGTAAGGAGAAGGTGTTGCGTGGGCATTCTATCCCCTTAATTCGTGTCTTGTGGCGACATGGTGGCATGGAGGAGAGTACCTGGGAGCGTGAGTCACAAATACGTGCTCAGTACCTAGAGTTGTTCAATGTTTAACTCCTTTCATGTAATGATGTTTCCTCTCTGGTTAGATCTTTCATGTTTTATTTATGTACCTTTGATGAGATGTTATGTTTGAATTGTTTGGGTATGGATTGTTTGTTCTCGGATGTCGTAGTTTTGTTCTAGCTTTTGAACAACTCATGGTGGTTTTTCCCTGAGAGGTATCTTATGGGGTGGTTGTTCGGACCCCTCTTCTCTTCTGGGTTGGTTTTTAATTCTCGAGGATGAGAATGTTTTGAGAGGTATCTAATGTAATGGCCCGGACCTCTCCGGTCCATTACTTTGTGAAATGTTGGTGTTGGAGGTGTTCTGGGACGTCAAGAGGACTTATCCCCAACACTTTGCCAATTTTCCAGTTCTGTGAACAGTGTTTCCAGTTTTATGAACAGTAACAGATCAGTAGCACAGATCGGTAGCACAGATTGGTAGCACTGATCGGTAGCACTGATCGGTAGCACTGATCGGTAGCACAGATCGGTAGCACAGATCGGTAGCACAGATCGGTAGCACTGATCGGTAGCACTGATCGGTAGCACTGATCGGTAGCACAGATCGGTAGCACAAATCGGTAGCACTGATCGGTAGCACAGATCGGTAGAACTGATCAGTAGAAAAGATCGGTAGCACAGATCAGTAGCATAGATCGGTAGCACAGATCGGTAGGTGTACAGTAACAGTGGGTGAACAGTGTTTCTAGACTCCTACAGTTTTTCCCCTTTTTGACGTTTCTTTTGACGTAAAATACATTTAAAGCCTTATTTTTAAGGGCTCTTAAGGCCGTTTCAAATGCCATAAATCCTATATTAATTATTCCCAAGGCTTGGAATGTTTTACTTGGTCAAACCTCGTGGGTTAATGCGATCCGTTTTTAATGGAGAATTAACCGGATCTTAAACCGGCACCTCGTTAAATCTTAAAAAGGGACGAGATATCATTCTCCCTTGTTCTTTCCCTTTGTTCTCAACAAAGAGGTGCTAGAACCTTTCAATCCTTCCTGTAGGAGTTGCACAATCAACCTTTACTCCTAGGATCAGTTCTGCTCTGTTGGATGCAACCGAGCCGTGTCGATCAATCTTCGATATAAGCATCCTCCGGTGGATGCAGTTGTCACAAGGGGAGGATCGTGACCTGTTGTGTGGAGAAAGGATGTCAAGAACTCTTCGAGGTAGGGGATTCATGGCTTCTCTAATTGTATATGTGCAATCTTAGAATTAGCATGATTTATCTCTTTGGATCACAATGAAATTGACCTAATTAAATACTTGAACCGAATTAAAAGAATTGGTTGATCGCATGCTGTTGCTTTATACCGTGATAACGGTTTGCCTCATGTTTTCCTAGATGTAGTGATATCTATGTTTTCTTTGATTTGTTGTTCGTTCATGTTAGAAATTGATAATGAACGTAAAGCCGGAATTAATTGTTAATTAATTGGCTAAAGATAAAGAGGCATGTAAATTAATCTGGTTATTGTCGTTGTTGTAGTTGTTCTAATTTGAGGATAATCAAATTAGGGAAGTAAGCATGGTTATTAAATTGTGATAGCTTGATGATTAGGTATCCATGATTGGAACCTACGAATAACAAATCTGCCAATTCCATATGGATTAGAAAACAGATTATGTGGGAATTTCAAAAGGGTTCTGAGTTACCCGCTTGCTTGTAAGGCTGAATGCCTTGTGTTTGGGAGCTCTGAGTGCTCATTGTGTTTGAAGGCTGAATGCCTTGTTAAAGGGCCGAGAGCCCATTTTGTGATGTTTGTTTTTCCTGCTGCTTGTGTTGTGATGTGAGCCTGGATGGCTGTTGTGATATGTGGAGGCATGGAGACTTGTGGTTGTGGTAGCGGATGACGCCTAGTGTGGCGAGATGCATCGGTTTATGCATATGGGTGTCGGGGAGGACACCAAGGGTGATGGTATGAGATGAATGTGATGGTTTGATGTTGGTGGTTTGGTTTGGTTGTTTTTCTGCTTTACTTTTCCCCACTGCTCAAGGCAGCTGGTCTTGCTTACCCTCTTTCCGAAGGAGGCGAAGACACGCGGGGTATGCCACGTGCTTTCCGTGTTTAGCCTCTCGATGGAGGATGGGTCTATGCTCTTTCTATAGGCGGCAAAGACTCGACGGGTAGTATATCTACTCACCGTGTTGAGCCTCCTTTGTGTTTAGAAGCATAGGATGATTTTCTAGAATTCCTGGGAATGTGGAAAAGTAATTCTGTAAGGAATGTTTGATTAAATGGTGAAAATCCACAGGGATGGAGATACTGGAATTTAAAGGTGATGTGAATCTTAAAAAGGAGAAGTTGTTTTTGAAAGTGATGCCAGTTCAGTTTAATGTGGAATTTTTCATTCTTAATTAATGTTTAAAGAATTAATTAATGCACAGTGGAACTGATAAATGAGAACAGAGAAATCTAATAAATATCTTCAAATGTTTGTGTGCTTATAGGATACCTAGTCTTTGAAGTAGCAGCCTAAAGTCTGAGAGACGTTAACTGCAGTTTTATCTAAGACTAGGTAATGCCCATAGGGTGGATGTGAGTTACTTATATATTTTGTACTTTTTGTTTTTCTATACGCTACTCCACCATGTCGGTAAGGGAAACTGACACCCCGGGGATTCTGAGCCCTGGGGGGTGTTTTCCCCAACATTCTGATGGGAGGTTGAATGGCTGACTACCCTCTTTGGCTCCGCTCTCTTCTCTTGGTAGATACTTGTGCCATGAGGCACAGCGGTTAGTTACCCCATATATGTGTGTAGAGGTCTGTAATGGCTTGTGGTTATTCACACGCATATATTCTGGATATAGTATCCTACGGACTACTATAGGTGTAACGTGTATAGGCTATGATGTCTTGAGGATCCTTACTCGGCGTATGGGCTGTAATGGCTTGAGGTATTATACCCGACGTATGATACACGTTATGCGAGCTGTGGTGGCTCCCGGAAATTACCTGGTTACTTTTGGTTATGAGGACGGTGTGGTTCTTCGCCCAGGTGTCTGCGGGCAAGCCTTTGGAGAGAGATGCACAGGACGTATGTCGTTGGGGAAAAGCGGCAAACCAGTGGGGAAGTTGTAGCGGGGTACCCTTGATATTCTTTACTATATTCCATATTCTTGTATGTGTTACTTGGTGAGAGTAGCCATGGTGAGGTTGGGAGCATAGTATACCTGTTTGGGTGACGAGTTAGTTTCACTTGTTGTTCACTGGGCTTTAGCATGCTTTCTTTAATTTTGCACGAGAGGCTTGGGGAGGATCCTACTGAGTATACTGTTATACTCACCCTATGTACATATAAACTGTTTTTCAGGTCACTTGGAGCAGGTTGGAGATCAAGCTAGTTACTACTAGCTTGCGGTTGAAGGAGGAGCTATTCGGGCTTGTGGTCGCTGCCGTTTTACTTTCTTTTGGGTACTTTTAGTTTTCCATTTCAGTTGGAGTACTTTTGCCTGACATTTTATATATGTACTTGGTTTCCTTTTATATCTCCGTTCTGAGTTGGAGTTGGTTGGAGTCTATTCTATCTCTCTCTTCTGCATGTGTTCTCTTAGAGGGTAATGCCTCCCATTTGTATGTTTATTATACCCTCGGTGCTAGTCGCCAACCCGGGGCCTACTGGAGGCGGGACTCGGGGGTCATTATCTCCCTTTTCACATTGCCGGCCCAGGATGGGTACACCTTGTGGGGAGGGGGTCGTGACAAAAATAATTCTATTCATTAGTTAAATGAATGAATTATAATAAATACATTTTTAATATAGTTGGATATTAAAATAATTACGTATTCATAAGATTTATGAATATAATATTTACCTATTTTCTCAAATGAATAATATTTATTCAAACAAATATATTCATAGGTTTAGAGAATAAATATTTATTCCTATGTTTAATGAATAAAATATTTATTTGAATAAATATAATTTATTTTTCATGGTTTCATAAATTTCATGGGGGAGTTTTAGGTTTGATTTAAATGACTCAATGAAATGATATATTTTATTAAATACCTATTAAATAACTATTGATTGATTTATTTAAGAAATGATAGATAAGTAAATACATGTTAGGGAAATGATATTTTTATTATTATTTGACTTGATGAATAAAATAAAATAAATAATTCATAAGGTTCATTTTCCAATTTACATTATATCATCCCTAAGTATATATTCCTATGTATGTCATTTTAGGAGGGGGACTCTTGCACAATAAAGTGTCTCTTATGAATTATCTCAAGCCCTAAGATAATTTTCTCTCTCATCCTCCCTCTCAATAATATAGATAGAACAAGATATTTTTTTGTGATCAATGAAGAACAATGAAAATAAATAGATAATGTAATAATAGAACTAAAAATATCATGAATGATGTCCAGAAATTCATAGAGTACTTGTGGATACTTATAGAGGAGTTCTCGATTGGAATCTCCCAGTGATGATAATAAAACTAAAGGGTCAAGACTGGATCCATGTCATCGAATTCAAGTATAAAATCTAATATATCCTGGATTCAATCTACATACCATTTAAGATTTATTTATTTTTTTAATGAATAGTTTATATGTGATACGTGACATGAATATGGATTCATATCATCATATTAGGAATTTCTTGATAAATCAGATTAGAAAATTTTAAAATACTCACCTCTAAATCATACCAATTTTTTCAAGTGATATCAGAGAGACCATTATATTTTTAAAGTCAAATTTTAAATTAATTTTTCTATAATTCAATTAGAAGCTAAATATTTGATTCTAAGGACACTAACAGCACGTTAATACGAGGTTGGATGACTGAGTTGTGGTCATCTAAGTATTTTTTTGGTGCGGGGAGTATATGGTGGTGGTGGTGGTGATGATTATTATTATTATTATTATTATTATTTAATTGGTTTACCTAATATTAAATAATTAAAAAAATATTCAAGCATAATTGATATTATTATTATTATTTATTTATTTATTAAATTTCATTGTGGTCCAAAACACTACTACAGATATAGGATTTAACTTATATAGAAATAATATTCATCGTTACTAAAAATTGTTAATTTTATTTGTTCTAAAAAGGAACTAATGTTGTAAATGCATCTAAAAGTCTATGAGTTTTATATGTAATTAAAATAATACTGATAAAAGGGCCATCATAGGTGATAAGAAAACACTAATCAAGGGGGTGTTTTATCGATTCTAGTTTAGTGCTGACAAAGGGGGCCCTTTTTCAAATATTTTTGTAGCATGGATAAAGGATTCACATTATCATTTCATTTTTTACACTTATAAATTAACCTTTTATCTACATTATTCCTGGCACTAATAAAATTCATGCTACAACATTGTGCTACTAAAATTACATCCCACTATAGTGGAAAATACAAAATATAATTTCAATTGAATTTTTATCACAATTATAAGAAAAAACACTTTATTAAAAACATTTCAAACATCGGTTTTTATAATTACATTAGTACATGAAATTTATCAAAAACAAAATAAAATTTAAAAAATTAATGTTTTATTGTATTTTTCCTCGACCCCCTCTCCAAAGATCATGATCATGATACTAGATTCCAAACAAACCACCCCTACTCAAGAAAAATAGTTCACCTATATAACAAATAATTCTTATATCAATAATAAATTAAATATAAAATTGAAAAAATATATTAATAAAATACGCTTTTAAATGAAAAACATACTCTTTGAGTCATATCAGGAACACCATGTGTTATATTAATTTATAGTTAATATATACACATTATAAATTATTCATGGATAACTATACTAAAGTATCATGATCATTTGAGAAAATTTTCTTGGTTTTAAGTATGCGGTGTGTGTTTTGAACTAAATTCTCAATTTTAAACTAAAAAAATATACTCTGAGTCATATTGGGTGCACTGACTGTCAAATTAATGTGTGGTTGATTCCAATATACCTGAAAATATTTAATGATCATTATACTCAAATATCAAGACAATTCCAATTCATTTTCACAGTTTTAAGAATGTGGCATTTGTTTTGAACTGAAATGCCAATTTTAAATAGAAACACATACTTTGAGTCATAATGGTTACACCATGTGTTGGATTGATGTGATATTGATTCATACATGTCATAAATGACGTAATGATTGTTTTTTTAAAACATAAAGACAATATTATAATTTTTTATAGGTTTCCAGTGAGTGACATGCCTTTTTAACAAAAATATCATTTTTTTTAAATACACATTAAGTCATACCAATCATATCATTTGTCAAATTGATGTGATGATGATTTCTATATGTCAAAAACAAATTATGGATCATTATCCTAGAGTAACAAGGAAATCCAATCATTGTTTCCTAGTTTTCAGTGAGTGACACATATTTTTAACTAAAATATCATTTTTAAACTAAAAACACACATTTTTAGCCATACCATTCACATCATGGTTCAGATTGAGTTACGACTAATTATTTTACATTATAAATGAATTATGTGTCATTTTACTAATGTATAGGGACAA
The DNA here is from genome assembly GCA_963277665.1 of Viscum album. NCBI lineage: Eukaryota > Viridiplantae > Streptophyta > Magnoliopsida > Santalales > Viscaceae > Viscum > Viscum album. Next base: position 1,087,717,061 of record OY728122.1, read on the forward strand.
TATGAATGTATTTTCATAGTTTTCAGAATGTTGATATATTTTTAACTAAAATGTACTTTTTAAACTGAAACCACACATTTTGAGTCATACCAGTCACACAATTTACTTGATTCAGGTGAAAATAATTCCTATATTTAAAAAATTAATGAAGGATCATTTCCATAAAGTATCAAAAAAATTATATAATTTTCTTGGTTTTGAGTATTCCACATGTCTTTTGAAAAAAAAAATCATTTGTAAATAGAAACAAACACATTGAGTATTACTAGTCACGCCATGTATCAGATTAAGGTGAGGTTGATTATAACACATCATAAATAACTCAAGGATAATTCTCCAAAATTATCAAGGATATGAAAGTGTTTTCCTATGTTTTCATTGAGTGACATATATTTTTAACTAAAATGTCATTATTAAACTGAAAACATGCACTTTATGTCAAACCAAACACACCATGTGTTAGATAGATGTTCAGCCAATTCTTGCATGACACAAATGACATATGAATCATTTTCCTAAAGTATCAATAAAATATGATTCTGTTTTTTCAATTATCAAGGAGTTAGACAACTTTTTAACTAAAATTCCATTTTTAAACTGAAAACACCAATTTTGAGTTATACTTGTTACATCATGTATCATATTAAGGTATGGGAGATTAATACACATCAAAAATGAATTATGTATCATTTTCATATTGTTTCAAAAGAATTTGATTCTGTTTTCATAGTTTTTAGTATACCACATGTCTTTTCAACTAAAATGTCATTTCATAACTAAAAACAAATATTTTCAGTCATATTGGGAACATTGTGTATGATATTTAGGTATAACTGATTCCTAAATATCAATAATGGATTGTGGATCATATACCTAAAGTATCAAAAAACTATGAATGGGTTTCTTGGTTTTTTGTATGTGATGTATGTTTTAAACTACAATGTCATTTTTAAATAAAATCACACCCTTTGAGTCATAACAATTACATCATGCAATGGATAGACATTCAGTTTCTTAGTACACATCAAAAATGACATACAGATTTATTTACTACTTTATCAAAGCAACATAATTGTATTTTCTAGGTTTTTAGACAGTGAAATAGTTTTTTAACTAAAATTTCATTTTCCAATTAAAAGCTTGCACTTTGAGTCATCCCAATCACATCGTGTGTCAAATTGATATGTAAATGACATATATATATATATATATAAATGACTTATGGATAGTTTTTATAATGTATCATGAAAATTAGAATGTGTTTTCTTGGTTTTCCTTGATTGGGACATGTTTTTAACAAAAATGTTATATTTAAACTAAAACCACATATTTCAAGTCATACCAGTCACACCATGTATCAGATTAAGGTGCCACAAATTCTTACACATCCCAAATGACTAATGGATTTTTTTTCATAAAGTATCAAGAAAATATTAATTTTTTTCTTAGTTTTGGGTTTGTTATGCATATATTTAACTAAAATTTCATTTTTAAGTAAAAACAAATACATTGAGTATTTCTATTCAGATTATGTGTTGAATTGATGTGTGGTTGATTTCTAAAAGGAAAAAATTTCTAATATATTTTTTTCCTAAAGTATAAAAACAATATTAATGTTTCTTCCTGGTTTTGAGTTTTTCATGTGTCCTTTTAACAAAAATGTCCACTTAATCCAAAAATAAACAATTTGAGTCATATCAGATATATAATGTGTTAGGATAATGTATGGATGACTGTGACACACTACAAATGTAATATGTACCATTTTATTAAAGTATTAAGACAATTTGAGAAATTTTTATTGGTTTTCAATGAGTGATAATTGTTCTTAACTAAAATATCATTTTTACACTAAAAACAATTGTTTTGAGTCATACTAGTAACAACATATATATGATTTAGGTATGAATTAATCTTACATATCATAAATTACTTATGTATAATTGTTTTAAAGTATCAAAATAGTCTGAAGTTGTTTTCTCAATTTTGAGTATGTCATTATTCTTTTTAACTCAAATGTTAATTTAAGATGAAAAAATGGAATTTGAGTCATTTATAAACTGAAAACACACACTAATAAATTTAAATAGGTTAAATGAAGAAAAAATAGATCTATAAAGAGAAAAAATAGTTCGTGAGTGCATCATACTTTTTGAATAATTTTTCATAAATTGACTTTTCTCTAATCATTTTATGCACTTTATAGAGAAAAAAATGGTCATAGAAAAAAAACAATTCTGAATGAATTCATTCCATCATGATATCTATTAAAATTAACTAAATAAGTATTAGATAAAAATTATAGGGAAATTAACTATAATGGAGTACATAAAATGATGAGAAAGTTAACTAAATAAGAAGTATGAGGTCACCTCTTTAGGATGTCTTCATACATTCTGACACCATGTATTCTGCCCATTCATGATGTCTACATATGTGAACCATTGAATGTCCTAGTAATACTAGAAAAATATAAATTAATAAAGGATTAATAAATATTTTAAATTGAATTTTATAATCATATGAAATGTCTCTTCTCCGATTATAATTTTTTGATGTAATAAGATATCTTTTATAAATTTGAAAACATAATAACCATAATCTTTTCTATTAGATTATTTCATACACTATATAATCATTACTAAAAATAAGTAATTTTTTTATAAATGTATTTATAGTGAGGTATTATTATATGTACCATTATACTTATCCACCGGTAGAATTCAATAAGCTTCTTATGGTAATGGAATATCCTCATGCCATGATTTTTACAATATTTAAACACCACTCTATCACAAAAAAAAATCATTAAAACATGTTATAAAATATATAATATGAGGATGATTTTTAAAATGTTTCATGTACTATATTAGAAAATGATAAAATTCATCATGTGTGGTTGATTTTTTTGGTGTACATTTAATCCAAAAAATAAATCATTGGAGTATCCAAATTTATTACAATGAGAAACCAATGAAACCTTAAAAGAAGATATAATTAATGAAAATAATTTATATATATTTCATACAATTTAATTTTAGATTTTTAACCCTACATCATAGGTATCAAGAAAATTCTATCATCAATAAGTTTACTTTCAATCATTGTGGCCTGTTTTTCCATATTAATGAATATTCCACTTATTCTAATGAGTTTTTGTGTAGAAGTGATGTAAGCACTAATAAGTCCAAATTTTTATTCACCGGGTTTTTCATTAAAATAGTATTGACATATATGAGTAAAAAAAATATAAATAGTATTTAATTTTAATTAATAGAGTAGATCAGCTATTGGAAAAAAATAAGAAAACATACATCATGTATACATTTAAAACTGAGACTTTGATACATATATTAATGAGGATTTCATCCATATTCCTATGAAAGTAGTCAATAATGGAATTTTTGTACATTTATTCTTCAAAATAAATGATTTTAATATCACTATATTTGATCATTGTATCTATATAAACTTGTAATATTAGTAATTGTGGAAATTATACTGGTTGGGTAAAGGTGAATTCTGAATGTATTTTTGATCAATTACATGATCCTTTAGATTTTTTCATTTGACCTTCCATTTCTTCTACCTTTTATCCATCAATTATAACATTCCTTAGTTCTTGAAATTTTTTATTAATTATTAAAGTTTCTTTATAAAAAAACTAATTGAAAATGAATATTTCCTTGTCAAAATTTATTTTTACAAAATCAAATGTCCATGATCTGAAAGTTATAATAGTGAGTTTTTTCACATTAACATCTATATCATCATGGTTATTATGTATCTTAGTGATGGGATCATGAGATATATGAATCCCCATTATCACGTGAAATTTTGGAAGTTTCTTATTGTGTGGAATATATCATTTGATATTTTAAATTATACCCATCCAAATAAGTAAATGGGTGGGTGATAATAAATATAAATCAAAATCATTTTAACCCTATAAAATATCAGTAAAGTAAAGGTATAATGTTTTTCTTGAATCACATTTTTCAAAAACATTTTTGATATAATATATTACCTCTAGTAAGGTAGGCCTTTAAGGGGAATGGAACACCTAAAAGTTGAGGGGGATCTCCATATTGTGGTAGTTGTTTTTTTTCTCTTTGGTGTTTTCCTATAAAATTCTCTAAAAAATCATATATTCATTTCAATTTTTCTTCTCGAGTATTCATTCATGCTTTAATCTCCTCTATTTTATTATCTTTATCCCCTCATGTATTTCTTTTTTCAAAATATGTTCAAGGTGAAACTCTAAAACCCACATCTCTAAAGAAACCATATTGTTGTAACCACTTCGATACCACTAAAAGTAATCTTTCATCAGGTATAGATGATGATGATTCTTGTTTCCAATATAGATTAGAAAATATAGGAAAAAATAACCATTTTTATATAACTCCTACTTAAAGAAGAATAAATTTTTATTACATCATACCCACACATTCTTCCCATATGTTTGTGTGTTTTCATATTTTAGTATTCCATCTCAATTTAAATAATACTCCATCCATAGAACATCACGTAGGATGGAAGTGGATTTGGATTTTGATTACTCAATCTATATATATCATATAAGTTTCAGGTTTAATACCCCTCTTATTGAAAGAAAATAAAAACACAGTTAAAGAGAATGGGAAAATGGGGTCAGGCATAGCCAACTAGCCCTCATTCAAAACAGTGCCAAAATTATTAAAAAAAACATTAAATATCATAATCTAAATGATTACCTTGTTTTATATAACATTACCAATATAATCCATAACCTATAAAACCAAAATAATTATAAGGGTCTAAGCCTCCTTCTAAAATGGGATTACATCAAGTGCTCATTGATGACCTTAGTATGGAGTAGACCTTCATGGTCTGTGACTTATTTTTTAAAATAGATGATAATCTCTCATAATTCATCTTATTACCCTTATTGATCTCATACCTATATGAAGATGATTTTTTATGCATTATATAATTTTTCATTCTAGATATCACCCCACTTTCTAGAAGTTATAGAGGATGTTAGCACCCCCTAGACATATTTATGGTAGTTAATTGGCTACTTCATCTCAAAATGAATCATCCCATATTTCCCTTAAGGATTTTCTAAATCAAGGACATTAACTAGGAATTCAGAACTAATGTCAGCCTTGACTAGAATCTTTTTTCCTTGATCCTAAACTTCATGCAGCCCTATAAATATATTTTACAGCCTCAACTTACCCCTTAAGAGTGACCTGGTTCCCAATAAAAGAAGCATTCAAGGATAAATCCACATGTCCTATAGAACTATGTTCAATATTTCTCACATCATCCTATTAAGGATTCATTCTATCATCATTTCCAAAAATATTCCCTTCATTCACAGAATCCTGATGCTTTGCACCATTAAAAGATATGATAACTATAGGTTGTAGTCTTTCTTCTTGATCCAACACCTGACCAAGTTAATTTATATATAAAGTGAGATAATATAATGTATCTTCCACATTTCTATTCACTATTTCATTTAACACTCTATTAAGATCCTACTTTTATTCCATGATATCAAGGGTTGTGTCATTAAGATTCTCCACCTAACCATAAAGAGAGCCATTATCAACATTAACTGAGATAATACCATCTCGTAACCATAATACATTCCTATTTTTTTCAATTATCAGGATAACAACCCTTCTTAGATTATAAAGAACAATAATTATCCTTAAAACACCAATCTTTAGTGTTCTCTATAGCTTGTAAGTGCGAAGAAAATAGAGGTTCACAATCATAGGAAATCTTTAAATTAAGATCATCCCCAGTGATGGAGAGAACCACTTTTTCAATAAGATTATTATTAAAATCCATATCTAATAATAATCTAGTGAATTATTTGAAAATGTCATGTTCAGTATCCCTATCACTCTTAATGGGAACCTCTATAGCCGAGCTTTTGTAATAGGGATACATGGATACTATAAAATTCTGTTCAAGATAAACACCTAAATCTATTCGAGAACTATGTTGTTTCTAATAGAAACTAGACTAAAATGTGCATTCCATTCCTGAATAAAAATGGTTCATAGTTTCAGGGAATTACACTAAATCCCTATTCATTCCTCTTCAGCTAATTGGAAGGGAATACCGTATGGTAGTCCTCATGCCCCGTTAGAATACACTTTCATTATTTAAATCCCAAATAGTTGAAACATGACTCATGAGATCAATAACTTTCCAACATCATATTAATAAAGGTAATATAAAACATAAAGTAATTAAGTATTATCAAATCTTAAATTGATCTAAGATCTCATCTTGATTAAATTTAATGAGAGTGATATTACCTCTCTTAATGATTCTATCTCGAATTATGTCTTTCAAAGACGAAAAGTCACACTAATTAGCACCATTGATCTTGATGTTCCATCCCATATGATGTGGAATATCTTCTCATTCCTTTTAAGAGGATTTTCCAATGTTAGAGAACTGATAAGTGGTCCCCCATCCAGTAATTCAATCTTAAGGTCCCATGTAAAATCCAACTTCGTCGACAAACCCAAAGAGCAGTCATGGTTGCCACAATCACCTGAAACTATTTCTCCCATCTCTCCCCCACTCAATATACATATAAAAAAGGGGAAATGATTTTTTTATTGATTCGTGACACATAAAATTTTTATTTTATATTTAAAATACATACAATTTTTTAAAGTTAAGAATACAACATCCTTACTTTATGGTAGGTGTACATTGGTTTTGACGCACACTTCATATTTTATGCACTCATTTCTTGATTCATAAATTAAAAATTCTTAATTAAATTTATTAATAAAAGAATTATCAAGTGATTTATTACCAATCACAATTTACCTAAAAATATGTCTCCATAAGATTAATAATAAATATATTCAATGTTTCTTGGATTATCGTGTGTGAATACATCTATACTGGGGGTGTTTTACATTCCCTTAATCATCCTTGAGATGATAATTTGTAATAATTGTTTTAAATTCTTTAAAATACTTTATAGGAGGCATTAAAAATTAAATTACACTAAAAATTCATCTAGTGTAAATTAATTATTTAAGTGATATTGAATAGTAAATCAACATTTCATTATTTTATTTTTTAGTAAAATAAATAATGTATATCATAATCTAACCCTAATCTCTTCTCAAATTAGGGCCCTAACTACATGTAAAATGTTTTTCCATATATATACATTAATCATAATTTGAATTTATGTGTTGAACACAATTTAACTAATGAATATGGACTTATTGAGGTTAACAGACTCGTCAGGGGAATTCTATATAGCCTATAATTTGATGCTTATGCTTCTCTCCTTAATAATTTTGTTAACACCATCATCCTAAATTTTTAAATTGGGATTTTTAAAAAAATAAAAATAATGGGATAGGGTCATGGGTATTTTCAAAAATGGGTTTGGAGATGTGTGAACCTCATTCATGTATCTCCCCTCATCAAGATGCGTGAATGGGGTTCACATATCCTATACAACTTTTTAAAAGGAAGAGTAAACCCCATTCACTCTTCCTCCATAATTTTTTAATTTCTTTTACTCTTTTTTTATATTTAAAATTATAGTTTTTAATTTTTTTTGTTTTTTTTTGTTTGTATATATATATATATATAACAAAAAATTTCACCAGAATTTATCTGCTATTTAATATCCAATAGTAATTTTATTTAATATCCAGTATTACTTCCATTATAGCAATTTGGATTCTGACAGAAACCCTGACCCATAGCCACCTTTCATAAGAGGTATTTCCCTAGAAATCATTCTGCATTTCCAATGTGAGATTCTGGTTCTCTCTTTCCAGTGAAAAACATTCTGCATTTTAGATGTGGGATTCATAAATGTTTCGAGTACGTGACTTTAAAAGACTATAAAATATAAACTATAAGACCAATATAAATGAAACATAAAACATGGATTAAAAATATAATAAATAGTAGAAACTAAAAATAATTTCATAAAAAATGTTCATGAAAAATAATTTATAATATTTCCAAACCACCAACTTAAAGCTTAAAAAAGTTTCAAGTATGTGACTTTGAAAGCCTATAAAATATAAACAATAAGACCAATATAAATGAAAATCAAAACATGGATTAAAAATATAAGCAAGTTATTTCGGCGATGATATGGGCGATGACCTTGAAAGGGAGATACGAGATTCAAAGATGACGGAGTGGGTTCCTTGTGGAGGAGTGGCCCGGTGGTGGGGAGTGTTGTTTCTGGCGATGACCTCTGGTTGTGAGGATGGTGATTGTAGGACGACCTTGGGGGTTTAGGCTTCGTGTCGGAGGGTGAAAGATGGCAAGGATGGTGACTGGAGGAAGACCTTGGGTGAGGGGGCTGCATGTCGGTGGCCGACCATGGAATGTGGACTAGCACAAATGGTGACTGGAAGAAGAACTTCAGGGCAACTGACCTTGGAATGCAGAGAGTGATATCTAGCACGGATGGTGACAATAGGATGACATTGAGGGTTGCAATGACTTTAGAGGCACAATGGTACCGATGAGATCTTGATAGCTGGTGACGTGTGCAGGTCCAATTTTTGGACTATGTAATTATCTTAAAATGTTTTATCTTGCGGGTCTTTAGATTTTTTGGTGTTTTTCATTGGCACTATTTTTGCCAATTTTTTGATTTGGTGGAGCTTTTTGTGCTCCATGATTGTTGTGTTTCTTTGTAATTCTATTTTCTTAAATAAATTTTTAGGACCGAGCTCACTGGAGTCCTGAAGTTTCCAGGAAAGAATAATTACATAAATACCAATTACTAATTATAATTAATAATTATATTACTAATTAACTAATTAATTATTATATAATTAGTAATTATATTATGAATTAACTAATTAATTATAAAATAATTAATAATTAATAGTTAATAATTAATAATTAATAATTAAAATTTTTAATTGATAATTATAATTGACAATTATATTACTAATTAATTATTATATAGGTATATTACTAATTAATTAATTAATTATTCTGTATTAGCAATTAGTATTTATAATTGTATTATTAATTAACTAATTGATTATTATATAATTAATAATTACTCATTATAATTAATAATTATAATACTAATTATAATTATTAATTATATTACTAATTATAATTAATAATTATATTCCTAATTAACTAATTAATTATTATACAAATAATAATTAATAATTAATAATTAATAATTATATTGAATAATTATAATTAATAATTATATTTCTAATTATTTATTTATTTATTATATAATTAATAATTATGTTACTAATTAACTAATTAATTATTATATAATAAATAATTAATAATTATAATTAATAATTATATTACTAATTATATAATTAATTATTATAAGAAAAATAATTATTAATTATATTTAATAATTATATTATTAATTAACTGATTGATTATTATATAATTACTAATAACTAATTATAATTAGTAACTATATTACTAATTTTAATTAATAATTATATTACTAATTCACTAATTAATTATTATATAACTAATAATTATATTACTAATTAACAAATTAATTATTATATAACTAATAATCAATAATTCATAATTCATAATTCATAATTCATAATTCATAATTCATAATTAATAATGCATAATTTATTTAATAATTTTAATTAATAATTATATAACTAATTAATTAATTAATTATTGTATAATTAATAATTATATTACTAATTAACTAATTCATTATTATATAATTATACTACTAATTAATAATTAATTATTGTAAATTATTAATTAGTAATTAATAATTATATTACTAATTAACTAATTAATTGTTATATAATTAATATTTATAAAATTAATATTTATATAATTATATAAATATATAATTAATAATTATATTACTAATTAACTAATTAATTATTAACTATTTCTTATATGTTTAATCCATATCTTAAGTTTCATTTATATTTTTTTATAGTTTATATTTTATAATCTTTCAAAGCCAAATACTTAAAACATTTTTAATTTTCAAGTAGGTGGTTTTAAAAGCTTATAAATTATTTTTCATCAAAATGTCTTACAAAATTATTTTAATTTTCAACTATTTCTTATATGATTAATCAATGTTTAAAGTTTCATTTATATTCGTCTTATAGTTTATAATTTATAGACTTTCAAATCTACATATATGAAACATTTTTAAGTTTCAAGTATGTGGTTTTGAAAACATATATGTTATTTTTAATCAACATTTTTTACAAAATTCTGTTTATTTTCAAAAATTTATTATATTTTTAACCCATGTTTTAATTTTCATTTATATTGGTCTTATATTTTATATTTTATAGGCTTACAAATTCACATACTTGAAACATTTTTAAGCTTCAAGTTGCTGGTTTTGAAAGCTTCTAAATTATTTTTTGTCAAAATTTTTTACAAAAAAAATTATTTTCAAATATTTCTTGTAGGTTTAATTAATTTTTTAAGTTTCACTTATATTGGTCTTATAGTTTTTATTTTCTTGTATTTCAAATCCATGTACTTGAAACATTTTTGAATCCCACAACGAAAATGTAGAATGTTCTGCGCATGAAAGGGAAAACCAGAATCCCACATCAGAAATGCAGAATGATTTACATGGCAAGCCCTCTTATAAAAGTGTGCCTAAGTGAGTATTTCTATTAGAATCTAGACTATTATTATGGTAGTACATCTTGATATTAAATAGCTGATAAATTCAGCTGAAAATATTTGTTTTATTATTTATATTTAAACAAAACAAAACAAAATTAAATATATAAAAAAGTAAAAAAAAAATTAAAATTTATAGAGGAAGAGTGAACGGTGTTCAGTCTTCCTTAAAAAAAATTTACAGGATGTGTGAAAGGGGTTCACGCATCTCCGAATCCATTTTTGAAAATACCTGCAACCCTATCCCATTTTTTTATTTAAAAAAAACTTTAAAAATTTATCCTATCAGTTATTCAACTTTAACATTTTCTATAGATTCAAAATCATTAATACACTATTCCTTTATATCAGTATCATCAACGTATAGAGAAAATTGTTATTCCTATGCATTAGGAGAATTTGAATGTTGAGAAACCTTATGTTCCTTAGGATTCGGAGGATCTACATGTGTATAATCCATTATCTAAAGAATTTTCCAAACACTTAATTTATATTGTATAAATACAATAGAAAACATAAAATAATATGAGGTAACACAACATATATTACAAAAAATATAACAAGATTGGTTAACTCTTTTTTCTATAAAATGTTGAATGGGTTTGACCCCTCTATCGAGTATCCAAATACCTTTATTATGCCTACATCTAACATACAAGACCTCATCCACATTGGGACCACTATGAAATTATTGTGATGTCCCAATGAAAGGTTAATCCTTTGTTTAATTAACATTTTACCCTATAGTGGTTTTGTTTGATAATAGAACAGTTGACCACATTCTATTTTTTGGACACATGGAATAAAATACTTGCAAAGCCTATGATTCCATAATGAATGGTTCTTCCTGGTACCCTTGTTTACTAAAATACTCTTTCACGTTTCTCAATTAATCTATTTTAACTTCACTCATGTTATCAACCCACTTTCATTGAAAAGTTATCATTTTGAGTGTTGTATAATACAACACTAATTTTTCTTCGATGATGATAAGCTATAAAATTTTCTCATAAATTATATTTCTTTCATTGGAACCTGATACACACTTCACTTCATACACAACTAAAACCCCAATATTTTTCGTAAAATTGCATTCATTATGTTTCTTTGAATAGAATGTATTGCCATTATAAGATAATACATACACACTTGGATCTCTGGACAACCATCAAAGTCACTCTGAAATTGAATTCAGATTTTCAGTTCCCTTCTTAATTTTTTTTTCAACCATCCAATAAAGTATCAATTATTTTAATTTCATATCCATATTCTATCCCTTTATGTATTTAAATGGCTAATAACTACTATTTTGGTTTCAAAATATGGCACAACCTCAAGAATTTTTTGTAAAACATAAATGTGAGCCTACTCTAACTCTATAATAGTAATTTTTACAACATCTATTTTGAAAAATAATTTACCAAAAAGGCACCCTATGTGATTAGTTTTTGGTAGACCAGTGCCTTCCACACCAGATAAGTAGTCGGTAAAAAATTCAAAAGCTTCCTTAATAATATATTAATATACAATGCAACATTCTAATTGACTTCTATATTTTACATACCCATTCAAAAAATTTATATACCATTCAATAGGGTACATCCATCTATAATGTATAGGACCAGAGAATAGGATCTTACTAACTAAGTGAACCATCATATCAATGAATAACAGTAGGAAGAACATATCTAATTCACATAATATTACAACAATTTCTTTTTACATAGTTGAAAAGGTCACCAAGTATATAACTTTATGACATATATCTTTTAAAAAGAAACAAATCTTGGTTGATGTATTAAAGGCGTTCTTAGTAGAAAATAAAATGAAAATCTATATGCATTATATCTCACATCCAAACACCACAGTCATATGATTTCATGACCTTGAACTTTAAATCTTTCATTTATATGATATTATTGATATTTTATGAATACCCATTCATAACCATTACATAATTTACAATGATGCAAAACTTATATATCTCTTGTCTGTAAAGAGTTTAAGTAGCTAGATGAAGAGAAATATGTCTTTCACCCTTCACTGGTGCTAACTCTTCTAGGATCCCCATGTCAATCATAACCAACGAAGCCTTAATATCATCCTTTATTTTTTTGGGCACATTTAGTAATATTCTAATGGAACAATGACATACTTTTTTTCCACATTAATGAAATCAAGAAAATATCTAATGTAAAAAAATTCCACTACGGTACTTAAAAAACTGATTTTTTTCAACTGGTTTTTATAAGGTATTTTCAAGAAGGTTTAGCAATACTCGTAGACATATTCATTACTTTATCAAATAGTTGACCACTTATTAGTGGAGATAGTGTTTTTACTTCTTCTTAGTTCCCATTTAAGGATTTCTTCAAAGATTGTTATTTATTTTAACTAGGTATAAATCTGTGATTTCCTTGAAACACAGTCTTTGATTAATGTTTCAACCTAACTAAGTGTGTACCTTGTTCATAAATGGGACTCGCTTGAGTTCTTTTTATGTTTTATCCAAAAAAAAATTCTATAATTAGTAAATTCATGTATCATCCCATAAAATATGTATCTCAATGTTAAATCTTCATTTCTTTTAGAATCACGCCACACAAAACCTGAATCCCAAGTTAATTTTTAGTATTCAATTAGTGGGTCCAAATAAACATCAATACCATCACCCAGTTTCTTGGAACCAGATATAATAATAGATAACATAATGTATTTTTTCTTCTGACATAACCATGATGGAAAGTTATAATTTTCCATAATAACCATCCATGTATTGTGATATTTACTTTATAACCCAAATAGATTCACTCAATCATTAGATAGAACAAAATGAATGTTTCTTGGCATGTTTCCAAATTTAGGATGCTCGTGATCGATTTCCTTCCACTTAGGAGAGTATTTTCGAAGATGAAGTTTCCCATTTTGATTTTTTTATCTGTGTGACATGTCAATTGACTTTTAATCCCTTCATATCCATATAGGTTCTTAAACCTTGTATTGATTCGAAAGTACCATGCAACTTTTGAAGGACTCGGTTCAAATTTATTGTATTAAGGCATGCCACATTTGGGAAATTTTTTAATTGATTCATGGTCCTTGTTAAATAGTATACAATCACTTTGATAAGCATTTATTCATTAATATATCATTCCCTTTGAACAAAATATTTATTTATCAGCATATTTTCACCATAAAAGTGTGTTATTTTCTGGTAGCATATCATTTAAGAGACAATGTAATTTAGTAAAGTTGGTGACACATGACACATTATCAATTTTTACATTATATAGCTTTAGTATGATTGAAAATGTTGTATATTTAGTAAATCCAACATAAAATAGAATCTTTGCACAACTTTTTCACTTATGAAGTAGTTTTAGAGAATCAAGAAGTTCGTCTTCAAAAATATTTGTCTTTCCAAAAAATGATCTTCTTTATCATCACACAAGTAATCATATCCTTGATATGGTCTTCATCATTGTTCACACTTCTAATAATGTCGTATGATCGATAACAAACAATGTTGTCCCAATCACTAGCTACATTAATTTTTCCCTAAATTTAGTCCAATATTTTTAACATTGATCTATTATGTGACAGCTCAAGTATTCTTCCTACTCCTTTAGAAAGATTAGTCTTAAATAAAAAAAACATAAATAAGGGAAAATGATTTGATAAGGGTCGTATTCATGATATTTTACAAACTTGATTAACTATTTCACCCCATCCCCATACTCTTTTGTTATATGAATAGAATCCATCAATTTTTATTCATATTCATCCAATTTTATTCATTGATATTCATATTTAATAAAATAAATAAATGCAATGATGGTATGTTCTTAAAACCCTAAAATGATATTTCTTATATATGAACACATATAGTAACTTTAATATAAATTTTTACTGTAACAAAAAATTGTTTGAATATAGAAATACCAAAAATTATATGAATATAAATTATTATAACACATATTTATTAAAAATAAGTAATATATCATAAACCTTTCTTTCTTTTAAAATGGATTCTTTAAGGGAGATAATTCACTCTATATCACTATTAATGTTCACAAGAAACTGATGGATTTCTACAAGTGGATATGTATTAGTGTATATATAATAATATTTAACTAGAAAAACAAATATCAAAAAAATTACTTATTTTTTACAATGTTTCTATAATATTTCTAATAATGTAATTACATCAATTATGGTTATTAAATTTGTGAATTTATGAAAGATATCACACTCGAATTTTTCATTTAAAAATAATAAAAATCAAAATTTTAATATTCCATGAGATTTTGAAAATAGTCGAGATTATGGGTAGACTGGGAAAATGAATGTTTTGACCAAAATAACCCAAATTTTCATAATTCAAAATCATGAGGAGGATGTATTTAATAACAAAAATAGTTTTATTGGTCAGTGAAATTCAAAAAATATAGAAACATATTTAACAATATTTGGTGAATTATATTAATTATAATGTAAACATTTAAATTATTTTAATTCCAAATATTCACATGTACTTTTATTAGTTTATCACATTTTTTTCATTTTAGAATAATTTTGAATTAAATTGTCCATTAGATTAATTCCAAGCTTTATATTGTTTTATTAATTTGAGAATTATTTTTCTTATAATCCTGTAATTTAAAATGAGATCTACATTTAATTTCTCATGTACAGTGCAGCTATATATTATTTAATAAAAATTTCATGGGTTGTGGGTGAATAAAAAGTGAAATTTTCACTAGTGTGTGATTAAAGTTAGTTCATCTGACTCACATCATATTTAATACACTTCTAAAAAATTTTGTGAGATTCACCTTTGATATTTAATTACATTTCTAAGGATCTTATGGAATTAAAATAAATAAATAAACAAAAAATCAATTAAAGAACATTAAAGATCGATAGAGGTTCCTTAAAAATAAGTTTAGAATTTTATACATTTGGTTTTGATGTTTGATTTGTCCAAAATGATTAACTTCTCCTACAACAGACCCTCAGTTTTGTAAGAGCTTGAGTACAGTGTGCGGAATACATAATGTTCTAGGGTTATTTTTTAAAGAGGGTGAAGGGTGTTTTTCAAAACATACAAAAAAACACTGATAAATACTAATTTTGTGGGTGCTTTCTTAGCACTAAAAAATTAAAACATTTATCAATGCAAAAAATGTGTTGAAAATGTAGTATTTCTCAATACTTAAGTTTTAGCATTGATAAAATACCCTTTTATCAGCATTTAAAATAACACTGAAAAAAATAAAATCTGAATAATAATGAATAAAAATAGCCTTAATTTTATAAATAATAAAATTATTAAAAATTAAATATACTAACTTTTAAAATTAAAATAATACTAAAAAATAATTTAAATGAAATAATTATATAAATTACAAACATATTGAAAATATTAAAACATAATAAATAAATCTAGAAAAATAAATATTAAAAAATAAATAAATTTAAACATATTAAAAATTAATATATATTAAAAATTAATAAATAACCTTGAATGACGAAATATTAAAAATGAATAAATAAACTTAAATAAATTATAAAAATATTTTAATAAAAGTGAATTCATAACATTAATTATATAATATGAAAACACATAAAAATGATTAAAATGAAAAATATATAATATTATTTATCTAAAAAACAAAATATTTAAAAATTAAAAAAAATTAAATTTAAATTAAAAAATTAATAAACATGAATTTAAATAAAATAATTATATAAATTTCAAAAAAAATTAAAAATAATAAAACCTAATAAATAAAAACCAATACATTTTTTTCATATAAATTACAAAAATATTGAAAATATTAAAACATAGTAAGTAAATATGTATAAAGTAATATTATAAAATGATTAAATTATAAAAAATATTAAAATTAATAAATATTAAAAATTAATAATTAATATTAAATTAAAGGATGTAAAAAATGAATAAACAATATTTAATAGATAACAAAACAATTTAAGAACAAATAAAATCATAAGATTTGTTATATAAACTATAAACATATACAAAAATGAAAAAAATTGAAAAAATAAATAATATATATTATATATATAAAAAATTATTAAAATTCAATTATATAAACTATTTAAATTACAATAATATTAAAAAATAAATTTGAAAATTTTAATTTTATAAATTTCAAACATTTTAAAAATATTACAAATTAATAAATTGAATTGAATAAATATTAATCATATAAATTTAAAAAACATATTTATAATATTAAAAATGAGTTAATACTTTTGTATTAATAAATATTAAAAAACGAATAAATTCCAAAAAAATATTAAATATTATTAAATATTATTAATGAATAGTTGTAATGACCCGACTCCAAAAGCTCAGAGTTGGGGCATTATTTTATTACATTTTCATGATTACTAGGAATCAAATCTTGAAGGACTGATCAGTTTAGTAATCTTGGAATTCAAAATTACCTACATGATACCCATAATACATTGAGAAATAGGAAATACAAACATGATACATAATAAAAGGAAATAAATAGCATCCTGGAAAGCTTATTCATGGGATTCCTCTTCATAACCTGGGGAAATGAAACATCATAAGGGTGTGTTCAAATACTCAGTAAGGGAAATTAAAGAGGAATAAATAATGAATCGATGAGAATAAATCATCATTTCAAGATATATAACTTATAACACATTCCATTCAAATAACTGGATTATGTAATATGAATATGGCATGGTAAGAAAATGAAAACACATGTCATTTAATCAATGAACTGAAAATTAAATGACCCCATAGACATGTCAATTAAAAATATCATGGATGAATAATAACTAAAGATAAATGAGGTAAATTATTAATTATTGGACAACATGTTTCCTTGGTATAAGGAACCATTACCGTCTAGTCCGTTCATAAGATAGTTTAGCGTATCAAGTAAAACCCCATCTAATTTGGCCAACTATTTCATCTCACGAGACCACTATTGTATCAAGGGGCTATCTATAACCAGACCCCCCCCCCCCCCCTATTCCATACCATTAAAAATTATTCCTCTTATCTGATAATTTATTTAAATCAATAAACAATATGCCTTATAAAATACCTATATTGAATAAAAGATAAGAATTTATCAATAATTCCTGAGTAAATCAAAAATTTGTCAAAGTGAACACCATATGTAATAATGGTATACAGTTTAATAAATAAAAATATCCATCACCCAAGAATTTATATATTTAAATAAAGTTATTGTTTCAAGATAAATTTAACAAACTAAATAAGATACGATTGTAAAGGTGATAATTAAACACATTCTTAAGGAAAATAACCTTTAAACATTCCAAAGGGTCCCATACCACATTGAAACATTTAAATCATAATATCTATGAAAGAATAACATTAAATAAAACATATAATATCATTATCATATGTTTATTCATGTTATAACATTATAAATGTCATTATATTAACCATATAAAAGTGAATTTGTCCATAACAACAAATAAGTCACAGTGGAATGTAAATTGAGACGAAATCCCTTACCTTGACCTTCATTTTGTTGTGTGGTCTTTATCCTCTTGTATAGTGGTTTAAAATATGTTAATAACTTATAAATTAACCATACACATGTTTATAATATCATATATTAACTTCTTATAATATTTTATTAACTGTTGGTTAAGACACTTTATTTATTTTAACTATTTCGGGTGTTAATTGCCTAATTTTCTCAAGTATGTTTTGACTTGTAATTTGTTTTTCATATTAATTATATCATGATTTAATCATATAAAAAATTTAAACCATGAATTAATTATCATATATATTCATTATATATTTATTTATAATAATCCATTATATTTATATATAAGAAATAAAGTGCACCGTTCACGGAGATGGTAGGTCATACGTATGCATAAATGTTACTTCCATTTATTTATCAATATAAAATAATGAAAAGTAAATGATACATATGTATATTATTATTTCAGTATCATATATATGTCATATATGTTACATAGGTTTATTAAAATCATCTTTAATATGTTTCATGTATAACCTGAATGAATCACATCGCATTAAGGAGGCGGTAGTCCACACTTCCACAAACGATGTTATTGTATTTACAAAAAAATGGAATCTACATAGGTATATTTTAAAGGAATAATTAAATAATCATAAATAAATTATAAATATAATATATAATTATAGTTTCAATCATAATGACCACCTTGATAGGCAGTAAAGTAATAACGAACAATCATTGTTTTGTGAGGTGTACTTCGTTGTTCACATAAATAGTATGTTTGTTGCCCATTAGAAGGGAGTACATGTAATTTTAGGTAGAAAAATTATCATAAAAGTCATAGTATATTTATGAAACTTTTATTTTTATATAATAATGTAATAATAACTGTTTAGTTTTAGTATAATGTAAATAAAACTAAATAGTTTAAGGAAAGTTGTGACATCTTTTTTGGGTAACTCCTTTTGGTTTGCACCAAAGGGATTCCTTGCATAGATTTGTGCCAAACGGGATACTTCTAGGATGAGATTAGGTATTTTTAGGATCAATTTGGGAATATCATGTCCAATACAAAGTGTCTTCATTGGTGTGAGGAAGTGAAAGTATATGAGGACTTTTTAAAGTGGAGGAGTAGTGGTACACTAGTAAATTTGGGGAAAGGGAATTCCACCCATGTTTTTTCCATTGTAATTGGATCAAATATAGGAAAATAGTGGATAAAAGAGATTATAGGGTCAAAATATGGCCATAAAAGTTATCTTGGGAAAGTTTCTAAGTCATTTGGGCCCTTAAGATTAAGGATTAGTCTCTTATTAGGCTTAATTTTTCCTTAACTATTGTAATTAATTTTAATTACTTTCACTAATATTTTTGGTAAAAAAATAAGTTGACCTTATTATAAATTATAAATTATTCTGATTCCTAATATTTAATCCATTTTTTCCAAAATCCAATCGCATAAGTGGCATAAATTAATTTAAATGTAATCCCACAAATAGGACGACAATACGGGTTTTTAAAGTAAAAATGTCTGACAATTTGCTAAGTTTTTATACCCAATATAAAAATTAAACAGATTATAGTGAACTAAGTTGGATTAATTGATAAAAAATTTATATAATTAAACTTTTAAACCAATTTAACATGTAATTTTACCTGAATTATATGAAAATTTAGTTTTGAACTAAAATTCAATATTTTTCACTATTCATTAACAAATGAAACTTCACAAAAAAATACCAAAAATTTACCCTAACATAATTTTAATCTTATAATTTCAAAATTAAGGTTATTTTGTAATATTAAATTTATAAAATAGTCAAATTTTAGATTTAAAATAGGTTCCCCATTAAAATATTACCAAACTACCTTTATAAAAAATAGTATCTAATGTCTAATATTGGGTTTTTTACAGACTTATGAGTATAAAATATATTAAATTAGTTTAAAAATATTTTCATAGATATATAATTTATAAATTTTGTACATAAACTACCTAAAAGTGTTATAATTTAATTTAATTTGAAAAACTTGACTAAATAGTGTTTGTGTAAATTGGGTGTTCTGTGCATTGGAATGTTATCAACAAAATTTAAAGAAAATTATGGTAAAGTTTTGGGGTTATACATTCTTCCCTAAAAAAATTACTAAAAATTTTAGGGATAATGTATTTAAAAATATATGGGTAGTTCCCCTTCATATAATTCTCTGGTTCCCTTGTTTCTTCCTCTTTTTTGTGATTTTTTCATAGTACATTTATCAGATGAGTTGTCCAAATTATCAATACTTAATCTCTAGTATCAAGAATCTGGATGGGTTCTTCATAGTATGAAAGGTCATGTTCCAACTTATTTTTCTTAATAAGTGAAAAAAATTATTGGGTTAGGAATTTACTTCAATAGCAGAGATATATGGAACACATCATGTACCTTTGAGAGATTTGGTGGCATTTCCCAATGATAAGCAATGACTCCAACTCTTTCAAGTATTTCAAAGGGTCCGATAAACCTCGTACTTAGTTTCCCATTCTTACTAAAACTTATAACACTCTTCCATGGATATACTTTCCTAAAAACATGATCTCCCACTTGGAATTCCAAATCATTCCTCCACTTATAATCATAACTCTTTTTAATCATTTGAGATGTTTTAATATGAGATTAAATAGACTTTAACTTTGTTGTAATTTCATCAACAAGTTCTGGGCCTATGAGTTTCCTTACACCAAATTCATCTAAACATATTTTAGTATGATATATCTTTCCATATAATACTTCATATAGCGCCATTTGAATACTTTAATAGAAACTATTATTATAGGGAAACTCTACCAATGGTAAGTATTGATCCCACATACCTTTAAAGTAGAATGAGAATGATATCAACATTTCTGCCATTGTTTGACTTGTTAAATTTGTTTGTCTATAAGTTTTATGATGGTATGTGGGGCTCAAATAAAGATCAGTATCAAGCACCTTCTGAATACATTTCCCTAATTTTGATGTAAAGTGGGGATATCAATCAAAAACAATTGATAGAGATTCTCCATGAAGTCGTACAACTTATTTAATATATATCATTGCAAGGAACATAAGAGATAGGACTTTTCTTATGACAAGGAAATTATAATATTTGGTTAGGTGATCAACAATAACCCATATTGTGGCATTCCTTTTAGGAGTATTTTGTAGTCATGTAACAAAGTTACTAGTAATTTCATCCCATTTCCATATATGAATAGGAAGGGGTTGTAGTACTCCTTTAGGATGATACCTCAAATCATTCACCTATTAAAAAACCAAGCATCTTGACATATAATCAACAATTTTCTGCTTCGGGGTACCCCACCAAAAATCTTCCCTTAGGTCCCTATATAAATTTTTAATATAATGGTGTATAGATAAATTTGAGCTATGTGCATCATCCAACAATTCCCTTTTCAGCTCAGGTATAGATGGAACACGTAGCCTCCTTCTAAATTTTAGAACACCAACTTCACAAAAAAAATTATTCTAATTTTTTATCATTCAAACCTTTAATTTTACTCTAAAAGTACTCATCATCAGATTGATAATTCAGTATCCTCTATAATAAATATATTCTTTTCAGTCATTTGAAAAATGATTGATGTCTCTCCTTCCTTCAAAATCACCATATCCATATTTACCAGATCCATGGACATAGGATCCTTATTAATCCTCATTTAGGTTATAACTCCATGATCCATTTTACTCAATGCATCTACTACATTATTTTCATTCCCTAAGTGGTAGTGTATTGATCAATCATAATACTTGAGTTACTCAATCCATTGCCTTTGTCTCATGTTGGTCTCTTTCTAAGAAAATATGTATTTTAGGCTCTTATGATCCATGTATGTTTCACATATTCAACTATAGAGATAATGTTTCCTTATTTTCAAAGAGTATATTACAACTTCTAACTCGAGATTATGAATTGGATAATTTTGTTCATGAGTCTTTAATTTCCTTTATTCATAATAAATAACATTATCATTTTTCATTAGGACACAACCAAGTCCCTTCTTCAATGCATCCCTGTATATGAAAAACACATCACTCCTAGACGGTAATTTTAAAATCATAGAATTGAATAATATTCTCTTTAGTTCATAAAATCATTCTTCACATTCCATTTTTCTAGACAATCTTAACTCCTTTACATGTAATCTTAGTTAACAGGTTAGATAATCGGGAAAAATTCTGAACAAATCGCTTATATTAACTTATCAAACCAATGAAATTATGTACCCAAGTTATTTTTTTTCATAGGCTAATATCTAACTACCATTGACATTGTAGGATAAAATTATATTCCATCATTGGAGACAATATTTCTAAGAAAAGAAACATCATGAAGCTATAAATTTCACTTAATAAATTTCCCATATAACTATTCCCTTTTAGGAATCTTAAGAATGGTTCGTTAGTGATTTTCATTGTCCTCGTAGCTTTTATAATGAACCAAAATATCATAAATTAATACCAAAATATTATCATAATGATATTCCTTGAATACTATGTTCGTTAGGTCCATAATAACATAGGGTTCATTAGTCAGTCCAAATAGAATTACTGTAAACTCATAATTCTCATACCCTATCTAAAAATCCATCATCGGAATGTATTCGTTCTTCACTTGCAAATACTGATACCCAAAATTTTGATCAATCTTTGAAAAATATTTTTCTTTGTGAATTTGATCAAATAATTCATCAATACGAGGTATATGATATATATTCTTTATTGTAATGGCATTGATTTCCCTATAATCAATGCAAAACCTTAGGGATCCATTTTTCTTTTTAACAAAGAGGTCCGGGAATATCCATGGTGAAACACTAGGAATAATAAATCCCTTATTATCGAAATCCTCTAGTCTATTTTTCAATTATACTAATTCCACAGTGGTCATTCTATAGGGAGTCTTTGATATTGGCATTTCATCAGGGATTAAATCAATGGTAAATTCAACTTTATGCTCTGGGGGATGTCCAGTTAATACTTCAGGAAATACATCAATGAATTCTTATAAAATAATTACATCCTCAATTTTAATATTACCTTCTTGCTAACTATATTTTTTTTCTCTTCTTCCAGAAGAATTTCATTCAGTGAAGCTACTAGGAAGGGATCTAGATAAGGTTCAGGTGAGAAATATTCTACTTTAATGATGAGGGATTATATATCTTCCCAAAAAATCATAATCTCCCTCCTCTTGCAATATAATTTTCCATAATATTTCAATATCCAGTCCACACTAGGGATAATATCAAATTCAACCATAGTTATGATAATAACTTTAATAAGTAAAGCATGTTTATGTGTCATAATTAGGACTTTCTAACACGTCTTTGTTTCAATGATACTTCCCTTAAGAGTTTTTGACTAACAACTCCCATATTAAATCAAAATGGAAATATAAAATTTCTTTAATGAACTAGGCAGATGTAAAATATTAGAATGATCTATAATCAAATAATTAATTGGATAAATTTCAATATATGATTAATTTACCTTCCACCACCTCATTTGGTACTTCTACCCAGACTGTAGTGACTGCATAAGCTTGTCTATCTCCCCATAGCCTTTTTTGTGGTAAGTTCCCTTGATTCTTGGGGAATTAATTTTCATAATTACCTATCTCCTTATAGTTTTAACATTGAATATTAGTGTTTTGATTCTTCCGATTACATTCTTTGGTATGGTGAACCTTTTCTCCTCACTTAAAGAAAACTCATATTCCCTTTAAGCATTTCCCAGGGTTACTCTTTCCCCAGTTTTCACATGATGTAAATCTATCAAACTTATTCTAATTCATTGATGAATTAACCTTTCATTATTTCTAAAAAAACATTCATTCTCTATGTTTTCTTTTAATACATGGGATATTGAGAATTACTACTCTGTCTTGATTGAAGATAAAACTATTTCTTCGTATAATGAAAAAGACTGAGAAATCAGTTCCCTTCAGAGATTTGGATTAACAAATTCAAATAATTGGTTGATCTTGAAATCATTGTTGCATATATAATTCATAGAATACCTTACTAACCATTTAAAAGTAGTTTTATAAGCTACAACGCTTTCTTATTCCTTCTAATTTAAGCTAAGTAACATTCTCCCCATCTCAATTTTTTTATCACAAGACAATTATTTATTAGATAATTTCTAATTAAATTTTCTCCATTCCATGAGTTCAGTTTCTCCTTCTTCACTTGTATTTGGTATCAGATATGACCACTAATTAGCATCTCTATGGAGATAATAGACCACAATTTTAACCTTTTCCTTTTCATTGCATTCTAAGTCTGTAAATATCTTCTCCAAAGACATAATCCAATATTGAGCTATAATTGAATTTGTAGTACCACTAAATGATGGGGGATTATACCACATAAATATATCCAAAATAGGAGATTCTATCCAGGGAATATGTTTCTCTATTTAGTTGAGGTTATTTTTCATAGCCTGATTAAGTTTCCCAAATATTTCCATGATTTTCTGTATTCTAATACTAGTTTTATTGTCTTCCTCAACTAATAAATATCTAAATTTTCTAAGAGTATTGACACCATTTATCCTTCTATGTGAGATTTATAAACAATAGAATATACTAGGTTAGATTATAAAATAATAATGTATAATTCCAAATATGGTAGAGCACATAACATAAATTTATGCATCATAAATCCTAGATTCATAAACTTTGGTTACTTTGGGGACATATTTAATTTCAAATCCATAATAATGGTAGGTAAATATAATTTGAAATATCTTAAGCATATCCCCTAGGAGTTTCATACCAAGTATGAAATAAGGCCCGTTTTAATGTGCCGAGTTACACTAAGTTAGGGTTGGAATACCCTGTTGTAGTTGTTACATCTAGGTGCATCTGTGCTAAAACCACATCCACTTGTAGTATCCAGACAGGGATGTATCCCATGGAATACCGACATAATTTATACCTTAATGAAATAATAGGGGTTATTATATACTTATCCTCAAATTAAATCATATTGTTATGTTCCCTAATAATGTTTTTCTAAATTTAGTTTCCATGGTAGCTGCTAAACTTCTTTTAATACCAACTATAATGACCCGGCCCCAGAAGACTAGAGTCGATGCATTATTTTATTTCATTATCATGATTACGAGGAATCAAATCCTAAAGGACCGATCATTTTTTCCTACTTGGAAAACAATATTAAATGCATGAAACCCATAATATAGTGTTAAATAAGAAATACAAACATGATACAAAATAAAAATAATTAAATAACATCCTTGAAATATTATTCAAAGGATTCCTCTTCATAACTTGGGGAAATAGATCATAATAAGTGTGGTCTCAAATGATCATTAAGGGAATGTAAAGAAAAATAAATAATGAATCAATGATAATAAATATATATGTCAAGTTAAATAACATATAACACATTCCATTGAAATAATTAGATAATGCAATATCAATATGGTAAGGTAAGAAACTGAATACACATTCTATTTAATCAATAAACTAAAAATGAAATGCATCCACAAAAATATCGATGAAAAATCCAATAGATAAATAATAATTGAAGAAAAATAGTGAAATTTTTAATTATTTGATGATATGTTTCCTAGGTACATGGAATAATTACCATCAAGACCTTTTAAAAGATAGTTTTGTATATTAGGTAAAACCCCATGTAATTTGGCCAACTATTTTGTCTCATGAGACTACTAATGAATTCAGGGTATATCTATAATCAATCCCCACTTGTGTCATACCTATACAAATAATTCCTCTTATTTAATAATTTATTTAATCAATAAACAATATTCCTTATCAAATATACATATTTAATAAAGGATACATATTTATCAAAAATTTCCCAGTTAATCAAATAACTTCAACAGTGTACACCCTATGAAAAAATGGTATATAGTTTAGGAAAAAAATAATATCCATAACCCAAGAATGTGTAAATTTAAATATATTTACTTTTTCAAGATAAGTTTAACTATTAAAAGAATGTGATATTGAAAAGATGATAATTAAACACATTCTTGAGGGAAATATTCTTTAAACATTACAAAGTGTCCCGTGCCACTTTGAAACATTTAAATCATAATATCCATGAAGGAATAACATTAAATGAAACTTATAATACCATGAAAATATGTTTATTCATGATATAACATGAAAAATTTCATTATATACAATATATAATAGTTAATTGGTGCATAACAACAAATAAGTCTCAATGGGGTGTAAATTACGACAAAATCTCTTACCTTGACCTTCCTTTTTGTTGTGTGGTATTTATACACCTTTATAGTGTTTCAAAAATATGTTAATAACTTATAATATAACTATAATAATTTTTATAATATCATATATTAATTTATTATAACATTTTATTACCCTATTTCTAACACCCTTTTATTATTTTATCTATTTTGGGTTTAATTTACTAATTTTCTCAAGTATGTTTTGACTTGTCATTTGTTGTTAAAGTTAATTAGATCATGATTTTAAAATAAATAGAATCTAATACCAGAATTAATTGTCATATATATTCATTATATATGTATTTATAATAATTCATAATATTTAGATATAAGAAATGAAGTGCATTGTTCATGGAGATGGTAGGTTGTATCTTCTCTTGAACACTACTACCATTTTGCTATCTTACTAAAATAATGAAAAGTAAATTACACATATGTATATTATAATTAAATTTTCATATATATGTCTTATATTTTACATATGTTTATTAAAATCATCCTTAATATGTTCCATGTATAACATGAACGAATAACAACACTTTAAGGAGGTGGTATTCTACACTTCCACAAATGATGTTGTTGTATTTACACAAAATGCAATGTACAGAGGTATGTGTTATAAAATAATTAAAGAATAATAAATACATTATAAATTTCATATATAAGTAGATTTTACATTATAATTACCACCATGAGAGTCTGTAAAGGAAGAACTAACAATCATCATTTCATGAGGTGTAGTTCATTGTTCACATAAAAAGTATGTTCGTTACCCATTAGATGGGACTGTGTGTAAGTTTAAGTCGAACCCTTGTCCTAAAAAATCATAGTATATTTATGACACTATTTATATTATATAATAATGTAATAATTAGAGTTTATGGGGTGGAGAATGGAAATAAAACTAAATAGTTTAAGGAATGATGTTACCTCTTTTTTGGATAACTCCATTTGGTCTGCACCAAAGGGATGCCTTGGATGAATTTCTGACCTAGGGGAAGCTTATAGAATGAGATTAGGGATGTTTATTATATATTTAAGTAGATATTTCTTCATCCAATTTGTATTTGTAGTTATGATAATATGGGAGCATATGAGGCCTTTTTATTTTGTAGGAGGAGCGATACTCTTATAAATTTTAGGAAGGGAAATTTCACCCATATTTTTCTCATTAAAAGAGGACTCAATAATGGAAAAAATTCAATTCCAGAGAGGGTATGGTATAAATATGTCCATAAAATGTCTCTTGTAAAATTATCTTGGTCCTTTGGCCCCTTAAGATTAATATTTATTCCCTTATTAATTTTAATTTTACCTTAATCATTATATTTAATTTTATTTACTTTCACTGATATTTTTTGGTCAAAAAATATGATGACATTATTATACAATATATGATTTTTCTGATTAAAAATATGGAGTCCATTTTTCCAAATTCAAATCACATAAGTGGCGGAAACTAATTAAAATTTAATTATGCAGATGGGATAACAATGAGGGTTTTTAAAGTAAAAACATCTGAACATTTACTATGTTTTTATACCCAATATAAAATTTATATTAATTATAATGAATTAAATTTTATTAATTGATAAAAATTTGAACTAATTAAAAATTAATACCAATTTAAAATTTAATTTAACCTTATCAATAAATTGGGTGAAAAATCAGTTTTGAAGTAAAATTCAGAATTTTCACTATTCAATAAAAAATGAAACTTCATATAAAAATACAAAAAAAATTAACCTAACCTAATTTTTATATTCCCCTTTCAGATATAAAGTTTATTTTGTCATATTAAATTTATAAAAGTGTAAAAATTATATTTAAAATAGGTTCATCATTAAAATGAAACAAAAATACATTTATAAAAATATAATATTTTACGTGTAATATTGGATTTTTTATTAACTAATGCCTATAAAATATATTATATGATTTTAAATAAAATTTTTTGGATATATAATATATAAATTTACTACATAAACTCTCTAAAATTGTTATAATTTAATTGACTATTAAAAACGTGACTAAATAGCATTTTGTGTAAATCAAGTGTTGTGTGTATTGTAATGTTATCAATAAAATTTAAAGGAATATATGGTAAAGTCTTGGGGTAATACAATATTTATTATAAAATGAAAGAATATTAAAAATAAATACATAAAATTGAATAAATTTTTAAAAATATATAGAGTAGTAAATTCTTGATGTTATTAACATGAATTAACAACACATAAAAATAAATAAATAGATTATTTTAATTATATAAAACCAATAAATTTAAAAATTAATTATGTTGAATATAAAATTTATTAAAATTTTAATATATTTATTTTAAAAATATTAATACATGATAAATAAAAATGAATAAATATTAATCAAATAAATTAAAAACATACTGAAAATATTAAATCTAATTAAATAAATATGTATAAATTTTAGAAAATGAATAAATTCAAAAACAATTAAAAAATAAAAAATATCAAAATTGGGAAAATAATATTAAATGAAATAATGTTAAAAAATGTAGTGCCATACCCCATTTCCCACTCAAACAGTGCTCTAAGCACGTTGGTCACTAGGCCATAGGCATGCTTCCCTCTATGCTAAAGGCTTACAACTAGAAATGAGGTTCTGATGAGGTGATAGTGGGGATACTATAACCTCAAGTGATAATAATAATAATAATAGTCCATATATATATAATAGTGGAATAATAACCATAACTTAATGGAACCAATATCAAAACTCAGTGGAAGCATAATTCATAAAAGAAGTAAAAAAAAAGAAAGCCTAAAGTAAATACCATTTGTAGATAATAAAAATGCCATGGAAGTTCATACAAGGCAGATAAGTTGGTTCACACATGGCCAACTATATAAGTATATATATCAAAACCCAAAAGAAAGTCTAGCCTAATGTAGAGGACCCACCTAGACCACTGCCACCCATCCCATGAAAAATCGGTATAATTATGATCACTAAGGTCTATCTCCCAAGCTTGAATCCTTACATAATCTCAAAACCATGATGTCTTCACACATCCTGAGGGGCATGTGTATGGTGTGAGTATGAACTCATTAGGCCACCACCAATGTGTTCATGTCTTATACCCATAATTATGTTGGTGTATGAAAAATAAAAATAAAAGGAAATGCATACACATTTAATAACTTAAACCACCCCCTTGTGCTCAACAGCCACTAGGAATTGTTTTACCTGCTTTTGAAAATTCAAAAAATTCTCTTAAAATGTTTAAAAAAATATATATGTGGAACATAATACACATATTAAAATATATATTTGTAGTGGTGATAGTATTATAACTAGATATCCCTTCGGAACTCCTCATAAATGTGTAATTGGAACCTCATGCCACCTAAAACCTTATGTGTCAACAATCAAGTACCCGACATCAAAACAGCATTCCTCTTAAGTCCCTGAGACCTCTACTCAGAAAGTCACCATCATCTCAACAACTTATGTCCTATGGCACGATGATTTTTTTCCTCCAATTAATAATAATCACCATTGGCTCAAAAATAGACGTCTCGGGGAATTATGATATCTGAAATCCAATAATCCTGGTCTAATGGCCTTAAGTATAATGGTGATCCTCATCCCCCGACCGATGATCTCAACACAATCTCTTGATGGTCCATCACAAACCATGTGGCTTTCTAAAATAAGTACATTTGAAAAAACCAATGGTCAACACCATCTGATAAGCTGTAATATCTATGGAGGCATCCACCTACAATAATTGGTCAACACTACCTCAACTAAGTCCAATCTATGTGCACACTAGTCCAAAAATTCATCGGCTAACCATGTTTAGTGAAAATCGCCAAAATATCTTAATCCACATCATCTGGAACCTTGTGCATATGCAACCATGTCACTATGTCCTAATGGTAAATACCATCTCATGTACAGAGATCCATGACTTTATCTTGAATACATCATCACCTCCAGTCCCAATGACTATGTCACCTTAACCTAGTGATAATTATCACTCTATTTTCGTGGGACACACACTCACCCTGACGACTATGTCTCCTTAGTCTAAGTGATCAACATCACCTCAATCCTCAGACCATGCCCATCACATTCCCATGAAACCATATAAATAAATATATTTAATTTTATTTATTAAAACCCAACAACCTGACCTATCCTTCCTAAGGTCAAATCCACTAACCTAAATTTTCACACATAATCAATATCTATGGATTCCCCAATGGCATCCAATAATAACAATTAATTAATTAAAAGGAAAAAATTAATTAATTAGGGGTCTCTATAAAACTATGCATAGGTAATTATATCTAATTAAAACCCAAAATAACCATAAAATTAATGATAAATCTAAGAGATATATACCTCATACTCATAGGCACTCAATTTTATAATATCAGCCTTCAACTCAAGCCAAACTGAGAAAAGATGAAGATTTAAATTGACACCCTAAAAATAGGGAAAAAGTGATCATAGTAATCTAACATTCTATAAACAAAGATAAATTAAAAGAGAAGTAATAGTATTTAAGGATTTACCGATATGCTTCCAACATTACCAGTGGAGTTTGAATCAGAGTCTGATTGGAGGAGGTGACTCAAAACCAAAGGGGGGGAATAGAGATCCCCCTACGTTATATAGTGGGAAAGGAGGAGAGGATAACAAGAAAATTTATATAGAAAGTAGGTTAAATATGTTCATTTCATACTTTTTAATGACCTGTTTGGTTTGGCTATATGTTTTGGACAACCATGGAATAACCATGCAGTGCTCACTATCCAAGCCCCACACTACACATAAGAGCATGGTTTTCCAAAAAAATCATATACAATGTATATTATCTTATTTAAAAACATTAGATATTTTTAATGGTCATGACCCCCAACCCACATGGTTTGAAAAACCATTTCTAATGTAGAGGTGGGCCACTCAGTTACTCTGGGGAGCCCGCACAGTTTGAAAAAATTATTTTCCACTATGTGCACTTTCCAAAAACTAAGTGTCTGGGGCCTGATGTGCCCAAAACTCTATTGAAACCCCAAATAAATTTCTAGTCCTTAAAACCCATCTAAAAACAAGGACATGGATCAATTAAACACACTAAATTAGTTTCCAAAGATCAAGAAAAGATTTCTCCCGATCACAAAACTCAAAAATTCCAAAAGGTTGTGGAATTTGAACTTGCTCAAAAAACCTGTGATGTTATAGTCTCCCCAAATTATAATATCACATCTCTGAGCTATTAAAATTTTCATAGAGATGATACCAAACATACCCATATCATTACATTATCCTGGTCTACCCTAGTAACTAGTCACGATCAATTCCACTTATGGTGTTCCCTACCTTAGTAATTACCTACTATGTCACTTCCTAGACCAAATTTTAAATATTCGATAGTGCCACTAACCATCCCTATACATACCTCTGCTCCTAAGAAATACCATCATTTATTTACCTCGTTAGGTGTTCAATTCACACCAATGTCATACCACACACCCATCAAGTCTCGTATCTCATCAGATTCACATTTCTTATATATGCCATACATGAAACTCAACAAAACAAGCATCTTTTGAGATTATTGTTCCATACCTATTCCATATAAAAAAATTATCAAAAACCATATCTCATCATATTCCCATATGTATTGAACCTCAAAATATGCCCCAAAATATTCCCAGAACACACACACACATATATATATATATCCATTCCCATCAGAGTCTTGATACCTAAACACTACAAACAAAACCCAAATCATACTGATCTCCATAATAAATCATGGTTCCCAAACACATCATATATATTATCATGCAACATAACCAATTCTAACTTACTAACTAGTGCGTATTTAGTTCAAAAAATACAAGTTCACCCCATGCACCAAAACTGGCCATGCCAAAATGAAATAAAACTTGGTCACGCCTATTTGGACCAAGATGGAAGGAAGTGGTTTTTAGATGCTGAAAGAAGTTGTGCTATTTTTTATCCTTTTTTTCATTATGAAAAATAAATTCACTTTAAAATTATTGGTTATTATATGAAATTTTTATAAGAATCAGTTGATCGGACAAAATTTTCTTATGAAAGTCTATCGATGTTTATTTTCTATTGAGGAGATGTTTTCAAGGTGAAATTGTTTATCATACTCACATGGTTTCCGGAATTAAGCTTTTGATCAGAGTGAGAAGTTTTATCAAAGATTGAATGTATTTTTAGTCATTAGATACTAAATTTTATAATGCATTTTTTGTTTTTTATGTTCTCTAAATTATAATTTTTCTAAAAACTCATGATCCAAGAATTGAAAGAAAGGGGGATAAAAGGTGTTCAAGTTTTTTCAATGTTTGGAAATTGATTTTAGTTTCTGATAGAAATATTGATGGTTCTAAAATTATGGGAATTCAATTAACATTATAAAACTATTTAAACAATGTTATACCAATATTAATGTTCTTTAACATCAAGAGGAATTCATGGTACAAGTAAGAGTTTATGTAAGAAGAGAGAATAGGAAGAATGAAGTCTTCTTGTCACAGATCTTCTACAAGTACTGGTCAATCAATTCATTGGACTAATTGATCAATCGAATTATCTAATACATAAAATGAACTAATTCATAGGATCAATCATCAGTTTTGTATAATTTGAAAGAAAAAAATTTCTACCAAAACTAGTCTATCAAACACAGTGTTCCACCGATCCTTTATGGGAATTTCCAAAATCAATATTTTAGACAAATTTTTGTGTATCATTATAGCATAAAATGCATAATTTGATCAGAGGTACATCATATTTTTTTTTATGCTGATCAAAAATTTGAAGTTATTAGGATCGATGAACTGGATGGGATCAGAGACTGATCAAGAAGATGATGTTCAATAATGTAGTCAACCATTTTCATTGAAAAAAATATATTTTTTTCTTTCAAATGGCTTAAGAATCATCAAAACATTCATGAAACTAATCCATCATATGGGGAACAAATACTATTTAATAAGAAACATTATGACATGGATTAATCATATACTATTGGAATATATCAGATGTATATTTCATTGGTCTAAGTAAGTGTTGATAAAATGAATAAAATGCGAATTTTTCTTATTTTGCTACAAAATTCTTTTCTAGTATTTTTTTAAGTCTACAAGATTTTAAGCAATGTTTTCAGCAGATAAGTTTTAGTCATTTTGGATAGTCAGAATGCAAGTCTTCAATTTTATGTTTATTCTACCGGAATGAAAAATTGTGTCAGACTAAAAAATAGTTTATTAATTCAAATAAGGATATTGTCTTAGGAATATTCAATAATTTTAGAGAAGAATCATGAACTCTTTATAAGTGATAAAATGGTCAAAGATAGTGATAAAATGTATGTGAAATTATATTTTATAGAATATGGTTAAGAGGGAAAATAAAATTGGTTCCCCATACATTCCATTTATGGTGAACCTATAAGTAGATATCAATGTACAGTGTACTCTATCACTGTTCATGTGTGAGAGAGAGTTATAATGATAATGTTTTTGTGATTGATTTGGTGTAAGAAGGTTTTTGAAGAGTATTTTCTTGAAGAAAGGATTTTGGATAGAATAATAAAATGAGTTCTGATCAGATTTTCTGAACTGGACTGAATAATCATACTAACATTTCTATGAAAAGAATGAATTGATTTATAATTTTTTATGAACTATCTATCCATACTTGTTCAAAATGAGAAATCAAACTAAAAGAAATAGACTTTTCCATCGGGCTGAGTTTTTATACAAAGTCCATAGAAGTATTTTCTACATTTTATTGGGTAGGAATGTGAAGAATTGTTTTTTTAAGAATTACAAAATTGAAAGTTTTTAATGTAGCAAATTGACTTGTTTAGAATAAACTAGTGAATATTTATAAATTTTTTCATAAATTATCTTGAATCATTCTGCTAGAAAAATTACATGCACTATTGTATTGGTTATAGTTCTAGAAAGGTGTGACGGTATTTCCTACTTGTTGTATCCACACAAAAGGATTTTTTTTCAAGTGTATTTTATTGTATTGGATTATTTTCAAATCATTACAAGTACTAACTACTCTTATTGAGTGGTGAAGATTGTAAATACTTGTGTTCCTATTAATGTGGGAATTTTTTGTTTTCATAAAAGTGATTATTATTTAATAATAGTTGATGGTTGTTTTACAAGAAAGATAACATAAAGGAAAATATATCACTGATTCACCCCCACCCCCCACCTCTTTGTGCTACATTAATCCTAGCTAAGGCTATTCAAGTGGTATCAGAGTAAAATATACCTTTATTTACAATTTGCTGAAGTTTTTTAAGAGAATTTTTTTGGATAGTTTTAATTTTGAGAAAATTAAGGGGATTCCAATCTTCAATGTAATAAACTATCATATATGGAAAGATATAATGTTTTCATATCTTATGTCTCTTGGTTATAATGTTTTGGAAACTACTACTAATGGATTTCCTCCTCATGTTGAAAATGATCCCCTTACATTTATAGATAAGAAGAATCTATAAAATTAAGGACAATACAAGAATATTTTTCACTCATCACATTTTAAAATTGAAATCCATATAGTGAAGGGAGTTTCAACTACTAAAGGTATCTGGGAAAAGTTAAAAAAAATTATGAAGGAAATATGAAGGTGATGAAGGAAAAGTCACCAATATAGAGTCTGACGTATGATGATCTCAAAATTAGTGACTATGAATCTATCGGTAACTTATTTAAAAGGTTTAATGATATTATTAGTGTCATTAGATTTCTTGGTGAGAAGATGGAAGATTTAACTTTGTTTAAAAGTTCTTGATAATTCTTCCTAAAAATTTTGATTTCAAAGCATCATCTTTGGAAGATACAGATCCTGAAACTCTATCTTGGGATGACCATCATAGTACTATTATTACTTATTAAATGATAATGGAGGAATGTTATGAAAAGGAAATAAAAATTTGACTGATAAATGTACATCAGGGCCACTAAGAAAGGAAAATCTAAGAAGATTATCAAAGATAAATAATTTGGTGATTCTGAATTTGAAAATGAGTTTATTAATGATATCAATGAATTCCTTTCCTTATTTTCTAAAAAAATTAAAAGTGTTAAAGGAAATTATAAATGGAATATAGCCCTAAAATGTGTTGAAGATAGAGCTATTAAGATCTTTTTTTCCAATTTCCCTTAAAAAAGAACTGCAGAAGATAATTATAGAGATTATATAAGGACAATAATATCATGGAATATAGGGTGATAAATAAAAATCATACACTCCACCAAATTCATTTTTTAACGACAGTTTACAAAAATTCCCCTAAATAATAAATTATTAAGAGTAAATTTTCTCAAAACTACCACTATATAATAGTTTTTTATTAAAAAAGTCATTCTACCCCAAGTACCACCCTTTTCCCCTATATCCCCCTTCTCTCTGACCCCAAGCTCTAGTTGTTGGCACTCTAGTATCCCTCGATACCCCCAGGTACCACCCTTCTCCCCTGAGTCCCCCTCCTCTCTAACCCCAACACATAGTCATTGGCACTCCAGTATCCCTCGAGACCCCCAAGCCCGATCCCTTGAGCCCTTACTGACACTACAGTCACCCATGAACCCACTGAGCCATCACGTCCACCCTCTCCCTCACTCGAACCATCACCCTGACCCTTTCCTTATCCCTCCCCTAAGTATTCTCCCTCACCTGAGCTCTTTCTAGAGTTTTGGTCACCCCTGACCCACTCGATTTATCACTCTATCCTTCTCTAATAATTCATACCCGCTAACCCCCTTTTTCCATATTCTCCCCCAACTTCCTCAGTGTTAAACCATGTGTATTTTTTTCATCTTAGAAAAATTGTTTCAATCAATGTGAGTTTTGTTCTATTCTAATGGGTTCATCTTTTTAATGTGGTTCAGTTAATTTTAAGATGTTGGGAGAAGTA
Organism: Viscum album; assembly: GCA_963277665.1. NCBI lineage: Eukaryota > Viridiplantae > Streptophyta > Magnoliopsida > Santalales > Viscaceae > Viscum > Viscum album. The sequence goes on from OY728122.1 coordinate 1,087,753,549, forward strand.
TTTCCAAGTAGTTAGACTGGATTGTATGTAATGTTTGAAGCCTACGGGCAATGAATTCCTCTAAGGCCTATAGGGCTATATAATACTTAAGCCAACGGGCATTTTAAGGGCTCCAAATCACCCCTTGAAAGGTGGATTATCAAAAATAAATAAAAATTAAGTCCTTAGGCCCATTGGATGGAAGAAATTAGTGTATTTTTTCATGTTGGTTAAATTTTTTATATTTGGTTCTTGTTATTAGGGTTTGGTGGCCTTCAATTCATTTTCATTCAACCGAGATTGATTTTGTTTGGTATAATTTCATTTTATTTGATTTATATAGGTTTTAATTGATTAAATTACATTTATTTTTTTTGTTGAGATTCAAATGGAGAAGTGGTAGACTAATTCATATCAAATTTTCTTGAATTTGTTTAATTCAATTAAAATTAGGTATCTTCTAATATTTTTAGTACAGGATAGTGTAGTTTGGTGTTTTTTTTTATTTTTTTTATTTTATCTAGTCTCTATCCATTTAATTTAGTATTTTATTGATTTTATTATTCCTGATATATAATAAATATATTAGGTTTTCATTGGTTCAGATCACATCATAATATATCTATGAGTATAATATTTTTTTAATGGGTTATGGGAATTTTATATTTTTTTAGATGCATTCAATTAAATAAAATTCAATTATATATTAATATATTTTGAATTCTAAAAACAACTAATTTGTGTTTAACCCATGTATAGGGGTATAGAACAATTTATAAGATTGATTTGATATCTTGAATATATTAAATGGATACCTGAAAATGAAGGTATGTATCTGTGAAGTTCATTTAACATTATCAAATTATTTTTAGGGTGCCTCACTTAACTAGGATTCCAATTAGTCTTTATGATATATATTTTTTTATCTGGGGTATTTTATAACATAAATAAATAATTTAAACCATTTTAAAACAATAAACCCAACCATAAAAAGTTACTACCCCATTCTTCGAAACAAATAGTTATCGTACTTGGTTTTACTACCCCATTTTATTTTATTTTATTCTTTTAATTTAAAACAAGTTTATTAGATAAATAAAGGTAATATAATGTATCTATGGTTATTTTATCAATGGAATTAAATATTTTCCCTAATTTTACTTTTTACATAAAAGGGGAATTTCATAATTTAACTACATTTTTTCTTCAAAAATAAATTGTCACACAAAATATGTTTTATAAAATTTATATAGAGGTTTTATCTAAAATAAATGAATATTAAATTTTTTAAACTAAACATGATTTATAAAGTTGGTTTTCCTATATTTTATCAATTTTCCTTCCTTGTATATGGGTTTTCTAGGTGTATGTTGTAATAATAGATATTCTATTTCTTGATTGTGATTACCATTTTAAGTCCTTGATATGTTAATTATATTTTATATTGTTTTAATGATGGATTTAAGTGATGTTATAGTTCCACACATATCTAGAAAACCCTTTTTGTCAATTCAACTAATTTTGTAAATCCAAAATACCATTTTATAAACAAATATGGTGTTTTAATCATGAAAATCAATAACCATGATTTGGTATCCCATTTTCTTTTGAAATTTTTAATTTTTGATGTTATGTTATACAAATGAGTCATTGTTGAATTTCATTAATTAAATCAGATGTATTATAATTAGTGAATAGAAGGGAGATGTTTGATTTACATAGTGTATTTATTAGACACCATATCAAGATTCTGTGATTCATTTCTTTACCTTCTTTAGAAATTATCATTTGAACTCTTGGGTAACATAGTGGGAAATTGATATATGGATGTGATACCAGTTAAGATTATCAATTGGCTATTATCCCTTAATTTCCCAAGGATAAATGGAAATAATACAATAAGGGGGGGAGGAATTATTCTGAATTTAATTTTATTTGATTAAATGACAAGAATGCCAAGGAGGGAGCATTTCAAAGATCCTAGGGGACTCCTAGTCAATGTTCCCTTGAACACATTGATAGATGTTGATCAATAAATAACTATTCCTATAGTATATAAGACACCCTCTGTCTGCCCCCCTACACTATATCTCCCACCCTCTATTTCTTCAGTGTCTGGCACCCCCTTCATTATCATCCCATCAGCATATGAGATAGTGCCTCTCCATTCAGAAGCTTCAACAATAAGGTACCATGTTGTTACACCTATTTATTCATAAGCTTATTGTAGGGTGATAGTTATAGGTTGAATTTTAATTTGAATAATCTTATTGCACTTTTTTATACCACTAACTATTTTTTCATAAAAGATGCAAAAAATGTTACTACTAAGGGAAATATGAATAGTTCAGATGTCTGAAATCTAAATGGATTAAAGATATTTTCCCCATTTGAATATTATGGTTTCCCTATGGATGATGCCACAAGATTATTTGGACATATTCTAGTCTAGTAGTTGGAGAAGTTGGTTACCCTTTCGATTACCTATGATGATTGGAGGCATGTGCCTCAATTTTGGAAAAATGAAGTCTTTGATTCACAGATAAGGATAATTTTTATAAATTATAGTGTGATTGAATTTCATTATGTTATTACATTCCAATATTTTAAAAATTAATCACTTTTTATATATGTTATTTCACATTACCATTACTATTGTTATAGCACAAAAGTGGACATTGAAAATTTTGGTTAAGAAATGAATGTATTTTAATTGGGTATTATGGAATGAATTCAATGATACTTCATTGAGAACATGACAACTATATGATAATGTTCCTAAAGGGGTACCTTGAGAGAAATGGAAGGGTTTTATTGATAATAATCATTATGATAAGCATGTGGTATTTAAATATATATTTTTATATTAATCTCATTTTACATATATATATTCATATTACAAGGAGATGAAATTTTATACATTACTATTAAATTACATGTAATTTATTTCAAGATGTTTCAAGGAAAAATGGATCAAGATGATCCAAAAAACAACTCCTATACTTTCTCATCAAAAAGTTTTTCAAACATAGATCAAATATAGTTATGTTTTCATTTGTTTAAATATTTATAAGATAATGTTATTAGTTTCATATATTAAATTGTTGATTTATCTTTTTTTAGTGTAGTCAAATAATTTAGGGCACTATGTCTCCCAAACAAAACTATGGTTGGATGTTCATATAAAATCTAATGTGAGTTATGTTAATGAGTCTTCCAAAGAAGTTGGGGTATGAATTCCATTATCATTGTAACAACTTATTGTCAGTTGTCACTATGTTAATATGAATTGTTTCAAATATGATTTATGTTTGATTAAATATTAAAAAAAAGAACTATTGGAATCTAATCTTATGCAGCCCTTATCAGTCTCAAAGGATGATCTAGTTGGTCAAGTGTTTGGGAAAGAGCATCCTGATCAAGTGTATGAGATGGATTTATGACCATTACCATCTAAGGTCATTGACAGACCACTGGGGATTTGAGCAGCATCTACTCCTGATTTTAGTTGCTCTATACCTCAATATTCTCAGAGGGAGTTTTTTGCAATGAAAATCACAATTCATGAACTTGGGGATCATATAAAGATGTAGGGGGATCATATAAAGATGAAATAACCAAATGTCATCACTCTATAGAAAGCATTGGTTGAATTATATCAGAAGACAACTAGATCTATCCTCAGTGATATTGCGTCAACGGATGGTATTGATTAGGTAAATTTTGAAACTTCAAAATCATTAAGTGCACAAAATTTTATTGATTTTATGTTTAAATTTAAATATACAACACTCATTAATTTTCATTATAATTTTCATACAGGTGTTGGTAGAAGGAATTGAAGATAGTGATGGATAGTTTGTCGATCAATGTTCATCAGGTAGTGATTAGGGTTCAATTTGGATTTAGATATGATGTGTAACTAAACTTATGAAAGACTAACAGTAATATTGTAATTCCACCAGAGCATGGTGGAATTCACCCAGGATCTTGCAGATTCCGCATCTTTTGTTCTAAAGAGGCTCGATATGATGATTTATTATCATTAATTATGGTTTTTATTAAAGTATATTAAGTTAGGTTTACTTTAAGTATTTTTATGGATTTTGATGAAATCGACTATTCATTTCATAGAGAATATATAGAACATAGTGCTTCAATGTTCTTAAGTTAATTTATAGAGTTTGTAGTGTTGGTTTCTAATAGATTTTATTTTCATATTTATTTATAGTGACTATGTGTTGGGTTCCTTTAGACATGAATTTTGGTAGAGTAATTATTAAGTACTTATTGGAGATCATTGGATTGATAAATCTTGCCTAAATTTTTGGTAGGTGGTGTCGAGTCCCAGAGTGATTATTTGGTTATGCATGTATGATGACAACCTTTGTTTTTCCTAAATTAATAATGAAATCTATTTATATTTTAAAGATATAAATGACTGGTTTTTAAGATATTTTTATACAATGGGTTAAATGTTTTCTGAGTGGATTCTTTGGCACTATTTACAAAAATACATCCCCTTTTTATTGTATTATAAAATTTCATTAAACAGATTTATTCTTATTGAAGCCTTTACAAGTTTGAATCTATGTTGATGAGTTCTTGTTGATATGTGAGTTAAATAGTTCGATCATAACCCTTAATAATAAATCTTATAATTTTAGTGCGTTAATATTTTTCCTTGGTGTTATTATGTGCTGAAATGGGAATCCTTGAAATATGATTAGTTTTAAACCAAATTTAGGAGAGCTTTTAACCTTGTAGTCTTTTCTTAGGCTAAACCTAAATTTTTTATGTACTAAAATCAAGTATAATTATTTGAGTCCCACCTAAATTCTATATAAATAATCACTTATTCCAACTAAACATAAATAAATTATAATTCAATGGATGATGTGGTGGATGGGTTTACAAGGTGGGAATAATTGATTCAACATAATGATCCTAAAGGTTATAATAATTCACCTAAACTGAAAATTTAATGACCTACATGGTTTTTAAAGGAGTATAATGTTTTGAATGTATTATGGAAAACTTTATTTTGAAAATATTATCTCGATTAAATTATTCTCTTATTTATTATCTTTAATTTCTTAATGGTTTTAAAAATATATTTTTTTCATTGGAAATCACTTTTACCCCTTCTGAAACAAAATTTCTTAAATAAAATTTAACTCATATCAATTTTCACTTATAAAAATTTTTGTGTCAGCCTTTTAAACTATGGTGGTAATAAGTAACCTTTCACAAACATGTGTCTCTGGAATAATTCTTGTCATGACCAAGTGGTTTTGAGAAATACCACCAGTATGCCTTATTTTAATACCATGTTTGGGTTATGTAAACCTTATTTAAATTTGGTTAATGAGTTCACTATTGACTTCATTGATATATTCCTAGGATGTAATAGGAGTTGAATATCCACTTGAATTTTTTTCCTTTCTTACATTTTGTAATGAATTCATGGATGAGGCTATTAATTTTTACATACTAGTAAACCATATTGATTTAATTCATGCTTATATGATCTCATCGTTGGTTTTTTTAAACATGGATATGATTTTAATCATATTTATCAAAACAAAATTTGTTGTTCCATGGATATAGATTCTCTTATTTGATTGTTTTTAAAACTGTACATATAGAGGAAATTTAAAACTCAACTATATATGTAGAATAATTGTTTAAAGGTGGTTTAAACCACTTTATTTAATCTTTATATATGTTTAGTAGTGGTTTTTTGTTTTTAGAAGCAGTTCCTCATGCCAAAACACACATAGGATATAACAGTGATTTAAACCACCGCTAAACAAATGTTCTACGATAGTTCCCAAAAACCACTGTAAAATGTACGAAACTGATTCGAGTTTCATATTGATTTCAACTTTCATGGTAGTTTTTAGAAACCATCATAGGATCTCCATAGGTGGTTCAGATATATCCATATATGGGATAACATCTAAAAATTCCAAGAACTTGTTAGAGCCTCCTAGGATGATCCCTCCCAAGGCAATGTGTGAACTATTTTTTATAACAAGTAGCGGCGACTGAAGACTAGGCTCCAGTAATCATCCAAATATGTTCCTCATAATAATGGTGATATAGAGGCCACCATGATGGATGTTGAAGGCCTCAATCATCATCTAGATTAGGTTTGGGAAGAATGTGTCTTTGAGGAGCTCTCAAAGAAAAAGGACCCTCTAGTGGATATGTTTTTAAAGTAAGAATGGCTAGCCAGGGAGGGGCAAGAATCAAGTGGATTAAAGAGTGAGATATAAACTCCTCTTTCGTCCATGCATGAATTAAGGATAGGAAAATTATGGTTAATCCAAATATCTTTTTGGATGATGGGTCTTACTCAGAGGACATGGATGTTGTGGGAGGCTTAGACAACTCCTTCTTCATAAATCACCTTGTTGATCCCAAAGATCGCTTGCCTAATTGGTACACCTCATGGGAATTGGAGGTTTTTGATGTGATTCCCAACCTTATTTCTGATTAGGATAATGAAAACAAAGGGGTTATGCCCAGAAAGAAGGATATCCTAGATGCTATGATGCACTTAAACCCTAATAGCATGATAGTCTTGGATGGTTTCACAGGTTCCTTTAATATGTATTCTTGTTCCACTATGAAATAAGATTTTATTACATCCATCCATGATTTCTTTTTGGTGTGTATCTTTCCTCGCATTGCATGTTCCACCACTACAGTGCTTCTTCCTAAATCTAATAACCCCACCTCTCTTATGAACTATTGACCCATGAGTATATGTAATGCCCAATATAAAATCCTAACTAGCATCATTAACTCTAGGATGGATAATAATCTTCCACAGAGGGTTTCTTTGGAACAACATGGTTTTTTCAAGGTACGTTTGATCCAAGAAGCTATTGCTTTGGCTCAGGAGATGATCAAAGACATCAATTTAGAAACTTGTAGTTCTAATATGGCCATCAAGCTTGATATGAGAAAGGCTTATTATCGTGTTGAATGGAACTTTAAAAATAAGGTAATGGAAGGTATGGGTTTCAATTTTTAGAACATTAATATTATCTTTATGTGATTTAGATCTTCATGGTTATCAGTTAAATTCATGGGGAAATCATATGGTTTCTTCAAATCCACCCACAGCCTAAGGTAGGGGTACCTGATCTCTCTGAGTCTATTTATCATTTTCCATGATATTTTGAGCCATATTATCCATAGAAGAACTAGTAATAGCGATATCCTACTACATCATAGAATGATGAAAGCTCCAGAAGTGTCCCACCTCATGTTCACTGATGATTACATCTTATTCATGAATGCTATGATCCAATCCATTCATGGCCTGAATAGAGTGTTGGAGTAGTATTGCCGATGGAGTAGACCTCTCATCAATAATAATAATAGTAACTTCTATATTTCCAGTGGGTTCCCATACAGGTGGATATCTATAGTGGGCCTCAATCTGGGAATGAAGAGGGGGCATTTCCTATAGTCTATCTGGGTGCCCCTATTGCATTAGGAAAAATGTGCATCCATGACTTTGACCCCCTCCTCAATAGGATTACTGGTCAGGTGTTTAACAGGAAGAACAAGTATCTTTCCTTTGGGGGTGGGATCGCGCTAGTTAATAACATGCTCTTCGACGCCTTAGTGCATGCCCTCTCATCCATGAAGGTCCTGAAAGAAACCATAAAAAACATATATAGGATACTGGCTAAATTCATTTGGGATCTACTCTCTGAAGGTAAGAGGCAATGGGTCTCCTAGAACAAAATGGTGAGTCTAGTTAGAGAAGGAGGTATCAATGTTCACAGTATTGAGGATACCCTTCACTACATGCATGAAAAAACTTTCTTGGAGTGTGTTGGATCTACATACTCTATAGGATATAACAATGCACAGCTACACTTCGGGGAACCTGGACATAGGGGAGGGACATACCTTGCCTTTACGTTTCATGCTTGGTCTCCTTGTCCAAAACCTCCTCCCACAATCCCTATGGATTTTAGGGGCAGGGGATCTCTCTTTCTGGTATAAGAACAAGTGTGGGGTTGTTATTGTCTTCTCTATTTGTCCTGTTACTAACATCTCATTCATGGAAGCTAATTGTTTCCCATCATTCATCGAAGCTTTCATGGACAAGAAGAAACAGGACCAGTTCAATCTCATTGAGCTAAAATCAGAACCCAACAGATGTGTGTTCACCCAGTCCCCCTCGGGGTTATTCATGTCAAAGGATTTTTGTTGCATAACCAATGTGTAGGACCATTTAGATGTGTGGGATGAGGCTCTCTGGGTGAAAATTATCCCAACTAAGTTTAATTTTCTCTCATAGAAGATTAAGAATGGGGTAGTCCTAATGGATGAGAATATCAAGTGATTCAGAATTAATATTATCTCCAAGTGTGTGTGCTATAAGGTTCATCATGATGAAAGTACAAATCATTTGTTCATTAAGAGTGAGTGGGAATGTGAGGTGAGTAAATATTTCAGGGAGTTCACTGCTATCTCCGCCTCTATCATAGTTGAGCACCCTTTTCTATATATATGGTACCACAACTCGGGCAATGGTAGTCCAAAAAGGTCGGCCTGCACAGTGGTGTTAAATGGAGGTTATTGGTGTCTATGGAAGGTGAGGAACAAAGTGAAGCATGAAGGGGCACCCACATCGGCTTATACTATCATTTTATGGATGATAAATCTGTTAATAAATTTGTCCAAGGTCATGAGAAACTGGAGGGAAGCTCCTTTGCTTATTCTGTTCAAAATGGGGTCTCGTGATGGCCTACCCAGCAGCAGCTATAATGGGAGAAACTGGGTCTATTGGCGGCATCTATCAAATGGTTTGAAGCTCAATATGGATCTTTATTATGAACAGGGATCCCTATGTGGAGGGAGGGTTGTGCGCGACACCCGGGGTTGGATCTACATGGAATTTACCATCAATCTCGGACAAGGCTCTTCTCTTCAAGAGAAGGAAATGAAGATGCTCATGGGGATTAGGTTATGCTATTAGTGGGGTTTGGATATCATAGAATCTGAAATAGATTATTTGATAGTGCACAACTCTCTACATGGCTATGGAGTCTCTCCTTGGTTGATTAGCTATGTTATTAGAAAGTGTGTGTGTACCCTCAGAAACAAAACTAATGTGCTAAACACTTTGCAGGAGGGGAACAAATTAGTGGATCACCTGGCCTCAGTAGATTTCTCTAGTATAGATGATATCTTATTTCATACGGTAGACACCATGAATCCCAATGGGGTCAAATTGATTAGAGGGGATTCCCTTGGCCTCCATTACTTCTAGACTCCATAGTTGCTGGTCCTAGGTGGTGGGGGATGGAGCGGGCCAACCAGCGTGTTTACCTTTCTTATACTTCCTTTTCTTCGAATAAAAAATTTCATATGATTAGGATGATCATAGAACCATATCGTAGAGGTTTAAACCACCACTAAGTAAAAAACACCACTATCAGAATATTTTATTGTAGTGATATTATAGGAGAAATGATAAACATTTACCCAAATCCAAAAGGAGAAGATTTTTTGTCTAAAGATGATAAAGATGAATATAGTGAAGTTAAATATGAAAAATTCACTGAAGTTGTTATATTAAATATGTTTACAACAATATTTAATGATTAAGAGTTTGGAATTATTATTTCTCATGAAGAAGATATATAATTAGAATTCTATTTAAAAATAGAGTTGAAAGAATGTCTCAAAAATATTGTACATCTAGAAGGAGAAATCAAGAAGTTGAAGAAGGAAAGTTCTATAGAAAAAATCAAGATTATTTTCTTAAATAAAAATCTATGTTTATAGACGATATTGATTACTTGAATAAATCTATTGAAAAATAGAAGAATCAGAATAAATATCTTGAGGTAAAGATAAATGTACTGGAAGAATAGTTGGATCTTATTCAACGAAATTCTTTTGAATCTGATTAGGGAGTTACAAGTTTCAAAAACTCTATTTTTGAAGTTGGGAATAGTTTTATAAATTGGGATCCTAAGAAATATCAACAAAGATTATCCTATTTGGTTGAAAAGAATGTTTAAAATTTTCCTTAGAAGAATATTTTAGGGGAAATCATTTATACTTCCAAAACCAATAAAGTTGAAAATTAAAATGTTTCTAAAATTCTTGAGCCAAAAAAAAATCTTGTCACAAATTATGATTTTCATAAAGTTAAGAAGAAATTCGATTTGAAAAAAAACGATTTCAGGTAATATTAAGAATTTTGGGGCTTGCCAATTTTCTAGTGTGTAAAGTAAGAACGTTGTTGAAAAACAAGTATACAAATCTAAGCGGTATGAAAGTTTTAGGGAAAAATATTATTTATTTGGCTACTGCTGGTATTGTAGTGGATGGGGGTATATAAAAATATGGTTTCATTCAATAAAAAACACTATTATTATCCCATGAGTTATATGAATAAAATTTTAAGGATGAGTCAATCCTCTCAAAGAAATAATTTTGAGAAAGTTGATTTGAAAATTGAAAATAGATTCCAAACTCTGAAAACTATTTTTCAAAGATGTCAACAACCTATACACATTGTTGAAGGATGTAATTTTTTGTTTCCATTAGAAAAACATGTTTATAACAATTTTCAAAATCTAGATGAGATGAAATATAATGGGAAATAAAAATATCTTATTGTAGAAATTTCTATCAAAGCTATAAAAGGAGAAAGACCCTAGATTTTTTATAGTGGTTGTTCCTCACATATGAAAGGATATTTGAAGCTATTGAATAATTTAAAAGACTTTAAAGAAAGAATAGTGAAATTTGGGAATGATGAAACTCTTAGAATCAAAGGTGTTGGATATGATGTTGTTGGTGAATAAAAGTTAAAATCCAAGAAAGTTGTGTTTTTTGAAGGTATGAAACAAAAAAAAAATTGAGTGTTTCATAACTCTGTGATGAAGGAAATATTTTTTTTAGAAAACATGGTATTTTTTTGAAATGAGTACAATATGGAAAAGTTTTTATAAAAGTAAAATTTTTCATGTTGGTGAAGTATAGAATTAATATTAACTAATAATGATGTAAGAAAATTAGTTATGGAATAAAATGTTAGGATATACATGTTATAGAAATATGATAAATTTATCAAACTGAGATAGTGTTAGTGATATTCTTGATAAGTCAATAAGAAGATATTGGTGCTATTAAATTTTTCAGAAAGGGCAGACTACAGATTTAGTTCATAAGAAAGTTGAAAGTCATTCAACTCTACCCTTGGAATTAATTCATTTTGATATTTGTGGTCCAATGATAAAATAATCAAATTTCATAAATAAGTGCTTAATTTCTTACATTGATGATTTTACTCGCATTACTTGTATTATGTAATTGAAACATAAATAAAAAACTCTAAAAATGGTTAAGAGTTTCAGGAGAATGGTTGAAATGGAATGTGGGTATTCTATGAAGATATTGTGAATTGGTAATGGTGGCGAATATAAGAATGAAGATTTTATCAGTTATATTAAAAAACATTGAATTTTTTATGAGTTTAGTGCACCATATACACCATAAAAAATGGTGTTTCTGAATGAAAGAATACAAGTTTAGTTGTGATGGGGGATAAAATTTTGATTTGGAAAGGTATTTATTACTACATTTGGAGGTAGGTAATGAGTATAGTAGTTTATATTCAGAATGGGTTTTTCTACAGAACAAGTTCTTATATAACTCCTTATGAAATTTTCTATGATAAAACTTGATGTTTAAAACACTTAAGAGTTTTTGTGAGTCCCTATATCAGAAAAAAGGTGTAAATCTTGGAAAGTTTGATCAAAGAGGTGAATATAGACTCTTTCTTGGATATGCTCTGGATTGAAGAGGGTATAGATGTTTAAATAAAATGAAAAGAATAATATTTTATTTTGTTGATGTAAAAGTTCTTGAAAAAGATGAAGAAGGTTCTATATACACACACGAGAATGATAAAGATCAAGAGGATGAATGGATTGTTGTTAAGAATCATAAATAGTATTTTGACAATTTTGATTCCATTCATATGGAAAAATTCAACTCAGATACTTATATAAATGAGGAATAATTATTTACATCTCATCCTAGGTTGAGTAAATAGGTGGAAGCTCAAAACATTATTGGTGGTCAACATAAAAAGGTTCAAATAAGAAGAACATAAAAAAATGTGCATACTTCTTTGTATTATGAAAAGTGTTGGAATAATTTAATGAATCTTTTGATCATCTAGAATGGATTCATGATATGAATGGAGAGTTTGAGCAGATTAAGGAAAATGATTCCTGGGAATTTGTACCTAAAGAAAATGATAAAATTGTTATTTTTACATAGTGGAATCTCTAAAAAATTGAATGAAGATAGTGAAGTGAAAATAAATAAATGAATCTTTTTTTCAAATGTTTCCCACAAATTGAAGGTATTTGTTTTGATAATAATTTTTTACTAATAGTAAGGTTAGAAACAACTAGAATATTTCTTGTAATTTCTTCACAACGTGGTTTTAAATTATTTAAATATATGTGAAAAAATAATTTCTCAATGGAGAAATTGATAAAGAAGTGTATATTGAACAACCAAGTTTATTTATTAGCAGAAAATATGAAAGTTGGGTTTATAAGATAAAAAAATCATTTAATAGGCTAAAGAAAGATCCAAGTATGAGGTATTCTAAATTGGATACCTTCTTAAGGAAACTAAACTTCAGGAAAGGTACGACTGATAATAATATCTAAATAAAATAATTTCAGGATAATTATATAATTTTTATTATATATGTATATGATAATATATTTTCTATGAATGATAAAAGAACTTGTTGAAAGTTTAGTTAATAGATGAAGAATTTGTTTGAAATTTTTGTGCTTATTGAAATGAAATACTTTCTTAGCTTACAAATATCACAGAAGAAGAAATACATTTTTTCTTCTCAAGAGAATTATTCTAAGGAACATCTTAGGAAGTTTGGAATAGAGAATTAAAAATCTATTTACACTCTAATGTCAGCAAGAATTAGGTTTTCTAATGATGGGTAAGGAAAGGAAGTTGATTCTAAATAATTTTGGAAGCTAATTATAATTTTTTTATATCTGATTGATTCAAGAAGAGGTACTTTTTATGTTTTTGCATTATGTTAAATATTCAATATTTATCTAAATTAATATCATCTATTTGATGGAAAACAATTATTAGATATATAAAATGCATAAAAAAATTATGATCAGATATGATAGCTTAGAAAGAATTGATTTTTTTGGGTATGCAGATGCTGATTGGGAATGTAGTGTAGATTATATAAGATACACATTTGGTAGAGTTTTCATTCTGGGGGAAGGTTGTGTAAGTTGTAATACTAATAAACTGAGTTTGATAACTCTTATAACAGCTAAATATAAGTATGTTTCCACTACTCAATCTATGACACAACTGATGTGGATAAAGACTAAGCTGGAAGACTTGTTTAATTAAAGTTACCTCTTCTCTTGGGTTGTGATAATCAGAGTGTTGTAAACCATAAAAGGAATATATAACAAAATTATCATTCAAAAATATATTGGTATAAAATATCACTACATCAAACATCATGTGGAGAAGAATGAACTCAACTAGGATTATGTTCCTACAATGGAAAGAGTTGCTGACATTTTCACAAAACCATTACCAAAGAAATAATTTTTAAAATTAAAGTTGAATATGGGTGTCCAACCTCTAACTATCCAAGGTTTATATAAGTTTCCAAATCCCCTATCTCATCTAGTAATTTTATAGTTTTTTCAAGTGGAATAAAAATTATGTTTCAAAAATCTATATATTGATATGCACTAAACCTAAAAAGGAAGAATGTATACAGGGGGAGTTGTGAGTAAGTTGTGAACTCGACATGTAAGTGTGTCAACTTTTCTAACTTCTTATTCAAGTGGTTATAGAAAACTTTTTTCCATGAAGAAATAATTTGGGAAGATTAAATTCTCAATTTTGAAAAGAAATTTTGATGTTCAAAAATAAGTTTCACAATTCATTATTTTTAACAACATTGTTTTACTATCAATGGTTCTAGTTTCCCATAGTGAGATCACTCATGTAGGCTTAGAACTATTAATTAGTGATCCATATCTTGATTGAAAAATTTTCAGTGATTTTTGAACATTGGTTGAAAACATATTCCAAAGGGGGAGATTACTGGGACCTTTTTGTATGTAAGTGGTTTTTTCTATATAGAAACAGGTTGTGCCGTTTGTTTTTTATTTTATTTTTTCATTAAGAAAAATCACTTAACTTAGAGAAATGGTGTATGAGTTTTTTAGAGGATTGAAAATTGGTTTTAGTTATTTATAGAATGATATAATGTGATTAAATGATGTGAATTCTTAGATCTTTGCAATATTAGTTTTAAGATTCAATTAAAATCATAATTTTCTTAAATTCTATGAGGAATTCATGATACAATAAAGTGTTTTTAGAAGAATATAGAATACTATGTATGAATTCATATGGTTATAGATATTATATAAGTACTATGAAATAAATCCATCAGACTGATTGATCAATCAGAATATCTAATTAATTAAATGAACCAATTCATAGGATCAATCAAAATGTGTAGAGAATCTGAAATAAAGAAGTTTCTACCAATACTGATTCATCTAACATGGTGTGCTAGTGATCCATTAGAGGAATTTATGACACTTATCATTTAGAAAAACTATTGGTATTAATATGTCATAGGATACTTAATTTCATCAGAGGAAGATCATATATTTTTTATTGATGCTAATACAAAAGTTAGTGTTGATGTGATTGATAAAATGACTAAGATCAGAGACTAATTAACTGAATGACATTCAATAATGTAGTCAACTTTGTTCAATGAAGAAAATGTTGTTTTCTTTCAATGGGTCAAGACTCATCAGATAATTTTTTATATGGATCCATCGAATGGGGAATATATATTGATTAATAAAATATATGATGACAACGATGAATCATCAGTTGTTGGAATTTATCATATGTAGTTTTCATCAGTCTGGGGAATTGTTGTTCAAATAATAAAAACAGGAATTGTTTTAAAGTTCCTTCTGAAGTGGTCTGGATGAGTTTTTAAATTATACAATAGTTGTAACAAATTTTATGGTAGATTATTTTTAGGTGTTTTGGATCATCAGAATGGAAGTCTTCATTTTTATGATTATTCTTTCATAATGAAAAATTATTACAGATGAAAAAATAATTTTTTAATTCATATCAGGTTAAAGTTATGTTAAGATTCAAGAAGTTTAGAGAGGAATCTATAAGGGTTGATAAGTTCTTAAATATCTGATTATGAAGCTAAAATATGAGTGAAATTAAAGTTTCTAGAATTTGGTTAAGCAGGAAAATAAAATTGGTTTCCCACCAATTCCATTTCTGGTGCACCTATACGTAGAGTTCAAAGTAAAACATACTATTCCACTATTCATTCATGGGATAGAGAGAGTATTTAATTTTTTTTGGATGATTTGGTAGAGTAAGTTTTTAGGATAGGCTTTTCTTTAAGAATGATTTTCAGATAGAATAAGTGTAGAAAAGGACTTGTGATCTGATTTTCCAAATCAGACTAATCTATCATACTAGCATTTCTCAAGAAAAAAATAAGCGATCCAGAATTGTTTCTAGAATATCTGTCCAAACTTTTTATGGACTGATAAATCATACAAAAACAAATTGGTTGATCCATCAGGTTTGGTTTTCATAAAATGTCCCTAGAAGTTGTTTCTACCTACTTCTTAGTAGAAAAGTGAATAATTTTTTTTATAAAAGAATAAAAAAAAGTGAAAGTTTTTTAATAAGCATAGTGATGTGATCATAACCAACTGGTGAAGGTTTATATACTTGTTACAAAACTTATCTTATAATAATTATTCTAAAAGAATCACATGTATAGTTATATTGATCTTAGTGATACACAAGTGTAAGGATATTTCTTACTTGTTGTATCAACACAAAAGGATTTCTTTCAAGTGGATTGTGTGGTATATGATTATTTAGAAACCATTCTAAGGATTAACTACTCTTATTGAGTATTTAACCTTGTAAATACTTTTGTTTCTATGGATGTGTGAATATTTTTTTCAGTAAAGTGATAATTATTTAATAGGAGGTGAATGTTGTTTTACAAGAAAGGTAACATAATGTAAAAAATATCACGGATTCACCCCTTCCCCTCTTAGTAACACATTAATCCTAGTTGTTCCTTTTCAATTCCATCAACATTAATCTAACTATCATCATCACCCTATTCTACTCTTGAAAAGGAAGCCCAACTACATGTACCTTTCCAGATTCAAGACTAATTGAGGCCCGGACTCTCCACAGATATTAACTAGCTACCGACCACTAAATACACTATTGGGTCTCTCTATCTCTTTCATGACCTCTAAGTGTAACTGAATCCCAGATTCCAGCTCCTATTACTGCTCCTGTTCCAACTGTTGATCCCTAGGTCTGACCTGATCATGAACTTCCAATTATCTAAGAAGGCTTCCTGCAAAACCTCTCTGGATGTCCCATCTAGAAGCATGCCTAAAATTCCTTTAGAACTTGATCTCACTAGGTCATAACATGTCACGACTTCCTACACTAAAATAACATCATTTAATAACCATTATTCTATGGCCTACCCAAGTCTTCAACCTGACTACCCAGTAGAAATTCTTCAAGGTCCCACTTTCTTCTACCAGAAGCATCACAACTAATTTCATTTGACATCGTCACCCATATCGAATAAAACTGATCTATCATGTTTCCCTCAGCTATCAGTTCCTGATTTACTAACTCTAAAATGATGAAAATCTGAATATATGCACCCAAATCCTAATGGAATGTCACAATGTGTCCTTCAAAAACCACACCCAAGTGATGTCATCACCGACCATGGAAGGAGTAAAATGGGACATGTGTGTGAAATTGGCTAGATAGTCCATGAAGGAAGTATCCCCATACTATATATTCATTAACTCATGAGCTTTATCCACCCTCATAATCTTCATAAATATGTTCTTGAAGAACCTAGAACCAAAATCCATCCAATACAATCCATCATGTATGCCTTCCTATATCTGTACATCCCACTGATTCTTTTCCGGTCCTCTGATAATATATGTCACCAACCTGACCATCAAGCTTGGGGTGTTTAGAGCTAATCAATGATAATATACACTAAATTTATCTAGTTATTTGCTTTTGGTGGTCCATACTCACCCTAAAATAATAGTGGGTGCTGAGACTAAAAATCACAAGTCATGAATGCTATGAAAGACTTAACTCTATGAGATCACCTATAAATACCCTATATAATCCATACCAAGCTCATCCTGAGTTGCTCGTCTAACCATGCCCCAAATTCTACCATATCGTGCCGCAATCTCTCCTATACCAAAGCCTGTACATATTTATCATGATCATCTCAACACTATGGGGCCTCATCTAGACCCTCAATGGCCCCATCCCATGTACACTCTATAGGAACCATATCTCTAACCTCCTAAAGCTCCACCAAAATCCATCTAGGTTTAATTATGTTGAATACTAGATATCATGGTTAAACAACCACAATAGTATACAAATATCATATATAGGAAATGATGTAATAGATAGTGCATCTCATTACCCTTACACTCCCCTACTGCACCATGTCGCATGACATCTAGCCTTATGGACCATTACCAACCAATATTAGATTCAGGAATCACATATAATCCAACCTCATAGCACCCCTTTCATACCCGTAACAGAGTTAATAATCACATATAATCCATCCTCATGTCCATTTTCCAACTCTTAACACAGTCACACATCATATATATTGTATATTTGTCTAGGGTGGCTGAGTAAAACTCCACCAAAAATTCTATATAGGAAAACAATTTTTAGATTCTATGTTGACACTTTAAAAAACTCACCCATTTTTATCATCCCCACTTACTCATAAAATGTTCAGGACCATTTATCATACATTTATAACACCACATACTAATCTCATCAGGAACCACATACTTATGTTGGCTAAGTATAATTTCACCAAAGAGGATACGTAGGAAAATATTGTTTAGATTCTTTGTTGGAACTTTAAATAACCCAACCCCTATTAGAACGTCAAACTTCCCAATTATTATCCCAATAAAACCCACATCATATGAGCCTAAGTTCCCATCATGTTATATGAATAATCCTCCTTCTTCATACTAAGACAAGGGTCAAAGTCACATAATAGATAAAAATAATACCCAAGTGTGCCACATGAGGTGGGGATCAAATAAACTATAAAATCACACAAGAGAGCATAAATTTACCACCCTTAGAAACTTGTTATATCCCCCATGGATGAGGATTCAAGCACCCAAACATGGGATCTTTACCCAGTTCTGACTACATCATAGTCTCTGATCTTCCATAGCCCAAATAGTAAGAGAAAAAAAGAAAATAAATTTGTTGATATCATTTTTAAATATTTGAACATAGTTACCATTTTAAACCTAGGTCATGTGATGCATCAACAAAACACTAACAAGAAACTACTCTGAGAAATATTTTTGTACCCTGACCATTTTTCCACTCCAAAAGTGTTCTGGGAAGGTTGACCACTCGAAATTAGCCACACCACCCCATACACCAAAGGCTACTGACTAGCAGCAAGGGTCTCATTAGATGATAGTGGGGATATTATACCATCTGGTGATGATAATAATAATGGTCCATATGTTTATAACACAATAGAAGAAGGACTCTAACTCAGCAGAAGAAATATCAAAACTCAAAGGAAGAAAAATAGAAAGTAGTAGTAACAAAAAATCCCAAAGCCAATACCATTTGTAGATAATAAACATGCCATCATATGTCTTACATGATAGATAAGAAGGGTCACCTGTGGCCAACCATATATGTACATATATATATATATATAACCAAAATAAATTTCTTCTTGGTGCAGAGGAACAACCCAATCCACTTTCATCCATCCCATAAAAAAGTGGTATAACTATGATCATTATGGCCTATCTCTCATGCCTGAATCCTTACATGATCTCAATACCATAAATTATACATGCATCCTAGGGATCTTGGGTAAGGTGTCAGTATGAACTCATAACTCCACCACCAAAATGTTCATGTATTATATCCATAATTATAAAGGTTTTTGAAACATATTAATAAAAGGAAATGAATGAAAATATAATCCAAATGGCGTGCCCAAATATTCCCTGGTCCCTCGGACCACTTCTTATAAATTCATTGTCAGCTCAATAGTAGACATCTCAAGGCATGATGATTTTCATCCTCTAATAAATAGTAATCACCATCAACTCAACTGCCAATGTCCCAAGGCTGGTTGATATCCATCCTTCAATAATACCATCTCAACGACCTCAATAAAAATGGTGAGCCTAATCCCCAAACTAATGGTCTCAACATCATCTATCACTGGCCTGTCACTATCCAAATGCCTTTGTACAGTGGTAACCTCCAACATAACCTATGGTCAGTCCATCCCCTAATACATAAAATTTATATTACCTCCACCCACAATGTGTGGTCAACACCACCTCAACTGAGTCCTATCTATGTGGAAAGGACTACAATGGTTTGTCGGCCAATAATGGTGAGTGGAACTCACCAAACAGTAACCAAGACACATCATCTGACACCTCACGCCCCTATGACCATGTCCCTATGTCATATTGGTCAACACCATCTCCTGTCCCAAGAGCCATGACCTCATCTTTATGACCTTTTCACCTCAATTCCTAATGACCATGTCACCTCAACCTGGTGATCATCATCAACCCATGTGTCTCAGGCCATGGCCTCTTTCGGACAATTGTTTCACCTCAGTCTAGGTGATCAACATCACCTCAATCCTCAGGTCATTCTTACCATGTTCCCATGGAACCATAGAAATCCATATAATAAATTTTATTAATTAAAAACCAACGACCATACCTATCTTTCCCAAGTCTAGATCCCCTTAACTGAATATTCATATACAATCAAATAATAGGTGTCGATGCACCAAAAACTCATCTGAAATGCTAAGGCACTTATAGAGACTTAAATCCCATCTAAAAAAGGTATTGGATCAATAAAACTCTTAGAATTAGGTTATGAAGATCAAGAAAAGAGTTAGCCTGACCACCAAACTCAAAAATTCATAAAGGGTGAGGAATTTCAAACATCTCAAAAAGACCCGAGACTTTACAAAAAACTAAATAAATTACAATAATTTTTTCAAAAATATGAATTCGTATCATTAATTTCATGGATTGCAGGAACATAAAAATTGAATAAAACTGAATAAAAAAATAATAATATCATTTCTGATTATTGATGTGTGTATTGTATTGATTGTATAGAAAAAATATAATTAATTATTAACCAATATAATTTTTATTAATAATATAAAACATTATTATTTAATTAAATTTATAAATTTTAAAAAATGTATAACTAACTATAAAAATTAAATATATTACAAAAAATAATAAATGAATATCTATTAAAAATAAATAAATATTAAAAATAATTAAAATCTAGAAAATACTAAAAATGAATAGATATTAAAAATAACTGAATGATATAAAATCAATAAACAGAAATGCACATCCACAAGTACATATGCATATAAATAGAAGTATAGATACATACATGTACACATACCCATATTCCCATACACATACACATACACATACTCATAAACAAACACGCATACACATACACATAAATATACACACATACATACACATAGACATACATATGTACAAATACATTCACATACACATGCACACACATATATACATACACGTACACATTTATACACATACACATAAACATACATACACACATACACTTACATACGCATGCATTCATATACATACATATCCATATACACACATGTATACACATACATACAGTCATATACACATGTGTATAAATACACATACATATTCATATATACACATACTATATAAATATACACATGCATGCACATTTCATACACATACACATACAAACACATTCAGGTACATCCACACTCACACACATACATATGCACATATATACACAAACATACATATATATACATACACACATAAACACACACACACACAACATAACATTTGAATACACAAGAATACATGCACATAAAAACATACACATACAAACACTTTCATACATATACATACACATATATATTCATATATTATAAATTATTTATTATGAATATAAATATATAAATTCAAATATGAATAACATATTTAAATAAATATATTCATTTATATATTTATATAATGTTTTAAATAAAATATTAACATATAATATTTAATTTCACTATGTTTAGATTTTATAATTAATGAATTTAAATATACAATGAAATATTTTGATTGACTAACATAAACTCGATAATTTTTTATGTATAAAATTATGAAAATAAGATTGATAATAATTTTAATTATAATTTTTATAAATCATATTTATATATTATATTTACATATATATACTTATTATAATATAAATATTATTTAAAAATATATAAATATGTATATATAAATTAAATTATTCAGTGTTCCCTTTATCGTCACTTTTTCAATAAAAAGGTGGCAATTTTATCAGCGGTAAGAAAAGATATGATAAAGAGTAACCATTATCATTATTAATAAAAACACTAATAAATAGTGTCCTTTTCTTAGTGATCTTTTTTTCACTTACAAAAGTTACATCTACCTATTCTTTTAGCTAGTTCTAATAAAATTCATTCATTTATCAGTGTTGAATATCACATGATCTATAGTAGTGTGTTGTTTCCTTTTCTTATAACCACTAGGACTATAAATAAATTATTTATTTAATGGTTATTAAATTATAATAGTAATAATAACCATGGTTTTAATGATCAAAATAATTAAAATAATTAATATTATTGTAATTATTAAAATCGTTTTCATTGGGGAAAAACATGTCTGGATGATTGGTTTTGAAATGAAAATTTTGGTTTTATAATATTAATTTAAAATAATTTTTCTATGTCCACCAGCAATGTGGGTATCTACAATATTCATTTCCCCTCATTTAACAGAGGTATGTGATACATCTTATGACATGTGGGAGATAGTATTTAATTTTTCTAAAACTAGGTGGTGTCGGGCGCCACCCCCTATTTCACGTGCCCCCAAGCCCCATGAAAGTTGTTCACCTAACCCATTATGGTCCATTTCGGGTTGTTCCCAACCCATAAAATTCTAATTCAGACTCTAGGTGCTTATTTTGGGTCCAAACCGACCCAAAAAATTAGTTTTTTCATAAAATCATAAAAAATATCTTAAATTTAATAAGAAAATTCCAAATCCAAAAAAACATGTAATTAATTAATTAAAAATATTTTGAAGTGATATTACTTAATTAAAAAAATTCTCTCCGGTAGGATATCTTAATTCCTAAATTTAATCATAAATTATTTTTTTATACAGTTTTGAACAAAATTATAAATTTTGACTTAATTTCTTATTTTTTATAATTTTTTTAAAATGATAAGAGTAATAAATTATAAATATGATATTTTTATCCCTAAATTTAATATTAAATGTTCGTATTAATATCTCATATTCATTGAATAAATACAATGTTTATTTATTTATTTATTGCTTTTAAATATTCATGTTTATAAATTGTTTATAGAGTTTCAATATTGTTTATACCATAATTTAGGTGATAAATTACTTCCTATAAAATTGTCTTTCCATGCCTCACTTTTTAGGCATGAAAACATAATATATAATATGCATTTACCATTATTTTTTTAATTAACGTTATTATCTTGAATTTGTTGTTGAATATATTTTATACATATTAGGTGTTAAAGTTATGATGGAATTAAGATTTCTATTGATTAAATTATCCCTGGGTAAAGTTCCTTTTAGTAGAACTTCCCACTAGCCTAGAGTCTTATATGTTATTATAAAAAGTGGGGTTCAACTATATATGGCTCCAGACTTACTCATGTGTGGATTTTAAATTTCATATAATTCTAAAACTTTACTTTAAAAGTTCATGTACCTTATTCCTAAGATGTATTTAGATATGTGTAAATATATTTGGATTTAAATTTTAGGTGAGTGTAATAAAATATGAGTTGTAAAAAAATTTACACATTAATATGGTTTGAACAGATTAATTTTTTGGATAAAATAGTGATTCCAAACTAAATCATTATAAGCATGCATACATAAAGAAATAAAATAATAGAACATAAATAGTGCATGAGATACAATAGTTATGCATTTAATATGATTTATATGAATATTAAATTGGTAGTACTTTGGAAGAAAACCCCTTAAATACTATATGTGAGATACCATCAAATAAAACAAATCTTAAGACCTCGACCATTCAAATTGGTAGCTTCTGCCAAATAATGGTCCCCATGAATTATCTTGTGTAAGGTATGGTGGAAATGGTTAACCCTTGGAGTTAGGTAACAAATATAGTTTTGATATTTGGGTGACAATTTTATGGGATTCCCAAATAGTTTAAATACCAAAGGAAAAGAATTGAGTTTACACCATTATGATGGATTCAAGTAAAGAGTTTTCCTCTCAATTTTCCAAGAGTCATATATGATATAATTATAAACCTTTCCTTCATAAAAAATAAGTGATGAGAGTAGCCCAAAATTGGACTCATTACTAAGTAAAATATGGATCTTTGCCTACTAAAGGTATTGATGTGTGGGGTCCTCATTTTAGTTGGAGTACTTTCATTAATAATCATTGATGAAAAGTAATAAAACATAATAAAACCCATAGATATTAATTTGTGATAGATTATAACATAAATCATGTTTACCATTTTGAGGTTTCTCAATATTAGTATTTCAGGTTGAGAAGTGTTCTCAAAGATAAGCATTCTAATAATAATGATGTTAATTTTATAAAAATCAATTTATCTAACTCAAAATCATGGGTATTAGATAATGGGTGTGCATCACACATTTTTGTTATTAATAATAGAATCAGGGATAGAATAAAATTTAATAATGTTAAAGGAGATCTATATGTTGGAAATGAGGAAAGAGTTGATGAAATGGTGGTCAAAACTTATTATATAAGTCAACTTATTGGATTAGTTCTAGAATTAGAAAATGGTTATCATGTTCCTGTCATAAATAGTAATTGGATTTCTATATCTTGTTTGGAGGAATAGGATTTTCATTCACTATTAAGAATGAGAGTCTCTCTATATATGTGATTAAAATTTTTTATGGAATCGAGAATATGGAAAACAATTTTTAATTTATGGATTTGGATAATCCTATCTACAAAATTTTAAATCACATGATCATGTTTTATTATAGTCTCACTTAGCATTGGTATTGTCACCTTAGATATATAAATGATTAATGAATTATAAGAATCCATAGAGTTTAATAGTTGTAATAATTTTTTTATGAATTAATTAATAACTATGAATTATGTTTATTAGGAAAAATTACAATAGAACCTTTTATTGGAAAATATGAAGGGGATAATTGTCCTAAACCAACCTAGGCTTCCCCTATTCTGGGAACCAAAAATGATCCAATACATAACTGTAGCACATTTTAGTTTTCCTTGAGCTGGAAAAAATCAATAGTGTATCAAATAGTACTATAGGGAATAGATTCACCTGTGATATTTAAATAAACACATAGAATCAGTGTGAAAAAATTGCATAAATGCAATAAAACAATAAATTGAACACTAATAAATAGACAAAATCAAATACAAAAATAATCCAAATAGGAAAATCCAATATAAGTTCATGAAAACATAAAATAAAAAATGAATGAGAACCCACGATCTTCATGTTACACTTGGTCACTCTCTAAATACCATAACAAAAATCCTAGGAATAATCCATTCCCCAATATAAGGATGAATGAAGCTCCAAGATCTCGAAATGAAACCTTGATAACTACGAACATTAAATGGTGTATGCATGGTGTGAGAAAACCCAAGACCTGTAGGATCCCACCCAAGATTTTGTGCAATTACTTATAATTTGTAAGATCCAAAATTTTCTTCATGGGCTATGGATCCTTTGAATTTTAGTTGGAACCTTCCTTTATGTTTAAATTAATGTGATTAGAAGTTTGAGGAAGGTTTCAGGAGGGTTTGGGGCTTGTTCCAAGACTGGAGCTCCAATTTTTGGAGGATCAGGTAGAGGTGTACAGTTTTCACACGATTAGTATTAACTGTGTGCCTCAACTATTACACCCCACAAGAGGTAGACATTGGTTTGTAAATTGTGCAAGTTATGCCTCATTTATATTTGTGGAGCTAAATAAAAACTACATAGAATATCTTCATGGTCTTTTCATGGTTTTCAAACCATTCTCCCAACCATCATGGGTGGTTCCACTTAGGTATAAAATAGACATGGTGAGCACATGGTTTTTCAAGCCATCAACCAAACTGTGAACCTCTTAAAAATGAGAAAAAATGAAATATACCCTCTACTTTTAACTATTATCTTCCTATTGTCTTAATCTCATTCATAGATGACTCACCTTTTTTTGATCCACCAATCCTCTTATTCTTTGTGATAAATTCATCAAACGGCCTCCAATTCAAGAACCTTTTGTCATGTTGAATCTATACTAGTAAGCTATTCATTCCTCTTTCTTTATTTATTTGATTATCATGCCATATGGCATGCTAAATACATGTGATATATTTCACTATATTTTTATTTCATTCATCTATTCCTTCAATTTCTCCCATTGTATCCTGAATTAAAGGTCGGTAATAGATAATGAGAGTACTTCTCATCTAAGTCAAATGATCTCAGGCTTTTCCCTTAACATCTAGTTGTCTATATATTACACCATTCTGTTGTGCACTAGAATTCATAAGAATCACATCTTAAATGAATTTTATCTTAAATTAAATGTGTAGTATTATGTTTTTATAACCCATGTGACCTATAATCACTAATAAGGGTTAAGGACCTCAAATTGAACTACCCTTTTTGGTGTTTCACTAAACTTTAAAAATTATCATTGAGTTTCTTATGAATTTGATAAACCATATGAGGTGTGTTCTTTACCCATTTTAATAGGGAGGTTCTAATTTATTAAAGGAAATGGATTAATTGAACATGATGGATGGATTTATCCCTTTCTAGGCCTTCTAATTCTACACTATGTATTTGAACCCCCTTTTTAGGTGAGTTGTTTACCTTTAAATAAAATGGCCATTATGAATTAAATGTATTGTTAATTGGTCTGGTTAGATTGAGAACCAATGACCATTGATTATGCCAGGTTGAGGGTGATAGATGGGTTTTGACTCTGAATTACATGGATTTGGGTTATCCAATTAAAGTGACATATATAATGGAATTGTATTATTCCATGGGTGACAGTTGGGTTCTTTGCATGGGATTCCAAAGACTGAATCAGAGGGTAGTGAATTATAATTTTCCACAAGGTAAACTTGGGTTCCTCACATGGAATTATAAGGACATAGTCCAAATGAAGTTATTTGTATTTTTCCATGAGTGATACTTAAGTTCCTCATATGGAGAGCCAAGGATAGAATTGGAGGGAAATGACTTTATACCACACTTAAAGTGAAACCTAGGTTCTTAAAAGGGGTTCCATGGATATGGTTATAGGTTTAGGGGTTTATTGTACACCTAGAGAGAAAAATGGTTTCCTCATACAGAAAACCATGGATGGGCTCAGGTTTCCAAAAAATTAATGAATTAATTAATCAAAGTGACGTATATTCTAAGTCAAAGAACATGCTTGGATTTGGTCAGTTTTTTAGCTAAATGACAACATTATTTTATTCCTATTTCAATTTTAAAATTTATACTGATATGATCCAAGGGGGTTATTAGGTTACAATCGGGGTCTCAATCCCTTATTATAACATTAAAATAATAATTTTTAATATTTTAGGGACATTTTGGATTTGGTTAACGTAGGTGGTGTCATAAGGGTATCATATCCAAAACTCATTCGACATGTGATTTATATATTTCAATAATAATTTATATTATTACTTAATAATAACCAATTTATATATTCATGCACTAGATGGAATTAGACACTATTGGTGGTGGCTTACTGAGTATATCTCACACCTTATTCGGGCCACCAATCAGTACCCGAAAATACTTTTTTGATGTATGTAGGGATAAGGTAAAGAATCCTACTACGGATTCTTGGTTTCCCTATACTAGGATAGATTGTGGGAGTAAAGGACCAAGATTATTCTCCTAATACAATTAGAGATAACTTTTGATATTTTGTTCATTTTTTATTGAATTTTGTATATAGATTCTTCTATATTTCCCATGTACTTCCCTTTGGTATATCATCATGAAAGGATCAGCATCATTTTTTATATGAAATTGGATATGGTTTTTACCAATTTTTTTATGATATATGGATTATTTAATTATTTCATTGGTGGTTACTTTCTATTATTACACCTCTTCTATATACATATATTATGATTTCACTAATCCACACTCTTATCATTAGGGTATAGTCTCCCCACTATATCATCATAGGCCCTTTTAGGTAGTCGGTAGACTCTAGTATATGGGGAGGCACACCAGAGGATATGTGGCCAACTGAGCTCAGTTACATATGAGTGAACCGCATCCCAGATGTAATTATTTGGTATCATGGAATTCTTTCCTTTTTTACTTACTATTTTTTGTAATTATATATGAGACTAGGAATGTGTTGGAATTTGGTAATGAGATTATTCCCAGGAGTAGCTAACCCACATACCAGGAAAAGCCGAATTACTTAGGAAGGGAATTATTGTTATGGTTTTTTCTATTACAGTTGTACTGATTTCATCATTGGGTGACACATATGATTTTTTGTGAAAATATTGTTACTATGGACCTTATCTAGTGGTTGCAATTAATTGGATAATAATTTCAATTAAAATAGTATGAGTGGAGCTATAAATTAGGAATGGTGATCCGTATAATTGAACCAACGTAAAGGGCTAGTTGTAGTTACATGATGTACCAATTGAAAATTATAAAGTAATGAACTTTATAAATTTATAATGGTAAATCAAATAACTGGACCATTTTATATACATAGATGTGTATAAAATATTTAATCGTATAATTTAAATGAAATAGTTTTCACTAAATGGTGATTCCAATTGAAAATTAATGGGTTTTTCCTTAATAACATGGAATTGACACACTGTATACCAGAAATCCTAATATGAAATAGAGAACTTGACCCTAACCCAACCTTAGTAGTGGTAAGTAGGTAGTATATTTAGTGATTCTATATGGGAATATTTTTCACACATACTTAGAATTAAGAGTAGTAAGAAATGTTTGAATCTTATATAGAAAGGCTTGTACCTGTACTATTCTTTTTTTTTGTGATCTATATAATTATTAAATCTTTTTATGGTGAGTGTTGGGGAAATTTTAGTGTTATTCCACCATAACTTCCTCAAGTAGTGTGCTAGGAGGGTGGAAACAACCATGATATGGAGGTGGTGGGCCCTGAGCCACCATTATATCCTTCTATATCACCACTTTGATACCTCCTAATATGCCTGAACTTGGAGTTGAATCCTAGTTTCTGGTACTCTTATGGATCATGTAGACCATACAATGAGCTCAAAGAATTTTTCCAACTATGGAGGAGTTCATTTGGGCATTTCAATACTAGAATCAACCAATGTTTTCAAGGGTTGGAAGTCCATAGGTTGTAGAGTCTTATCTAGAGGCCATTATATTGATATCAGAGAATCTTGGTACACCTATTGAGAGGATATTAAAGTACTATATATATATATATTATACGAGATTTTTATAAGTGATGGCGGTATGTTATTACCCTATAATATCATCATTGGGATATATTTTGGAGGGATTTCAAGAGAGACATCAATTATTCTTTCAATCCCAATACATTGAGGGATAATATATATAAAGAGTTTATGCACTAGGAGTAAGGAACTTTATCATTTATGGACTACTCCATAGATTTTATAGAGTTTAAGTGACTTTGTATTGATCCTTCTTGGTGATGATTTATCCTAGGCTATGTGATTTGAGGATGGTCAGAGGAATAACATTAGATCATAGGTTAAAATATTCTATTTGACTATTGTATTTGGGATAGTGAATCAGGAACTCTTTAGTGAGTGTAACCTGAGAGAGAATAAAGGTGTGAACTAGAGTAGTTTGGATTCTATACCTAGAATTTCTTCAACTAGCGGCATGAAGTGCCATTTTGAGTCTTCTAATGGGAGAATTAGCAGACAAAGTGTGCATGCAGGTAGCCAGGTGGTACGAAATTAATGTGGTAGGATATAAAACATTAATGATGTCCCTAGGAATATTTCTAAGTATATGTATAGGGATTTCTCTAAGGATAATATTATGGATGAGGAAAAATATAGGAAAATTTCCTGGAATCTTCTTAAACAATAGAGTGAGTGGTTTCCTAGCAATACATACCTATCAGGATACTATAAGTTGATGTTGATGTGGCACATATGTACCTTAGAGTAACAACACCAACAATTTGTGTCGGGCCTGACTTAGTGCAACTTGGTACATAACAACAAGCCTTACTGTACAACTATTTTGAAACTTCTGGGGGATATGCTTTCAAAATTCACAAACTCATCGTAAACCATCATGAAGGATTTTAAAATAATTTTTTTATGAATTACCTAGGATAAACCTAATTTGTCATAGATTAAATAAGGTTTAATAATTTAGATATACCATGAGTTTTTTTCATGATTATGTGGTTCCCCACTATGATAATTGTTTCTTACTCTATGATTTTTGGTTTAAGTCAATGGAAAGAAATTGAAGGAACTGGGTTTATGATGAATGTGATATAAAAACTTATGATAATAATTAAAATGGGATGATCCATCGAGTGAAGGACATTTTAATCATGCCTAATCATTTTTCATGGAACATAATTAAAATGTATATCTAAACCAACTCTCAGATTCACCAAAGAAGATAATGAAAGAGATTGCTTAAAGTTTGGGAAATGAAGACCATAAAGGAATGAAAATCTAGTTTTATATATTTCAAGAATATGGGAAGAAACACCTAATTGAATATCTTAAAGAAACATGAATATGTTTTAACTATGGAAAATAAGGTCATAAAAAAGCAACTACAAAAGAAAAATGAGAATTTCAGTTAACATAGTGTAAGGAAATGTTGGCCTCCCTATGGTATTATCAATTAATGACTGATTTAAATGTGGAATGTATGGTAATTATGAAAATATTTGTCCTATGTGGAATGATTGTGATGAAAATCAGCTAGGCGGTTTAAGTAATGGTTTTTTTGATGATGAAGATACCACGAACAATATATGATAGGTATTTGTTGTTCAGATACTATTCTTGATAATCATGACTAAATTGTTTTTGATAAATGTTAAGAAATTATTCATATTTCATATTCTAGGAAAGATGTATTAAAGAATAATTTGATAAAACCTAAGTCGGTTTAAGTAACAGGTTGGACAATTAAAGTCTATATGTTATGGAATTCAAAGATTTTATTATACAAATCATGATACATATATGTATTTTCAGTATAAGTTTTTCATTTACAATTTGAAAGGATAAATTGAATGGTGCTGGTGAGGTAGAAAAGTGATAACATGGAAAGGTTATATTTTGATTAATTAAATATGTCCCTTAATATATACATAATGTTGAGATAATGATGTTTGGAAAAAGATACATTAGATATTAATAGTTAAATTAGACGGTACGGATTACCTCGGAACAGATAAATTATTTGTTGAAAAGGTGGTTTATATTATCATGGATAAAGTTTACAACTTATTTTATTTAAGTAATATATCAATAAATCATTAGAATAATAAATAATTCATTTTTTCCAAAAGGATTTATGGAAATTAATTTTATTATCATGTTTTAAGACAATATATGATGAGGGTATTCACATGTTTTTAATCTGAAAAAAATAGATACATTATGATATTTATGGGATCAATGTTAATATGATTTAGTGACCTTTATTCTTAATCATTGGTTTTCATCTTTTTTTAAGGGTTATAAGGTTAACCATTTATTAAAATGTTAAGTTAAACTTTGGATGATGTTTGTGAAATAAAATTATTATCATACCATAAGAGGAATTATAGATATTGGATAACCTTTTATAAAAACCTTCTGTTGATGGTAACTGAAGAGAGATGGAATGACTTATTATGGATCTCATGATCTGTTAGTGCTTTAGGAATAAACCATTCACCTTATTTTTTAGAGAAAAAGTTGATATTGAAATTGTTTAAGACACAAACAAAGGGTGATATTTTACTTATTAAAGGGAATAAAATAAACTAATTATAACTCCTATTGAAATTTATTTATCTCTAGGGAAATAATCCTAAAACCAAAAGGTTAACCTAGTACCTTCTTTTTAATGAATCAAATAGTCCCTTAGATCATCACAGTTTTATGGATTTGTGATTGATAACTTTAACCTAACCAAGTTCTCTATCAGACTCCTCTAGAACTTGATAGTTATATTTATCTTCCATATACATTTCTTCACCTCCCACCAATGTTCTCCAATGTGGAATCCTAGTTACTTGTTAGTTCAGTTAACCGTTATGTTTCAAAATTTCTTTTTTTAATGGAAGTTTTAGTATTCATTTTTATGATGTGGATTTCTATGAATTTAAATTTCAAGTATTAAACCTTTGATAACCCAAAATAATTTTTAAGAAGAAATTCATTTTAAGAGGGTTATAATGTAACACCCTGAATTTTTTTGAAATATTTTTTTAAAATTAATTTAATCATTTTTTGATTTTTTTTTCATTCTACATAACACTAAATATAGATTATGTTATAAGAAAGTGTCAAGTTATTTATTCCTTTTATTCAAAAACAAGTTAATAGTTCTTTATATGATACCCTAAGATATTTTTACACTAAATGAAACACTGACTTGTTTTGTGCTACACACAACACTGACATGGTGTCCATTACACATAACACTGAGTTTCTATGAAACATCATTTTATTTTTATAATTATTTTACAAAATATAATTATAACCAAGACATTAAATTTAGTAATATGAATAGTAATGACTACTTTAAAAATATTATTGACAATGTTGATAGTGAAAAATATAATTTTTTGTAATGTCATTAAATGTCTACAAATACTATTTTCTCAAAAAAAAACTCCTTTTAATGTCCTTATATGAACAACTGTAAAATTAATTTTAGAAACTTTTAGAAATTTAAATTTATAAAATAAATTTTATTTTTAAATTCATGATTTTTAAATTATATTATGGTGAATTGTTTGGAAATTTTTTGAGAAAATTCATTTTTGAATAAATAGTGAAAAATATTGAATTTTAATTAAAAACTAATTTTTCATCTAATTTATTTATTTTGTTAAATTATATTCAAAGTTTGTTTTAAATTAAAATTAGATAGATTATAAATATATTAATCCAATATAGTAAATTTGAATATTTTTATATTTAATTTAGATATAAAATTTTAATGATCTTTTTAACAATCTCACTTTAAAAACCCGCTTTCTCGCCAAGTTTTCGAGATTAGCATTAAAATTAATTTTTTTGATTCTATGAATTGAATTTTGAAAAATGGAAATAAATTTTTTTAATTAGTATTATATTTATATTCTAATAATAACAACTTAATTTTTTACAAATAAAATTAGTGAAAGTGATTAAGTTTAATTACAATCATTAAGGTAAAATTAAACTTAACAAGGGAATAAACCTTAAACTTAAGCGCCCAAATGACCTAGAAACTTTTAAAAACCCCATTTTAAAGCCATATATTAACCATTATTCTTCTATTCATGATTTATTTTTGTAATACTTTTTTTAGGTAAAAACGTGGGTACACCTAACTTGTTATTAAAAATGTCAAGTGTGTCCCCTCCCTTCCCTATAAAAGGCCACCACTTCTACCCCTTATTCACAGCTCTCAACCCACATAATTATGGAAAATATCTGGCCAATACACTTCCAGAAACACCTAACTTCCCACTTAAATCCTCCCTCTAGGAAGAAAGTCAACTTAGGAATCCATTTGGTGCAAACCAAAAGGAGTTACTCATAGAAGTGGTAACATCCTTCCTCAAGCTCCTTTCCTTTATTTTCTTTTTCCATCACCTAAATTATTCTTATAACATGAAAATATAACGATAAAAATATCCTAAATTTAATAAGATGTTTTTATACTATTTTTTTATCCAAAAATTATTCATACTTCCATCTAATGGGTAAAAAACTTACCATTTAAGTGTACGGTGAACTACCACCTCCTGAAAAGATGATTGTTTGTTATTCCTTTACCGCCTCCCATGGTGGTAATTATGATGGAAAATTTGTTTTTATATTAAATATAAGATATTAATAATGTATTTATAATTTTTTATTTATTATATAAATCCAACCTTCATGTTTTCCATTTTTTGTAAATATGATAATTTTTTTGGGGAAGTGTGGACTACATCCCCTTCAAAGCGATGTGATTCGTTCACACACTATGTAAAATGTATTAAAGATTGGTTTAATGAACTTATATGATATATATGACATAATAAGTCTACTATAAAAATATAATATATATATATATATACTTCATTTACTTTCTTTATTTCAATATTATAAAGAAAAACAAAAACAACATTCATGCGTACGTATGACCTATCGTCTCTAGGAATGGTGTGTTCCATTTTCATATTTATATATACTATATATTATTATAAATATATATATATAATGATTATATATTATATTTCTATAATTTTTTACATTATTTAAATCATGATATAAGTATGAGGACCCAAAATATAATAAATTAAGACACATTCAAAAAATAAAGCGGATAATACCTGAAGTGAAACCTTAACAAAGAATTGTTAATAAGTGGGAAATATAATGTCATAATCAAAACATATATGGTATTATATATAAGTATATGGTTCTAAAAAAAATTTTAAAAAACTCATATACTTTATACAGGTGGTTTTTATGAGTGCAAAGAGAGTAAAGGCTTAAGGTAAGGGGATTTCTCATCTTACTTTTTAATGTTTGTGAGATACGTACCATTTTCACCACTCATTAATTTTTTTGGTGTATATATTGCCTATTAATTTATTCTATGAAACTTATACCTAAATATATGGGTATTTATATATCCATTTTAATATTTATCTTTCATGTAGTTTATGTTTCAATTTTTACCAAATCGATAAAGTAATTTTGTCTTAATTCTCTATCTTTGAAATACATGCCATGTTATGGACCTATATTTTTATATGAGGTGTATATACTACCTTTGACATGTTGTATCACGAATATAATTATTTTAATTATGTTATAAGCTTCATTTAATCTTATTATTTCCATTGTGTTATGATTCAAAGTTACCAAATTTGTAACAATTTATAGCTACAATCTCACCAATTATCAAGATTTTTTTTATTATACTCCCATTGATGAAGTATTATGATCTACATATCAATAAACCTCATGATTTCTATTAACCTCCGGTTATTCATGTTCTATACAATTAGTGGTATAATTTTTCCACCCATTGGTACATAAGATGATGAAGGATGTGTTTTTATGAAAGAACACATGTACCTCTCACTTTGGTCAAAAATATATGTTCTTCAAACCCATGTTTTCTAAAAGAGTTTCAAAAATTATTCTACTACTATACTATGATATTTAAAGAAAAAAATTTACCCACATTTTACCTTTTTAACAAAATTTTTCTTAGAAAGGAATCTCCTTGTTTTTTTTCTGGTCAAGGAACTTTTCTAAACATTTTATGGTGTAAAAGTAATGTTCGACATGTACGTATTTACCCATTTTCATGACCATCATTCACTTGAAGCTTCATTTAAAACATTACAATGTTTTTTATAGAAAAAAGAAAACAAATTCCTAATATTCTATAAATAAATTAGTTTTAAAGTGGTTTTCAACGAAAAATGTTTTCAAAAATTTTAGTTTTACAAGTTATTTTAAATGATTTTTAAAACCTCATTTACAATTTTTCAAAAGGTTGTTTTCATAAAAAATGGTTTAAATGATTTTGAAGCCTGTTTTATAAATTTCAAACATTTTTCAAAGAAAAAAGGATTTCCAAAACTGTTCAAGCTTCTTTTATAAGTTTTCAAGGAATATTGG
Organism: Viscum album; assembly: GCA_963277665.1. NCBI lineage: Eukaryota > Viridiplantae > Streptophyta > Magnoliopsida > Santalales > Viscaceae > Viscum > Viscum album. Next base: position 1,087,788,798 of record OY728122.1, read on the forward strand.
TTTTCAAAATAATTTAAAGCTCTGTTTCTAAGTTTTCAAATGGTTTTCTATGAAAATTATTTTCAAAAAGATTTATTTTCTAAAGAAACTTTTTCAAGGAATACAGGATATTTTTCCTAGGAAATTTTTTAAAAATATATTTCAAAATTATTTTCTATTTATGATGACATCCATTGATTCTACTCATTCCCTTCTAGGAAATGATCCAAATGCTCCATTAATATTCTTCCATGAATAGTTTATGTTTTAATGGAATGATGTTTATGAAACTTTCTTCTCTTCCATGGGTTATATTCTTTGGAAACCCACTTCTCTTAATGTGTTATGATTTAATGAAATGATTGGGAAACCTATCAATTTTCCATAGGATATGATGTGATGAAATTTTAATGATACCCATTTCATTTCATGGGTTATTATTTGATGTTTATAAAACCCATCATTTTTTCATGGGTCATGATATGATGAATGTTTTGTTATCTTGTGCCACATGTATATATGATTTTATTATATGATGGGTGGGACCTGTATCTCCCACCAATGAATTGGGTAATTATTTATATTTTATGAGATCAAGAGGGTACATGAGAGGCCATCCCAAGCCTAAAACAATAGTGAATATTATTCCTAAAACAAGAGGGTACACATGAGTGAATCACAAACCCAAAACAAGAGGGTAAATGGGAGCACATACTAAGACCAAAACAAGTGGGTAAACATGAGGGAATATCAAGCCCAAAATAAGAGGTTAAATGGGAGGGCATCCCAAGACCAAAATAAGAGGGTACATAGGAGGGAATCCTGGGCCCAATAGAAGATGGTGCAAGGGAGGGAATCCAAATCCCAAAGTAGGTACACAGTTTATTATCTAAAATCTAACATGTTATGAAGGTGTTGGTAGGTATCATTGACATATGATTTTCTATGTTTTTGTGTATGACATGAGTCTCATGTCTTATTCCTTCACGGATCACACTCTTGTATCCCTAATAATTCTCAACTTATGAACTACTAATATTTATTCCATAAATCAGGTTTACAATCTTTGATAAGCAGGTTATGATCATCTAATTTTTTGATCACATTCTCATAATCTTATAATCATGTTTATGCTTACATATATCCCTTTTTTACCCTTACTAAGAATCTTAGCTCACACCATTTTATGTTTCCTTCCCCAGGTTATGTAGATATATTTTATGTATGATATGCCTATGAAGGGTTCTAGTCTTGGAGAACCAAGTGGTAGATAATGTATCTCACTAATATACCAATGTTTATACTTCCATGTTTCCAAAGGAAATAAAATAACACAGTATTTGTGTGTCTATTTTTGTAATTTATTAAGTATTCTGCAAAAAGTGATGTGATGTTAATGTAAGTTAAGACTGGGTTGTTATAATAATTCTCTACACCATGTCACTTTATTCCCCTAAAAAGTCTAAAATAATAGTAGAAGATTAAAAAGAAGATAAAGACACACCATAAAGCTTGAGGTGGGTGGGAGTAGGAAACTATCTAGTAAATAACCAAAATAATAAACTTCTGAAAGGAAAATAGCATCTCCAAAAGACCATATAACAAAAAAATCAATAAAACAACTCCAGACAAAAATCATCCACTACTAAAGGAAAAAAATCCAAATAAGTTTAAGGACTTTTGTGTTTCTCCATACAATTTGGTATTTCACTAAATGGTGATATTGTGAATAATGAAATACTATACTACCATTGGCCATGGGAAAACACTAAGAAAAAAACTATGATTTTCAATATGAAAATGACCCAATGAAATATCAACCCCCTTGAAATGAGGCCCTCAATAAGATCAACCTGAATCTAAACCAAAAAATCCACAAAGATCAACTCATAACCTTGGATTAATAAGAAACATCATAGGCTCCAAAACCGGGTCACTGCCCTCAATTGGTAAACTGAGACATCAAACCCAAAGTACCACCCCACAGTGATTACGCAAAATCAGAACCAACACTATCGATTATTCAATGGCCTAAAAACAATACTCATCCCAGTTACAAATGTACTGACTATATGGGGTCCCATGTTCAAACTGACAAGTATTTATCCTCGAGACATCTAAAAAACACAAATATCAAGGGAATATGGCCTAGGGAGTGACCCACACCTAAATAAAAAATCTATTAAAATCCAAAAAATAGAAACTCAAAAATCCAAAATACATTTCAGGATTGGTTTCCCAATAAAACACCCAAAAACTATATTATAGCTAAAACATCCCTTTTTTGACATCTCGAATTACAAAACTTATAAACATATCCCAACAGGTAACATCGAAAACAAACCCTCTATTCTTTCATGCAAGAGGACTTGGAATGTCCATAAACTCCACATTAGAAATATATGACATAATTATTCTTCTTCTAAGAAGATGGTCCTTCATTGGCCCGCTCTTCTAGTATGGTATCCTATATCTTTTAATCCTCACTAGATATAACATCTCCACGCACCTCAACTTGGATATCCAAACTAACCCCCACCGATAGGTCTTTTTGAAACACCTCATTTGAACAAACCCATTAAATGAAAACTATCTTGGAGAATGTCCAAGACATTCCCTCATGTAGTTGAGGTGAGAATTAATCCTAATACTATTATTGGATAGTTTAATTTAAAAAGGAAATAGTAGCCTTCACCCTCGAAGCTTTGGGATTCCCAATATAATTAAATAATCCATTAATCCACTCCATACACTCTATAACCTCAAGAGGACAATGATATCTATGGAATATAGTATGATAATGATTCTGAAAGTCTTTGATGGGGTCAAAGTTAAATAAATATATAAAATCCACCACTCGGTCCTAATTATGGGTAGAGTTGACACATGAATAAATCACACACAAGGGATGAGATGAATAGTCCTGATGATTGTCCCAACAAATGAACATTCCTCTTTTCTTAAAAGACTCCCTAGGGGGTATATTCTAAATACACAATACACAAATTTCAATAAATTATTGTTCTAATAAATAAATTGTATCATGAAATGCCATCATAAATCAAAACAACTCCATAATTCATGTCACTTAGGAAATCACATATACTGCTTTCCTTTTCGTTTAAAAAATACCCTTTAAATCACAACTTCAAGATAAAAAAAATTCAAATCCTAGTTTACATGTTGAAATCATTTAATAAATAACGCATAAAATCCATTTCCAAAACCAAAAAATTTCAAGAAAATCTCCATTGAATTTCATAAAATCTAATGATATTTTATATAAAAATCAAGGCTTGTACGAAGTTCACATTCATGACCACATTTTTAATTTCAATTTTTAAATTCCTCAACATCTAAAACATTTCATGGGAATTAAATTCCTTCCCAAATCATTTCTAAATCAATTTCACAAAGCAACACATCTGAAAAAATCATTTTTCTAACCAAAACCCAATTTCCCAATATATAAAGCAACATCCCCTAAAAAATCAAAAACTAATCACTAACATCACTCAAAATCCATACTCAGTAATATCAACCCCATATTAAAAAATCACTCAATTTCAATCACATCAATGGTAAAAACTATTTAAATCATCTAAGATATAAATTTAGTCAATGTTACATGTTTGGATTAGAAACAACATTTTTCATGGTTTGGCCGCATGGGTTGGTAAATCATCCACGGGCTGTACGGTAAGATCAAGATTGGTTACAAATCCATACCATAAGGGCTCAAAAATTTTCCACATATTAAGGAGAAAATTTTATTATAAAAAATCATGGAAATTTTAAAAAATGCTTCAAATAAAAGAGTTTTCATGATGGAAGTAAATTCTCTCCATATTGTATAAGTAAAAAAACATTTATTTCATACTGTTTTATAAAGGTTAAAAGTACCTTTTCTGGAATATGAAAAGAATATTACTTTTAAAAGTTTTCCTAAGAAGAAAAAAATGTTTAAAAATTTCTTTAATAAATAATTTCTATAATTTTTTAAACATTCATGAAAATATTTTTAGAAGACATGGATATGGGTGGAAAAGAATATTCGACTGAAGAGAGAAAATTGTCATTTTTTCTTAAAAAATATCAATCATTTTAAGTACCAAAGAGAGGAAAATGGTAATATTACATTAAAATTTCATAAATAAATAGAGGATAATAAATGATGTTTCTTTTAAGAAAAAAATATCAAATAATTCCTCCATGGAAAACTTAGTCACAAACAATATAGAATAATGTTGAGATTGTGAAATAAACCCTTACCACTTTGGTAAAATTCAAATCATAACACCCATGAAAGAAATAAAATAAAATGAAACATAAAATACCATAAATATAAATAGATTCATGGTATACCATATTAAAGGGGTAGCAAATACACCTTATAAAAGCAGGTAGGTTCAAAAATTCAACTAATGTCCCACAGAAAACAATTTCAGATGGTAAACCCTTACCTCAGGTTTGATTTCCTTTGTACACATTCAAAATTCCTATTTATAAAATATATAATTATTAAAAATATATTATAAAAAACATAATCAAATATATAATACCATATATAATCTACTTATAATCTTATATCACTCATTTATTAATAATTCCTTGTTAAAATCACTATTATGGATAATAACTACTTCATTTTTCATGAATGATTCGGTTTGGTAGTTTTATTCCATTAATTTTAATCATGGTTACATCATCTAAAAAAATTTAACAAAGATATAAATATCTTATATATTCAATATATACATATTTTTAGTAATCCATAAAATATAGATATAGAAAAATGAATTACATCATTCATGGTGATAGTAGATCGTACGTACGCATAAACGTTGTTTCCACTTTTCGAAAGATGGAATAAAGAAAAATTAAATAATAATTTATATTTATATATTTATAATAAATAAATCATATAAATTCATTAAATATATCCTTACTACCATCCATATAAAGTGTAAATAAAAAATGAATCGCATCGCTTCAAAGAGGTGGTATTCCACACTTACACATGAATGACGTTATCGTTTTCCAACAGATTGGGAGGTAAGAAGGTATATATGATATTATAATTACATAAGAATATTTATATAATATACATTCACTAGTACCATATTTATAACTTTCCATGTGAAATGGTGATGAAAAATGAATTACACCGCTACGTGAAGACGGTAAACCATACGTATACACGACCAGTGTTTTTTCATTTCATATGATGAAAAAGTGATTGAATATGGTTTTACCATAATAATAATAAAATATTACTATATTTATGATACTATATTTATTATCTTAGTTTGGGTAAAAAAATTAAGAATAAGTAGAAGATGAAATAAACATGAAGGACTTGGTGAAGACAATTACCTCTTCTTTAGTAGAAGCCCTCTAAATCCATTCTTAAGGACCCAGGGTAGGTATTTTGGGGAGAAAATAAACTATATAACCTAGATAAGTATGATTATAATATCAATTTTCATGTATTTTTTTATCTATATATCTCAAATTGGTGTGAATAATTGTAATAAGGGGTGTCCTTTTATAATATAGGGATTCCTGAAATTTCATAATGTATTAAATTGATATAAATTATTTTTCATGTAAAAATTGATCCAAATTGATATAATTATAATATAGGATTATTATGGGTCATAATACTCTCATAAAATAAAATTTATATGAGTTTTAGCTATGTTTTCATCCATATATATTATTTTTGACCCCTCATTAACCCTTTTGACAATTATCACAATAGTAATGTTTTATACGCTTTAAGTTTTAATAATATCACTATAAATTCAAAAAAAAACCATAAATGGAACATGGTTGAATTTTAAAACCATATAAATTTAATTTTTAAGAATATAATGTTTTTATGAATTTTAAATCATTTAATAATATATTATTTATAATAAAATATCGTTAATGTTATTGTAACACTATCCATTTAATTTGAGTTTAAATCATCAAGAAAAAATAGTGAATTAGATTATAATCCTTTAAAACATCCCTAAAATGTCTTATAGATATATGAAATTCGTGGGAAACATTAAATTATTCAAATTATGTTACTATTAATATTTTTAATATCATTTATTTTATTTTTCAATTAATTGAATAATTACAAGTTTAGTATTATGTAAGCAATTAAGGTAAATAGTTATACCCAAAAAAGTTAAAATAAAATATAATGAATAATGTAAATCATTTACATTTCAAAATAATATTTATAACTGAGCATATCCTCTTGTAAACTACATGTTAAAAATATTATAGTTATTAAAACTAGAGTGTCATGTTTTTTTATTTTTCTTTACATAAAATAATATAAAGGTCATAATCATATAAAAATATAAAAATGCCAATATTTTTTAAATTTTTATAATTATTTATGAGTTATACTCATACAATAAAACTTAATAAAACATTTGGGACATTTTTTACTTCATATAATTTTATTTTTAACTTTAATTACTCAATTTACTCTCTATTGTTATAACAAAATTACTAAAGTTATAATTCATATTGACCGAAAATAAATGTGTAATTTTTATAAAATTATAAAATTATTATTAAAAATATGGAATATATTTTATAAAATTAAATTTTTATAAGTGGTGGAAATAAAAATTAAAATAAACTCACAAAAAGAATTCAAAACCCATTTTTCATAAATATGTCTTTGTATGTATAAAAATGTTTTGACACTAAATTAAATCATGAAACTAATTAAAAAATTATTAATTATATTATTAATAATATAATAAAAATAATTTTAATTTTATATCATTTTTAAAAAAATGGAACTTTGTAAATTCTTGAAACAAATATACAATTTTCAATAAAAACGGTATTTTTCACTATCCACTAGAAAATCAATCTTTTTAGAAAAATCAAAAAAATAAATTTAATATAAAGTTGATTTTATGAGTTAAAAAATTATATTATTTTTATAAAATACAATTTATATAAGTTGTATAAATTATTTATAATAATTTATCATAAAAACCATAAAAATAATTTTTGAAGAAAATATATTTCTGCATTATAAAATAACTTTAACAAAAATTGGGTATCTATTTCCCAATAATTTATAAGCTATTTGTTTATTGAGTAGTTATTTTATATATATTTCATAATATAGTTAATATTATTCATACCTACCAATTCAACAACTAGGTTATAATGATCATTTTTAAATAATAATATTTTGTGATTCGTTTAATCTCAATGTTGCATGTCGTATATGCTATCAAATATAGTGTTCTTTTAAAATATAATCATGTTCCATTATCCCCATTTGATAAATTTCAACCCCACAATATGAAAAATTACTTGATAATCAAGGGTATTTCATTTGAAAATTTCTTTTTGGAAAACCCACATCATAAAAATGGTAAATAAATCTTCTTCTTAAAAATAGGGAAAGGGAAGTATGGAGGTGACCATAAAACTAGTTTTACTAATATGAGAAAATCGATGGTTTTTAAAGAAAAAATATAATAGAAAAATAACACCAAATTATTAATATATTGTGATATATAACATGGTCTTGATAAATTAAACCATCACAAAACTATAAATCTGTGATAGTTTAAAAGACCATTGTTTTTTCAGTAAGAAAAGTAAATTGATGGTGTTTTTATTTCAAGGCCCTTTTTCTAATTTCAAGTGATTATTTTACAATCTAGAAAAATAAATGGATAAAAATAATCATAATTTATTTTTTCTATGTCATAATCACAATCTCAACCTTTGGTTTTGCTTTAATCAACTTTCATTTCATCTCTTATACTCGGATATGGGTATCCAAGGTGAATTTTTTAATTCCAGAAGAATATTTCAAAAATCCTAAGATCCATAACTCATTTCTACAAACAGTAAATATTTATCATAAGAAATATTATTATCATAAGTTATCCTATTTAAAAATCATAATTTAACCTAAAATAATAATATCTGAAATTAAACTTAATCTATTCCATCTTTAGTTAAATTTAAGACTCCTCCAAAATATTTTTGACCATATTCAAACCCAAAAAAAACTGATCAAACATGTATCCTTATACAATATAAAGTATTTAAAAATATCACATTAAAAACATGTGAATACCTTGATCTCATATACTAATAACATAAATCATCATTAACTTTATCCTTATTCCTTATATCCCATAAATCAAAAAATGTAGTAATCTCCATCATAAATTACTTTGTCATCAAATCACTAACCACTTTCAAGTTCACCAATACTACCCTATTACTATTTTAAATATAAATATTCTATTTATCCCAACTAAACATTATTAACTCAACATTAGGAACACAATAAGGGTTATCTTTCCCTTATTCATACATTCTCCAAAAATATCAACCTACCACTAATCACTTTTTTTGGTTATCAGTACCATTAAAAATATGCTTTAAAATATTTAGATAAAAACTACTAAAAACAATAATTATATGTTCCATGATTCTTATAACCAAAATATAATCGATATAACACTAACAAAACATAATTCTCAAAACCCAATACAAAAATACTTCAATATTTCATCTTCAACGAATGACATGGATTTGGCACTTCCTTGGTATAGGATTTTACCCTTTCGATTGGGGCATTGACTCCGATAATGAACATGTTCTCCAAATTTATAATACTTATATATCAATGGTTCTATAGAAATAAATTTATTCCATCCAATATACTCTTCATTTTTCCTTGAAAATTTTTTGATATATTCTTTTATTTTCCACATATAAAACAATTATTCATTCTTTTGAGACGTTCATCAAGGTGTCACTTTCCACATTTTATACATGAAGAAAATTGATAATTCATTACCCCATTAACTAGGCTCTCTTCAACACCCCAATATTTTTATGAAATACTTCTCATTAAATTATTTTATTTCATCCATAGCTTATGTTACATGCAATAATGAGTTTCAATGAACTATGTAGAATTATTAAAATATTATGTGACCATAATTTCCAAGTAATTGGATTAGAGGATAATAATATTAATAACTAAATTATGAAAAATATATGGTTAAAACATTTATAAAATGAATTCATTATTTATCTGATGATTATAATTAAAAACAAAAAATATTTGAAAATAAAAGTGATGTTTTTTCTAAAAATACTTTTATCCGTGGAATGTATTTTTTATTTATAAATTAAATTAATAAATATTGATAAATTATTTTAATTAAATTTATATATTATTTAATTTATAAATTTTTTTAAACATTCAAAAAATATTTTTCTCGGTATAGGATAAGAATAAATCAAGTTTTATGCTTAAAAATATATTTGTTCTAAAAAGAAGCTTTGTCACATTTTGTGTACATACTTTAAAATTAATTTCCTCAATTTATAAGAATTTAATAATATAAAATTAATTAAATATTTATAATCAATATTTTTGAATTTAATAAAAATGACTCTTTTATTTTTGGTCAATATGAATATTAACTATGGTAAAATTTATCACCATAGTAAAATGTAAATCCGATTAATGTAGGTTAAACTTAAATGATAAGGACATAATTTATTTATCATAATTCTTATAGGATGAATTTAATTAGACCCTTAAGACCTTAGTCTTGATATTGACATTTTTAATGGACACTTTTACATGAAAATAACTTATATATTATTCAAATCGAATAAAGATACAAAATGTCACTCTCTTAGTTTTAAATATCCTCTATCTGTTCAAATAGGTGAAAAAATAATTATGTATTAATATTAGTAATAATTTATTGGATAATGAAGTTATATCTATTATGGTAATTTATTTATAATTTTTAGGTATTATATAACTACCTTGAATTGTTATAAAATTCCAAAAAAAGTATTTATTCAGTTAATGAAAAAATAAAATATTTGATTTTAAAATATTAAAAGTGATATAATGTGAGTAATATATAGTTTTAAAATAATTTAAGAGGTTAATATTACATATTAGTGTTTTTTAAGTGACTATATTTTAATTCCAAATTTTCATTTATATATTTTAATTCAAATTAAATGTATAATGTCAGAATTGAAAATAATGATATTTTATAAAAATAATAATTTATTAAATTATTTAAAAATCATAAAAATGAAAAAATAATAAAATGAAGTTATGATATGGTCTAAAATGACATAAATTTTAAATTTATGGGACAATTTTTACCTTATAAGTTAAAATTACAACCCTTTAATATTGAAAAAGTTGTTACCATGGTTAAAAATAAAATTAGTTAAATAAGGATTAATCAAAATAATAAGGTTTAAATTGATACATAAATTTGTCTAAATTATATTTTTTACTGTGTTATAACTATATATTCATTTATCTTCTAAATACTTGGCCATTTGGAGGCATTTTTATTGAGAATGAATTTATTAAAATTTAATCTTTTTAGAAATTTCAAAAGTGTATGTCATGTTAATTATAAAATTCCACCTCCTCAATTGCTAATTCATTAAAAATTGACCAATTTCTAAAAAAATTCTTCTAAAAATCCCCAGAGAAAATATATTGGTGTTGTTATTTCCAAAATACCAACCTCGGACCCCTAAAACGGTAATCTAAAGGAGTCGTTTCAAAGAAGAGGTAATCGCCATAACTGATCACTTTCTTTTCTAATCTTGTTTACCTTAAATAAATTTAAGTTATTTTTCATAAAATAATAACTTAATTATCCTAAATATGATTTAATATTATTATGAAAATTAAAAACCCATTATACATCCTCTTTCATATCAAATGAGAAGTGAAAGTGTCTTTCGTGCGTACGAATGACTTACCGTCCCAACATAGCGATATAATTCATTTTTCATTGCTATCTATTATGGAAGGGTAATATGATGGGTTTATTATTTATATATGATATTTATGACAAAATTAAACTTATTTAATTATGATATCATTTCTACCTTCTTACCATCCAATCATTTGGGAAAGGATAACATTTTTCGTGCATACGTGTGGACTACCACCTTCACAAAGTGATGTGATTCATTTTTCAATTATATTTTACTTGGATGTTGATGAGGATAAATTTTATAAATATATATGATATATATATGATATAAAAATGATCATTTAATTTTGAATTAATATGTAACTTTATTTCATTCCATCCGTTAAGAAATGGGAACATTGTTCATGTGTTTGTACGGCCTAAAGTCTCCATTAATAGTATATTTAATTTTCTATTTCAAAAATTTAGGGAAGAATATAAATATGTCTATATTTTATATGTATGATATTTAATATTATTAAGATTATTTAACCAAGATTAATGTACAAGTAACGGAACTAATGATCTGAAATACTCATAATAAATGAAACAGTTAACACACGGAAATAAATATTTAAATAAATAATTTCTAAAAAAGGGGATGTTGAAATGTTATAAAGGGATTATATATGATATTATAAGTATAAAAATTACTCTTTTATATAATTATGAAAAATTTAAATTTATTATATAGGTGGTTAGAGTGATTTATAAGAATGATGGATGTAGAGACCCAAATCTTGATGTAAATAGACATTACATTAATTTTTCTTAATACTTAATACATGACAAAAACTGATGCACAAAGACCGTATTAGTTTAGTGTCTTTGGAAACTCATAACATAATATTCTAATCATGGTGAAAGATCTTCAAAATATCCCATAAATATCTTCCCATTTTGTTTTCTTACCTAAAACCTTTCTTTATATCCTGTGGAAAAGAAAACATAAAAAGGGTGATCTCAAATTCTCAGTAAGGGTAAACATTTAGAACATAAAACAATCCATAAACATTTGAACGTAAAAAAACATAAAACATCAAAATCATGATTAATGACATAAATCTTGGCAGTACATAAGGAATAGATCATAAAAGAACATTAACTATGATAAAATAGCATGGGAATAAAACATGTAATTTTAGAAAACCATTAATCGCATGACATTATTTCCATAGTAGCCAAGGCATTGCTGCCAAGACCATCATAGTGGACAAACTCTATTACTGAAACAGGTTTACCAGCCATTCCAGACTTGTATTACTAAACCAGATTTTACTTGTTGTTCCAGCCATGTCTATCTCATGAGATATAAATCTTTACCCAATGCATTGGATGGAGATATAGGTCCCACCCATTTCATATTGAAATCATTCTTACATGTGCCACAAAAAAACATAAATCATTCATCATAACCCAAAGAATAAAATGGGTTTCATAAACATCATCCCTTCATAACATAATCCATATAAAACAAATAGATGTCATTTCATCATAAGAAAAATACAACCTTGTAAATAATAGAGACATTGTACTTGAAACATAGACATACTAAATAATTTCATCTTATAAGGAAAATAGTTTCGATAAATCACTTGAAATGAATTTTTGAGGAAAATATCCTTTCTTCTTCAAAATCATTTTCTTTTCTCAAAATGCCATGAAATTTTAAAATAAAAGTATTTTTTTGAAAATAATAATGAAATATTGTACAGGAAGCTTCATGAAAATAAGGTATTATGAAACTATAAAAATACGTTCATGCCGTATAAGTTTAAAAAACATTCTTCTCGTACTTTTTCCAGAAAAGTCAAAAATTACCTCGTATGGTAAACAAAAGAAAGATTCCTTCCATACCATGTGGTAAAAAAAGGGTAAAAATGACTTTAAACATATAGGGAATAATATTAATCATTTTATGAGAACATTTTGAGAAAACATGGACATGGATGATAAACATAACCCCAGTAAATAATTACGAATAAACAATCTCAGATAAGAACGAGATTGGAATAATTATCCCTTACCTTATGTCCAACTTCTTCTATACGTTTACGAAAATCCTGTATAATTATTTAAATAATGTCATTTAATTATTCAAGAATCATATTTATTTTTTATGAAATCATATATGATTCAATTTTGACTTTATAGTACTCATTCATTTGTCAATTCCTTGTTGAAGCAACGTTTTGGGTAATAATCATTTCATTTATCAAAGGTGTTTGGACTTGTTGTTATTGATATTATCATGATTTACTTACTTCCAAAATATAAAACATGATTTATATATCATATATGCATTCATTATATATACATGTAAAAGGTAGATAAATTAAATGAAATACACCGTTCATGGAGACGGTAGGTCGTACGTACGCAATAATGTTGTTTTCCTTTCCTTATTGACTTGAATGGGAGTAAGTAGATGACATATATATATACATAAATCTAGTAGAATTATTATGTCATATATCTCATTATTATTCATTATATATACTTTATAATCATTATTTAATGGTGAACATGGAGAATTAATCTCATCGCATCGTGGAGACGGTAATCAGTACGTACGCATGAGCGATGATATCGTTCCCATAATTATTGAATGGAACTAGAGTGGATGATATAATATTTTAGAATTAGTATGATGTTATAATAATCATATATAGTTATTATTTCCACCATTATACCCATCCAGGTAAGGTGGCGGTGGAAAAATAGATTACACCATGGTGTAGAGACGGTAAGTCGTACATACGCACACGCGGTGATTTTGTTTTTTATAGGATGGATAGAAGGTGAAATAGGGTTTTTTCATATTTATAATAACATATCAGTATATTAGTGATATTTATGTTATTACTTTATAATGAAACAACAAAATAATAGGAAGTAAAAGAAGAAAGAAACATGAAAGAATCGGTATAAGAGATTACCTCTTCCTCGACGTGCCTCTTTTAAACATCCTCTTAGGGCACTAGAGTTGGTATTTTGAGAAGACAATAACCTATATAATATAAATATATAGGTTGATAAGAGTAATTGGAAGGGTTTTTCTGAGAATTAAGGCACAATATTGAGTAAAGAGGAGAGGGAAGGGGTGCCCTTTTATAAGAGAGGAGAGGGGCACTTTTGGAAACCTCCAAAATATTAATTTATAATAAAATCAAAACCCACATAAAAACTTAAAAAGTGAATAAAATTAGGATATGAGGTAAGTTAGGGTTTTAATATCATCATAAAATCAAATTTGTACATGTTTTTATTTTATTTTAAAACTTATCATTTTGATTTAACCTTATTTAATCTATTTAATTTTATTTGTGGTAATAATATTCTAAATTTAAAATTGTTATAAATACTTACTTATATGTTGTGAATTATCTATAATTAGATACATTATGACATTTTAGATCATATAATTTTCAATTTGTAATTTTTAAATATTTTTGTGATTTTTAAACAATTTAATAATATGTTATTTTCATAAAATATCAATAGTGTCAATTTTGACACTATTCATTTATTTGAATTTAAATAAAATCCACACAGATGATATATTCGAAAAAAAAAGTATTTAATAGATTCCTAAAATGTCATATTCATCTATAAAAAAATTTCACATTAATCAGTTCATATAATATTTATTTTAATATTTTTAAAACCATTTATTTGATATTTCTCTTAATAAAATAATTACTACAACATTTTTGTATAATTATTTAATATACTTATTTGTTGCATAAAAATTAAAAATAAAATACTATGATGAATATAAATCTAATATATTTCATAATAATACTTCTAGTCAAATTTATAATCTAAAACACCCAACTTTTAAAATGATATGTTTATTAAATTATGAAGGTGTCAACTTTGACATCATTTAAAATAAAATAATATAAATTTCATAATCTGTTTTATTAGGCCCAAAATGATCCACAAGTAGACCCTTGGATAATTAGGGTATAGATATACTCTACCAATAATGTTTGGTCAAGTTTATGGTCCATTTTATGGGTATTATTATTTTAATAAAAACTATATTATTGATTTTTTTCACTAAATAAATAATTTTGGCATCATTAATGTATAAGATATTATGGTAATTATATATTTCTTAAAAATTAAAAAAAAATTACCATGACAAATAAAAACATTTTATCTTTAATATGAGTATTTATAATTGAATTTATATTATGTATAACCTTATATTAAAAATACATTAATTATTAAAGCTTGAGTGAGACATATTTCACTTTCTTTAAATAAAATAAATTAAAGGTCTTAATCACATCCAAGTGGGTTCCAAAAGAAACCATTTCGACCCAAATATATTTTAGGACTAAATATAATCATTCAATTATATTAATATAAGTGTTAGGGTAATTTTATAATATTATATTTACCCTTAATTACCTAATTTACCTTTAACTGTAGTAAATAAAATTTACCATAGTTACTATTCATAATGCCTAAAAATAAAAAGTATCATATTAACATAATTTGTACCAATTGATTCCAAATATGGAATCCATTTTTCCAAATTTAATACACATAATTTGCAGTTTTAATTTAAAATTAATCCCGCTGTTGAGAAAACGGTTTTTAAAAGTTAAAACATTGCAAAATATTGAAATGTTTTTACCTATGAATTCAATGTAAAATTAATGATAATGACATAAATAATATTAAATTGTAAAAATATATTCTATTTATACATTAAACTCATTAAATATTATAATTTGACCATATAAATTATCTTGATGAAAAAAGTTGTTTTTAATTAAAATTTTGCATATTTTACAATTCATCAAAATAAGAAACTTAATAGAAAAAAATCAAAAAATTATCCAAAAGTAAATTTTTATATTATGATTCCAAGGAAGAAGTTAAATTTTTCAAATTTAACTTATAAATTTTTCAAAACAATATTTAAAGTGGGTTCACCATCAAAAGGTGGCAAAACTGCATTTTCTGAGAAATACTTATTTTACCCGAAAAATTTATTTTGTTCCCATACCATGTTCTAAAATATGTGTGATATGAATGATAATGTTATAAAATTCAAAATTTGGTTAATACAATTCATAATGGAAAGTTCCTAATAATATTATAACAATATATCGTTGTTTAGTGAAACTCAGTATTGCGTACAACACAAGTTATCGAGGAAGGTCGCTCTTGCGTGTAACGCAAGCCAAGTTAGTGTTACGTGTAGTGAAAGATTCCTTTGGTGTTGCGTATAACATAATAAAAACTTATTTCATTTATACATTGAACAAAATCTATACTTAATGTTGTGTATAATAATTTCTACAAAACAAACTTAAAATTGTGTGTAACACGAGCCAAGAATAATGTTGCGTATACTGCAATCTAATACGGTATTGCATATAGCACAAGATAATCATGGTTTAGTGTACAATATATGATATCAAATAAATTAAATAGAATATATCTCATAAAATCTTGGGGTGTTACATTATACCCCCCTTAAAATGTATTTCGCCCTCAAAATTCGTCGGGGTTATAAATGGTTTACTACTTGAAAGTTTATTTCATAGAAACCCACATCATAAAAAGGAATACTAAAACTTCATTTTAAAAAGAAATGTTAGAAAGATAACAAATACCCAAAGTAACTCATCACTGGGTTTCCACATAGGAGAATATAGGTGAAAATATGGATATGGAAGAGAAATCTAATAATCATGTTCTGATGAAGAGTGGTAGAGAACAGGGCTATGAAAAAGACAACAATCACAAAGCCATAAATTTTTGATGATCTAGGGTACCATCTGATTCATCATACATGAGGGTACTAGGACAAAATTTTTGGTTTTCAAGATCATTTCCCTAAAGTTGATGAATTTTTTCATAAGGATAAATACTTACTTGATTTCAGTGTAATATCATCGTTGGCCATTCCATGAAAAATTTATACTTCATCACGTATTTAAAGAAATGAAGTTGAATTTTTCATTCTTGAAGTATTATCAGATCATGCGATATAATGATAAGTCATTTCATATATCTCTATCACAAAAAAATTTAGCACAAGATATTAAATATACATAAGTCCATCTATGGTGAGGTTAATCGAATATGGTTCCAAAAATGGAATTATACTTCATCTATCAAACCACTTAATAAAATGAAACTAATTTCTACAAACTAGGGACTTCATGTAGGCTAGTGGTAGTCGATAAAGGCCTATCTCACTTCGTCTATGGGTTCGATTCCCACAGCCTTGTTCGACGTGACGGGTTGTCGCCCGTCCTAGAGGTTTTCCTTTTTTTAAAACTATACTATTATAACATTTCATAAATAATAAAAATTTCTAGCCTTAAACAATACTATCTGATGTCTAACTTAATCCATTCCAATCTTTAGGCTTATCCAAAATATTTCAATCCAATCTCATAGTATAAAGAAAAATATTACTATAAAGTTCATCTACCAAGCATGTGAATACCATAATTTATCCCCCATATATCATAAGATATATCTTGTTGGTCATATTCCAAACATGTGAATACCTAAATCATGTATTCTCTTGAAACATGAATTACCATAGAACCTTAGTGAAAAAATAAATATTGTCCAAAGTTAACTCTTTCCATGTACCAAAATCCCAAAATTTCTATATACTCAAACCATGATGTCACTTTGTCCTTATACTAGTAATGAGATTATTAATACTATCAAACATTTCATTATCTCCTTATCCCTTCATTATGCGCATATCATCTGCTTTCCAAAAATATTTCAATCACTTTTCATGATTAGCGGTACCATTCAACATATACTTTCAAATACTCAAGGAAAAACAATAGTGTAACAATCCTTATATTTTTCTTTATTCCATAGTACCATACATTATTCTTGATAAACATGCAATCATTCTACTACCTTCTTAAACCATGGAGCGAGCTTCGTCATTTTATTCCTCAATACTTATTTCATCTCAAATATCATTTGTAGTCTCTTCATCATCATCAACATAAATACTACCCATACGACCATGATGATTCTCTTCATGAGATTTTCTCATAGGGAATTGGTTTTCATAATGATTGTACATTCTACATTTAAAACATTTAACCATTGTTGATGTCTTAGTAATACCATTATCCTTGTCCATTGTGTTAACTGAACATTTTCCTTTGCAATTAATGGATTTGTGTCCTTCTTTTCCACACCCAAATAATCTTCCATTTCCTTTGAAACAATCTCCTTGATTCCTCTTCCCACATGATTTACATGAGGGAAATTGAACTTTCTTTCCTCTATGATCATCATGAAACTCCATATTTCACTTATTAGACAGGTTAGGAAACTTTCCAAAGTTGATATTATTGATCATATTATGAGATTTCTTATTTGGAATAATAAATATTTTTCACCTTACAAATCTCATTTCATTTGGTTTCTCAAGAATAATATCATTCCATTGTCCATCATATTCTCCATTAACATGAACCTTCTTATTTACAGCCATTTTCTAAAACCCAAAAAGAATAGTGTGAGAGGCAAAAAAAATCATGATAGTAAAAAAACATAATAAAAGGGGAGTACCTTAAATATATAACATCTTAGTTTTAATTATAATATAGTTACCATAATTCTAGCACTAGAACCTATACTTATACTTAACCTTAGGGACATCCCTAGATATACCACAAAAATATCTCTAGAGATCTCACTAAAGTTTTCACATCCTAGTTTCCAAAGGTTAACTAAACCTCAATTTTGATACTAAATGTAGAGACCCAAATCTTGATGTACATAGACATTACATTACTTTTTCGGAATACTTAATACATGAAAAAAACGGACGCCCAAAGACCGTATTATTTTAGTGTCTTTGGAAAATTGGAACATAATCTTCTAATCATGGTGAAAGATCAGCAACATCTCCCATAAAGATCTTCCCCTTTTTTTTCTTACCTAAAACCTTTCTTTATATCCTGGAGAAAAGAAAACAAAAAAAGGGTGAGCTCAAATGCTCATTAAGGGTAAACATGGAGAACATAAAACAATCCATAAATATTTGAACGTAAAAAAAACATAAAACATCAAAATCATGAGTAATGACATAAATCTTGGCAGTAAATAAGGAATAGATCATAAAAGAACATTAACCATGATAAAATAGCATGGGAATAAAACATGTAATTGTGGAAAACCATTAATCACATGATATGATTTCTATAGTAGCCAAAGCATTGCTTCCAATACCATCATAGTGGACAAAGTCCATTACTGAACCGGGTTTACCAGTTGTTCCAACCCTGTATTACTGAACATGATTTTACTTACCATTTCAGCCATGTATATCTCATGAGATATAAATCTTTACCCAATTCATTGGATGGAGATATAGGTATCACCCATCCCATATTGAAATCATTCTTACGTGTGACACAAAATAATCATAAATCATTCATCATAACCCAAAGAATAAAATGGGTTTCATAAACATCATCCCTTCATAACATAATCTATATAAAAAAAATGGATTTTATTTCATCATAAGAAAAATCAAACCATGTAAATGATAGATACATTATACTTGAAACATAAACATACTAAATAATGTCATCTTAGATGGAAAATAGTTTTGATAAAACACTTGAAATGGATTCTTGAGGAAAATATCCTTTCTTCTTCAAAATCATTTAATTTTCTCAAAATGCCATGAAATTTTAAAAGAAAAGAATTTTGTTGAAAAAAGTCATGAAATCTTGTACAAGAATTATCATGAAAATAAGGCATTATGAAACTTTAAAAATCCATTCATGACGTATAAGTTAAAAAAACATTATTCTCGTACTTTTTTTGGAAAAGTAAAAAAGTACAGCATATGGTAAACAAAAGAAAGATTCCTTCCATAACATGTGGTAAAAAAAGGGTAAAAAGGAATTTAAACATACAGGTAATAATTGTAATCATTTTATGAAAACATTTTTGGAAAACATGGAAATGTAGGATAAACATAACCCCGGTAAATACTTACGAATAAACAATCTTGGATAAGAATGAGATTGGAATAATCATCCCTTACCTTATGTCTAATTTCTTTTGTACGTGTTCGAAACTCTTGTATAATTATTTAAATAATGTCATTGACTTATTTAAGAATGATATTCATTTTTTATGACATCATATATGATTCACTTATGACTTTATATTACCCATTCATTTATCAATTCCATATTGAAGTAACGTTTTGGGTAATAATCATTTCATTTAACATACGTGTTTGGACTTGTTGTTATTGATATTATCATGATTTACATACTTTCAGAATATAAAACATGATTTATATATCATATATACATTCATTATATATATATATAATAGATAGATAAATGAAATGAAATACACCATTCATGGAGACGGTAGGTCGTACGTACGCATGAACGTTGTTTTCCTTTCTTTATTGACTTGAATGGGAGTAAGTAGATGACATATATATATACATAAATACAGTAGAATTATTATGTCATATATATCATTATTATTAATTATATATATTTTATAATCATTCTTGAATGGTGAACACTGAGAATGAATCTCATCGCGTCGTGGAGACGGTAATCCGTACGTACACCCGAGCGATGATATCGTTCCCATAATTATTGAATGGAATTAGAGTGGATGATATAATATATTAGAATTAGTATGATGTTATAATAATCATATATATTTATTATTTCCACCATTATATCCATCCAAGTAAGGTGGTGGTGGAAAAACATATTACACCATGGTGTGGAGACGGTAATCTGTATGTACGCATGCGCAGTGATTTCGTTATTCATAGGATGGATAGAAGGTGAAATATGGTTTTTTAATATTTATAATAACATATCAGTATATTATTTATACTTATGTTATTACTTTATAATGAAACAACTAAATAAGAGGAAGTAGAAGAAGAAAGAAACATGAAAGAATCAGTAGAAGAGATTACCTCTTCCTCGACGTGCCTCTTTTAAACTTCCTCTTACGGCACTAGAGTTGGTCTTTTGAGAAGACCAGAACCTCTATAATATAACTATAGAGGTTTATAATAGGAATTGGTAGGGTTTTTATGATCTTGAAGGCTCAAGATTGAGTGAAGAGGAGAGGGAAGTGGTGCCCTTTTATAAGATATGAGAGGGGCACTTTTGGAAACCTCCAAAATATTAATTTATAATTAACTCAAACCCCACTTAAAAACTTAAAAAGTGACTCAAATTCGTATATTAGGTAATATAGGGTTGTAATCTCATAAAAAATCAAATTTAGATATGTTTTTATTTTATTTTAAACCTTATCATTTTGATTTATCCTTATTTAATCTATTTAATTTTATTTGTGGTAATAATATTCTAAATTTTAAATTGTTATAAATACTTAATTATGTGTTGTGAATTGTCCATAATTAGATAAATAATGACATTTTATACAATATAATTTTCAATTTGTAATTTTTAAATATTTTTGTGATTTTTAAACAATTTAATAACATGTTATTTTTATAAAATAGCAGTAGTGTTAATTTTGACACTATTCATTTATTTGAATTTAAATAAAATCCATACATAGGATATATTCGAAAAAAATATTTAATAGTTTAATAAAATGTTATATTAATCTATAAAATTTTTTTTTCACCTTAATTAGTTCATATAATATTTATTTTAACATTTTTAAAACCATTTATTTGATATTTCTCTTAATAAAGTAATTACTACAACATTTTTGGTATAATTATTTAATATACTTATTTTTTACGTAAAAATTAAAAATAAAATACTATTATTAATATAAATCTAATATATTTCAGAATAATAATTTTATTATAATTTATCTTCTAAAACACCCAACTTTTAAAATTATATGTTTATTAAATTCTGAAGGTGACAACTTTGACATCATTTAAAATAAAATAATATAAATGTCATAATCTGTATTATAAGGATCCAAATGGTCCACAAGTTGACCCTTGGATGATTAGGGTATATATAAACTCTACAAATAAGTTTTGGTCAAGTTTTTGGTCCTTTTGATGGGTATTATTATTTTAATAAAAACTATATTATTGGTTTTTTTACTAAATAAATAATTTTTGCATCATTAATGTATAAGCTATTAAGGTAATTATATATTTCTTAAAAATCACAAATAAATTACCATGATGAAGAAAAATATTTTATATTTTAAATTATTATTTATAATTGAATTTATATTATTTATAACCTTATATTAAAAATACTTTAATTATTAAATTTTGAGTGAGACATATTTCACTTTCTTTAATTAAAATAAATTAAAGGTCTTAATCACATCGAAGTGGGTTCTAAAAGATACCATTTCGACCCAAGTATATTTTAGGACGAAATATAATCATGCAATTATATTAATACAAGTGTTAGGGTAATTTTATAATATTATTTTTACCCTTAATTACCTGATTTACCTTTAACTGTAGTAAATAAAATTCACCATAGTTACTATTCATAATGTCTAAAAATAAAAAGTATCCTATTAACATAATTTTCACCTACATATTCCAAATATGAAATATTTTTTTCAAATTCAATACACAGAAGTTGCAGTTTTTAATTTAAAATTAATCCCGCTATTGAGAAAATAGGTTTTAAAAGTTAAAACATTGCAAAAGATTGAAATGTTTTTACCTATGAATTCAATGAATAATTTTTTTCTTTGAATATTCCTTTATAATTATACATGGTTCTTTTAAAATAAAATGTTTTTTTAAATTTATGCAGTCTTTTTAATAAGTGACTTCAAAATGGGAATGTAATTTTCATCAAGATTATTTTAATGATATTTTAATGGTATTTTTACTCATAAAATGCAATAACCCTTCACTTAAATTATTATTCACTAGTGATATGATCCAAGGGTATTATACTTATTCTTTTTATATATGGTTTATGAATATGTTGACACAATTTTTATGAAACCCAATTCATTTCTACGGGTTATGTTGTGATGAAATGATAAAATGTTTATGAAACCCATTTCTTTTCCATGGGTGATGATATGATGAAATGTTTAGGAATTAAATTATTTTTCATGGGTTTTATTATAATGAATTAATTATGATCTTATGGTACATATATGTATGATTTTAATTATGTGAAAAGTGGGACCTGTATCTCCCTATAATTCATTGGGTAAAGATTGATATCTCATGAGATAAATGGGACTAGAGTGGGGAGTGAACCCAGTTCAGTAAGGATATTTTTCCACTATGATAGTCTTGGGAGTGAATCATGACTACTAATATGGTTTTAGGAGTGAACTCATTCCACTATGATAGTCTTGGATATGATCCTTCACTACTAATGAAATAATTTTATATTCTTATGTGTATGACACAATTCGATGTGGTATTCTAATGTTAAGCACTCATGGATCTTGTTCTTTAATATTTTTTGAGTCATATATTTTGAACTACAAATAATTATTCCATTACTTAACATTATTATTTATGATACAAAATGTATGGTTTTCAAATGTTAAACGCATTTCCTCATACCCTTTTTCTCATGTTATATTTATATGATCATTAATATCTCCCTTGTTTTCCCTTATTGAGAATTAGATATCACCCTTTAATATGTTTCCTTTCCCCATGTTATAAATAAATTTATTGAGCATGATATTTCAAAAAATAGTTCTACTTATGAAGAAATAAGTGGTAGACTATGTTTATATTTTTTGAACCAGTTCTTTCTGTTTTCATGCTTCCAAAGGCAATATACCTATACGATTCAGGTGTATATCATACTGTTATGTAATGAATATTAATCTATTAAGATGTGAAATATATGTATGAAAATTATGGTTCATTATATTTGGTATTATAGTAAGTTATAGTTAAACTATGGAATCTTGGATGAGAAAAAATTAATGATAATATTGGGGATATTATATATATCTGATAAAATCATAAATTTTTTGTCATGATAATGACTAGGTTAAACCTATGTTGTCTTAGAATATGGTTTCATGATTTATACTTCCTATAATTTATTTTTCATCCTTACATGGTTTCCAACTATAATAATATTTTCTCACACTATGATTTTGGTTTTAGTCAATGGATAGAACCCAAAGAAATCATGTTAATGATTAATGTGATAGAAAATGTAATGATTCTCCTCTTTAGAAACTGAATAATGTGAGATATGTAATAAAAAATCTTATTTTTATGCTCACACAACGTTCTCAAGTAATGAATCACTCTGAGATTCCAAACAAGCAAGGGAGGGAATAATGATATATTTAGTCCATCCTGAGGCAATATCCACCTTATTTTAGTGGGTCCACTAATCCATTAGTCATTGAGCAATGGATCAGTACCATTGAAAAGATACTTTCTCTTCTCTGGTTTTAATAACCTTGAGATGTTATTTCAGTTGTTTATCATTTTGAAGGTGAAGCATATCAGTGGGGGACACTTATAAAAAACATGAGAGAATAATAAGAATTTGAATAAATAGAGCAATATTATTTTAAGATATTATTTATCAATAAGTATTATCCTTATATTATTCATATGAAAATGGATAAAGAGTTCCTTGAGTTAAAATAGAAGGATAATGATTGTGTTGGTACCTAGGAGGAAAATTTCAGAAGACTTGGGACATAAACTTCTGTTATTCTCATCCAACTAGAAACTAAGGTGGACTAATAATTTAGTGGTGGCATAAAACCAAGTCTCTGAAGAGAGTTATCCATAAGGGACTTCTATAACTATGAATAAATCGTTTGATGTGATCTCAATGCATATATCGAGATTGGATTTACCCATTAATATTATGTTTTTGATAATAAATAAAAAATGGAATACAAAGAAAATTCTATAAATAATAGAGAGAAGAAGATGAGTCTTATTCTCTACTCAAAATGTGGAACGAAATGTGGGGGAAATTATATTGAGGGAACTAGTAAATTTTTCAAGTGTCTAAAGGAAAGTCATTGGGAAATTGATCTCCAAAGTGATGTAAATAAGTTTTTTAATGATGCGAATAGAGAGAAAGCTCCACAAAATTCACCACCCCTTATTTAGGGTTTTAAATTCATAATGTAACACCCCAAGCTTCCATGGTACGCTTCTCTTTTAATAATACAATATCATGTGTTATACACAACTTTGAGTTCTAAAACACACCACAACCAATCAAACTAGCCGTTACAAATAGTAATACCCACTTTTAAAATTTTTTAAATTTTTTCTTTCAAAATGGACTTCATTTTGAGATTTGGAATATCGAAATTAGCTTAGGATGAATTTTTTGTTCTTTTTGGATAACTTTCATATTTTTATGAATAGTAAAAATTACTAAATTTTAATTAAAAACAACTTTTTTAATCGAAATAATTAATAGTGATAAATTTTGAATTTGAGTGATTTTAGAGTATAATTAGATTATATTTTTACCATTTAATCCAATGTTGGTCATTGGACATAATTTCACATTTAAACTGGACATAAGCAAGTGTCAATCTTTTGATAGTTATTATCTCTTAAAAACGTGCTTTTTATTTTAACAACGAGAATTAATTTTAAATTAAATTATGCCACTTCTGTGATTTGAATTTAGAAAAATTGATTCCATATTTATAATCATGAGTCCAAATTGTGTAGATAGGTAACTTTTATTTTTAGACATTTTGAATAATTACTTCAGTAAATATTTTATTTACCGTGGTTAAAGGGTAAATCCGGTAAATAAGGGTATAAAAATAATATAATAATAATAATAAATTGTTCTAAAACATGTTCTAACCCTATTGGTTGATACATTTCCGACCATGGGCATCTTTGGGTCGATTTTGGGACCCCATGGATCCACTTGTAAGTGATAATGACACATTATATTAATTAAGTTAAAGTAAATACAAAAATGACATAAACATATATCTTTTAGAAAAACAATATTTACATAGGGTTATATATGTTATATTTTCAACTATAAATATTTATTAGAAATATAAAAATATTTCCTACATAATGGTATTTTATTTATAATTTTTAGACATTTAATAATTAAATTTATTTATGACACAATAATGATGCAGTATTTTCCTTATTAATGAAAGAATCAAATAATTAATAATTTAAATGTTAAAATAAATATAATATGAAAGTTTTGATGACATCAAAAAAAATTATTGGTTAATATTACATGTTAGTATTGCTTAAATGAATTTGGTTTGAATTAATAAAGTTTTTAAGACTTTAACAAAAATCAATTATTAAATAGTGTCAAAATTTACATAAAGGAGTTTTTAAAACAAATATTATATTATTAATTGATATTCTATTCCTAAAAATCTAAGGTTCATCCAAAGTACATATATAATGATACGTGTCTTATTAATGGACCAATTGGTGTCTCTTGGAAGTTTATAGTAATTTTATTAACTATATAATATAAAAATAAAAAGAGACATGGTAAATGTCAAAATATTTATCTAAGAGTTAATTAAAAAAGATAAAGTTAATATAGTGACTCAAACCTGTCTAAAACCTATTGGTTGAGTGGTTTTTGACCTATCCCCACCTTAACCTTTAAATAATCCACTTTTGAGCCATTATAAACTGAATATGAATTTATTATAAAATAATATTTCTAGCTTTTCCTAAGGTGCCCCTCACCTCTCTTATAAAAGGGCACTCTCCCTTCCCTCTAATTCGCACCTTCAAAGCCTTTTGGATCGGCCAAAACCTGCCAAAATATTCTCTAAACTTCCTTCACTTCAACCTATATGCCTTATTTTATCATAAATCCAACCTAAGTATCTTTTTTGATCAAATCAAAAGGAAGAACCCGAAGAAGAGGTAATGTTTTCACCACCCTCTTTTAAGTTCCTTTCATCTTCTACTTCTTCTTTATTTGTTATTTCCATTATAAAATAATAAATCCAGTATCTTCTATATACTGTGATGTTAATATAAATATGGTACAACCATATTCCTTATTCTATCCATCCTTTGAATGACATGTCACCATATGTGTGTATGTACGGCTTACCGTCTCCACGTCGTGGTGTAATTGTTATTTAATACATTATTTTTTTGGATGGGTATAATAATGAAGTTTAATTCATGTAAATAATAAATATAACATGATAATGATTCTATATATATGATACACCATCCAATTATATATTATTTTAATATCAAAAGATTGATATTTCCGCTCGTGCGTAGGTACGGACTACCGTCTCCACGAATGCGATGAGATTCATTCCCCATCGTATCCATTTAAGACTAATTTTCATTTGATGATTAAAAATAATGTTTAAGGACTTGATATCATTCTGGATGTGAGTAAGATACAACATGTGGATAACAAACACATCTTATGTAACAAAACATATAAAATAAAACGAGTAAGTGAACACCTGAAAAGGCGATAATACTAAAATATTATTAACAAAGCAATATTAAAAGATCATATATGATATCATATTTATGTATATGATTATTGTAAAATTTAATAACAATGATTTAACTATTATACAGGAGGTTAACCAACCCTCGACCAAGGAAAAGTACAAGGTAAGGGTTTATTTCACAATCTCTTCATTATCCGAGGTTGTTTATACGTAATTATCTACTGGGACCTCTTTATCATCCACATACATGTTTCTTAAAAATGTATTTAAAAACATTCTTACTATTTTACATAATATAGTTTAAATTCATTTATATCCTTGTTTGAATTTTTATAAGAAGTTTATAAATAAATCTTTCCATCTTTTTCCAAACAATGTCCTTTTAAACCTTTTTGACAAAATTAAGGTAAGAATGTCTTTTTTTAACTTATACGGTGGGTGCAGCTATTTTCCGCCGTTATAAAATCGTCAAAGCTTCCCTTACAAGTTTATAAGAATATTTTTAAATTAAATGTTTTATTTTATAATTATTTGAATTTTAAATGATTTCAAAATAAATATTTTAAGAATTTGAGAAAGGTACCCTTTATCAAGATCAGAATCTTAAATGTTTTAAATATTTATCTTTCTAACTCTTTTTAATTATTGTCCATGTTTTCAAAATGATTTTAAGGATTTATTTATATGGACATTAAAGTTTTAAAATTAAAAATCCTTTAAATGTTTCAAAGTGGTATGGGACACTTTGATTCAAAAATCTCTTTTAAATTAATTCATTTATAAATGTGTGACTTTTTAATGATTTCAAGAGAAAGAGATATTTCTCTCAAATAGTTTTGATTTCATCTATTTCAATATCCTTTGATGGATTTTAAGCTTATTTGAAGTTGATTTACTGTGATACAAAACTTCCATATTGTATTGACAGTTTTGTGATATGTTTGACTGTGGATGTGTTATTTTTATACCATTCATGGTTTGTAGACAAATAATTGACATTTCGTATGCTAGTTTTAATACGAATGTTTATGTTATGTTTAAATTTGTTCATATGAGGAATTCATTGGAATTAGTTAGTGACGGGTGGATCCCGCTATAGCTCCTTGATGCATCGGTAGGTCTCATTAGACAAACTATTGTCATGGCACAAGGCCTTGACAAAATCTTATTTGTTGTCTTGGCACAATGCCTTGACTTTGTGGTTATGATAGTCTGGAATTATGCATTACATCATTATGAAAGTGGTTATTTATATTTCATGTGATTATTCAACTAGTAGAATATCAATGTGAATAAGTAAATGGCATTATTTCATTTTATTTTTTGTCATATTATGCTTAAGTTCAAGTTTAAAATGATTTTGTTTTAATTATACATTGCCTTAAATGTTTATGCTTATTTATGAAAGATTCCGCTATATTTTTATCCTTACTGAGCATCTAATCTCACCCCTTTCTATGTTTTATATTTCCCAGGATGTGAAGAAGTATTTTATGAATGAACTGTAGGGATAGTATAAAGGGATATGAGTGTGGAGACAAGATGTTGTTGTAGTTTTCACTTTATGATTTAATGTAAACTTTATGAATGAATCTATTGATTCCAAGGATACTAAACTAATTGGTCTTTCAAAACTTGATCTTTTGTGATAATGCACTAACTCTAGGTAACTAGGGTCGGGCTATTATAGTTGATATCATGGGAAGTTTAGTACAAACCCTAGAAGCTAGATTTAGATAAACTCTGATTAGAGCACATAGCCCTAAGATAGACTTTGAGGATTAGTATATAATAACTTCCTAGAATTTTGGTATTGTAAAGATTTTGTGAGTTTTCTGAGAAATACATCCCTATCTGGATACGATCAGGTAGAGGTGGCTCTGGAATAGATGTACCTAGTGGTAAAACTCGAAAACACCGCTTTGAGCTAGACTCGAATGGGAACTGGTGCACAACAACGGGCCTTGCTGCACTCTTGGTTACGACACTCTCGAGGGATATGCTTAGGATAATTCTCATTTTCTTTACAAACCATTATGAAGGGTTTATGAGTATATACTTCCTCAAAGAAAACATTTTTATGATTATAGATTATATCCATAAACTGTTCAATTTATGTTAGGTATTTTACAAGTTTTGAATTATTCATTGCAATTCATAAACTGACCTAGTGTATGCCATTGTATAGAAATGGCACCCAGTATAAGGAATGTGAACTCCAGCAATACATATGATATAAAGAGTAAGAAGGATCATATCTTCCATGGTATTAAGCCAACATTTAGAAGGGAAACAGTCTCTCATGTTTTCTCAACATATGAAGAAATAGTATCATATGTTAATAAGATAAGTAAATAATTCTCAAAGTCCTATGGATTTGAAGGAAATAAAGAGAAGAAAAGGATGGAAGAGAGAAAGATGGATAAATGGAAGAGGGAAAAAAAGAATTTTCTCATATGTGATAATTGTGGGAAGAAACACCCTGGAAGTTGCCATAAGGGAATGGGAGTTTATTATAAGTGTGGAGAAAAAGGACACCAAGTACGTGACTGCAAGGGTAAGAAAAAGGTTTCAAATGTACAATGCTTCATCTGTAAGGAGTTGGGACACTATGCGAACCAATGTCCAAATCATCAGCGTATGCCCCAAATGATTCTATTGGATAATAATCAAGTTATGATACTACCTCAGATAAAGAATAATTACTAGTGTTCTTATGTTGTTATTATAGGATTATTTCATTTGAGTGTTGTATCAACAATATACTGGTTATATGAATTATGGAGATAAATAAGGATTGTACTGTATTACTATTTTATTGAGGATTTGAGATTATATGGTTCTAAGAAAATTGACTTAATAGTATGCTACACTTTTGGTAAAATACATGGTTGAAGGAAAGGTAATCCTTAATATGGTCCCGATAATGAGGTAGTGATTTTGGAATAAGAGATGGTTGATTTGAATAAATTATATTGGATATTCTTGACTACCTTGAAACTGATTAATTATTTTTCATCATTGGAGTTTACAACATTTTTGGATAGAAGGAGTATATCCAGTATTCTATAAAGAATAAGGGAGGATGAATGTAATCAATAAGGTTTTATAGTAATTCAGGATGTTACTGTGTTTTGAAATAATACATGATGAAGGTGTTTACATGTTATTACAAGGAAAAAGGATCTTCATTGTGTTTAAATTCCTTATAAATTTTGGACTATGATTTTGGATAGAAGTATTTTGGATAAGTCTAAATTTTGGAATGGATTATGTTTGAAAGGTTATTTTTGGATTTTTATAAAAGTAAAACACGCAGACCGTGTGACAACCCATCACGTCAGACAAAGCTGCGGGAATCAAACCCACAACCATAGTGTGATTGGGATTTATAACCTACCACTAGACTACGTGAAGTTCCTGGATGGTATAATGTAGTTTGTTTTTTTAAAGGGTCTGATATGTGAATTATAAATTCATTATATTTAGAACCCTATACGATTAGGATAAATAGAGTATTTTGAGTAGTATTATGTTTTGGAGTGAAAGATGAGTTTGTGGTAGAAATTTATTGATGGATAAAACTCTAATTATAAATTAATTATATCTCTTTATGATCTTATCCAATCTCATAAATAAATTCCTCAGAATTAAGAAAAGGAACTTAGAACAAAAATGTTGTCCTAGATGGTACCTTAGATCATCACAAATTTATGGCTTTGTGATTGTTGGCCTTTTCATAGCCATGTTCTCTACCACTCTCCATCAGATATTGACAGTTAGATTTCTCTTCCATATCCATGTTTTCCTACATGGAACCCTAGTATGTGTTATTTTTGGTAGCCTTCATACTTACCACTCTTTATTTTAAATAGTGGCCTCATTAATCCATTTTTCGATGTGGGATTTCAACTAAGATATTTTGAAATTTCAACCCCAAGTTTCCAATACCGAGCATAAATAGCGAGGACACAATTTATTTATGGAGTTTAGAATGTAACACCCCAAGCTTCCACGGTACGCTTCTCTTTGAATAATATAATAGTGTGTGTTATACGCAACTTCGAGTTCTAACACACACAACAACCAATCAAACTAGCCGTTATAAATAGTAATACCCACTTTTTGAAATTTTATAAATATTTTATTTCAAAATGGACTTCATTTTTGGATTTGGAATATTGAAATTAGATTAGGGTGAATTTTTGGTACTTTTCGGATAACTTTCATATTTTGATGAATAGTGAAAATTACTAAATTTTAATTAAAAACAACTTTTTTAATCGAAATAATTAATAGTGATAAATTATGAATTTTAGTGATTTTAGATTATAATTATATTATATTTTCACCATTTAATCCAATTTTGTTCATTGGATATAATTTCACATTTAAACTGGACATAAGCAAGTGCCAATCTATTGACAGTTATTATCTCTTAAAAACACACTTTTTGTTTTAACAACGGGAATTAATTTTAAATTAATTTCTGCCACTTCTGTGATTTGATTTAGAAAATTGGATTCTATATTTAGAATCATGAGTTCCAATTATGTAAATAGGTAACTTTTATTTTTATACATTTTGAATAATTACTTCGGTAAATATTTTATTTACCATGGTTAAAGGGTAAATCCGGTAAATAAGGGTAAATAAATATTATTATAATAATAATAAAATACCCTAAAACATATTCTAATCCTATTTTTTGATAAATTTCCAAACATAGACATCTTTGGGTCGATTTTGGGACCCCATGGATCCACTTGTAAGTGATAATGACACTTTATATTAATTAAGTTAAAGTAAATACAAAAATGACATGAGCATATATCTTTTAGAAAAACAATATTTACATAGGGTTATATATGTTATATTTTAGACTATAAATATTCATTAGAAATATAAAATTATTTCCTACATAATACGATTTTATTTATAATTTTTAGACATTGAATAATTAAATTTATTTATGACACAATAATGATGCAGTATTTTCCTTATTAATGAAAGAATCAAATAATTAGTAATTTAAATGTTAAAATAAATATAATTTGAAAGTTTTGATGACATAAAAAAATTTATTGGTTAATATGACATGTTAGTATTTCTTAAATGAATTTTTTTCTAATTAATAATATTGTTAAAAAATTAACAAAAATCAATTATTAAATAGTGTCAAAATTGACATAAAGGCGTTTTTAAAACAAATATTATATTATTAATTGATATTATATTCCTAAAAATCTAAGTTTCGGAAAAATGACTTATATAATGATAGGTTTAGTATTAATGGACCACTTGGGGGTATCTTGGAAGTTTATAGTAAGTTTATTAACTATATAATATAAAAATAAAAAGTGACATGGTAAATGTCAAAATATTTATCTAAGAGTTAAATCAAAAATATAAAGTTAATATAGTGACCCAAACCTATCTAAAACCTATTGTTTGAGTGGTTTTCGACCTATCACCACCTAAAATTTTAAATAATACACTTTTGAGCCACTAGAAACTGAATATGAGTTTATTATAAAATAATATTTCTAGCTTTTCCTAAGGTGCCCCTCACCTCTCTTATAAAAGGGCACTCCCCATTCCTTCTAATTCACACCTTGAAAGCCTTTTGGATCACCCAACTCCTGACCAAATATTCTCTCAACTTCCCTCACTTCAACCTAGAGGCCTTATTTTTATCATAAAGCCAACCTAAGGAGCCCTTTTGATCAAATTAAAAGGAAGAACCCGAAGAAGAGGTAATGTTTTCACCACCCGCTTTCAAGTTCCTTTCTTCTTCCACTAATTCTTTCTTTGTTATTTACATTATAAAATAATAACTCTAGTATATTCTATATTATGTAATGTTATTATAAATATGGTACAACCATATTCAATATTCTATCCATCCTTTGAATGACATTTCCCCATACGTGCGTACGTACGGCTTACCGTCTCCACGTCGTGGTGTACGTGTTATTCAATACATTATTTTTTTGGATGGGTATAATAATGAAGTTTAATTCATGTAAATAATAAGTATAACATTATAATGATTTTTTATATATGATACACCATCCAATTATATATTATTTTAATATCAAAAGAATAATATTGTCACTCGTGCGTACGTACGGACTACCGTCTCCACGAACGCGATGAGATTCATTCCCCATCATATCCATTCAAGACTAATTTTCATTTGAGGATTAAAAATAATGTTTAAGGAATTGATATCATTCTGGATATGAATAAGATACTGTAACAGCCCGAGATTTTATGAAAAATATTCTTTTTTATTTTACTAATGTCTTGTGTTATACGCTACACCAAAAGGAGCTTGCACAACACACATCCTTGACTTGCCTTGCATTACACGCAATCGCAACCTTCCTCGATAGCGTGTGTGGTACGTAATCCTGAGTTTCACGAAACAATGATATGCTATTAAAATATTATTAAAACTAGCTGTTATGAATAGTAATAACCACTTTTTAAATTTTAGAAATTTTAACTCTCAAAATGGACTTCATTTTTGGATTCGGAGTATCGAATTTAGCCTAAGGTGAAATTTTGGTACTTTTCGGATAACTTTCATATTCTGATGAATAGTGAAAATTACTAAATTATAATTAAAAACAACTTTTTTAATCGAAATAATTAATAGTGATAAATCATTAATTTGAGCGGTTTTAAAGTATA
Source organism: Viscum album (assembly GCA_963277665.1). Classification (NCBI taxonomy): domain Eukaryota; kingdom Viridiplantae; phylum Streptophyta; class Magnoliopsida; order Santalales; family Viscaceae; genus Viscum; species Viscum album. The sequence continues at coordinate 1,087,822,724 of OY728122.1, forward strand.
TTTAGAATATATTTTTACAATTTAATACAATGTTGGTCATTGGATGTAATTTCACATTTAAACTAGACATAACCAAGTGTCAATCTTTGGATAGATATTGTTTCTTAAAAACACGCTATTTGTTTTAACAGCGGGATTTAATTATAAAATTAATTAATGCAACTTTTATGTTATGAATTTGGTAAAATAGACTTCATTTTTGAATTCGGAATATGAAATATATCTTGGGATGAAATTTTGGCATTGTTCTGAAAAACATCAATTTTTGATGAATAGTGAAACTACTAAGTGGTAGGTTAAAAACTGAATTTTGCATAAAACTTAATTTTACCGCTTCTGTTAATGGAATTTCGAAAATCCGAGAGACACGGTTAATATCAAGGACTAAAATGTGGTTCAATGAGATGAAAATAATTTTTTGGTGAATAGTAACTTTTTACTTTTTTTTACCACGGTTAATAGTAAATAGGGTAACTAAGGGTAAATATGATATTAATATTACCCTAACACATGTCCTAATTCTATTGGACAAGTGTAATTCGACCAAAAACAAACTTAGGAATAAAATATGACCATTTAGGCCCACTTGGATTAGATTAGGACATTTATTATTAATTTATTTAAAGAAGGGTTAAAATAGTTAAAATCAAAGTTTAATAAGTAAATCATTTTTAATATGGGGTTATACATAAGATAAATTCGACTATAAATATTCATTAGAAATATAAAAAGATTTCCTACATGATAGTATTTTATTTGTAATTTTTAGACATCAAATAATATAATTTATTTATGGCACAAAGATGATGCAGTAATTATCTTATTAATGAAATATTGACATAATTGATAATATAAATACCAAAATAAATGTAATTTAAGACTTTTTATGAATTCCACTAATTTTCTAGGTTACTATGATATATTAGTGTTTATTTAATCAACTTTGTTCGAACATATAATTCTGTTATGACTTTCACAAAAATCATATATCAAATAGTGTCAAAATTGACACAAAATAGTTTTTAAATCAAATATTATATTATTAATTGTTATTTTATTCCTAAAAATCTAAGGTTCGGCCAAATTACTTAGATAAGGATATATATATTAATAATAAACAATTTGGGGTTCGTTTGGCATGTTATAGTAAGTGTATTAACCATATAGTGGAAGAAAACAAAAAGACACGGTAAAAGTTAAATTAATTAACTTAGAGTTAAATCTAATTGATAAGGTTAAAATAATACCCTAAACTTGTCTAAATCCTATTGGTTGATAGGATTTCGACCCTTCCCCACTTTATATTCGAAATAAGACCCTTTGGAACCATTATAAACCGATTTTGACTTTAATATAAAATAATATTTTGAGATATTCCTAAGATGCCCCTCTCCTCCCTTATAAAAGGGCACCTCCTCCCCCTCCTCCTCACACAAATTTGAGCACTCAAGCTCGGCCAACCCCTGCCATTTTCTCCTCTCCACTTCCCTAGCAACATACTAGAGGTTCTGGTCTTCCTCAAAGACCAATTCTAGTGCCCTAAGAGGAGGTCTCAAAGAGGCACTTCAAAGAAGAGGTAATTACCGTTACCAATTCTTTCATCTTTATTTCTTCTTCCACTTCTTCTTCTTAGGTTGTTTCATTATGAAGTAATAACATCATTATCACACATATACTGATATGTTATTATAAGTATGAAACAACCTTATTTCACCATCTATCCATCCTACGGAAAAAGAAATCACCGCGCGTGCGTACGTACGGAATACCGTCTCCACGCCGTGGTGTAATCTATTTTCCACCACCACCTTACATGGATGGGTATAATGGTGTAAAGAATAACTATACATAGTTATTAAAACATCATATTGATTCTGATATATTGTATAATCCACTCCAATTCAATTCAATATTTATAGAAATGATATCATCGCTCGTGCATACGTACGGACTACCGTCTCCACGACGCGATGAGATTCATTCTCCATGTTAACCATTTAAGAATGATTATAATGTATATATAAGAAATAATAATGACATATATGACATTATAAAGCTACTGGATTTATGTATATATATACATGTCATCTACTTACTTCCATTTCAAGACAATAAGGAAAGGAAAACAGCATTCATGCGTACGTACGGACTACCGTCTCCATGAACGGTGTTTTTCATTTTATTTATCTACCTATTATATATATATATAGACTGAATATATATGATATATAAATCATATTTTATATTCTGGAAGTTAGTAAATCATGATATAAGTAATAATGATTTCAAGAACAACAAGTCAAAACACCTACGATAAATGAAACGATTTTACCCAAAACGCTTCTTTAACATGGAATTTACAAAAGAACGGGTAATATAATGTTATAAGTGAACAATATATGATATCATAACAATGAATATGATTCTGTAATAAGTCAATAACATGATTTAAATCATTATACAGGAGGTTCGGACACTTACAAAGCAAGTCGGACCTAAGGTAAGGGAAATATCACAATCTCATTTTTATCCGAGATTGTTTATTCGTAAGTATTTACTGGGGTGTATTTTATCATCCACATCCATGTTCCCTCAATATGTAATATTTTTTCCATCCACTTGCAATAGTTTTACCCTTAGGTGAGTTTTTAGTAAAGAATATGAAAGGAATCTTTTGTCGTTTTTCCGTACGAGGTACTTTTTGACTTTTCCGACAAAAGTACGAAGAATGTTTTTTTTTAACTTATACGGCACGAACGGATTTCTACTGTTTTATAAAGCCTTATTTTCATGAAGCTTCCTCTAAAAGATTTCATGACTATTTTAAATAAAATCTCTTTCTTTTAAAATTGCATGATGTTTTGTGAAAAGAAATTATTTTTGAAGAAGAAAGGATATTTTCCTCAAGAATTCAATTCAAGTGTTTTATCAAAATTATTTTCCATCTAAGATAATAAAGGGTTCTGTTTCTATCCATATTTTTACATTGATTTGACTATGTTGTGATGGAATTATGTTTATGAATTCCTTTATCTTATATGAATTGATTTATGATGTCATGATGTTTCAAGAATCCCATTTTTGTTACATGTGTTATGCGATGATGTATGTTTTATGATTATGTGGCACACATAAGAAAGGATTCATTATAAGATGGGTGGGACCTATATCTCCCTCCAATGCATTGGGTAAAGATTTTATATCTCATGAGATAGACATGGCTGGAATGGTAGGTTATACCGGTTCAGTGAAACAGGACTGAAACGAGGATTACTCGATTCAGAAAGGGACTTTGTCCACTAAGATAGTCTTGGCAATGAGTCTTGACTAACAAGAAATGATTCTCTATGATTATGTGTGTATGCCACAATGAGTAATGTTTTAAGTTATGATTTCATTTTCACTTCTATGATTTATCCCACATTATGATATTATGAGCTCTTTTGCAGGTTAAGATTTCCAAAAGCTATGTTCTTATGTATATGATGTGATTGATATTTCTTTTGTTTACCCTTACAGAGCATTTGAGCTCACCCTTTTATGTTTTCTTTTCCCCAGGATATAAAGAAAGGTTTTAGGTAAAAAAAATATCTTTATGGGAGATGTTGAAGATCTTTCACCACGTTTAGAAGATTACGTTCCGAGTTTCCAAAGACACTAAACTATTACGATCCTTGTGTGTGTGTTTTTGTTATGTACTAAGTATTCCGCAAAAGTAATGTAATGTCCATGTACGATAAGCTTCGGGTCTCTACAGATACAACCTATGGATAACAAACACATCTTATGTAACAAAACATATAAAATAAAATGAGTAAGTGAACACCTAAAAATACGATAATACTAAAATATTATTAACAAAGCAATATTAAAAGATCATATATTATATCATATTTATGTATATTATTATTGTATAATTTAATAAAAATGATTTAACTATTATACATAAGTTTAAACTACCCTAGACCAAGGAAAATTATAGGGTAGGGGTTTATTTCACAATCTCTTCATTATCCGAGGTTGTTTATATGTAATTATCTACTAGGACCTCTTTATCATCCACATCCATGTTTCTTAAAAATGTATTTCAAAACATTCTTACTATTTTACATAATATGGGTAAAAGTCATTTATACCCTTTTTTGACTTTTTATAATAAGTTTATAAAGTAATATTTCCGTCATTTTCCAAACAAGGTCATTTTTAACATTTTCGACAGAATTAAGGTAAGAATGTCTTTTTTAAACTTATACGGTGGGTGCAACTATTTTCCGCCGTTATAAAATAGTCTAAGCTTTCCTTACAATCTTATAAGAATATTTTGAAAGTAAATATTTTATTTTATAATTATGTTACTTTGAAATGATTTAAAAATGAATATTTTAAGAATTTGAGAAAGGTACTCTTTATCAAGATCAGAATTTTAAATGTTTTAAAGATTTATCTTTCTAAATATTTTTAATTAATGTCCATGTTTTCAAAATTATTTTAAGGATTTATTTATATGGAAATTAAAGTTTTAAAATTAAAACTCCTTTTAAATGTTTCAAAGTGGTATGGGACGCTTTTATTCAAAAATCTATTTTAAATTACTTCCTTTATAAATGTGTGACTTTTCAATGATTTCAAAAGAAAGAGATATTTCTCTCAAATAGTTTTGATTTCATCTATGTCGACATCCTTTGATGGATTTTAAGATTATTTGAAGTTGATTTATTATGATAAAAAAACTTCCATATTGTATTGATGGTTTTGTGATGTGTTTGACTGTGGATGTGTTATTTTTATACCATTCATGGTTTATAGAGAAAGAATTGGCATTTCGTATTCTTGTTTTAATACGAATGTTTATGTTATGTTTAAACCAGTTCATATGAAGAATGAATTGGACTTAGTAAGTGACAGGTGGAGCTCTCTATATCTCCTCGATGCATCGGTAGGTCTCATGAGAAAAACTAGTGTCTTGGAAAAAGGCCTTGACAAAATCTTATTTGTAGTCTTAGCACAAGGCCTTGACTATGTGGTTATGATAGTCTGACATTATTCATTCCATCATTATGAAAGTGGTTATTGATATTGCATGTGATTATTCGACTAGTAGAATATCCATGTGAATAATTAAATGGAATTATTTCATTTTATTTTTTCCATATTATGTTGAAGTTCAAGTTTAAAAGGATTTTGTTTTAATTATACATTACCTTAAATTTTTATGCTTATTTATGAAATTTTCCACTATATTTTTATCCTTACTAAGCATCTAAGCTCACCCCTTTCCATGTTTTATTTTTCCCAAGATGTGAAGAAGTATTTTATGAATGACCTGTAGGGATAGTATAAAGGGATATGAGTGTGGAGACAAGATGTTGTTGTAGTTTTCACTTTATGATGTAATGTAAACTTTATGAATGTATCTAGTGATTCCAAGGCTACTAAACTAATTGGTCTTTCGAGACTTGATCTTTTGTGATCATGCCAATGTTATGTAATAATGCACCGACTCTGGGTAACTGGGGTCAGGGCATTACACATAGAGTATAGGAATTTTGTAAGGTAATGACCAAATCCAAAGGTTTATTATGATGATCAACATAAACTACCTCTTATGTCCATATACAAATGGAAATCTCATTAGATCATAATTTTTTATTATAGGTATGATAAGAACGTGGTGAAATGTTCACTTACCATCCACTCTAGAACTACTAATGTCTTTTTTGATTATGTATATACCCACTATTTTATATCTAAATTATTTTATATGGGAATCATAGTACCGCCTCAAAAATTAAATGTTGAGTTAGAAATAAAAAACCCTAATGGTATGATAATCACATCCCAAGTATATGATTCTTCTCCGATAGAATTTTTTCAGAATATGTTTCCTAAAAATCATGTTATTATTCCATTAGTTAAATTTGATATTATTTTGGGAATATATTTGATTTATTTCAATAAATCCCACATCAATTACTCAGGAAGTGAATTTATATTTGATATTCTTAACCAACCTATGATTACCTATCATTGTGATGATAAAAATAAACTACCGATAGAAATTACATCCACCATATATGTAATGATTCCTATTTGAAGAAATATTTTATCTTATCTGGTAGTGGAGAAACACAACATTAAAGATATGCCTATTGTGTTGGAATTTATGTATATCTTTCCAAAAGAGTTTTGTGGTCTTCCATAGAATCATGAAGTTGATTTTTCAATAGAATTCATACTCGATGCTACGCCTACTTCCAAGAGTCTATATAAAATGGCGTTGATTGAGTTGCAAGAATTAAATAAGAAACTCTAGAATAATATTCAGAATTTATTCATTAATAAAATTACATCACCTTTTATTTTACATGTTCTATTTTTTAAGAATAATGATCAATCAATGCGACTCTAGATTTATTATTTAGAACTTAAGAATATAATTATTGGGAACAAGTATCCACCTCCCCTTATTGATTATTTTTTTGATCAAATTTGTAGAACTCAATGATTTTTCCAATATTGATCTTAATAATGGATATCATCAATTAGGGTCATGAAGGAGGATTTACCAAAAACAAAATTCTATAAAAGGTACAGACACAATGAATTTATAGTGATTCCATTTGGTCTTACATATTACCCATCTATTTTAAAGTACTTAATAAATAAATACTTTTGAGATTTACTTAATCAATTTGGGGTATTATTTATATATTATATTCTTATTTATTCAAATAGAAAGGAATATCATTAATATCATTTAATAATTGTTATGAATACCCTAATAAATGATAATCATTATGAAAATTTTATCAAGTATGAATTTTGGATTTGGAAAGTTTCATTCTTGGGTCATATAATCACAAGAGAGGGTGTATAAGTAGCCACTTTAAAGAAATTCATTATTTAATATTGTCCTAGGCCAACAATTTTTACTGAGATATATAGTTTTATTGGTTTTTATAGATATTATCGGAGCTCTGTGGAGAATTATTCATGGTTATGGAATCCACTGACAAAGTTAACTCATAAGGGGTCCAAGTTCCTTTTGATGGATGAATGGTTTAATGAAATGAATAGAAGGCAAGTCATTTAACCTATGCTTACAACACCTTATAGTGGATAAGGTTTTTTCATATATATTGGTGCATCAAAAAGGTGTATAACCCCAGATCCACACTTCTGGATCTGGTATAGAAAATGTTCTATATTTTTTTATAAAAAGAAACTGAGAAATATACATACATTTACAGTTTAGGAACTTTACCAATTTTTTATTTGTAGGAAAAGGACTACTTTTACATATAATAAAAGTTCAGATAGTAAATAAAAGGATGTGATAAAACTTTTCTCATGCTATCTTCTTATCCAGATAAATTCCATGGAAGCTCTATATGAACTTGAAAACATTTTATAAATATATTCAGTGACAAAAATTTCCCATTAAGGTGTTTTTGTAAATCTAATGAAAAACCTTTTTAAAAATACTTATAAATTTTGAAAAATACTTTTGAAAATACTTTTAAGAATATCTTTTTAAAATACCCTCGATAAATACTTTTAAAAGTAGATTCTGAAAATAATTTAATAAATAATTTTAAAAATAACTTTTGAAAATAAATTTAATAGATAATTTCAAAAATAGATTTGGAAAAAAATTTATAAATATTTTTTAAAATAATTATAATTTTTAAAGCATAATTTTGAAAAAACTTTTCAAAATATAATATCATTTTAAAAACGCTTTTTGAAAATCCTTTGAAAACATGATTTTGAAAGTGCATTTGAAAATACCTATGCCTTAAAAACATATAAATATATTCATTGAAAATAATTATTCTTTTAGAAGTGATTTAAGGACTTTGAAAATATTTATGCTTTTGAAAAAATTATAATACATTTTGAAAATACATACGCTTAAAAATGATTTAAAATAAACTAGTGGTTTTTCAGAAAATACTAAGCAAGCTCTTGAAAACAAAACAATGGGATAACTTAAAAAATTAATGGTTGCCTTGGGAATACCCACTTCCTTAGGAATTAGTTCACTCCCCATCCCATTCTTGTTTACAATGTCTAAGTACTAATTTTTATAAAAACATTTTTATATTTCCTTAAATATATATATTTTCCACTGGGGTTTTTGATTTAAAAACGTAACAATTCTTTGAATACTCATGTGAATTTATAAATATATATAAATATTTATTTTCTTAGGTAAATCACTTGTTAGATTTGGAACTATCGAATCTCATGACATTTTTATTTTACATGGTCTATTAATAAAATAATTAACATCCATAAAATTAAAATTTACGATAAATTACATTTCAATAAAACTTTATCTTTTAAAACCCATCTTTAGATAAAATTTATTAATTAATAATTTTCATAAATAAAAATAAACAAATAATATATAAAACTCTTAGATAAAATGATATTTATTGCAAATTTAAAGATATATGAAATAATGGACATTTAATTTCTCTTTCCAAGAATTATCATGTCCATAAAAAAAATTACGAATTTAAAATAATGGCATGCATAACAGTGATTGTAAAATTATTATTTTAACAAAATAATCACATTAACAATATATGCATAAATATAATTTTACTCATGAAAAATTATAACTAAAAGTAAATGTACCCTTAACTTATAACATTAAAATAAAAACTATATAGCACATATAAAAAATATAAAAGTAATATTCTCAAAATAAATAATTCTTTATTTATTAATTTAAAAATATTAAGATGGATGATTTCATGCTTTAAAATGAATTATATATTTATTTTGAAACTTCAAATGATAGAAAAGAATATATATAAACACATATATATATATAATTAATATAAACATGGAAGATTTTGAGAATAAAGTACCACATGTGTACTAAAAAGCTTTAACGTAAGTATGAAAAATAATTATATCAAATGAGGTATATTTTCATAAGTACTTACATATATTTTGTTGATAAAAATGAAATTACATGCATGTATATATATAAAAATTATTAGATATAAATACTAAATCATAAATGTGAAGAAATTCAAAATCATACATTCATATATATAGATGTTTGAAAAATGAAATTATAAACAACATATATATACATGTACTTATATACTTATAAAAACTATAAAATTGAAATTATAACATGACACACCCTTACATGATAATAAATTTGAAACTAGAACTCTAGAATAAATGTATTATCCTTGAAGTGATAAATATGGATGCGTATAAAATAAAATTTTAATTTGTATCCAATATAAGAATATATATATACATAAACTAAGAATTTTGTAAATAATAATTTTAAAATAAACATTTTCCCTAACTTACGGTAAACCGAAGGAAGAAGAAGAGGAAAATGGTGGGTTCTTCTTTTTACTAAGTGAATGTATGGCCTTCTGAATAGGTGTTTTTGAATGTAGGAAAAAGAGGATAGAAAAAAAAGGCTTCAACTTGGTGTGGGTTGTACAACGAGGGGGAAACCATTAGATTTATCCATATATATATAGTCATTTTGAGCTTCTAAGAGCATCCATGAGGAAACCACGGCCACCGGTCCCTATATTGTTGATGCCATGGTTTGGAGGAAGAGTAGAGAACACGATGGGATTTTCATTTTTTTGTCGGCTAGGTTGTGGATTGTGAGCGAGGCTAAGATACAGTGGAAGAATCAAGTGGTCATGAGGAGGGAAACACATTAGGATGATGGAGATAAGTGATTTTGGTGTCGTCTATAGCGTGTCTTGTGGCAAAAGAATTTGTGGTGAATAGTGGTGACTTCAGATAAGGCAGTGGTGAGATCTGGCGTCAACAGAGGCTGAGCGGTAGATCAGGTCTAGTGATCACATATTTAGTCAATTTTGTGGTGACACATGGGGATCTTAGTGAGTAAGACGACACATATGGTGTTGGAGGTGGAGTTGTGACTTCAAAAAAAGACAACCCACCTATTCTTTTCCACTTTATATTTAATTTTCATTTCCTATTTTATGTTTTGTTTTCTATTGTTATTTTATGCTTTATAAATCTATATAATCTATCTCATATATATATATATATATATATATACTTTTTTATAATTAAAACATAAAAAATTATTTAATTAGTATTATATATATATATAAACAAATTAAATTTTTAAAATATAATTTCAAAAATAATATAAACTATTTTTATAAAAATTATTATTTTACATACTTTTTGGATGAAATTTTTTTATCATTATATATATTTTACCTTCAATTTAAAATATCATAATTTGACTGAAACTAATATTACTATTAAAGTTTACCCTTATAATTTTTAAAACTAAATTACTCATTTAACATAATCTTTAAGCACTCTATTTTATAAAATTTCATTGCTTTAATATTTCAATTCTTATTTATAGTAACCTAAATTTATTAATTTGAAACTTTGTATATTATTCTAATATATTATAATTAAATAGATAAATATATATATATATATATACCTTATAAAATTATCCAACGGCTATATCCACATGTTATTATTATATAAATTTTTCTTTATTTAAAAGTATCAAGGGCTATAACTCTAATTAATGAACCTATAAAAACCTAACTTAGGTGTCATGTTACTAAACTCTATGTGCTTGGAAATTTCTTGCTTGTAGAGATGGTTCACATATTTTACCTTATTCTTTGTGTCCTCATTATATTTATAGTCATATCGTTTTTACTCATGGTGCATCCCAGAGAGACGAGTTATGATCTTGTACTTATTATGTTCTTAGCAGTAGGTCCAATTGTGTTACTAGTGATTGTAATGAGTTTGACCATCTAGTTGTAGACTTCAGTGAATTATGGTTTCCATGCATTAATGTTTAGGGTTTGTGTTCTATATAAAATAAATGTATTATGTTCTAATCATTTCCATTTTTTCAATGCTTAATTTATTTATTTAAATGGAGCATACATACTTTAAAATAAAAACATATCGAGGTGTTACATTTTTCCCCCCTTAAAAGGAATTATTCCCTCGCAATTATTTCACATTTTATTTCTATGTTCAAACCTGGAAGTTCTTCATTCCTACAAAAATATTTATATTAATATTACTAAACACGTTATAATGTAAAAAATAATATCTCATACCTTCATCCAAGTATTCAGTGTTGACATATCTTATGAAGAGAAATGGCCTAGGAATTCCAGTGATACTTTAGAGACTCCTCAAAATTCTATATTTCAAATTTCCAGATATAAAATGTGCAACATGGATTAAAATGATGAGGACATTCGTAAGTGTATTAAAAAATTTATTTTCAATATATAATTTTTGAACATCTGTGTGAACATAGACTTTATAAAATACTCTCAAGGTTTCAAAATTATCTTTGATACTTACAAAGATATAAATATTTAAAATTTGATACAAGTAAGTTTCTCGAATATCTCCCTCCTCTTCAGTTACTTCAAGACTCATGAATGCATCGTATGGTTTATTCAAAGTGAAGAATTAAAAAATTCCCTCGTAATACCACCCATGTTCGGAATAGTAGGCAAGTTGAGAATAAAGGATTTGTTCATATAAAAGCCATGATTCTTGAAATAAATGGTGAATAGAAGAGGTTTGACAAGCCTTGTGCAATTTATTACAAGTAGCTTGGATGTTGATAAAGTTCTCGATGTTTCCTGAGAATTATTTCAATATTATCTTTGAAATCAAATCCTCTGGGAGAGAGAGGAGATTTGTTTGTGATCTTTCTCCTTTCATTACGAGGTTGTTTTGGAACTAAAAACCAAAACATAAGGGATGAAGGTTTTAATAAGAATATATAATTAGAAACAAAACTTATTTTAAAGAAAATTCTAATCTTCAAATTTATCTAGAATTTTTCCTCTGATACCAATTGTAGAGCCCCATATTCGTGCTTCTAAATCAAGTACAGAAAATGTTGTATTTTTTTATAAAAACCAACTACAAAATATATAGATATTTATGACTAAGGATATTTTATAGTATAGTATTTGGATGAAAAAAACCACTTTTACATATTATCATAATGAAAATAGTAAATAAAAGGCATGATGAAACTTTTCTCACGATAGATTCTTTTTTAGCTAAATTCCATGATATCTTTATAAGAACCTGAAAACATTTTATAAAAATGTAGGGTTAGAAAAGTTTCCCAGTAAGGGATTTCTGACAATCCAATGAAAATCCTTTTTAAAAATACTTATACATTTTGGAAAAATACTTTAAAAAATAATTTTGAAAATAGCTTTTGAAAATACCTATGATAAATACTTTTAAAATTATCTTTTGAAAATACCTTTTATAAATACTTCCAAAAATAGATTTTGAAAATACCTTTGATAAATAATTTTAAAAATAGATTTTTAAAACACTTTATAAAATCCTTTGAAAATACTTATAATTTTGAAAAAATAATTTTAAAAACAATTTTGAAAATATAATTTCTTTTTTAAAACACTTTTTTAAATCACTTTTTAAAAACCATTTTAAAAAATGATTTTGAAAGGTCCTTTGAAAATAATTATCCCTTTGAAAAAATATAAATATATTCCTTGAAAATTCTTGTACTTTTGGAAATTATTTAAAGCCTATAAAAATATTTACACTTTTTAAAACATTATAATACATTTTGAAATTACTTTTACTCAAAAATGCTTTAAAACAAACCAGTTTTTTTAAGAAAATACTAAGAAAGATATTTAAAAAATGGGGTCACTTAAATATTTAAGGCTATATTGAGCCTACCAACTTCCTTAGGAATGAGTTCACTCCTTATCCCCTTCTTGTTTAAAATGTTCAAGTTCCAATCTTTATAAAACCATTTTTATCTTTCTTTTCATATATACATTTTCCACTATGGTTTTTTATTTAAAAACATAAAAATGATTTGAATACACATTCGTATTTATAAATATATATATATAAATATTTATTTTATTACTTAAATCACTTATTAGATATGGCACTACAAAATCTCATTATATTTTTCTTTTGCATGGTCTATCAATAAAATAATTAACTTTCATGTAATTATACTTTATAATAAATTATTTTTCATTAAAAATTTGTCTTTTAAAACTGATCCATGGATAAAAGTATTAATTAATCATTTTCCTAAATCATAATACATTAAATAATATATAAACCTTTCACATAAAATGATAGCTATTTTAAATTAAAATTAATGTGCAATAGTATAAATTTAATTTATCTTTCTTATAATTATCATGATCACAAAAAATATATGAATTTTAAATAACAGCATGCATTTTAGTAATTGTAAAATTACTATTTTTACAGAATAATACCATTAACAATATATGCATATATATAATTTTACTCTCATGAAAAATTATAAGTAAAATTAAATATACCCTTAACTTCTAACTTTAAAAGAAAAACTATATATCACATTTAAGAAATATAAAATTAATAGTCTCAAAATAAACAATTCATCATTGCTTATTTTGAAAATAATAAGTTGGAAGATTTCATGCTTTGAAATGATTTATATATTTATTTATAAACATGAAACGATGGAAAGGAATATATATATATATATATAAACATAAGTATATGATGAATATAAACATGAAATATTTTGAGAGTTAAGTATCACATGCACACTACAATTGGTTAAACATAAGTATGAAAAATAATAATATCATATGAGGTATATTCTCATAAGTAGTTACATATATTTGGTTGATAAAAATATAATGACATAAATGTGTATATATATATATATATTTATCATTTATTTAAATTCTAAAACATAAAGATGAAGAAATCAAAAATCATACATTCTTATATATAAATGTTTGAAAACGTGAAAATATAAACAACATATATATACAAGTACTTATATACTTACAAATGTAAATTTGAAATGATACCATGAAAAACCATTAAATGATAACAAATTTAAAACTATAACTCTAAAATTAATGTGTTACCCTTGAATGGTAAATATGGACGCGTATAAAATAAGCTCGTAATTTTTATCCAACATAACCATATATATATTCACATAAACTAATATTTTTTTAATTAATAGTTTTAAAATAAAAATTTCCCTTTACTTGTCGTAAACTGAAGGAAGAGTAATAGGGAAATGGTGGGTTCTTCCTCTCATTGAGTAACTACATGGCCTTCTAAATAGGTGTGTTTGAGCATGGGAAAAAGAGGATGGCAAGAAAAGGCTTCAACTTGGGGTGGGTTGCCCAATGAGAGAGTGATTGGTCAATTTACCCATATATATATAGGTGGATTGACATTATAATAGGATCTGTGAGGCAACCAGGGCCACCAGTCCCTATAGTGTCTCTACCATGGTTTGAAGGAATAGTAGAGAAAATGATGGGATTTTCATTTTTCATCGGCATGGGAGTGTCTTGTGGGTGAGGCTGATATACAGTGGTGGAATCGAGTGGACATGAGGAGGTAAACAAATCAGGAGGATGTATATGAGTTATTATGGTTTCATCTACTGCATGTCTTGTAGAAGAAGAATTTGCGATGAATAGTGGTGACTTCAGATAAGGCGGTGGTGAGATATGGGGTTGACATAGGCTAAGCGGTAGATCAGGGCTGGTGATCACCTCTATGGTCAAATTGTGATGACATGTGGGGATCTCAGTGAGGAAGATGACATAGATGGTGTTGAAGGTGGAGTTTCATCTTGGGAAGAAAACCTGAGTCTTATTTTTCCTTTTTTTTAATTCTCATTTCCTGTTTTATGTTTCATTTTCTATTATTTTTTATTCTTTATATATGTATATATTGTATCTCATATATAGTTATTTTATTATAATTAAAACATAAAAATTTATTTAATTATGCATATATATATAAATTCAATTTATAAATTATAATTTCAAAAATAATTTAATCTTTTTTATACAAATTTTAAATTTACTTACTTTTTGGATGAAAATGTTTTATCATTACATATATTTTACCATCAAATTCAAATATCATCATTCGAATAAAACTCATATATTACTATTAAAGTTCACCCATGTGAATTTTCAAACTAAATTACTCATTTAACCGAATATTTAACCAATATATTTTATGAAATTTCATTACTTTAATATTTCAATTCTTCCCTATAGTAACCAAAATTTATAATTTTTAAACTTTGTATATATTTTAAATATCTTAAAATTAAATATATGTGTGTGTTTGAGTGTAATTTATAAAAGTATCCAATATCTATATCCTCATGTTTTTATTACATACATTTTTTTATGTCTGAACAGCTATAAACCAACAGCTTTAATTAATGAACCTATAAATACTTAACTTAGATGTCATGTTACTAAATTGTGTGTGCTTCGAAGCTTCTTGCTTGTTGAGATGGATCTCATATTTTCCATTATTATTTGTTTCCTCATTATCTTCCTGTTCGTAGCATTTCTACTCATACAGGATCCCAGAGAGTTGGTTTATGATATTGTACTTCTTATGTTCTTAATAACAGTTCCAATTATGTTATTAGAACTTATAATGAGTTTGACCATCTAGTTGCAGACTTCATTGAATTATGTTATCCTTGTGTTAATTTGTGGGGTTTATGTTCTATTTTGAATAAAATTACCATGTTCTACTCATGCCTATGTTTTCAATGCTTGTTTTATTTATTTACATAGAGAAAGCATAGTTTCAAAAAAAACATACTACGGTGTAAAAAACATACTAGGATGTTTCCCCATTCATAATGATATGGTTATAGCTTAGGCCTCACAATAATCAAAGTTTCATGAGAAAAATTACCCAACTTGAAATTTCGAGTTGGATATGATAATTTTTTCATTAATGATATAGAGGCATTATCTCTATGGAGAAAGGTGTGTCATATATACTAATAAAAAAGTTTAAAATATATTTTCACAAAAAAATAGATGAACATGAAGCAAATAATATTGTTAAATATGATTAATGATTATGACTACTCAATACATTACCACCCTAGGAAACAGAACAACGTGAAAGATACTCTAATTCAAAAGGATCATTCTAGATTATCTATGATGAGGGTCATAAAAGATCCAATATTTAAATATATTTAAATGAAGAATCCTGAAATCTTGATAGAATGGGAGAAATATTATATTTCTAGAATTAGTGTTCAACCATCTATCCAAGTGATGATTAAAGATGAGTATAAAGAAAATTTTGATCAATAAAAGAATGTGATAAATGTTATTATGTTCAACCATGATTGTGATGGAATAATAAGGTTCATGAATCAACTATATGTCCCTTAAGTTCTATATTAAATGAAGGAGATGATGGATGAAGCTCATAGTTCTTTATTATTTATTCATACTATAATTACAAAGATATATAGATACTTGAATGAGTATTTTTAGTGGTATGGAATGAAGAATGTTTCTACAGAGTATGTTTCACAATGCTTAGTATGCCAGTAAGTTAAGGTTTTTTGAGATAAGTCTAAGGTAATGTTACAACCATTACACGTACCAGAATATAATTGGGAAAACATCCCCATGAATTTATCATAGGACTCCCCAAAAATTTTAAATAGAGTAATTATATTTAGGTTGTATTCAATCGCCTTATGAAGTCAACACACCAAATTTCCATTAATGAATATTTCTCTCTTGAACAACTTATTCGGTTATACCTTAAGTGAGTGATAATATTTCATGATGTACCACAATCAATTGTATCTGATTGGGAACTATGGTTTACCTCAAAGTTATGGAGAATTATTCCATATGATTTGGAAAAACAGTTGAGTTTTAGGACTACTTATAAACCTCAATTAAAAATTTAGTATGGTAGAACCATTCCAACTCTAGAAGACATTTTTATAGATTACTCTATGTATTTCAAATGTTGTTGGGATCAATACCTTTCTTTGGATTAATTTTCTTACAAAAATAGCTTTCACCCAATCATTCATATGGATCATTATGAATCACTCTATGGTAGGAAGTGTATGACTCCAACATGTTGGAATTATTTTTGAGAAATAAAACTATTGAGAACAAATTATACATGGGGAAATGGAAGAGATGGATAGAGACATTCAATATATCCCTTATTGAATTCGTGATCGTATCGATCCATATGAAATTCATGATCGTGTCGAGATGGTATCTTATTGATTGGAGCTTCCATCAAATATCTCTAAAGTTCATTATGTGTTCCATATATCTCTCATAATATTTTTATTAATAAGAATAACTAGTATAGATTCTGGATTATAGAGATAAAGTTCTACAAAACAAGATCACTCACATTGTCAAAGTTTTGTGGTGGAACCACCGATTTGAAGATGCAATGTGGGAACCTAAGGATGTGATAAGGAAGAAATATCCTCATATGTTTATATAAGATTGGTGAATTTCAAAAGAAAATTTCAACTTAAGTTTGGTATAATGTAACACCCTAATATTTTTACAAAATATATCTCTTTAAATAATTTTATTTCTTTAATAGCTTGCATCACACACAAAAGTGAGTTTTGACAAAATACCTAAAATTATTAGAATATTGTATGTCCTTTATTTAATCGCAATAGGATTGGCGGGTATGAATAGTTATAAATAAATTATAAAAAATATTGGGTATAAACATTTCTAAAATTAATTCATTAGTTATCAAATAAATATAATTTAAAACAAAAAATATTTGAAAATAAAAGTGATGTTTTTTTCTGAAATATTTTTATGCGCACAATGTATTTTTATATTAACAAATTAAATTAATCACTATTAGTGAATTATTTTAATTAAATTTATATATTATTTAATTAATCAAAAATTTTAAACATTAAAAAAATAATTTTCTATGTATAGGATAAGAATAAATCAAGATTTATGCTTAAAAATATATTTTTTCAAAAAAAACGTTTTGTCACATTTTGTATACTTATATTAAAATTAATTTATTCCTTTTATAGGTATTAAAATATATAAAATTAAATACATATTTACCATTAAGATGTTTAAATTATTTAAATTTACCCTTTTATTTTTTGTCAATATGAATAGTAACTATGGTAAAATATATCACAAGAGTAAATGATAAATCAGGTTAATCTAGGTTTCAAATAAGTGATAAGGCTACAATATTTTTATCCTAATTATTTTTTAATGAATTTTATTTTATCCTTACCACCATAATATTGAAATTTAGTTGTTAAATGGAATCTTTTCCATGAAAATTACTTATATATTACTTAAATCAAAAAAGTTACAAAAAGTCTCTTTGTTAATTTTATATATCCTTTATGTATTCATAGTGGGATAAAAAATAGTTATTAATAAATATTAATACTAATTTTTTTAATAATTAATTATATTCATGATAGTAATTTATTTCTAATTTTTAGCTATTATAAATTTATCATAAATTCTTACACTATACTAAAAAGTTATTTATTCAATTAATGGGAAAATAAAATAAATGACATTGAAAAAATTAAAAGTTATATAATTTGAGTAATTTCTAGTGTTCCAAGAATTTTATATGTGAATATTACATTTTAGTTTTTTTATAAAATATTTTACTCAAATTCAGTTTTTTCCTTTGTGTATTTTAAGTCAAATTAAATGAATAGTATCAAAATTAACTATAATGATATTTTATCAAAATAATATATTATCAAATTATTTAAAAAACATAAAAAACTAAAATAAGACAAGGTGGCCATTATATGGTCTAAAATTTTATATATTTTCAATTTATATTCTAATTGACACCATATAAGTAAAAATCACAAGCCTTTAATATTGAAAAAGTTTCTTTCATATTTAAAATTAAAATTGGTTAACTAAGGATTAATCAAATTGATAAGATTTAAAATGACACAAAAATTTGTCTATATTCTATCAGTTAATGGGATTAAACCCCTATATAACCTTATCTTTGAAATACCTACACATTTGGATGCATTTTTCTAGAAAATTAATTTATTATAATTTAATATTTTTAGAATTTCAAAAAGTTCTCCTCACCTGAATTATAAAAGGGAACCTCCTCCATAACTTATTCAAATCACTTTGACCAAAATCTAAAAAATTGTCTTCTCAACATCCCTATCCACATTATATCAATTATTTATTCCCAGATGATCAACCTTATATCCCTTTATAGGATATCTAAATGAGTCGTTTCAAATAATATGCAATCACCTTAACTGGTCCCATTATTTTATACTCTTATTTACCTTATCTAAATATATGGTATTTATCATAAAATAATAAATTTATTATACTAAATATGATTAAATTTTATTAGGATTATTAAAACACCATTATACCCCCTCTTTCCCATTCAATGAGGCGTGAAAGTATCGCTCATATGTATGGATGGTTTTCCATCTGCATGTAGAGATACAATTAATTTTTCATCACCATCAATTATGGATGGTTATTGTTATGGGTTTAATATTTATATATGATATTTAAGAAAAAAATATAATTTTTAAAAAATAATATCATGTCTACTTTCTTACCATCCAATCCTTTGGGAAAGGATAACATCATTCCTACGTGGGTGTGGACTACCACCTCCATGAAGCAATGTGATTCATTTTTCGATTATATTTTAATTGGATGTTAATGAAGATGATTTTTATAAATATATATCATGTATATGATATATATGTTTTATATGTTAAGATAATGATCTTTTAAAGTTTAATTTAAATTTACCTTTCTTTCAATCCATCCGTTGAAAAATAAAACTTACATTCATGCATATGTACAGCATACCATCTCTATGAACAGTGTAATTTGTTTTTATATTTGTAAATTTAGTTTAAGAATATAAATATATATATAATAAATATATATATGATATTTACTATTCTAGATCTGATGTAACCAATATTAATTTACATGTACCAGAACTACTTAGCTGAAATAGTTATGATATATTAAATAACTCGCACCTGGAAATGACGATTTTAGTAAAGAATTATTAATAATAGGGGGTGTTGAAATAAAATATAAGGATATAATATGATAATATAATTATTAAAATGAATCAGGTAAATAATTATAATAAATTTAAATTTATTATAATGGTGGTTTTATTTATTTTTAAGAAATTCTAACTCACAGTAATGGTTTTATGTTATAAACAAATTGTTTATCAAGATTTATTGTGATTATGTTTTTAATGATTAAATCATTTCATCTACATATAAATAACTCATGAAATTTCTTATACTAAATTTATTTCATGAAAATAAATGTTTTACTTTCATTTTACCTACATTATTTACTAAATATACCAAAAATATGTTTTTAAATAAAACCGACTTCATTTTTCTCTTCGATAAAAAAACCATTTCATTGATATCCATGTTTTCTAAAAAAATTTTTAAAGAAGGTTTTTATCATAATCCTATGATTTTTTAAAGTAATTTTTACACATTTTTAAATGTTTAAAAATTAATTGGAAAGGATTTTCTTTTTCCAAATGATGTACTTCGTGAATTTTCAAACAAAATTATAGAAGAAATGTTTTTTAACTTATACACCATGAAAAGATTTTCCCTCCATCGTGAATAATTTTTTCATTCAATCTTACATTAAATGTATACATGGTTATTTTCAAAAAAGTTTTTTCCTTTGTATTTGGATAGTTTTTTAATAATTAACTTTAAAAATGAAAGGTTATTTTCATTAATATTATTTTAATGGTATTTTTATTCATAAAAGACAATAACCATTGATTTCACTTATGATTTTCTAAGGATATGATCAAAGGATACCAACCTTATTCTTTATCATTATGGTTTATGATATTGTTGATATAATGTTTTTGAAACCAATTTATATTCCATAGGTTATTTTTTAATGAAATTATGAAATGTTTGTGAAACCCATTTATTTTCCATGGCTTATTCTATGATGAAATGTTTACAAAACCCATTTCTTTTCATGGGTTATGATATGATGAATACTTCAAGATATTTTGGAACACATATGTATGATTTTAATTATGTGATGGTTGGAAAATATATTTCCCTCCAATGTATTGGGTAGATATTGATATCTCATTGGATAAATAGGACTCAAATGGGGAGAGAACCCTATTCAATAAGGTACTTTTTCCACTCTAATAAAATTTGGATTGAAAACTAACTAATAAGATGGTTTGGGGAGTGAAACTATTCCACCATGATAGTCTTGGATAATAGGCTTGAAAACTATGGAAATGATTTTCTTTTCTTATGTGTATGATATAGTTTCACGTCTTATGCCAGAGTTATACTCTAATGGATAATGATCTTTTATTTATTTCTAATTCTTTTCATTTGAACTAACTTGATTTATTCCATAACTCAAGATTTTAATCTATGATATGTGGATAATGTTTTTCAAATATTAATCTCATATCCTTAAACCATTTTTCTCATGTTATACATATATAATCATCGATATATCTATTTTTTACCATTACTAAGATTCAAATATCACCCTTTCTTATGCTTCTCTTCCCCAATTTTTGAACCAAGGTATTAAGCATGATATGTATAAGAAGGGTGCATATTATGAAGAAATAAGTGGGTGGATATATAGAAATTTTATGAACCAGTTGTTTATTTTTCAATGTTTCCAATGGAACTAGGCCTATACGATTCTAGCATGGATCATTATGTAATTTAATGAATATTAATCTATTAAGATGTGATATATATGTAGGAAAATTATGTGTTGTTATACTCGTAGTAAAATATATCCTCGTCTTATTTGTAGAGTCATAGAATGGTTTAATATATATTGTGTTTGGTATTTATCATGATAATGGATTAAGAATAATCACAATATTTATTAATTTATCTATCATCCCATTTTGTTTCTCATAATCACCATATTTTCGATCACATTAAAGGATAACAAGGAACCTTATAGTTCCATACATTTACTAAAACCAAAAATCATTGTATGATGAAAAATAATCATATTGGGAAATCATGAAATATATTACATAGGATTTCAAAACCATAACATCATATTTTCAATATAAGACACCTTAGGTTTAACCTAGTTCATTCATATACATCATCAATTAAAATCCTTAACAATGGTTCATAAACAAAATATGAATTAACCCAAGAATATATACTGGGAATTTCAAACTTGGTGTGTAGTAAGGCCAACTTTCATGCACCTGGGGGTGATCGAGTCAAATCCAAATGTGACATTTTAGAGCTACTACCCCTAGGTACAACTCTATCAAAGCCACATCCACTTATAGTATCCATACATGGATGTAATTATAGGAAATCCATATAATATCAAGATTACCAAAACATTAGGATGTTATTATATACTTAAACTTATCCTAAAATTTAGTAAAAGGGTTTTGTTTTCTAATCTGTGTTTTTATAAATCTAATTCCCAATGTTTTTAAAAAACTTAATCTAATACCAACTATAAATACCATGACCCTAATAGCCCATAGTCAGTGGTTAATTTATTACATTGGCACTACATACATGGAATTACATCCCAAAGGACCAAATAGTTTAGTATTCTTGGTAAAATAGATTTATAATTGAATCTCAAATTACAATTGAAAAAATAAAATAAAATATTTTCTTTTCTTTGAGAACACAATAATTCCTATTAGAATATCCTTTCATATCAATCATAATACACTTCTTGGAATTCTAGGGAAGGAAACATAAGAAAGGGATGAGATCTAATTCCCAGTAAGGGTATGATTACAATGGAATATGTCATGAATAAATAATTCATAATCAATATGGAAAGGTAAATAAGTGAAAATACATTTCATTTTATTAGTTACTTAAACATGAAGAATAATTTGGCAGGAATAAAAAATCATAAAATAATTCTATATAAATAATCACATGAGCTTGAAACTTATCCACGAATATTATAACTAATAAGATAATCGCATGGATATCAATAACTGGATTCATAATTAGAGAATTCATAATTTTGTATATCATAAACATACCTTCAAGGCCTCTTTCCAACACATCTTACATGAATGGGTAAGGCCTCGGCCAAACACTCAAGCTAGTTTGCCTCATGAGACCTACCAATACATCGAGGGGCTATAGTGGGTCCATCCTATCACAAACTAAATCTGATGAATTCCTCATTTAAAAGGGTCAAAACATAATCAACATTAACATTAATATTAAAAACTAGCATGTGAAATTTAAATAATTTCCTCAGTCAATAAGCTAATAATAAACCATCCAGATTAATATGAAGAATGTTATCAAAATAGCACATCCCCAGTCAAACTAATCATTAATCAGAAAAATAAGGTGGGTGGTATCATTATAGTATATTTTAATTATAATATTCAACAAATTATGTTGATATAAAATAAAATAAATTAAAAATATCAATGGAAATTAATTTAGAAAAATACCCTTTTCAAATTAAAATCAATTATTTAAAATATAAAAAATTACAAAATATTATGGAAATTTTTTATTTGGAAATAATCATGGAAAATTATAATGTTATCTTCAAATAAAAGACTATTCATGATGGATGGAAATTCCATTCATGATGTATAAGTTAAAAAACATTCATTTCACACTATTGTAAAATGATCAAAAATTACCCTGTTCAGAAAATGACAAGTGGATTCCTTTTAAACCATTTTTCAAAAAGTAAAACATAGGTAAAAATATTAAATAAAAAATTTTTATAATTTTGGAAATATTCTTGAAAATATTTTTAGAAAAAATTGATATGGAAGAAAAAGGATTTTTGATCGAAGAGGGAAATAAAATCTTATTTTCTTAAAAATATTTTCTTAATCACTTTAAGTACTAAGGAGAGTAAAATATTATGATTACTTGAAAATTTATTGAATAACTATATGAGAATAAAATATATTGGTTTCATGAAATAAATATAAAATAATTCCCCCAAGGGAGACTTAAACGTAAACAATCCCAAATAATTATGAGATTGTGAAATAAACCCTTACTACTTGGGTAACTTTCAAATCATAACCCCCATAAAAGAAATAAATTCAAATGAAACATTAAATTACAAAAATATAAATATATTAAATATATGACATATTAAATTGGAATTTTATACACCTCATAAAATAATATAGGTACATAACATAATATATATCCCAAAGAAGAAAATTTGAGACGATAAATTCTTACTTCTGGTCTGATTTCCTTTGTATATGTTCAAACCTCTTGTATAATAAATATAAAATTATTATAAAAAAATTCCAGAACAATAATAATATATATCATTACATATATTATTTAATTGTAATCTTTTATCACCCATTTATTAACAATTCCTTATTAATATCAATGTTCTAGGTAATAACTGCTTCTTTTCATGTATGTTTTGGTTTGATAGATTTGGTACTTTTATTTTTATCATTATTCTATAATATCTAGAATTTTAACTATGATATAAATATCATAAATATTCATTATTTACATATTTATATTAATCCATAAGATATAGATACATAAAAATGAAATACACCATTTATGGAGGCATTTGGCCACACATATGCATGAACGTTGTTTTCAATTTTCAATTAACGGAATGAAATAAAAGAAAATAAAAAATTAATATTTATAAAATTATAGAATAAACATAATATATATTCATTAAATCTATCCTTATTACCATAAATGTAAAGTTTAAATGAAAAAAAGGATCGTATCACTTTATAGAGGTGGTGGTCCACACGTACGAACAAGAAACATTATTGTCTTCCAAGGGATCGGAAGGTTTGAAGGTATATATGATATTATAATTTTTGAATAATATTTATTTCATCAATATCATAAATATTCATTAATTCTATGTTTATAATTTTCCAAGCTAAATGGTGATGAAAATGAATTACACCGCTACATGGAGACAATAAGCCTTATATAAACACGAGTGATGTTTTCATTGTTCGTAGGATGGAAAAGAGATGGAATATGGTTGTATCAAAATAATAATAATACCTAAATTTATTAAATATAATATATTTATTATAATAGTTATGGTAGAACATTTTAATCGTAATTTAAATAAGATATAAACTCGATGGGTTAAATTAACACAATTACCTCTTCTTCGGTAGTAGTTCTTTAGATCTCTTATTAAGGGACCTAGAGTTGGTATTTTGGGGATACCAAAACCTAAATAACTTAGATATTTATTTTTAGATTATAAATATATAGGTTTTGTTCAATATATATGGCTTAATTTGGTGTGAAGAATTGAGAGAAAGGGTGTCCTTTTATAAGAGAGGGGAAGGTTATTCTTAGTATTTCATAAATTATTAAATTAATATAAATTATTTTTTATTTAAAAATGTATAAACATTTATATAATTGTAATATAGGATTATTATGAGTCTAAATACTCTCATACAATAAAATTTTAACTATTTAGTTGTTTTCTCATCTGTGACTTCTAGTTTTAACCCCTCGTTAACCCTTTTGACAAATTATCATATTATTAAATTTATCTATCCTTTAAGGGTTAATAATGTCAATATAAAATGAAAAAAAATGGATTATTTTTTGTTTTTAAACCCATATACCATTCATTTTTTCAAATATAATATTTTTATGAATTTTTAATCATTTAATAAAATATTATCTATTATAAAATATAATTAATTTTATTTTAACACTATTTATTTAATTTAAATATAATACATTGATAAAAAATGTGAATTTAAATATAATACTTTAATACCTCTCTAATATGTCATGTATATCCATAAGATTCATGTGGAACATTAAATTATTAAAATTATGCAACTTTTAATATTTTTAATATCAGTAATTTTATTTTTCATTAACTGAAAAATTATCGTTTTAGTATTTTGTAAGAATTTAATATAATTACTTATTCACTAAAAATAATAAATAAAATAAAATGATGAAGATAAATCATTTATATTTAAAAATATTTGTAACCAAGCATATAATTTAGTTATCCACATGTTAAAATATTATATTTATTAAAAACTATAGTGTAACGAATTTTACTTTTATTTACATAAAATATTATAAATTTCATAGTCATAACCAAAGGTAAAAAAGGGAATAAATTAGAAATTTTTATGATTATGGATGATATATACTCATCCAATAAAATTTTAGGCAAATTTTAGGATCATTTTTTAGTCCTTGTCATTTTATTTTTTACTTTAATTACCCAATTCACCCTTTACCATGCCAATAAAATTACTAAAGTTACAATTCATATTGACAAAATATAAAAAGGGGATTAAAAAAAATGAACCTATTGATTCTAAATATATAATAAATTTTATCCAATTCAATTTATATATGTGTAAGAAATTAAAAATTAAAATAAACGTAAAAAATGTGATGAAAAATAGTTTTTCCAAAAAATAGATTTCTTTATAAATAATGTTTATATACTAAATTAAATTATGAAATTGATTCAAATTAACTTAATTGTATTATTAATTAATTAATTGAACTAAATTTATTTTTATATCATTTTAAAATATAATTTAACTTCGTAAATTCTTGAAACAAAAATAAAATTTTTAATAAAAATTGTTATTTTTCACTATTCACTAGAAAATAATTCTATTCAGAAAAATACAAAAACTTCACCCTAAGGTAATTTTGATATGTTTATTTAAAAAATTATATTATTTTTAAAAATTAAAACTTATATAATTTCTATAAATTAATTATAATATTTTCTCACAAAAAGAAATAAAAATCTTTTTTTGAAGAAAATGTATTTCTGAAGCATAAAATAACTTCACTAAAAATTGAGTAATTATTTCATAAGAATTAATAAATGAATTTATATTTATTAGATACTTTGGATATATATTTCATAATTCTATTAATATAATTAATATCCACCAATTAGTCTTCTAGGTTATTGTGATCGTATTTAAATAATAATCTTTTATATAGTTTGTTTAAGCTCAGTGTTGTGTGTTGTATACGCTGTAAAAAAATATTATTTTAAAATATAAAAGTTTTACACCAATAATATAAAAATAAACCATGATAACTAGATAAATTAATGGTTTATGTAGGTTGTGAGAAAAACTAGTCATAGTGGGATCCCACCAAAGAGTTTTTGCAATTCCTTCCAATTTATAGTTCATTTATACTAGCTTGAAATACATATAAAAACTAATTTTTTCCTAATTAAATAAAAAATTAATAACTTTTTTATTAAATTAATAGGAATTATTTTTTATTAATTCTTAAATTAAAATAATCACTTTAAAAATATTTCATTAAAATCACAGATTCCATGCAAAATATCCCTTTTCTATTTACAAATATATTTCTGAAAATATTTACCAAAAATCTTTAGAAATCCAAATCACACCACATTAATAAAATATAAATAAAATGGAACCTTATCATAAAATAAATTAATATGTAAAGGTGAACAACCAAGCTTCGACACACAACAAATAAAAAGGGGACATCAAGGGAAGCCATGGAAAACCCCTATGTCAAACCATTATCTAAAGGATATGTGTTACAGTCACTTCCCTAAGTCCGAATGTGATACGGTCCTAGATTTTAAAACACATTGAATGAATATTGACCAAAATTTCACCCTAAAACAAGCTAGTTAACTAATCTAGGACCTATACTCGTTATGGGGAAACCCTACTTAATCTTATCTCACACTAAAGCAGACACTAATAGAATACGACTATATGTGAAACATAAGAATATACCTCAAACATAGTTAATCAAGGTACCATGACTAAGAAAAAGGTGAAGGTGAATAAAAAATACATACAAGTATCGATAAAAATAAATAATAACTCCCCATCACCTCCAAAACCCCCAAAATAAACAACCCCTTTAGATCCCTTACCCAGTCTCCACATACATCAAACACCACCCATAATTGAAACCAATCTGAAGTAATGGGGAAAAAATATTTTTTCACAGACTCACAATTTTTTAATGATATAAAAAATTTCAAACCAAGCCTTCAATAAAATGGAATTGGAATGCCAAGTCACTTTCTTAATGGTTTAAATTTTCATTATAAAATATTCTTTCTAAATAATATTATTAAATAAAGTATTAAAGTCATTCCAAAACATTTTCTACAACAATTTAATCAATATCACATGGAAATCAATTTAAATATTCAACCCACTTTAATTTAAAATCCCCAAGTTCTAAAATATCATTTTTAAATTCATTTCATAACCTAGCCGGGGATAAATACCATTTAAAGAACCAATTTCATTTGAAACAAAACAATACCTAGAATTTCACGTACCACTTGAAATTCTAAGTGCTACCTTCATGAAAAGAGATAATTGCTTCAAAATATTTATAAAACATATTATAGTTTTCACATGCAGGCATATGATCACACACAAGGCATATTAAAAACATCAAGTACAAAATGATATGTCATGTAAAGGAAGAACACAAAAACCCTTACCTTAGTCCAACAACAATCAATCTGAAAGTCATCACCTTCTATGGATAATGATCAAACAAGTATCATGGGTACTTTAGAAAGAAATAAAAATAAAAAACCTTATTATTATGTCATTATGAACCCCAATATCAGTCCAAAAAACCTCAAAGGGTTCATGGGAGAAAAACTGAGAAAAGAAATAGGGCTAGAAAGTAGAAGAATTGAAGAAACGAGAAGAAGAATGAGCTTACCTTGAGATTTATTCTTGAAAATGAGGTGGATATGGGTTGTATATAAGAGTTAATAAAGAGGAGGGATCCATTTATTTATAAGAAACTCATAAAACCAAATGGGTTAAGGGAGAGGAAAATTCCAGGTAAATGGGAATAAGAAAATTTTTGAAGTTTAAATTTTCAAAACCTAGTAAACTCACCTAATTAAGGAGCATGGTTTGGTAAACCATATAGTATCCTCTATATATGAACACCACATCTACATAGTCTGATATAATAGCTAAGAGACACCATGAACCAATCGTACAAGTATTTGAGAATTATTTTAACACTACACATAAGATACCTTCATAATTTTCTTGATCGTGCACTATAACCATGTGACACCCAAAACCCTTCAAACATTATTTATTTTTAACCTAAAACTCTAAAATAATTCCACACCCCAATAAATATATAAATAAAATAAAATAATAAATGAAATTAAGAAAACATTGTGATAATAATGTAATATTAGATCTAATATATATTGGGGTATTCAAACCAATGAGCACAAAAGAAAGTGGTGGTTATAGGTACTTTGAAACATTTACTAATGAAATTAGTTGGTATGGTTATGTATCTATGAAGAGTCACATATTTCTAACTTTTAAATATTTCAAATATTTTCAGAATTAAGTAAAAAAATAATCTATGTAAAATTATTAATATTCTCCTATTAGATCTTTATGATGAATAGTTAAGCTAAGAATTCACTAATCATCTAAGAGATTGTGAAATTATTTCATAGATCAATCCTCTTGAAACAACATAGGGGAAAAGTGTGTATGATAGGATAAATATTACCTTGTTAGGCATGGTTTTATTTATTATGACTTAGTGTAACCTTCTTATTTCATTCTAGATATATAGTATGCAAACTGTTACATTTTTACTTAATCATGTTCCACCTAAAACAGTAATTAAGACACCATATGAGACATGGATTGTGAAACATAACAATATGAATTTTATAAATATTTGGGAATGTGAATAATACATATGATGTTTGTATTTTTATAAACTCAAATGTAACTCTGATAAATGATTATTTCTTGGTTATCTCTTAAAAACTAAAGGCTATTATTTCTATATTCATGCTATAAACAAAGTTTTTGCTTCCTAGTTTGTGAATTCTTTGAGAAAGAATATACCATTTCAGGAGTCAATGAGAAGAAATATGAAGTCATGTATTTTTAAGACCAACAAACATGAATTTTTCTATATATGAAAGTTGAGATGACTCCATAAGAAGTTGGGAAGAATAATATACTCAGGTTTCCCAACAACCATGATGTTCCGATAGGATTCCTTAGGAGCATGAGTGATTAGAATTTTTTACAGAAGATGATAATAAATTAATGTTCATAGATGATGAAACTAATACCTATAAAGAGGTAATCGAATGTTTTTATTATAGTAAATGTATAAATTCTGTGAAATATGAAATTTAATCTATGTACACTAACAATGTTTGTAACTTGATGTATACAACTGAAGGGGTGAGAATCATAGGGTGCAAGTGGGTTTTCTATAATAAAACTAACATGAATGGTGGATTTCCTACTAATAAATATCATTTAATGGATAAATGTTTCAAACATATTAATGGTATTGACTATGAAGAAACCTTTTCTCTAGTTATGTTGATAAATTCTCATTAGATACTTCTTTCCACAATAGCTCGTTATAATTATGAGATATATCAAATTTATTTCAAAACTAATTTTTTTAATAGAAATTTAGTCGAGGATGTGTATATGATACAACCAGAATTTTTTGAAGTTCCTAATGAATCTTATAGGTTTTTTACATTACAACGGTCTATTTATGGATTGAAAAAAAAACTTCTTGGTACTAGATCATCTGATTTGAGGAGGCAATCAAAGATCTCAGTTTCATAAAAATACATGAATGATTCATATTCATACAAGGGGATAATGGGAGTGTTATGAAATTTATGGTATTGTATATGCATGAAATAATACTTATCATAAATAATATCTTATATTTACACTACGTAAATGTATGGTTAGGAAAATATTTCTTGTTGAAATACATGGGTGAACCAACCTATATATTGGGTATGAAGATCATTAGATAATGATCGAAGAGGCTGCTTGGACTGACTCAAAACACATATATTGGTAAATTTATAAATTATTTTATCAAATAGAACTCTAATAGGGGTTATTTACTAGTATCATAATGAATTAATCTTCTAAATAATTAAAATAATTATAAAAAGAAAAAATAATTGATAATATTCCACTCACATCCGGTATAAGATCTATCATGTATTCCATGCCATGTTCTCAACCTGATATCACTTATGGTTTCATAATAACAAGGAGATAGAAATTCTACCCTTATTATAACCACTAATTTTTTTTCAATGACTTCCTTAAGTAATTTATAAGAAGTAAGGATGTGTTCTCGGTATTTGGAGGCAAGTATGAGCTCAATGTTAATATTTAACTTGATGCTAGTTTATAATCTAAAAAATATGTTATGATATCTCAATATAGTTTAATGTTTTTCCAAAATAGTGGATCTATCAGTTCTAAGAGTTACAAATAAGACACCATAGCAGAGTCAACAATAGAGGTAGTGTACAATGATGCATAAGATGCTGTGAAGGAAGCTATTAAGATCAATAAGTTCATCATTGAAATTGGTGGGGTCCCAAAAATTATGGTAGAAATCAAACTTCACTATGAAAACAATTACATTATTGCTCAATTTAAGAAACCCTAGTCTCACTAAAGGACCAAACACTTCCTTTGAATGTACCATCTAATTCAAAAAATCATTTAGTGGGGTGATGTAAATATCTGTTGGATGAATACTAATGAAAATATAGTAGGTCCTTTGAAAGAACCATTAACATAGAAAAATCATAAGGTCTATGTTTAATAGTATAGTATCATATATATGAGAGATTGGATGTAATGGTTATAAAATGTATAGTTATTTTATAATACTGGTAATCTCTATTTATCATTCATTTATGTGTGCAAAATTTATATTACATAAACACTAGAATGATAATATCCCCTTAAATTTCAACATTGAGCTTTCCCTAATCAATGATCATCAAGGAGTATTATGTGTTTTGATGACATGCTAATATTAACCTAAGTAAAATCGTAAACTATATATAAATAGTTATATGTGATATAATGAATAGATTCTTGGGAATAAGTTGAGACATGTTATCAGGGCTTACCTACCAAAGTATATCACATAGACTGTCATATAGTATTTTATGTACTTAGGGGTGTATGATTATAATAAATCCCCATTACCTAATTTTTGAGAGAGAGATATATCATTGAAACATACATACTTTGATACCTTTCTTATAAAATCCCTAAGGGTTAACTAATCAGGGGTGGTTGGGGTTACTTTTTATCATGTCATTGGTTGGAGATCAACTAAGATAGAATTTTGTCTTAATGTTAAGCACCTTGTAATCCTATATGAAAAATGGGGATTCAAAACCCATTGGGAACAGGTTACTACAGCGACTGTAGCGGTACTGTACCAGTAGAGGCACTATTGAAACGGTAGCACTGTAGCAGTGATAGGTCACTGTAGTTGTGGCAGGGACACTGTAGCAGTAACGGGTATTGTGTGGTACTGTATCAAGGGTACTGTAGTAGTACTATTCACAGAATGAGCTTCGAGCCAAAAATTTGGGCATACGGGCCATGTAATGGGCTACATTCCCACTGGGCCTTTGGGCTATGTAATGGGTCTCCCTCTACCCAGTTAAAAATAGGTCTTTTCTTTGCTTTAATAATAAATGAGGCTTTGGTCCCAACCTTTAAAAAAATGTCATATGGATCCTTGATGGAAATAGAATATGGAAATATATTACCATTCTTAGTTGAGTGGCATGTGATGTTATTAATTATTATGATGAATTAAATGTAATGTATTCATTCAAACTAGTCAGTCTATTTTTGGAGAATCATGAATGTATGAGTTGGCCTATACTATATTGAAAAGTTCCATGTCGAGTGGTCACTCAATACCATGTAACAGAGGAATTATATAGGTATTCATATTATGTATATGATATATCTTTTGGTGTAAATTTTGATAGGAATATATGAGTATGTTTGATCATGATAACAGAAGGCCCCTTTTTAGATTAAGTAGTAGTAGAGTTTTGTTAAAGGCCATTATTTACTTATATCTAGGAAATTGAGATTTCATACTTCTTTTCAACACTAAAAAGGCTCATATGGTCACATGGTTATGATTTAAAATAATTATTAAGTTTTTCACGAATTGGATGTTCCAAATTGAAGAGAGTTTAATAAACCATAATCAAATTAGTATGAACGGATTCAAAAAAGTTTTAATGTTTTATATAAATTACTTATGGAATTTTAGTACAAGTGAGAGATTTTGGATATGTATGAAAAATAAGTATATTGTATTATATGATATACCTAATTCATATCCTACAATATTCGTATGATTCATATCATCGATATTGATTTTAATATGATATGATCAACCTATGATACTGAATATCAGGTTCATGGGCTTCTGCCACATCTTCCACATGATTTATTTCATTTAGGAATCTTTTAGATGATTCTATTATGGATAAAAAACATATAATAATTGTTTAAAATAATTAACCAATTATGAAACCATAATGGGAATTATTTATAAGAAATATATTTCGACTTCCATGTAATAGAATCTGACCCCCAACTCTCTTCATTGAATGAAGGAATCCTATATTAAGGGTTGATATCCTCTTGTCAGTGGTGTGAAGTGTGTCTGAAATTGATTATATATAGCTGAAACTATCTTCCCTATGGAGTCAAGAGTTTTATGTCTATTTCTTAGTGTTCAACATCAAGAAAAGTCCATCCTAATAGATAGAAATAATGCATGTTTAATTTCAGGTATGCCTATTTTATTTATGATCCTTATACTACATATTGTTTTAATGATGATTGATTAAGGAGACTATTGGATTTGTTTATCTATTTCAATCATGTGATGATCCTAAAAATCAATCATATTCATCATTTAATGTTATTTTTCTATTTTACCTCTTGGGTATTAAGTAAAATATTCAACTAATATATTTTTATCCAAATATACGAACCATGTAAGATATTAAATATTATAATGAGTAGTGTGAATCTTAATATTTTTTATAGGAATTGACTCATACATTATCAAAATAAAATCATAACATCAAGATTTCCAAGTGTATGGATTCTTTTAAAATTATCTCTTTTCATTGAGTGTTGCTAAAATATTTATATTAGTGTCCAATTATAGATATGATGATATGTTATTTTATATTTTAAATGAATATTATGACGATATATTATACTTAATTAAGAGATTAATCATACCTTAATTATAGATTTCCAATATCATTAGTCAATTATTAATATAAAATTTAAGACTCTAATAATACACAACTGTGGAAATATAATTCTCGGTCAAGTAAAACTAAGATTTATTTTCAATAATATACTCAAAAGGGTTTCTAGACACTTAGGAGATAAAACTCTAATGTATTTGACACACTTATTAATCTTTAAGTAAAATAAACCATTAGAAATTAAATGTTATAAGGTCGTGAATCTTATAAAATTAGTTCATCGAGATACAAGAGAAGTAGTCTAAAACGAAACTAGAGGTAAGTTTATTTATGTCATGAGAATCCTTTAATGAGATTTAAGGACTATAGAGAACATAATTGGTAAAATAAAATTATTTTCTTAGGGTAGGTGGGCTAAAAAATATATTTAACCAAGCATTCATTAATCATAATTTAGAGTGAATATATAACTAAACTCATATTACCTTAAACACCTCATATTCATGATATTAGTTAAATCAAGATCATTTATGAGTATTTTAAGTGTTATAA
Source organism: Viscum album (assembly GCA_963277665.1). Lineage (NCBI taxonomy): Eukaryota > Viridiplantae > Streptophyta > Magnoliopsida > Santalales > Viscaceae > Viscum > Viscum album. The sequence goes on from OY728122.1 coordinate 1,087,857,358, forward strand.
ATCTTCCATTACTCCTTTCAAGACATGCTTAGAAAATAAAGTCATTAACACTTAACCATATTCCAGAGTGACTAAAGTATATCATACAAGTAAAAATATGAAATAAATCCAATATTTCACTAAATTATGTGTTTAGATGCAAACCATTTGATATGGTTTATATAAAGAAAAAAATTTGGGTCAAGAAATCAAAATGAGGATCTCAAGTAGTTATCATAATTTATTGAGGATATTATTATTCCTAATTTATAAAAGTGTAGTCAATTAAATTACTATGGTTATATAAGAAGGGATAACATATCTATTTGAGATAATGGGAGAAAAATAGGCTTCAGTAAATTAAAGTATAATATTCACATGGGTTGATATAAAAACATCAACTTTATAAGACATAGTGGGTAGGATTGTTCCAAATATATGTGTTGCAAAGGAAAGGATAAAACCAAGTTGTTGAAAAAATATATGATTGTTTTATAATCACTAAGTTAGGTGATATGTATATATTATTAATTGAGAATAATAAATGACAATCAAATAAATAATCGATAAATGGAAATAATCTGAATTGGAAAGTGAATATGTATTAATGGAAATGGATTTCATATGTCAAAATTAACTCTATATTTTGGTAGCATATATATCCAATGTAAATCTCATTGTCTCAAGTTGGGATTTCAAAATATGGATGGACATGTATAGTAAAGTGAGTGTCTATTAATCAATATTGTTTGTTATGTGTTTGAAAAAAGTCAATTATTTTTTATTGTGGAAGCTTTTCAACAATATGTTTTTTTAAATTCATTTTGAATTCAAGTATCCATATCATCTACCATATATATATATTTTGAGTAGTAAAAAGATCAATTTATAGATCACAGAAAGCATTAAATCATGAGATAATTATTTTTCAATGTGTATATAAGAGGTAAATGGGAAGGCCAAAGTTTTCCAAGTGAAATATGTTCCCAACATATGTAAAATAGATATTAGTCTTGTAGTTAGTTAATAATAAGATGAAAAATTAGTTATTCAAGAATTACATTAAATTCCTCACTAGGATTGTACAATCACATTGAGAGGGGGTGAATCAATATAGACCAATTTTACTAAACTCTTCACTTTTATCTCTTAATTACCCCTCTTTATATTCAAAAATCTACCTTGGTTAATATGAATAGATCTTATTATCATTTACTAACACACAAAATCATATTAAATTCATAAATAAACAAAGATAAAAACAAATTATATTTTTACAAGGTTTGACCATAGCATTTATATCTAATCATTACTATGTTTGGTTTGAGTCTAATACATAGATGTCCACTGTAATAATCTGAAAAATTCAAGAGGATATCTATCAAAAATACTTTATTGTATCCTAAAAGATTCAAAATCTCTGGATTGGTTTCTTTATACTAGATCCTGCCAGTTTACAAGGGGTCCTCCTTACACACTCCTAAGAAAGATATATTGTCTACTTTGGGATGATACAACATCAACTTATATTATATTCTTACTAAAAATAGTTCTCTGACTATCAATATATAAATATCAACAAAAAAATTCAAGCTAGACATGTTCAATCAAGACCTTATATGGGATTTATATTATTGTTCTGGCTCAATCAACACAATCATCGTATTCAAAAACCATGACATGTCGAATCTGAATTAGGAAGAAGCAGTGTCATCCTTGATCAACTTTCTCCTACTTATTCCCTATTCTTTATTTTCATTCGATAAAAATGGGGTATATAGTAGTAGCACCATGTTTGTCACCTTCTACTTATTCTTTCTTCAATCCATAGTATCCTCATCAATATAGTATCATCTTTCTCTCTTAATGTTTTCTTATATTGTCAGTGACTTTTTATTCTCACCTATATATATAGATTCATGTGAAATAATTCCATATTAAGAATATATAAATATTATTATATTTGGATGGTGATATTATCAATATCCTTATTTAATTTCTCAAGTGAATCACATAAACATACTCCCCATGATCTCAAAATATTCCTCTTATTGTCACAATTGGTAATCCAAAAATATACATATTATAATTTAAACTAGTAAATTATTTCTTTTAGTAATTATCCAAATTTAATCAATTCTTATTTAAAAATACAATAATAATCATATAATGATCTCCTCAACACTCATAATTTAATTCTCCACTAATCTATGATTGAATCACAGATCAATCATGGGAATCATGATATTTAATATATAATGATCATCATAAAATAAACTGACTTTTATCTATATATATCATATTTTTTAAATAGTTTACAGAATAATCTTACCTAAGTAGTTTCTTTCCCTTGTACATTCCTATAATTATTCATTTCACCCTTACATATCCTCCAAAACATACTAGATAACTATTTTTATTATAATTCTAATTATAGAGTTATTAAGTGTTTGATTTATTGGAAAAAATGTAACAAAGTTTTGTTTGATAGTGTTGGATTTGTTTTTGTTATTTTAGAAGTATTTTTGTTCTATAAGTTATTCTAGAAGAGTATTTTATTCAAAAGTATGGTTTGGAAGATGATTATTTTTAGAATTCATTCTGGAAGAAGATCTTTGAAAGTACAATATCAAAACTAGTTGTTATGAAAAGTGTAGAAAGCTACCAAATAAGTTCAAATAAATTTTTTTGAAAGTGGAATAAATCAATTGAGTTGGACGGATTTTATATAATATATTCTATAAGTTGTAATAATTTGAAAAGTTCCTTAAATATGTAAAGGTAATAAATGTTGGGAAGGTGCAGACTATAAAACTAGTAAATTCCTTATTACATAAAGGTTACTTGTTTGAAAGGTAAATGTTACCGTGAGAATACATAAGGGTCTTCCATATCGGGAATTTGGAGATGTGTGGGACTGAACTGGAATGCATAAGAGTATATTTGGAGCATACAAAAGAGAAACTTCACTAAAAATGATGATACTTAAGGTGCACTCAATTTCCATTATCAATCATATTATATTATTAGTGGTGTGGTAATTCACGGTTTACATGATATAGTGTATCATATGATATAATTGATAAAACATCCATTCCATGTGAATGATATCCACATCATAAATTTAATTTTTAATAGGTTTTACTTTTCTTATAGGAGAAATTTCTGTTAACCATGAGATAATGAAACTATAAGAAATAAAATTCAATTAGTGTAGTGAAAAAATTGGTGGATATATATTGGATTGAAATGGGGAGATGATTCAAACCACGCTGAACCAGATTCCATATGGGGATTAAAAAATACCTGTGAAAAAAAATAGTCCCAAACATGTGTTTTGAAGGTTTTTATGATATATATATATATGTATGTATGTATGTATATATTAGTGCTTGAAATGTACAATTAAATGATATCTACACTATGGAATTTCTCATTTTGAGTAATTAGTTTTTTAGAGTTGAAACCAAAATGAACATACAATCATGGAGCAAGAAATTTTGAAGGGAATTTTACCCACATAAGAGATATGTATTAGTAATTGGAGAACCATGTTAAAATCAATATGATACATATCCCTAAATGAGTATTTTGAAAAAATATAGTGCATTACATTGTGATTTTTTATGTATTTGAATATGATATTCAGAATGATTTTGGGTATATCATTATTTTATAATTTAACTAGAATTTAAACTTTGTAAGGGATGAAACAATGTTTGGGGAGTTTACCCAACCCAAATTAGAAGATAATCATTGGTTTTATGGAAATATTATATTTCCATATCCGTGTAACTTTCAAGTGGTTTAATGTGAAGAAGATATGATAGAAATTATATTGTATTATTATTTGAAAGGAAAAAATTACTATAATTATAGAGATATATTCTCTATAAATATAATGATTTAGTGATATGAAATTTACGATATTAAGAATGTGAATATAAAAGGATGAAAATTATATTAGAAAAAAATAGAGATGTAGAAAGAGAAAAAATATTTGACACTCATTAATGATCATTACAAAGAAGGATAGATGTGTTTCCATGACATCTCATGGAAAGTGAGGTTTTTATTATGGTGATGTTCACAACCAATTTTTGAAGGAGCAGTAAGTGGAGATCAATGAGCACCTAACTACACTCAGTGTATCCATAACAATGGGGATGTTTTTTTGTATTATATTTTATTCCAAAGTAGTTATCATTTCTTAATAAATGAGAAAATTGAGAGGAATAAGAGAGTAAACCTTAATGTGAAGGAGTAACCATGGGTAAAGAATGACTGAAGCTAAAATCATTGTAAGGGGAGTTACCCTAATCTTGTAATACCCTAGACTAAACCTACATCCAAAATATGAGTTTACTGGATTTCAGTACATTGTCACACTACCATTATATTCTCCTTGAATTATTCCAATGTGGTTATACCAAGTAAAATTCATGTTTCTTATGTGCATGATTTATTTATATTCTATGAGACATAAATTGGTGAGAGTATTTAAATTTGTTGATGAATATCCTATTGTAGATCTTTTCTCAAAAAAAATTATGAACCCAGATGATTTTAAAAAATAATGTTACATAGGTTGTTTTTGGAGAGGAGGTTGTTTTGGGCATGCTATTTTCTATTATATTAATCCAGTGTGTGTGAAGAATGTGATTAAATTATATTTTTAAGGTAGTATTAATATATGTGGCCTAGACTTTGATAATCCCTTCACTTACCTATTAAATCATAATTCAATTTTAACTATCCTACTCTCTCTCTTTCTCTAATCAGTTAAAACCTCAATTGATCAAACACACTTGGTAGTTTCATCTTGAATACATAAGTTAAATGACCACGTAAAACTTGATTATTTCTTAGCCAAGTGATTTAGTATCTCTAAGGACTCATAAATCTACCCACTTCTCACCATCATGGGAAGTTAAAAGGTTCTAGGTGGCTTGTGTGGGTGAACTAATGAAGAAGGGTATAAGAATTTCAAAAAAAAGATTAATGTAAATCTCCTACTATATAAGAAATCAAACACTTAAATGGAAATAAAGTAGGAAATAATTAACAATTGAAATCTAAATTCATTAACAAGGTTGGGGAGAGTCCCTTTCTATCAACAACTAAGGTTCTAGTGTGCCATCACTAGAGAGATTATAATAAGGAAAGAATGAAGAATAATCTAGTAACTAAAACCCCTAACTCAATCTATTTATTGGTCACCACCTTGTATAGTGAAAAATCAAAGCCTTTATAGAATAACCCCAGGTTCCTCATGTGATTTCAATATCTTCAACTGCCATATGAGCTACAAGATCACCTTCTTCTTCCCCGGGTGATCCCTATACCTTCATAATTCTCTTGGTTTTCAATTCCTAGTTTGTATTCTTTGATGGTGGTCAAGTGTCTTAATTAAGGATCTATATTCACCCAATGAGAGCTTCACTCAAACCTTATTCTCTCTTATAAACCATCCCAATAAGTTCACCTTCTTCTTCGGTTTGATGAGTACCATGTGGAAGTATAGGTGAGGGTCTACCCGATTTGGGTATACCATAGGAATAATATTTATATTATAGGTAGAACTTCATTTATTTTTTAAATTTTAATATTTTAATTCCATTTTTTAAAAAATAGAAAATTCACAAAGTCATACATGTAGAAAAAGTAATATGTGGGCACTGATTGATGTCTTATTATATAGGGTGGAAATTCATATGAATTGAGAAATATTACAGATCTGAAAATAGAAAATTTCAAAGTCATACGTGGCCCAAGTAAATTCATACATGGTAGAAAATTCATATGGTATATTTAGAGTTATAAACAAACTACATAGGATCACAACTTTACAATTTTCTGACCAACACAATAGTCATTCAAAATGACTAGAAAGTCATGTGAGGGACTAAGATGATGTTATTTGTTCTTCTTGAGAATATATTTTGTGCAACCTAGGTAAAGTCCTATGGGGTGATGCGTGGAAATTCATACATGGTGATGAAGTCTTATGGGGTCCTGGTCCCTTTTTCATCTTTCTCTAGCTTTGATCTTGCAAATCATAAAAAAACTCAGTACAGGTTTTATCTAAATCAAATTGATTTAATAAATGAAAAACTAAAAAATCCTTTAAACTTTTTATACCCATAATTCAAAAAATAAAAGAATTTATTTCCAAATAATTCCAAAATTAATAAAATAATTAAAAATAAATAATTAATCCATTTAACAATTAAATTCCACATTTACAATAGTATCAAAAATGTGATGATTTCCTAGGTATTGAATAAATTTTAGGGTTAATTTCAATTGAATAATAGAATAAAATTTAAAAAATATTGTCTCTCATCATTCCCCCACACTTTGACTATTTCTCTCCCAGTAAATACCATGGTTTTAATTAACAAATAAACATCCATTTCTAGTTAAAAACACATATACTAGAAAATAATAGAACAATTATTACTTCATAATTTCAATTATCATTCCTCCTCTGACCATTTAATCCATATCCCTCACTTCCATTTAAGAAAAATTTCTAATTCCAAGAGTGGAACTAGAATATATATTTTTGTTGAATTATGATTTAACAAGGGGAACCTTTTTATTGGGTTCCTTATGCCAAATATCTATTTCCCACTTCCTTGATATAACTCAAATGAAATTGTTATAATTTAATTTATTCATCTTCATCTAAGTTCAATATTCCTCTCACCTAAATCCATAAATTTTGGAAAGTAAGGAACTTTATGAATTTTTCCTATATATGATATGTGAAAATCACATAATCAATATACAAATAGATTTTATTACTCATATTCCATGTGACAAAATATATTAAAACTTCATGGGGGTTCACAATTTCCAATTATACTCTTATTTCAATGGATATATATAACTATAGTTTGAGTGTTCTTCTTGAGTTTTTATTTTTCACAAAGTTAAAGCTACCTCAAATCAAGTTTGAAGCTTTAGTTTCCTCGTGTCACAATTTTGATTACTTTTAAATCTTTTCCATTACACTCACTTCCTTAGTTGTAACTTTTTTTCAAAGATGTAGTGATTAATATAACTCATCAATCATTTAATTTCAACAATTTTGGAATTATTGAATCTCTAAAAACTAACACGACATTATACACTAGGTATCACAAAAATTAAAGCTTAATTTTTTATTCAAAAAATACACAGAAAATTCAAAATTAAAAAATAAAAAAAGTATATTGAAATTTATTTATAGATTCCTAAAAATATGTTTAACATAATAAATTTTTTATTTTTTCTTTAGTCCATAAACACATAGAAAAAATTAAAAAAATAAGATATTGTATACATATTAAATTATTTTCACCACTCTCTCACACTTATCTCAGAAATAACTTATAATTTAATTCTAGTATGCATTTATTAAGGAATAAGATACTTAAAAATAATTTTATAAATCAATTTGAATGAAATGTACAAACTTGTAGTTCTCATTAATATTTATTATGGAGTAGTTTGTACTCCTCCATTATTTCCTTCCAAAAATAAACCACTTTAGAAATTATCTATTCCCTTAACATGGTTTTTGTGATACAGTTCCCTTGATCTCAATCACACCAAATAAAAATATATTAATCACTATAAATTGTCTTGTACACTTGAAAAGAATCTTACCCAGAATGATATTTAATCTATAAGAGAATAGTATCACTTTTTCTCCAACATGTAATTCTCTACTCTGAATGAATCTGTCATGGAAAAATCTATATTTTATCTTAAGCCACATAAAATTTCCTTATAGATCTCATCTCATCTCTTGTAGCCACATCATCTGGAGATTTCTTTTATCTCTAACCATGTTTAATTTCATAATAACTTATTCATATCCCATTTTAATCTTTTTCACCTCAACAGGCATGTGAAATCATTTTTAATATAATAATTCTATAAGGGATATACATAGGGGTGTTTTTAATGTGGTTATGTGTACCCACAGTGAATTATTTGATTTATTTCTCTATTTATTCTAGTTGTTCTAAATTTTAATTTCCAAAATATTCATTATTTCAATGTTAGATTCATCAGATTTCCCATTTTTCTATGGGTGGTATACAATTTAGATGTTATGTTGAATTAAATATCTTTTAAGGATGGATTCCATGATCTTTTTGAAAAAATATATTCCTTGATCATTTATTATTTATCAAGGAACTCCAAACCTAAAAAAATATTTTATTTTAAGAAACCCAATAACAAATATTGCATCATCATGCCACATTTTTGGGGGTTCAATTCATTTATAAACATAGTATTTTATTAAGATGATATAGACTAATCCATAAGAAACAAGAAATGGTCCCATGAAATATAATTCCCATACATCAAATAATTCACACACAAAAACATGTTTTGGGAGAATTTTAAGTCTTTTATAAATTCATCTAGTATATTGGTAAATTTTTATATGTTTTTAAAAAACTATGAGTCTATAAAAAAGTTTCAAAAATAACAAGCTTCCAAAACTTTTTTAATTATTCTATGAAGTCCAAAATAGCCTCTACATGAAAGTGTATGATAAAATGAAATCATATATTTTTTTCCATTATACATTTCCTAATAACTTGATCATAATAAATTTTCCCCAAATAATGATCCTCTAATTCATATTATTTTGATTCATATTTTAGGATAATATTTTTATAACTGGAAAAGAAGGAAGGTACCTTTAATGCACCCAATAAGGTCACTATGTCATCATAATTGGGTATCTTAGTGACTTCATACAGATGTTCACAATAGAGAGAGTCATATAAGGCTATATCTATTATTGTTTCACCCTCAGTAGTGTAGAGTAATCGGCTCATGTGGTCCAAAACTAGGATTTTATAGCCCTTATTATCTTTGATATATGCACTGAATTCTTGCAGTAGAAGAATCAATCTCACCAATATTATATTTCCAATAGCTTTATTGATTGAGTATATGGGGTTTATATAATTGATTGATGTTATAAGATTAGCTTATGGTCAGTGATAAATTAAGGCACATAACCACTCTATAAATGAGGATTAATTGAGTTTATGGATTTTATTTTAACTCTACAAATTGATCCTGTGTGGTCTTGTATTACCGATTAAGATTACGCTCTCATAATTCACACAAATCCCGACCTCACGCGTTTTGTGTTTATTTTTCAATTGCTTTCTTAGTTTCATTTAAATTGGAAACTCAATTAATATATCATATTTATTTAATTAAATTATATCATTGATTCAAAATAAATTAATGAAGAAGGTGAGAGGTATACCGATTACTAAAAGGCTACTCTTCCATGGGTGGCATAATCATCGTAGAAGCGTTTTGCATGTGAAAAGGTTTATAATGGGAATAACCAAATAACGCTTCTACCCAAGAATTAGAAACCAATTAGGAAGATTAATAGAAGAATAAATTTAAACAAAACAGAAGAAAAGAGAAGAAATAAAAGAAGAACAAAGAAGTTTATTACACAAATGAAAACATTACAAAATGAAGAAGAGAAAGAGGCTTCGATGAGGGGATCCTTGCTTCAAGAGCTACCCCTCTTACAATGGTTGGAGAATTTGGGTGAAACAAATTCTCCTCTACCTCCAATCTCCTAATTCACGTCCCAACCCCTCCAAATGAGAAAAACTCCAATTTATAGAGTGGAGGGGAGGCTAGGTTTAAAGAGGTTTCAAGTGTGAATGGGAAATCTCGGCCAAATATTTTAATACAACTTTCACCGCCCATTTGACCTCGAAAACGCGTGAAACATCTCTCCTTCCATAAGGATGATTTGTGTTAAAATGAATTCCAGAGCTCCTCTAAAAATATGGGCTTATTCCAAGACCAGATGAAGAAGATATGTCCCAAATACAAAACCCATGTCCATTCTACCGAGTCCAGCCCACCATTGGATTAATGTCCCATTTACTCCATCCAAATTCCCTTTTTAGCTCTAGTGTCCTGAATGAAAGTTGTAGAAACTTAAGTTATAAACACTGTTACAAAATTTCAAATTACAATAATAAATATAAAAATATTTTTCTTCTAAATACTACAGTGCACTATAAAGGGTAAAACTGGAATTTTCACCAAATTTTCAAATGAATGATCAAATCCCAAATATTTTATAAATAAACATATTTAGAAAAATGTGTAGAAATTATATCATTTATTATCAATAAAATATTCAAAAAAATAGTGTTTTATCAATAATATTAGTAAATGGTAATATTATTTCCTAGTAAATCTAAATGAAATTTCTATAATGAAACAACAATAGAAAAAAAAATCATCCTCTATTAATATAGAATTTATCTGGGTAGATTCTAGGGTTTTTTAGGTGTAAGATATCACATGTGAATTCCTATTGAACTTTTGGAAAATCACATCTCCCACTGCTTGATTAGAGTCATCACACAACACTTCAAAATATTCATTCTTCTCTTGTGAACTGATTATAGAATTTATGGTAAAGCTTTCTTTAATTCTATTAAAGGCTTACCTCCATGAATCATAAAACACAAAATTAGTTTCTTTATCAAGTATATTGTACAAAGGTAGTGAAATTTTTCTAAAATATTTAATAAAACTTTTATAAAATTCATAATGGCCTATAAATATCTAATTTACTTCACATTGGTGGGGTGAGGCAATGTGGAAATGATGTCAACCTTGGCCTAATTAACTTCATTTCCATATTTAGAGATGATGTATCATAGATCATTGAATTTATCAAACAGTAGATGGCATTTTACAAAGATAAAAACCAATTTCTTTTCAATTTATTTATTTAAATATTTTTAAATATTTTCAATAAAAAATTCAAATAATGGTCCATAAACTATAAATTTAGCACTAAATACCTCTATATATCACTCAATCAGATCTAAAAATATACTTATCACACAAAGTTCAATAGTACCTGGATATTACATAACCCAAAAGGAATAATTTAGTAAGTAAACACACCAAACAGATAAGTGAATATGGTTTTATCATTATCTTCTAAAGCTATGGGAACCTAAAAACCCAAAAAATATAACAAAAAAATTAATTTCTAATAAATTATTTCAAACATTTATTATACAAAAGGTATGGGAAATTTTTATTTTCAATTCACATAGTTTAGTTTCCTAAATTCGATATAAACCCTCCACCAATTTTTAATCCAAGTGCGTAATAGATCGTTATTATCATTTTATATAATGGAAAATCCAATACTTTTGGGAACAATCTATATGGGGTTTACCCATTGAGGACATGAAATATGGTATATGACCTAACTTTTAATAGTCTTTAAATTTTTTTTCATAACTTCTATAAGTGTCATATTGAGTCTTATTTATAACTAACTTATAGGTTTTCACTCACTTTCTAAAATAATATGGTGCACATAGTTTATAGGATTAATTCCTAGTATTTCTCCAAATAACAATCCTATAGACCTAGAATTATATTTTAGAATATCCAGAAGGTGTTCTTGATTAGGTCCCATAATTTTCGAAATTATAATGGATTGTTTTTCATTTTCCTTAAGAAAAAAATATTTCAAATTATAGTTTGATATATTTAGTTCTAGATCATGGGATATTCAAAAGATGATTTTGAAATAGTTTATCCCATGATTTCAACACATATATATAAAAAATGTTTTAATTAAAGATTTAATCAATTCATCAAACTATTATTCATTTATTTCTTCAAATTGGCCAATGCCCAATTTTTTTCAATATTTAATTCATTCTAAAAAATAGATTTATCAAAAAGATGAGGTGACTCCAAGTCTTCTACTAATTTAATTATCAAACCTAACATTTAAATCTATTCCTTATAATAGTAAGGAGTTCCAGAGTGAGAGAGTGTGAAAAAGGTTTTTTAATCTTTAGGATATTTTATTAAATATAATATACTAAAATTTATGTTTTCCTCTCCAAAATCTATTGAAATTATTCCTTTATGAACTTTTATTAAAGTTTTAGCAGTAATAAATAAATGAAATTCTAAGAATGAATGGTCATTTATTTTTACCTCTTTCTTCTTCCATTTTTAAGATGAAAAAATTAGCTAGAAATGGATATCCTATTAGTATTACCAGTACATCTCTAAACACCCATATGAGGTAAGTAGTGTTTTGATTAGATAATTGTATAACTACTAAGTTTTTCTTGAGTTATCCTATATATGGGGAATATTAAACTGGGTAAGTAGTGACAATAATTTAATCTCCCAAATCACTTAGTGTATTTGTAAAAGTAGTATTTCCTATGGTGTAAGGGATAGTGAAGGTACCTCATTATTGGAATTTTCTAAGTAGTTGTGGGGATGTTTGAGCAGAAACATTTCTATATAAACTCACATTTTCATATCCTTGAAATATCATTTTTTTAGTACACATTACATTGAGAAACTTTGATATACTGGGATTTTGTGGATTATATTCAATAAAGTGATGTTTAATTATACTTTTTTTAATGTTTTCAGTAATTATTATCATATTTTCTATTCATTGTTCTTCTAGGGTGGGTTCATTATTGAAGGTAATAGAGGTTGGGTTTGATGTAGGTCCTCCATCTTAGATTTTATTTTATATTTCTTCATCGTTTGTGTCTATAAAGGAACCTCTATTTCTTTCTTTTACAAGGATGGATATTTATGCTCCTTGGGCTTTCCACTTCCAGATTAAATCTCCAATAGTGATTCTTTATTATTATTAACTTATTTATAAATAATTAAATAAATATATCTTACATTTCCCTTATGGTTAATAATTTATTAGGTAGGGAGATTACTCGGTCCTTAATTTACCAACTTATTTATGGTAGAAATAATATATCTGAATTGGTCCTCTAGTTCCTTCAGTTGATCTTTGAGTTGTGATGGTGGATTGTTGGTTGTTTTGATACTTCAAAAGATATCTTAGTAGGTCATCCATTTAATATTCATGGTTCTTTCCTTTTTGGTGTCTTTTATAAGGTTCCCTTTAAATGGTGGTGGATATAAAGAATATTTAAAAGCCTACTATAAAGGTGGCCATTTTGGTTTATTGATTCCTACTTCATATTGAGTTGTGGGATACTCCTTGATTCCTTGATTACTGGTGGTTTATTGGTACTAACTATGGTATGTGGTATCAAAACTTTCATTTTCTTAAACATGGGTGAATGAATTAATAAAATTATCTAGGGAATGAAAATTTTGACTAACTCATGGGGGTGAAAGTGAGGCTTCATGAACCTTGTTCAGTGTTAATTGTCTCACAAGATAGGTTAGTTCTTCAGTTTTTGTTTCATGTAAAAGAGTGTTCAAAATTTTTACATCATATAATCCTTTAATTATGGATCTTTTATCAAATTGTTCAGAGTTATATAAGATCCTTTCTATTATCTCTCTTTCTTCAGATAGGGACTTATAAATCAATACTCCTCCAGAAGAAGAATCCAACTAAATGTTTTTATTATTCAGTAGTCCTTCATAAAAGAACATCAACAAGTGGAGGTCTTTAAAGGGTTGGTGTGGGCATTATGTAGTCACTCTCTTTAATATTTCCCAAAATTCATATTGTTTTTCTCTATATGTTTTCTTGATCTCATATATCTCCTTCCAAAGTTATGTATTTCTTAAAGTGGTCAATAATTTCTAGAGGAAGGCTATCTATAGTTTATCATAGGTGGTGAAAGGTTGTAGGTTATACATCCACTCATTGTAAAATACTTATAAATAAAAGGAAATGGCCTTCAGACCGATATTAGGATTAGGGATAACCTTAGGTTTGAAAATATTTCAAATATCTATAAATTAATTTAAATTCCTATTAGGGTCCTCTCCTTCCAAACTATAAAACATAATCAATAGTTTGATCATTCATGTTTTTATCTTGAAATCATTTTGATTAATCAATTATAAAATCTAATTATTATTATTAATGTTATTTTTATATAATCCTCTAAGTATCCTATTTAGTTGATCCATAAGTATATTGTGAGGAATAACTTCTTTTCCAAAGAAAATGTGCCACGCACCACCAAATGGTTTTTAAAATCTTTCACATGATAGGTAACCTTTGATATTCCCCCTGATGGATCTATTTTCTTCCCTCTATGGATCCAATATCTCACAGTTGCTGATGATGGGGTCTTCTAAATGGACCTTGTTCAAGGAGGCCTTGGTCAATATGCAACCATCGGTACCTCCCAATTAGGATGACATTTAGGATAGAAAACATTAATCTAATCCTATCTGGGTATCTATTAAACCTCTAATACAAGAATCCTTTAAACCGTTAATTTTTATGGAAGGTGTGTTGGTTTTCAAACTCATGGATTCAGAGTTCTCAAATATTGTTGATCTATATTCATGTACCATCCTAGAAAAGTGTGTATAGGATCAACCTTAAATTTAAATACTTAAAATTTAGATTAATTCATCTTTGAGTATCTCTTACTCAGTAGTATCTTGCATCCTTGATGCTAGGAATCTAGGTATTTTTCTTTAATCATATAAAGATTTTAGTTTGGAATGGTTATGTCATAATAGGGTCTTCAATTAATCTCTATTATGTCTATTTAGATGGAATATTGATTTACATAAGAGGAATGACTCATCATCTACTGTAATTTATCTTCGCCTCCTAGGACTAACTCTTCCTTTTCAAAATTAAGAGGTTCTCTAGGATATAGGAGACTTAAAATCCCATTTACTTCAAGCTGATCAGACTATATTGGATCTATTATTTCCCATTTCACCTTTTATTTTCATTGAAATAGATCTATCTCAACCCCTTATAGATCATATGAAACTGATGGTTGGGGAGGATATATTTTCTTGGTAAAAATCGATTATGAAGCTAGTATCATAAATTTCATTCACTGTTATTTTAGGTTAATTATAGTGATAGTTGTAAGAAAATTTCTTATCCATGTGTAAAATAGTGAATTCATACCTCATCTTAGAGTCATGTGTCCCCTCATAAGGATGTAGGAAAGACCCAAAAATAGGCCTCTAGGTACCAGCAGATGGGCTCTATATCGCATATTCATTCAGCCCCTCCCCCTCTTCTTGATTGCTTGTTTCTTACCAACTATTCCATGAAAGTCTAAATGAGAAATAACACTCACCATTGAGTATACATATCTATTGATGTAAGAACCTAGGTTTTGAGCTTGTAAGACTTTTAAATTTTCTTAATTTTATTCCAGAGCAGGGCGTTCAGACGGCGTGTGATTCTGAGCCCCGGTGTGGCTGGAATTAAATTTTTGGTGCGTTCACACTAGGAACACCAAATAAATAGAATAACTCCTAAATTTTTGCTCATATGGGTAAATTGAGGGCACCGTTGAGTCCGGAACATGTCGTTTACCCTAGGAGGGGTATAACTATCACGGGCGTGGCCCTTCTGTGAAAAACGCCACCAGGTGCGTTTTCGTAATTTAGAGACCTCGGGCATGGACTTTAAAACTTTTGAATGGAGGCTCAGATTAAAATTCTAAGACCATTTTTGCACTCAGAATGTGGTTTTTACCCTAGGGGCGGCTTAACCCAGACCCCGCCGAAAGTTCGGGCATGGGGTCTACGGGCAGGGGGTTTAAGTGTTTTTCTATTTAATCACCACCCCCACCCTATTCTCCCCCTTGCTCTCTCTTTTCTAGTTTCCTCTCAACGAGATCCTTACCTCTCCTCCACCTCTCCTGCGAGGTGAAGCAACTCTGGCGAACAGTTGGTGAAGCGTCGGGCTACACCCATCGAGGTAGGATTGCGTTTTTTTCATTTTAATTCCTACAACCCCTATTTGAATACAATTATTTGCATATAAATGATGTCTGATCGTCAATAGAATCCTATAATTGTTTAGATACTGATTTTTTATTCCCAACGGTCCTTTCGGATCGAATTTTCGAGTCCTGGGGCGTCCGTAGCGGCCCCGGGAAGTTTTCCGGTTGTTCTTCTTTTTCCGGCCGTTCTTTGTCCCCTTTGACTTCGAACACCCGTAATTTTTTCTATGGGTGTCCATTTTGTGTTCCGTCTATGGAAGTGCAATACTCGGCTCAATAAGAAGATTTGGGATGGTCTCGAGGATTTTTAATTCCTGAGACGGGGGCCTCGGTGGCGCGACACGCCCATTTAAGTGGATTGGCGTTTTTCCGGGAGTTCTTGTTTTGGATGGCGCGGACACATCCGATGTCCGATTCGAGCATCATCAGTGGCGTTGTGACCCTGGCGTCGAGGCAGAGTTTTCCTGTATGGTTTTGGACATGGAATTCTGAGTTGAGATGTGGGCCCTACGGGCCGTCTTTTAAGCGACGTGCAGCGTTTTGCGACATTTTCATCAGGCGTCCGTTCGGGGCAGATGAATAGTCATTTTGATGTGTTTTTCTGAGGCCATCACAATGGAGTAGTCCGAACGACCTATTTCAGAACAGATAGTGGGCCTCATGAGACAATGTGTGGGCCTAAAGCAGTGGCGAACAACTTTTCCGTTGGGGGTCCGTTCAAGGAGAATGAGTAGTCTATCTCGCGTGGTTTTCCGCAAGGATTGTAGTGGTGTGATCTATTGGGGCATGCAGAGCCTCATTATAGACCTTATTAAATCTGTAAATATGAAAGGGTGTTGGTCGGAGGTCTTTTTAACGCACTCCAACCCAACACACGGTCATGATGTTAGCGACCCCCAGTGATAGCACGGGCAGTGCAGAGCTATCGGACCAGTCACGAGTTTACCCTCCAGCTGGGTTGGGCGGTGGGTTACACAATGACGTATTAGGGTTTACCCTCCAGCGGGGCTGGGCAGTGGTTTACCCATCGAACTATCAGGGTTTACCCTCCAGCCGGGCTGGGCAGTGGGTTACCTGTTCACTTACTAGGGTTTACCCTCTAGTGAGGCTGGGTAGTGGGTTGCCCGACGACTTTTAGGGTTTACCCTCCATCGGGGCTGGGCAGTGGATTACCAGTTGACCTATCAAGGGTTTACCCTCCAGCGGGTCTGGTCAGTGGGTTACCTGATGACCTCTAGGGCTTTACCCTCCAGCTGGGTTGGGCTGTGGGTTACTCGGTGACTTCTTTTAGACTCAGACCTTTCTATGGGGCTAGTCAGTGACTTTTTCTCCGTGACTACCGGAGCATGATCCTTGGTTATATGGATCGGAAATGTGACATCTTTGATGTGACCTTAGGACATACTAGGACTAGGGGTGCTTTTCCCACTGAGACGCGTCCTTACGACGTGACATAAAGTCGTGCGGGCGAGTCAGTGTTGCCCAAAGAGGATAGTATCGAGGTGCGTTGTTTGTGCCCCTTTGACTTGTACCTCCTAGGTTGGCGTGCGGTACTTTTGGGTTCAGTTTTAGATATCCCTAGAAATATTGGATAATCTTCCTAGGCTGAGCTTAGAGATGGAGATCCCCTTATACACTTGTTTGGGTTCCTTGTTGAGCATATATACATTTACACCTGACTTCGGTTCCCACTCCTTGGGTTCAGTTGCTCTCCTTCTAGAAAGGGTGAAGATGCGCGGGGTATGCCACGTGCTTTCTGTGTTTAGATCCTCTTGGTTGGATGAGTCCACTTTCCTACTATATGTAGTGATGACTCGGTGGGAAGTTTATCTTCTCACCGTTCCTAGCACCTTTCATTGGGACGAGTTTACTTTCTTCCTCTTGTTGGGTTGAGCTGCACTTTTTACTGTACTATTTTACTGTTATGGTTCTATCTACTTCTCACCTCTTTAGTGCCTCCTTTTTTTCTCCCATGAGATTTTAGGGCATCCTACTGAGTATCTTTATACTCACCCCTTCTTGGGCTTTTCCCGCACCTGGTGTGCCCTTGCAGACGACGGACCGGTCGATCGTCACTACGGAGGAGCATAGAGGTCACAGGAGCTCAGAAAGTGTGTTGTGGTCATGCTAGAGTTTTCAGTTGGGGATTTATCCAGTTGTTTCCGTTTGTTACCTATTGCTGGGTTGTGGAACCTTTTTGGTTGGGTGCGTTTTCTTCCCTTTTTACTGTTCAGTTTACTTGTCAGTACTTTCAGCACTTTACTTGCTCTTTTTAGTGGTTGATGCATGACTGTGGTTGGGTTATAGCTGTTTTTCCTATGGTTTTATTTTTACTCTTCACTTCTGCATTGAGTGGGTTGTGTGTGAATGTGTACAGGTACTTAGGAGAAGGCCTCCCTAAGATTGTTATGCCTTCGGCACTGGTCGCCAGCCTCTGGCCTATGGAGGCGGGCTTAAGGTAGTAGCAGCTCAGGACCTATAGGGTCAGGTCGTGACAAAGTGGTATTAGAGGACAATTCATTCCTTGGGACATTTTTAGGATGTCCCTAAAAATGAATTGGTTGGGATTTAGGGCAATGATGTCAACGTGTCTCGAGGGCGGCTCTCAGGCCAGGTAGTCCAGTGATGGTACGGGCGGCCGAAGTATCCACTCATCAGGACCGTGATAACTCACTTGTCGACTCGACATGCTGAGACACTTGTTGTCAGAAACGTTGGAACATGCATCTTGTAGGAATGATTATTTGACTTTTTTTGTTTGAGTCAACTCCCCTTTTTTATTACTATTATATATATATATTCTCATCTGATCGCGGTAATCCTTGATAATTTTCAGGATGCCCCCACGATAGCATCCAGCCAGGTTACCCTCTCCAGTTCGTGATGACGATCTAGCGAGCAATGAGGCGTCAGTTCAGGGACCCTCACATGATCCCCTTCCACCCAGTGCTTTAGCAGTATCCCCTCCACCTGAGGAGTGGCAGTTAGTTCCGGCAGCTCAAGCTGAGGTTGCGCGCAAAATGAGCGCACTACGAGACTTCCAGCATCAAAGGCCACTGAGGTTCCGTGGGGACCTGGATCCCCAGGTTGCGGAGGACTATCTTGAGTTAGTGGCACGGCTCTTCAGGCTGATACAGACCCCAGTAGACCAGATGGTGGCCCTAGCTGCCAGTATTTTCCTCGGGACAACCGGGTGATGGTGGGATTTGGTGATGCAGACCCATGAAAAGTCGTCCCTCACATGGGATGGCTTCCAGTAGATTTTCTGGGAGGAGTACTCCCCCTCGTTTTTACACTTCATTCAGATCTAGGAGCTTCTGGAGCTGAAGCATGGGGGAATGTATGTGTCCCAGTACTCAGCCCGGTTCACTGATCTTGCATGCTACTCATAGGACATGATCCGTGATAGCTACTTCTGGGCACGGAAGATCGAGCAGGGTATTCGTAGAGAGATCCATACTAGTGTGGTACCCTTGTGCATCCCCACTTACACCAGGGTGCTGGAGCGGGTGCTTGTGACCGAGAGCTTCCTGGCTGAGGGGCACCAGATGGCAGGACCTAGCAATGGCCGCTTAGAGTAGAGTCTTCAGCAGGCAGACGACAGAGAGCTGGGCCTCAGCCGAGGAGGCCCGTCCATGAGTAGACCCAGGGCCAAGTTCGTACACATCAGTGGCTCCGTAGGGAACCAGGGGATATGGGAGAGATTTGGTGTTACACTTGTGATGGTTGGGGCCATCTATCATGGGATTTCCTGACCAAGCGTACAGATTAGCCGTGGTAGGCAGTGGGTGCACCACAAAGGCAGAGGTAGCGATGTGACCAGGGGTCACCTAGGTAGGGACTGGGTGGTCCTTAGGGAGGTGGTGCAGGCAGAGCGGCAGGACCAGGAGGTGGAGGATGACGTTTTGAGATCCCTCCACCGCCACCACCAGGCAGCCCATGCCAGGCTTAGGGAGCTGGCGGTAGGGGTCGCGGGCAGCTTCAGGCCATGGGTGTTCGAGACCCTCCAGCACACGAGATGGTTCAAGGTACGCTTTGTATTTACTCCACACATGCTTCAGTACTAGTAGACACAGGTATGGCATCCCGCCTTTTTATAACATAACTTTTCATTACATTTTACAAAACCGAGGATCTTTAAGGTTTAGTGTCTTGGAAACCAGGAACTTAAAACATGAAAACATAAAACATCATTCCTAAACACTTGAAAGGCTTCTCCTTATGTTCATCCTAGGTTCATTACTGCATCTCATAACCTAGGGACATACATCAAAAGAAAGGGTGAACAGAAGGCCCAGTAAGGGAAATAAGGGAAACATTTAACATGTGAACTTGAGATACATCAACAATGTCATGAAAAAGAACCTTAAGGTATTAGAAAGAAATAATGAGGCATATCATAACAAAAATAACATATTTTATAACTTGAATATGTGGCAACAACATTTAACATTGAAAATCATTTCCGTTTAACCATGGTCCATCCCCAAGGTGTCATTAAAAATTACCAAGGTTATTCAACAAGGCGTCGTTAAAAATGGTCATCTCTAGAGATTAAGTCTTTACCCAATGCATTGGAGCACTATCAGGGCGCACCCTTAAATTTGCATTTGTTATCATGTGAGACACATATATCATCATCAATCATTTCATAAACAACTCATATAGCATAAAAGAAATGGGTTTCATTTCATAATCATAACGTTTTAAAAACTTCTTTAATGATATGATCTTAATGTCACTTTAAACCCACGAAAAGGGAAAGTGGGTCTCATGTATGTAAATCCAAGAATTTAAAATAGAACAGTTTGGTATATATGTGAATACCCCTTTAGAAGAAAGATCTTTGAGTATTCACTTAATAAAATAAATGAATTTGAGAATAAGAGAGAGACATTTTGAGACGGAAATTCTGCAGCATAACGGCTATGTTACGAGGTTTTAGAAAACATTGAAAAGAGAGGTGACATGGGTCACCCACTCATAAATGATCCATAAAACAGCAGGGGAACAAAATATAAAGGATTTAAGAACATGGTAATGAAATTTTAAAGATATACCATATGAAATGAAGAACATGAAAGGAAGACAAAAATAAGATTTCTCTTATGAAAATTCGGCAGCCTAACGGTGTCACTTAAAACTTCAAAAAAAAGAATTGATGAGGTCAAATAGGGTCTCTCATCATATGAACATAAAATATAAGTTTGATAGATATAGAGATCATACCCCAACATAATAAAAAGGAACATGAAAGACATGACATGAAAATAGATCTTGAAAATGAGAAGGGTGAAAGAATCCCTTAAAAATTCGGCAGCCTAACGGCGCCACTTAAAACTTCAAAACACTGAATTGAAGAGATCAAATAGGGTATCTCATCATATGAACATAAAATAACAGTATGATTGATATAGATATCATACCCAAACATAATAAAAAGGAACTTGAAAGACTTCACATGAAAGTAGAACTTTAAAAAAAATGAGAAAGGTGAAAGAATCCCTTAAAAATTCGGCAGCCTAACGGCGTCACTTAAACTTTCTTAAAATGAATTAATGAGAGAAAGAGGGGGTCTCTCGTCATATGAAAATGAAAAGGGCAATAAGAGGAATATAAAATATCATCCTCCAACACAAGATCATGGATCATAAAAGAAAAAATGACATAAAAGATATTACTTGAAAAGAAAGAGGGAGGTTGGATCCTTTACCTTAAAACGTATCTCTTAAAACTCAAAGGTTGGGACCTTGAGGGCTTGGGGGCACCTTGGGAGGACTCCTTGGGAGGTAATGAGACCAGAGCTTCGTTGGGGGATATTTGGTAGTGAAAACTAAAGGAGTAAAGGGTGGGTATTTATAGGGAAGGTGAGGTGATACTTTAATAATTTCAAGGGACACCTCACAAGTGGTTTTCTCAAAACCATGGGTTCTCCCATGGTATTTCCCATGGAGTTAGGCCACATGGGGACCCCAATACAGTAATTCATCACCTTTGGTCATCCAACACTTAAAATATCTCATTACATCATCATGACATAGCTATGATGTCATTAAACATACCGAAACCCTAAAACTGCATTTTTACTATTCACTGAAAATTCATCTTTCTCAAAAAAATCCCAAAATTTCACCTTAACCAAATATCGATGATCTGATTAAAAATATGAACTCTATTTTATAAAAATAATTTTCTAAATATTTTTAATTTAATTTTTAAATAAATACACTATTCACCAAAAAATCATTTTTTTCAGAAAAATCCCCTAAATTTACCATAACATAATATCGATGCTCTGAGTTCAAAAATAAAGTCCATTTTATAAAAATAATTTTCTAAATATTTTTAATTATTTTTAATTAAAAAATACTATTCACCCGAAAAAACTAATACTTGACTAATAATTTATGAAATCGTTATTTACCCATTTTATTGAATCACAATACTTAATCAAGGTGCCTAGATTATATTAAAACTTTCTTTAAATGAGATTACTAATCCATTTGGTCACATTACTAATCCTAATTGTAAAATCACTATTCATAATTTACTATTCATCAAAAATTAAGTTGATTTTATTAGACTCCAAATTCATTACTGAACACTTTTGCAGAAGACCATTTTTTGAAAATCATTACACGCCATTAATTATTTAAGGTTTACATAAATATTTTAAAATGTCCTTTTTTTCAAAATTCATCAATAAAATACATCCAAAAATTATCCGGACATTTGAAATTTCACAAACTTCACTAAAGGAAGAAATCTCAATTTATTCATCCCAAAGGATTACACAAAGAAGCTACGGTCTCATCACATAGCCCCTTATAACACCAGCATATGACCTAAGTGTAAGGTGTGCTATGGTGAGAGAATCTGAGGGCGGCTCGGCCAACATCGCACGAGTAGTAATTTCTATCAGTTTGAACTTCTCGTGAAGGCGATTCCGTTCTAGCTTCACACGATGAAGTTCGGCTTGGGTTTGGTCCAGAGCAAAGCCTAGTGGTGCTACCTCCTTCCCAAGTTATGTTAGATGGGCTTCGATCGGCCCAAGACTACTGGATGAGGCCATCGAATCTTCTTTCTATATTAATTAACCAAGATCACTTGTATTTAGAGACAATAATTGAAACGTTTAGTTCCAGCGGTCATATTGACCAATGGTCATATAACAGTCAAAACCCAATGGTCTCATTTTAATTATACTCATGTTATCAAATGAAATAAAATAACACACAAAATTATGAAACAAGATTTATTCAAAATTTCGGGTCGTTACAATCTTCCCCCCTTAAGAAATTGCGTCCTCGAAATTTTTAAAATTAGGATTGGAAATTTCATTGAAAGTCCCACATCGGAAAAAGAGTCAATAATACTATTAATTTAAAAGAAAGAAAAAGAAGTAAAAAGGTCACCCAAGTTAACCCATACTAGGATTCCATGTAGGAAAACATGGACATGGAGGAGAAAACAAAGGGTCACGTTCTGAGGGAGAGTGATAGAAAACATGATTAGGAGAAAGTTAACAACAAGAAAATCACAAACTTATGATGGGTTAAACGGTATTTGATTTCCCCGTGGGAAAGTTTAACAGACAACGTTTTTTTTCATTCCTTTTCATAATTTTGAGGAATTCATTTACTACATAGAATAAAACAAAGGGAAATATACCTACCTTCAAGTAGAGTTTCATCCTTTAATAAGTTTCTACCAAAACTAATCTTTTCTCCAAACAATGAGCATTCAAAACTACTTGGTCTCATCAAAGCACAAGAATCATCTTCTACATAATCCACCAAAGATTAACTATCTATTTTTTCTATTATCCCAAAAAGAGAAAGGGTAAGATAAAACAACTCTTCAAAAATAAAGAATCCCATAGTAAGGGAAACTTCTTTAAATCTTAAAAATTCCACAGTACTACTGAAAGTTCTTCATAGACCATTCCATAAATATCTATCCTTAAAATTCCTCAAAATAAACCAAACTAAGATTGAAACCTAATTATAAGAACGATCTCATAACATAGTCTTCCAAGATAGAATTTATCGTTCATCTCCAAACATCATCAACCAATCTTATCATCTTATAACAAAAGTAACTAACTTAATCACATTTTCCCCAAGATAGGTTAATCATTTCCATAAGTAACCTATATTACCATAAGTTTACTTTAAATTCATTGATTCTTCAAAATATAAGTCAACATTTACTCCCCAAAGAAAATACCATAGTAATATATTTACCTCGATCAAATAGGGTTCCCAAAATAGTGAAAGTCTTCCAAAATAATAATCATATTTTAATCCTCTAATCTCCCCTTTTTTTTAAGAAGAACTGCTTCACTACATCAACATGTGGTACATAACAATAGATGTTTTCCTTAATGATATAAAATCATCTTAGGTAGTGACTCGATGATCTTAGAAAACATAAAAGATATGCTCATAGAGCACGAACTAAAATACAACATGACATAGACAATTATTGTGAATAAGTTAAATGTACTTTAGTCAACATGATCCATCTCAGCATAGGACTTGAATTGTTCCCTTGTCTTTGAAGATTGTTGATGCTCATCATTTTTCTCATCCCTTCCCATAGAGAATTGCCTTGGATAATGTCTAACTTCTCCACATTTACTACATTTAAATGTATAAGGTACATTAAACCAAACCATATCTCTATTCATCACATTATCCATTTTTTAAAGCAATTGGCTCCTTTATGCCCTATCTTCCCACACTTAAAACATCTCAAAGTTCCTTTGTGACATTTTCCACGGTGCCTCTTCCCACACTTTTTGCAAAAAAGAAATTCGGTCTTCTTTCCCTTATCAACTTTATTAGATGAACATCCTTGAGACTTTGTCTTCTTCTTCCTTGATGAATTTGGGCATTCAACTAGGTACCAATTATTAATTGTGATTTTTGATAGCTGGTTTGGCATAATCACAATATGTTTAACTTTATCTATTGTCATCTCTATCACATTAATAGGGAAATCATCACATTTCCTATCACATTGGTTGTTGGGACATGTTCTTCCATTTCCCGCCATTAGCTAAAAAAAGAAAGTATAATTAGGGGATTAAATACTTAGCCAACAATCATTAAAAGGAAACTTTAATCATATAAGAATAAACTTGTAGAAGGAAATTATACCCTAACATGTGATCCCCTAGGTTCCAATATAGGTTATCCTTGATCATATATTCTTATGTGAATCTTTATTTTATTTTATCTTTGTTCCTTTAATAACAGTTCATACTAAGCTTATGAATTTACCAAAGCATATACCCTGGGAGTGTCGTAACCAAGAGTGCTACAAGGCCCATTTTCATGTACCAGTTCCTGTTCGAGTCTAGTTAAAAGTGGTGTTTTCGGGTTTTACCCCTATGTACATCTATGACAGAGCCACCTCTACCTACTCGTATCCAGACAGGGATGTATTTGCTTGGCAACCCCTTACTCAATACTTACCAAAATACCAGAAATATTTCCTATATTTAAACATTTATATAGGTTTCTTTCTAAAGTTTTCATATCCTAATTTCCACAAATAACTAAACCATCCTTTGATACCAACTATGGCATCCCGCCTTTTTATAACATAACTTTTCATTACATTTTACAAAACCGAGGATCTTTAATGTTTAGTGTATTGGAAACCAGGAACTTAAAACATGAAAAAATAAAACATCCTTCTTAAACACTTGAAAGTATTCTCCATATTTTCATCCTAGGTTCATTAATTCATCTCATAACCTGGGGACATACATCAAAAGAAAGGGTGAGAAGATGGCCCAGTAAGAGAAATAAGGGAAACATTTAACATGTGAACTTGAGATACATCAACAATGTCAGGAAAAAGAACTTTAAGGAATGAGAAAGAAATCATGAGGCATATCATAATAAAAATAACTTATTTCATAACTTGAATATGTGGCTACAAAATTTAACATTGACAATCATTTCTGTTTCACCAAGGTCCATCCCCAAGGTGTCATTAAAAATTACCAAGGTTATTCACCAAGGCGTCGTTAAAAATGGTCATCTCTAGACATTAAGTCTTTACCCAGTGCATTGGAGCGCTATCAGGGTGCACCCTCAAATTTTCCTTTTTTATCATGTGAGACACATATATCATCGTCAATCATTTCATAAACAACCCATATAGCATAAAATAAATGGGTTTCATTTCATAATCATAACGTTTTAAAAACTGCTTTAAAGATATGATCTTTATGTCACTTTAAACCCATGAAAAGGGAAAGCGGGTCTCATGTATGTAAATCCCAGAATTTAAAATAGAAAATTTTGGTATATATGTGAATACCCCATTAGAATAAAGAGCTTTGAGTATTCACTTAATAAAATAAAATAATTTGAGAATAAGAGAGAGACATTTTGAGACGGAAATTATGCAGCATAACGGCTATGTTACGAGGTTTTAGAAAACATTGAAAAGAGAGGGTACATGGGTCACCCACTCATAAATGATCCATAAAATAGTAGGGGAACAGAATATAAATGATTTAAGAACATGGTAATGAAATTTGAAAGATATAACACACGAAATGAAGAACATGAAAGGAAGACAAAAATAAGATTTCTCTTATGAAAATTCGGCATCCTAACGGCGTCACTTAAAACTTCAAAAAAAAGAATTGATGAGGTCAAATAGGGTCTCTAATCATATGAACATAAAATATCATTATGATAAATATATATATCATACCCCAACATAATAAAAAGGAACATGAAAGACTTGACATGAAAATAGATCTTGAAAATGAGAAGGGTGAAATAATCATTTAAAATTTGGCAGCCTAACGGCGCCACTTAAAACTTCAAAATACTGAATTGAAGAGATCAAATAGGGTCTCTCATCATATAAAAAAATGATCTGTATGATAGATATATAGATCATACCCCAACATAATAAAAAGGAACTTGAAAGACTTGACATGAAAGTAGAACTTTAAAGAAAATGAGAAAGGTGAAAGAATCCCTTAAAAATTCGGCAGCCTAACGGCGTCACTTAAACTTTCTTAAAATGAATTGATGAGGGCAAGAGGGGGTATCTCATAATATGAACATGAAAAGGGATGTAAGAGGAATATAAAAGATCATCCTCCAACATAAGATCATGGAGCATAAAATAAATGACATAAAAGAGATTACTTGAAAAGAAAGATGGAGGTAGGATCCCTTACCTTAAAATGTATCGCTTAAAACTCAAAGGTTGGGACCTTGAGGGATTGGGTGAACCTTGGGAGGACTCCTTGGGAGGACTCCTTGGGAGGTAATGAGACCAGAGCTTCATTGTGGGATAGTTGGGAGTGAAAACTAAAGGAGGAAAGGGTGGGTATTTATAAGGAAGGTGAGGTGATACTTTAATAATTTCAAGGGACACCTCACAAGTGGTTTTCTCAAAACCATGGGCTCTCCCATTGTATTTCCCATGGAGTTAGGCCACATTGGGCCCCCAATACAATAATTCATCACCTTTGGTCATCCAACCCTTAAAATATCTCATGACATCATCATGACACAGTTATGATGTCATTAAACATACTGAAACCCTAAAATTGCATTTTTACTATTCACTGAATATTCATCTTTCTCAGAAAAATCCCAAAATTTCACCTTAACCAAATATCAATGCTCTGATTACAAATATGAACACTATTTTATAAAAATATTTTTCAAAATATTTTTAATTTAATTTTTAAATAAATTCACTATTCACCGAAAATTCATTTTTTTCTGAAAAATCCCCAAAATTTACCATAACATAATATCGATGCTCTGAGTTCAAAAATAAATTCCATTTTATAAAATTAATTTCCTAAATATTTTTAATTTAATTTTTAATTAAAAAACACTATTCACCCGAAAAAACTAATACTTGACTAATAATTTATGAAACCGTTATTTACCCATTTTATTGAATCACATTACTTAATCAAGGTGCCTAGATTATATTAAAACTTTATTTAAGTGAGATTACTAATCCATTTGGTCGCATTACTAATCCTAAGCGTAAAATCACTATTCATAATTTATTATTCATCAAAAATTAATTTGATCTTATTAGACTCCAAATTCCTTACTGAACACTTTTGCAGAAGACCATTTTTTGAAAATCATTACACATCATTAATTATTTAAGGTTTACATAAATATTTTAAAATATCCTTTTTTTTCAAAATTTATCAATAAAATACAACCTAAAATTATCCGGACATTTGAAATTTCACAAACTTCACTAAAGGAAGAAATATCAATTTATTCATCCCAAAGGATTACAAAAAGAAGCTACGGTCTCGTCACATAGCCCCTTATAACACCAGCATATGACCTAAGTGTAAGGTGTGCTATGGTGAGAGAATCTAAGGGCGGCTCAGCCAACATCGCACGAGTAGTAATTTCTATCAGTTTGAAATTCTTGCGAAGGCGATTCCGTTCTAGATTCACATGATGAAGTTCGGCTTGGGTTTGGTCCAGAGCAAAGCCCAGTGGTGCTACCTCCTTCCCAAGTTCTGTTAGATGGGCTTCGATCAGCCCAAGACTACTGGATGAGGCCATCGAATCTTCTTTCTATATTAATTAACCAAGATAACTTGTATTTAGAGACAATAATCTAAATGTTTTGTTCCAGCGGTCATATTGACCAATGGTCATATAACAGTCAAAACCCAACGGTCTCATTTTAGTTATACTCATGTTATCAAATGAAATAAAATAACACACAAAATTAGGAAACAAGATTTATTCAAAATTTTGGGTCGTTACTATATTCCTCCCTCAAGAAATTGCATCCTCGGAATTTTTAAAATTGGGATTGGAAATTTCATTGAAAGTCCCACATCGGAAAAAGAGTCAGTAACATTATTACTTTAAAAGAAAGAAAGGGAAGTAAAAAGGTCACCCAAGTTAACCCATACTAGGATTTCATGTAGGAAAACATGGACATGGAGGAGAAAACAAAGGGTCACATTCTGAGGGAGTGTGATAGAAAACATGATTAGGATAAAGTTAACAACAAGAAAATCACAAACTTATGATGGGTTAAACTGTATTTGATTTCCCAGTGGGAAATGTTAACAGACAACGTTTTTGTTTTTTGTTCCTTTTCATAGTTTTGAGGAATTCATTTACTACATAGAATAAAACATAGGTAAATATACCTACCTTCAAGTAGAGTTTCATCCTTTAATAAATTTCTACCAAAACTAATCTTTTCTCCAAACGATGAGCATTCAAAACTACTTGGTCTCATCAAAGCACAAGAATCATATTCTATATAATCCACCAAATATTAACTATATATTTCTTCTATTATCCCAAAAAGAGAAAGGGTAAGATAAAACAACTCTTCAAAAAGAAAGAATCACATAGGAAGGGAAACTTCTTTAATTCTTCAAAATTCCACAGTACTACCCAAAGTTCATCATAGACCATTCCATAAATAACTATCCTTAAAATTCCTCAAAATAAACCAAACTAAGATTGAAACCCAATTATAAGAACAATCTCATAACATATTCTTCCAAGATAGACTTTATTGTTCATCTCCAAACAACATCAACCACTCTTATCATCTTATAACAAAAGTAACTAACCTAGTCACATTTTCCCCAAGATAGGTTAATCATTTCCATAAGTAACCTATATTACCATAAGTTTACCTTAAATTCATCTATTCTTCAAAATATAATTCAACCTTTACTCCCCAAATAAAATACCTTAGTAATCTATTTACCTCGATCAAATAGGGTTCTCCAAATAGTGAACGTCTTCCAAAATAATAATCATATTTTAATCCTCTAATCACCCCCTTTTTTTAAGAAGAAATGCTTCCCTACATCAACATGTGGTACATAACAATAGATGTTTTCCTTAATGATATAAAATCATCTTAATTAGTGACTCGATGATCTTAGAAAACATAAAATATATGCTCATAGAGCACGAACTAAAATACAACATGACATAGACAATTATTGCGAAGAAGTTACACGTACTTTAGTCATCATGATCCATCTCAGCATAGGACTTTCATTGTTCCCTTGTCCTCTAAGATTGTTGATGCTCATCATGTTTCTCAACCCTTCCCAGAGAGAATTGCCTTGGATAATGTCTAACTTCTCCATATTTACGACATTGAAAAGTATAAGGTACATTAGACCGAACCTTATCTCTATTCATCACATTATCCATTTTTCAAAGAAATTGGCTACTTTATGCCCTATCTTCCCACACTTAAAACATCTCCTGGTTCCTTTGTGACATTCTCCATGGTGCCTCTTCCCACACTTTTTGAAAAAAATAAATTGGGTCTTCTTTCCCTTATCAACTTATCAGATGAACATCCTTGAGACTTTGTC
Source organism: Viscum album (assembly GCA_963277665.1). Classification (NCBI taxonomy): domain Eukaryota; kingdom Viridiplantae; phylum Streptophyta; class Magnoliopsida; order Santalales; family Viscaceae; genus Viscum; species Viscum album. The sequence continues at coordinate 1,087,887,508 of OY728122.1, forward strand.
TTTTACTTCCTTGATGAATTTGGGCATTCAACTAGGTACCAATTATTAATTGTGATTTTTGATAGCTGGTTTGGCATAATCACAATATGTTCAACTTGATTTCTCATCATCTCTGTCACATTAATAGGGAAATCATCACATTTCCTATCACATTGGTTGTTGGGACATGTTCTTCCATTTCTCTCCATTAACTAAGAAAAGAAAGTATAATTATGGGCTTAAATACTTATCCAATAATCATTAAAATGAAACTTTAAGCATAGAAGGATAAACTTGTAGTAGGAAAGTATACCCTAACTTGTGATCCCCTAGGTTCCAATCTAGGTTATCCATGATCATATATTCTTATGTGAATATTTATTTTATTTTATCTTTGTTCCTTTAATAATGGTTTATACTAAGCTTATGAATTTACCAAAGCATATCCCTTGGGAGTTTCATAACCAAGAGTGCTACAAGGCCCATTGTCGTGTACCAGTTCCCGTTCGAGTCTAGCTCAAAGCGGTGTTTTTGGGTTTTACCCCTATGTACATCTATGCCAGTGCCACCTCTACCTGCTCGTATCCAGATAGGGATGTATTTTCTTGGCAACCCCTTACTCAATACTTACCAAAATACCAGGAATATTTCCAATATTTAAACATTTCTATAGGTTTCTTCCTAAAGTTTTCATATCCTAATTTCCACAAATAACTAAACCATCCTTTGATACCAACTATGGCGTCCCGCCTTTTTATAACATAACTTTTCATTACATTTTACAAAACCGAGGATCTTTAAGGTTTAGTGTCTTGGAAACTTGGAACTTAAAACATGAAAATATAAAACATCCTTCTTAAACACTTGAAAGGATTCTCCTTATGTTCATCCTAGGTTCATTACTGCATCTCATAACCAGGGGACCTACATCAAAAGAAAGGGTGAGCAGAAGGCCCAGTAAGAGAAATAAGGGAAACATTTAACATGTGAACTTGAGATACATCAACAATGTCATGAAAAAGAACTTTAAGGCATGAGAAAGAAATCATGAGGAATATCATAATAAAAATAACGTATTTCATAACTTGAAGATTTGGCTACAACATTTAACATTGACAATCATTTCCATTTCACCAAGGTCCATCCCCAAGGTGTTATTAAAAATTACCAAGGTTATTCACCAAGGCGTCATTAAAAATGGTCATCTCTAGAGATTAAGTCTTTACCCACTACATTGGAGCGCCCTTAGGGCACACCCTTAAATTTGCCTTTTTTATCATGTGAGCCACATATATCATCATCAATCATTTCATAAACAACCCATATAGCATAAAAGAAATGGGTTTCATTTCATAATCATAACATTTTAAAAACTGCTTTAAAGATATGATCTTTATGTCGCTTTAAACCCATGAAAAGGGAAAGCGGGTATCATGTATGTAAATCACAGAATATAAAATAGAACATTTTGGTATATATGTGAATACCCATTTAGAAGAAAGAGATTTGAGTATTCACTTAATAAAATAAATGAATTTGTGAATAAGAGAGAGACATCTTGAGATGGAAATTCTGCAGCATAACGGCTATGTTACGAGGTTTTAGAAAACATTGAATAGAGAGGGGACATGGTTCACCCAATCATAAATGATCCATAAAACAGTAGGGAAACAGAATATAAAGTATTTAAGAACATGGTAATGAAATTTTATATATATACCATATGAAATGAAGAACATGAAAGGAAGACAAAAATAAGATTTCTCTTATGAAAATTCGGCAGCCTAACGGCGTCACTTAAAACTTCAAAAAAAAAGAATTGATGAGGTAAAATAGGGACTCTCATCATATGAAAATAAAATACCAATATGATAGATATATAGATCATACCCCAACATAATAAAAAGGAATATGAAAGACTTGACATGAAAATAGAACTTGAAAATGAGAAGGGTGAAAGAATCCCTTAAAAATTCGGCAGCCTAACGGCGCCACTTAAAACTTCAAAAGACTGAATTGAAGAGATCAAATAGGGTCTATCAGCATATGAACATAAAAGATCAGTATGATAGATATAGATATCATACCCCAACATAATAAAAAGGAACTTGAAATACTTGACATGAAAGTAGAACTTTAAAGAAAATGAGAAGGGTGAAAGAATCCCTTAAAAATTCGGCAGCCTAACGGCATCACTTAAACCTTCTTAAAATGAATTGATGAGAGAAAGAGGGGGTATCTCATAATATGAACATGAAAAGGGAAGTAAGAGGAATATAAAAGATCATCCTCCAACATAAGAGCATGGATCATAAAAGAAATGACATAAAAGAGATTACTTGAAAAGAATGAGGGAGGTAGGATCCCTTACCTTAAAACGTATCTATTAAAACTCAAATGTTGGGACATTGAGGGCTTGGGGCACCTTGGGAGGTAGTGAGACCAGAGCTTTGTTGGGGGAGAGTTGGGAGTAAAAACTAAAGGAGGAAAGGGTGGGTATTTATAGGGAAGGTGAGGTGATACTTTAATAATTTCAAGGGACACCTCACAAGTGGTTTTCTCAAAACCATGGGCTCTTCCATGGTATTTCCCATGGAGTTAGGCCACATGGGGCCCCCAATACAATAAGTCATCACCTTTGGTCGGCCAACCCTTAAAATATCTCATGACATCATCATGACATAGTTATGATGTCATTAAACATACTGAAACCCTAAAACTGCATTTTTACTATTCACTAAAATTCAACTTCCTCAGAAAAACCCAAAATTTCACCTTAACCAAATATCGATGCTCTGATTACAAATATGAACTCTATTTTAAAAAAATAATTTTCTAAATATTTTTAATTTAATTTTTAAATAAATACACTATTTACCGAAAATTCATTTTTTTCAGAAAAATCCCCAAAATTTACCGTAACATAATATCGATGCTCTAAGTTCAAAAATAAAGTCCATTTTATAAAAATATTTTTCAAAATATTTTTAATTTAATTTTTAATTAAAAAACACTATTCACCTGAAAAAACTAATACTTGACTAATAATTTATGAAACCGTTATTTACCCATTTTATTGAGTCACATTACTTAATCAAGGTGCCTAGATTATATTAAAATTTTCTTTAAGTGAGATTAATAATCTATTTGGTCCCATTACTAATCCTAAGCGTAAAATCACTATTCATAATTTACTATTCATCAAAAATTAAGTTGATCTTATTAGACTCAAAATTCCTTACTGAACACTTTTGCAGAATACCATTTTTTGAAAATCATTACACATCATTAATTATTTAAGGTTTACATAAATATTTTAAAATATCATTTTTTTTCAAAATTCAACAATAAAATACATCCTAAAATTATCCTCACATTTGAAATTTCACAAACTTCACTAAAGGAAGAAATCTCAATTTATTCATCCCAAAAGATTACACAAAGAAGCTACGGTCTCATCACATAACCCCTTATAACACCAGCATATGACCTAAGTGTAAGGTGTGCTATGGTAAGAGAATCTAAGGGCGCCTTGGCCAACATCACACAAGTAGTAATTTCTATCAGTTTGAACTTCTCGCGAAGCCGATTCCATTCTAGCTTCACACAATGAAGTTCAGATTGGGTTTGGTCCAGAGCAAAGCCCAGTGGTGCTACCTCCTTCCCAAGTTCTGTTAGATGGGATTCGATCGGCCCAAGACTACTGGATGAGGCCATCGAATCTTCTTTCTATATTAATTAACCAAGATCACTTGTATTTAGAGACAATAATCGAAACGTTTAGTTCCAGCGGTCAGATTTACCAATGGTCATATAACAGTCAAAACCCAACGGTCTCATTTTAATTATACTCATGTTATCAAATGAAATAAAATAACACACAAAATTAGGAAACAATATTTATTCAAAATTTCAGGTTGTTACAATCTTCCCCCCTTAAGAAATTGCGTCCTCGCAATTTTTAAAATTGGGATTGGAAATTTCATTGAAAGTCCCACATCGGAAAAAGAGTCAGTAACACTATTACATTAAAAGAAAGAAAGGGAAGTAAAAAAGGTCACCCAAGTTAACTCATACTAGGATTCCATGTAGGAAAACATGGACATGGAAGAGAAAACAAAGGGTCACGTTCTAAGGGAGAGTGATAGAAAACATGATTAGGAGAAAGTTAACAACAAGAAAATCATAAACTTCTGATGGGTTAAACGGTATTTGATTTCCCAGTGGGAAATGTCAACAGACAAAGTTTTTTGTTTTTCATTCCTTTTCATAGTTTTGAGGAATACATTTACTAAATAAAATAAAACATAGGGAAATATACCTACCTTCAAGTAGAGTTTCATCCTTTAATAAGTTTCTACCAAAACTAATATTTTCTCCAAACGATGAGCATTCAAAACTACTTGGTCTCATCAAAGCACAAGAATCATCTTCTACATAATCCACCAAAGATTAACTATCTATTTCTTCAATTATCCCAAAAAGAGAAAGGGTAAGATAAAACAACTCTTCAAAAAGAAAGAATCCCATAGGAAGGGAAACTTCTTTAAATCTTCAAAATTCTACGGTACTACCCAAAGTTCATTATAGACCATTCCATAAATAACTATCCTTAAAATTCCTCAAAATAAACCAAACTAATATTGAAACCCAATTATAAGAACGATCTCATAACATAGTCTTCCAAGATAGACTTTATCGTTCATCTCCAAACAACATCAACCACTCTTATCATCTTATAACAAAAGTAACTAACCTAATCACATTTTCCCCAAGATAGGTTAATAATTTCCATAAGTAACCTATATTACCATAAGTTTACCTTAAATTCATCAATTATTCAAAATATAAGTCAGCCTTTACTCCCAAAAAAAATACCATAGTAATCTATTTACCTCGATCAAATAGGGTTCCCAAAATAGTGAATGTCTTCCAAAATAATAATCATATTTTAATCCTCTAATCACCCCTTTTCTTAAGAAGAACTGCTTCACTACATCAACATGTGGTACATAACAATAGATGTTTTCCTTAATGATATAAAATCATCTTAGGTAGTGACTCGATGATCTTATAAAACATAAAATATATGCTCATAGATCATGAACTAAAATACAACATGACATAGACAATTATTGCGAAGAAGTTACATGTACTTTAGTCATCATGATCCATATCATTATAGGACTTGCAATGTTCCCTTGTCCTCGAAGATTGTTGATGGTCATCATGTTTCTCATCCCTTCCTAGAGAGCATTACCTTGGATAATGTCTAACTTTTCCACATTTACGACATTGAAAAGTATAAAGTACATTAGACCAAACCTTATCTCTATTCATCACATTATCCATTTTTTAAAGCAATTGTCTACTTTATGCCCTATCTTCCCACACTTAAAACATCTCCTGGTTCCTTTGTGACATTCTCCATGGTGCCTCTTCCCACACTTTTTGCAAAAAAGAAATTGGGTCTTCTTTACCTTATCAACTTTATCAGATGAACATCCTTGAGACTTTGTCTTCTTCTTCCTTGATGAATTTGGGCATTCAACTAGGTACCAATTATTAATTGTGATTTTTGATAGCTGGTTTGGCATAATCACAATATGTTCAACTTGATCTCTCGTCATCTCTGTCACATTAATATGGAAATCGTCACATTTCCTATCACATTGGTTTTTGGGACATGTTCTTCCATTTCCCTCCATTAACTAAGAAAAGAAAGTTTATTAGGGGCTTAAATACTTAGCCAATAATCATTAAAAGGAAACTTTAATCATATAAGGATAAACTTGTAGAAGGAAGGTATACCCTAACTTGTGATCCCCTAGGTTCCAATCTAGGTTATACTTGATCATATATTCTTATGTGAATCTTTATTTTATTTTATCTTTGTTCCTTTAATAATGGTTCATATTAAGCTTATGAATTTACCAAAGCATATCCCCCGGGAGTGTCGTAACCAAGAGTGTTGCAAGGCCCATTGTCGTGTACTAGTTCCCGTTCGGGTCTAGCTCAAAGCGGTGTTTTTGGGTTTTACCCCTATGTACATATGTGCCAGAGCCACCTCTACCTGCTCGTATCCAAACAGGGATGTATTTTCTTAGAAACCCCTTACTCAATACTTACCAAAATACCAAGAATATTTCCTATATTTAAACATTTATATTGATTTCTTCCTAAAGTTTACATATCCTAATTTCCACAAATAACTAAACCATACTTTGATACCAACTATGGCATCCTGCCTTTTTATAACATAACTTTTCATTACATTTTAGAAAACCGAGGATCTTTAAAGTTTAGTGTCTTGGAAACCAGGAACTTAAAACATGAAAACATAAAACATCCTTCTTAAACACTTAAAAGGCTTCTCTTTATTTTCATCCTAGGTTCATTACAGTATCTCATAACCTGGGGACATACATCAAAAGAAAGGGTGAGCAGAAGGCCCAGTAAGAGAAATAAGGGAAACATTTAACATGTGAACTTGAGATACATCAACAATGTCATGAAAAAGAACTTTAGGCATGATAAAGAAATCATGAAGAATATCATAATAAAAATAACGTATTTCATAACTTGAAGATGTGGCTACATCATTTAACATTGAAAATCATTTCTGTTTCACCAAGGTCCATCCCAAAGGTGTCATTAAAAATTACCAAGGCTATCCATCAAGGCGTCGTTAAAAATGGTCATCTCTAGAGATTAAGTCTTTACCCAATGCATTGAAGCGCTATCAGGGCGCACCCTTAAATTTTACTTTGTTATCATGTGATCCACATATATAATCATCAATCATTTCATAAACAACCTATATAGCAAAAAATAAATGGGTTTTATTTCATAATCATAATGTTTTAAAAATTGCCTTAAAGATATGATCTGTATGTCACTTTGAACCCACGAAAAGGGAAAGCGGGTCTCATTTATGTAAATCCCGGGATTTAAAAAAGAACATTTTGGTATATATGTGAATACCTCTTTATAATAAAGAGCTTTGAGTATTCACTTAATAAAATAAAATAATGTGAGAATAAGAGAGAGACATTTTGAGACGGAAATTCTGCAACATAACGGCTATGTTACGAAGTTTTAGAAAACATTGAAAAGAGAGGGTACATGGGTCACCCACTCATAAATGATCCATAAAATAGTAGGGGAACAGAATATAAAGGATTTGAGAACATGGTAATGAAATTTGAAAGATATACCATATGAAATGAATAACATTAAAGGAAGACAAATATAAGATTTCTCTTATGAAAATTCGGCAGCCTAACGGTGTCACTTAAAACTTCAAAAAAAAGAATTGATGAGGTCAAATAGGGTCTCTCATAATATGAACATAAAAGATAAGTATGATAGATATATAGATCATACCCCAACATAATAAAAAGGAACATGAAATACTTGACATGAAAATATATCTTGAAAATGAGAAGGGTGAAAGAATCTCTTAAAAATTCGACAGCCTAACGGCGCCACTTAAAACTTCAAAATACTGAATTGAAGAGATAAAATAGGGTATATCATCATATGAACATAAAAGATCAGTATGATAGATATAGATATCATACCCCAACATAATAAAAAGGAACTTGAAAGACTTGACATGAAAGTAGAACTTTAAAGAAAATGAGAAAGGTGAAAGAATCCCTTAAAAATTTGGCAGCCTAACGGCATCACTTAAACTTTCTTAAAATTAATTGATGAGAGAAAGAGGGGGTATCTCATAATATGAACATGAAAAGGGAAGTAATATGAATTTAAAATATCATCCTCCAACATAATAGCATGGAGCATAAAAGAACTGACATAAAAGAGATTACTTGAAAAGAAAGAGGGAGGTAAGATCCCTTACCTTAAAACGTATCTCTTAAAACTCAAAAGTTGGGACCTTGAGGGCTTGGGGGAACCTTGGGAGGACTCCTTTGGAAGTAATGATACCAGAGCTTCGTTGGGGGAGAGTTGGGAGTGAAAACTAAAGGAGGAAAGGGTGGGTATTTATAGGGAAGGTGAGGTGATACTTTAATAATTTCAAGGGACACCTCACAAGTGGTTTTCTCAAAACCATGGGCTCTCCCATGGTATTTCCCATGGAGTTAGGCTAAATGGGGCCCCCAATACAATAATTCATCACCTATGGTCGGAAAACCCTTAAAATATCTCATGGCATCATCATGACACAGTTATGATGTCATTAAACATACCAAAACCCTAAAACTGCATTTTTACTATTCATTGAAAATTCATCTTTCTCAGAAAAATCCCAAAATTTCACCTTAACCAAATATCGATGTTCTGATTACAAATATGAACTCTATTTTATAAAAATATTTTTCTAAATATTTTTAATTTAATTTTTAAATAAATACACTATTCACCAAAAATTTATTTTTTTCAGAAAAATCTCCAAAATTTACCATAACATAATATCGATGCTCTGAGTTCAAAAATAAAGTCCATTTTATAAAAATAATTTTCTAAATATTTTTAATTTAATTTTTAATTAAAAAACACTATTCACCCAAAAAAAACTAATACTTGACTAATAATTTATGAAACCGTTATTTACCCATTTTATTGAATCACATTACTTAATCAAGGTGCCTAGATTATATTAAAACTTTCTTTAAGTGATATTACTAATCCATTTGGTCACATTACTAATCCTAAGCGTAAAATCACTATTCATAATTTACTATTCATCAAAAATTAAGTTGATCTTACTAGACTACAAATTCCTTACTGAACACTTTTGCAGAAGACCATTTTTTGAAAATCATTACACATCATTAATTATTTAAGGTTTACATAAATATTTTAAAATATCCTTTTTTTTCAAAATTCATCAATAAAATACATCCTAAAATTATCCAGACATTTGAAATTTCACAAACTTCACTAAAGGAAGAAATCTCAATTTATTCATCCCAAAGTATTACACAAAGAAGCTACGGTCTCGTCACATAGCCCCTTATAACACCAGCATATGACCTAAGTGTAAGGTGTGCTATGGTGAGAGAATCTAAGGGTGGATCGGCCAACATCGCACGAGTAGTAATTTCTATCAGTTTGAACTTATCACAAAGGTGATTCTGTTCTAGCTTCACACGATGAATTTCAGCTTGGGTTTGGTTCAGAGCAAAGCCCAGTGGTGCTACCTCCTTCCCAAGTTCTGTTAGATGGGCTTTGATCTTCCCAAGACTACTGGATGAGTCCATCGAATCTTCTTTCTATATTAATTAACTAAGATCACTTGTATTTAGAGACAATAATCGAAACGTTTAGTTCCAGCGGTCATATTGACCAATGGTCATATAACAGTCAAAACCCAATGGTCTCGTTTTAATTATACTAATGTTATCAAATGAAATAAAATAACACACAAAATTAGGAAACAAGATTTATTCAAAATTTCGGGTCGTTACAACAGGTGCCATCCACTCTTTTATATCGCTGTCGTTGGTATGGGAGTTGGAGCTTCCAGTAAAGGCGCTGACACCTGCACTTAGCCTCGAGGTTCCTACTGCCTCGTTAGTGACCTTTATCTGTAGACGGTGCGAACTGTCGTTTGAAGGAGGTAGTTTCATGTGGTACCTGCTCATCATCACAATGGAACCTTACAACGTTATCCTAGGCATGGATTGGGTTTCTATGGTTCACACCCAGATCGACTGTCATCACAGACGAGTCAGAGGCGTGTTTTCTGATGGGACGGGGTTCACCATTCTTGGTGAATGAGACCTTGTGGCAGAGCATATGGGTACTCTGAGCAGGAGACCCCAAACTTTTTTGCACCAGCTAGTGAGCATGGCTCTTGGAGCAGCAGATGTTATAGGCACCTGGATCCCTATCGTTGTAGGGGACTACATGGACATCTTTCCCGAGGATATTCTGGGACTACCTCCAAGGCGAGATATGGAGTTCGGTATCAACTTGTAGCCAGGGACTACACTGATATCTTGTACAGCATATCGGATGGCACCCACAGAGCTTCAGGAGATACGACTTCAGTTGTATTACCTTCGTGATAAAGGATTCATCTGGCCCAGTGTGTCCCCCTAGGCAGCTCCAGTCCTCTTTGTGAAGAAGACGTATGGGAGCCTATGACTTTTTATAGATTATCATCGCCTGAATCAGGCCACGATAAATAACAAGTACCCTTTGCCGAGGATCGACGACCTCTTTGACCAGTTGCGAGGTGTGAAGTGGTTCTCGAAGATCGATCTTCGATTTGGCTACCACCAGTTGCGGGTTCATAAGGTTGATATCCCGAAGCTGTCCTTCCATTGTCGATATGGGAACTATGAGTTTTTAGTGATTCCCTTTGGCATTACGAATGCCCCATCTGTCTTCATGGCTTTGATGAACCCGATTTTCCAGTCGTACTTGGACTGATTTGTGGTTGTCTTTATTGACGACATACTCATTTACTCAGAAACAGAGGAGGATACAGAGCATTTAAGGATGGTCCTAGACTTACTTCGAGACCACCAGCTGTACAGGAAGCTCTCGAAGTGCTAGTTCTGGATTCATGAGGTTCACTTTTTTGGGCACGTCATTATGGAACATGGATTTTCTGTGGATCCCGCAAAGATAGAGGCAGTGCTTGCTTGGGAGCCACCCAAGAATGCATCTGAGGTGCGGAGTTTCCTTGGTTTGGCAGTGTACTACAGGAGGTTCATGGAGGAATTCTCCAGGATTGTTTCCCCTTTGACTGCATTGACGTGTAAGGGACGACAGTTTACCTAGATTGATCAGTTCCAGAAGGCCTTCAAGGAGTTGAGGCAGAGGCTGACTAGTGCTTCGGTGTTGAGGTTGCCAGAGGAGGGAATTTAGTTCATCGTATATTGTGATGCTTCGGGAGCTGGTCTCGGGTGCGTGCTGATGAAACAACGTGCAATGATTGTGTATGGGTCAAGGAAGTTGAGGCCCCATGAGCATAATTATGTGACTCACGATTTGGAGCTAGTAGTGGTGGTCTTTAACTTGAGGCTATGGAGACACTACCTTCTGGGTAAGCGTTTTGTGGTTTACTCAAACCACCAGAGCCTCAAGTATATATTCACTCAGAGGGGTTTGAATCTGAGGCAAAGGCGCTGGCTGGAGTTTCTGCAGGACTATGATTTTGAGATAGTCTACACTCCAGGGAAGGGCAACGTAGTAGCAGATGCCCTTAGCAGGAAGTCACAGGATCGTTTAGTGCGGGAAGCTTCAGAACATTTGGCTTCCCTACGGCTTACCTTGGTGGAGCAGGAGGGTACGGCTTTTCTGCAGTTGATGGTGTTGACTCCTTCACTCCTTGAGCATGTGAGAGAGTCGCAGCTGGGGGATGTCAACAGCGAGGTACTACGTGATCAGATATTAACGGGCGATGCACCTGGTGGGTATTTTGAAGGAGGTAATCACGAGATCTTGTTCCAGGGGAGAGATGTAGTACTAGCGGAGATGCGGGAGGAGGTGATGCGGGAGTTCCACACTTCTCCATTTATTGTACGTCCCGGTGTGGGGAAGATGTACAGAGACCTTCAGCGGCAGTTTTAGTGGTCTAGCATGGAGTGGAGCGTAGCTGAGTTTGTTTCTCGGTGTCTTACCTATCAGCAGGTGAATGCAGACAACTAGGTTCTGGCAGGGTTGTTGCATCCCCTTGATATCCCGGAGTGGAAGTGGGATGGCATATCTATGGACTTCGTCATAGGGATTCCACGAACAGTGAAGGGCCATGACTCCATTTGGGTGATAGTGGACCGATTCATGAAGTCGGTGCACTTCCTTGCTATCAGGGAGCAGAGCTCGGTAGAGAGTCTGGGGAAGTTATATGTTCGGGAGATCATTCTCCTTCATGGAGTACCCTCGACAATCGTCTCCGACCGTGACACGCGGTTTACGTCACAATTATGGAGAGGCCTACAGGAGTCATTCGGGAATCAGTTGCAGATGAGTATAGCTTCCCCCCCCCCCCAGACTGACGGGAAGACCAAGTGCACTATCTAGGTGTTGAAGCATATGTTCAGGGCGTGCGTGTTAGACTTTGGTCGGAGCTGGTAGGATCACTTTCCATTGGTAGAGTTTTCGTATAACAATATTTACCACTCTATTTTTGGCATGGAACCTTTTTAGGCCCTCTATGGGAGACCCTGTAGGTCACCGTTGTGTTGGACGAAGGTTGGGGAGACCTCCCTCGTGGGCCCAAAGTTGGTGCAGGCGAAGATGGAGAAGGTGCAGGTCATCCGTGAGTGAATGAGGATGGATCAGAGTAGATATAAGTTCTACGTAGATCATCATCGCAGGCCCATGGAGTTTGAGCAGGGGGACCATGTCTTTTTGACTGTCTCCCCATGGCGGGGTACTGGGAGGTTCGGTCGAGGAGGCAAGTTGTCCCCGAGGTTCATCGGGCCCTTTGAGATCATGAGCAGGGTCGGTGAGGTGGCCTACCATCTTTCCCTACCCCCATAGCTAGAGAGGTTGCATGACGTCTTCCACGTGTCACATCTGAGGAAATACGTGTACGACCCCATGAATTTTTTTGACTGGGGAGAGATGTACATTGAGGATGGAGCCACCTTTGCGGAGCACCTGGTGGAGATTGAGGACAGGCAGGATTGGACACTGCATGGATGGACTATCCCTTTGGTTCGTGTGTTGTGGCAGCACAGGAGGGTACAGGAGAGCACCTGGGAATGGGAGATCCAGATGCGGGCTCAGTACCCCAATTTTTTCTTGTAGTTTTGTTTTTTGGGGATAAAAAACTTGAAGGAGGGAATGATGTAAAAACCTGGGTTTTGAGCCTGTAAGACTTTGAAATTTTCTTAATGTTATTCCAGAGCAGGGCGTTCAGATGGCATGTGATTCTGAGCCCTGGTGTGGCCGGAATTAAATTTTTGGTGCGTTCATACTAGGCACGCTAAATAAACATAATAACTCCAAAATGGTTTCCCTGATGGTAAAACAGAGGGCACCATTGAGTTCTGAATGTGTCGTTTACCCTAGGAGGGGTATAACTTTCGTGGGCGCGGCCCTTCTGTGAAAAACGCCACCAGGGGCGTTTTCTTAATTTAGAGGCATCAGGCATGGACTTTAAAACTTTTGAATAGAGGATTGGATTAAAATTCTGAGACCTCTGTTTTCCACAAAATGTGTTTTTTACCCTAGGGGCGGCTTAACCTCGACCCTGCTGAAAGTTTGGGTATAGGGTCTACGGGCGGGGGGTTTAAGTGTTTTTCTATTTAAACACCACCCCCACCCCCTTCTCCCCCTTTCTCTCTCTTTGGAGGTTTCCTCTCGATGTGATCCTCCCCTTTCCTCCACCTCTTCGATGAGGCACGGAAACTCCGGCGAACCGTTGGTGAAGAGTCGGGCTACACCCATCGAGGTAGGCTTGCGTTTTTGTCATTTTAATTCGCACAACCCCCCTTTGAATACAATTATTCACATAGAAATATTGTCCAATCGTCGAGATAAGCCCATAATTTTGTAGATTATGATTTGAGCTTCCCAACGGTCCTTTAGGATTTAATTTTCAAGTCCCGGGGTGTCCGGGGCAGCCCCAAGAACTTTTCTGGCCGTTCATCTTTTTCTGGTGGTCGGCGCAGCGGTCCGGTGGCTTTCGGGTGGCAGTGGTGCGGTTCTGGGATAGCAGAATGGCAACGGACCGAGGTGGAACGGTGGAGATCCAGGTGGTGGCTCCCGGCGGTGGCTCCAGGTGGCTCCAGGCGGCGGGCGAGGTCAACGGCGCCAGGAGCGACGAGGCGGGGTCGCGGCGCGCGACCCCGTGCAGGGACTGAGACCCGTCGAAGTCGGGTCTCCGCACAAGACCGTGACCGGCCACAAGGTCCGTTAGGTGTTTCATGGACCCAGGGTCCACATCCGGGCCACGAGGTTGAGCCGCGGCCCAACACTGCGAGCCGGTCCGGCCGGCGCGGGCCGGCCCAGACCTGGCTGGTCCAGCCCAAGGGGTTTATCCCCTCTGACTTCGGACACCCGTAATTTTCGCTATGGGTTTCCATTTTGCATGACTTCTATGAAAGTGAAATCATTGGCTCTAGACAAAGCTTTAGGATGGTCTCAAGGATTTTTAATTCCTAAGACGAGGGCCTCAGTGGCGCGACACGCCCATTTAAGTGGATTGGGGTTTTTCTGGGGGTTCTTGATTTGGATGGCGCAGACACATTCGATATTCGATTTGAGTGTCTTCAGTGGCATTGAAACCCTAGCGTCGAGGCGGAGTTTTTTAGTATAGTTTCGGATTTGGAATTCGGAGTTGAGACGTGGGCCCTATGGGCCATCTTTTAAGCGACGTGTAGTGTTTTGCGACGTTTTCGTCAGGCGTCCGTTCAGGGCGGATGAATTGTCATTTTGACATTTTTTTCTGAGGCCATCACAATGGTGCAGTCCACCCGAACTCTTTTGGAACCGATATTGGGCCCCACGAGACACCGTGTGGGCCTAAAGCAGTGGTGAACATCTTTTCCACCGGGGGTCCATTCCAGGCGAATAAGTAGTCTATCTTGCGTGGTTTTCCACGAGGATTGCAATGGTGTGATCTGTTGGGGCGTGCGGAGCCTCATTCAAGATCTTATTAAATGTGGAAATATGAAAGGGCGTTGGTCGGAGGTCTCTTTGATGCACTCCGACCCAACGCACGGTCGCGATGTTAGCGACCCCCAATGATAGCACGGGCAGTGCAGAGCTATCGGACTTGTCCCGAGTTTACCCTCCAGCTGGGCTGGGTGGTGGGTTACCCAATGACGTATTAGGGTTTACCCTCCAGTGGGGCTGGGCAGTGGGTTACCCATAGAACTATCAAGTTTTACCCTCCAGTCGGGCTGGGTAGTGGGTTCCCCGTTCACTTACTAGGGTTTACCCTCCAGCGGGGTTGAGAAGTTGGTTACCCAATGACTTTTAGGGTTTACCCTCCAGTGGGGCTGGGTAGTGGGTTACCCGTTGACCTGTCAGGGGTTTACACTCCAGTGGGGCTGGGTAGTGGGTTACCCGATGACCTCTAGGGGTCTACCCTCCAGCTGGGATGGGCAGTGGGTTACCCGTTGACTTCTTTTAGACTCAGACCTTTCTACAGGGCTAGTTAGTGACTTTTTCTCCGTGACTAATGAAGTGGGATCCTTGGTTATACAGATCGGAAATGTGATATATTTTATGTGACCTTAGGACATACGAGGATGAGGGACACTTTTCCCACCAAGATGTGTCCTTGCGACATGGCCTAAAAGTCGTGCGGGCGAGTCAGTGCTTCCCAAAATGGATAGTATTGAGGTGCAGTGTTTGAGCCCCTTTGACTTGTACCTCCTAGGTTGACGTATGGGACATTTGGGTTCAGTGTTGGATATCCCTAGAACTGTTGGTGACTCTTACTGGGCTGATCTTGGAGATGGATATCCCCTTACACACTCGTTCGGGTTCCTTGTTGAGCATATATACATTTACACCTGACTTCTGTTCCCACTCCTTGGGTTCAATTACTCTCCTTCTAGGAGGGGCGAAGACGCGTGGGGTATGCCACGTGCTTTCTATGTTTAGCTCCTTTTGGTTGGACGAGTCCACTCTCTAACTATAGGTAGCGAAGACTTGATGAGAAGTTCATCTTTTCACCATTCCTAGTTCCTTGCGTTTGGATGAGTTTACTTCCTTCCTCTTGTTGGGTTAAGCTGCACTCCTTACTATACTCTTTTACTATTTTGGTTCTGTCTACTGCTCACCTCTTTAGTGCCTCCTTTGTTTCTCCATCGAGCTTTCAGGGAATCCTACTAATTATCTTTATACTCACCCCTGCTTGGGCTTTGCCCGTACCTGGTGTGCCCTTTCAGATGACGGATAGGTCGATCGTGACTACAGAGGAGCATAGAAGTCACAGGAGCTCAGACAGCGTGTCTTGGTCGTGCTAGAGTTTTCAGGTGGGGATCTATCTATTTTTTTTGCTTTTGTTACCTATTGTCAAGTTTTGTCACCTTTGTGGTTGGGCACGTGTTTTTACCTTTTTACTATTCAGTTTACTTGTCAGTACTTTCAGCACTTTACTTGCTCTTTTTAGTGGTTGATGCATGACTGTGGTTGGGTTATAGCTGTTTGTCCTGTGGTTTTCGTTTTACTCTGAACTTCTGCATTGAGTGGGTTGTGTGTGTGTGTATAGGTACTTAGGTGAAGGCCTCCCTGAGATTGTTACGCCTTCGGTGTTGGTCACCAGCCTCTGGCCTATGGAGGCAGGGTTGAGGTAATTGCGGTTCAGGACCGGTAGGGTCGGGTCGTGACAATTGAGCTTCCTAGTGATGCCAGATAAGTTCCCAGTAATCAATCATATGGAATAAATGCACCTTAATATCCTCATAAATTGTGGAAAAAATTTATATACCCTTGGATACCCGTAAAAATTATATATTTCACTTTTATGGTAAATTATATCCCTAAAGAGAATAATAATAATATAAGGATGGATCATGTGTCACACTCACCTATAATTTTTTCCTGAAATTCACTTTCCCTACTGAAGGAAGATCTTGATACTGGATTATCTTTAATAGTTAAAGGAAGTAGGAGGGAACATTCTTGTAAATGTGTCCTAGAATATGATAGGAAATCATATAATATCCTCACCCATTCACAGTCTAAGTAAAAAAATTACAAAAGGAAATTTTTGTGTCTTACAATAGATAAGGTGGTGAAGTCGATGAAGACCTATTCTATAGAAAATAATTTTAATGTATATCTAATTTTAAAAGGTTATTGGGATATAGTGTCCCACTAAATATGAATATATTAAGAGGTAGGTGAGTATGAATTCATATAAAATTCTCATCGTCTTATTATCTAAACCTAAAGAACAATACTTCCAAGAATTTTCTAATAAGATGGGATTTCACTATTACTTGAATTCCACCATCAACTACCATATTTGGATATTTTGGAGGGAGATAGTTATGTTAGAGCTTAAACCAGTTATAGAACAATTTATTACTCTTTGGGATCTATGGATAGATTATGAATTTTTCTTGACTACTATGTATTCCCACTATGATGTGTTGAAAAGGTATCATCTATGAATTGACTTTTCTCACTTTTCTCATGGATAAATCACCTGGTTTGTGTGAGGGGATAATAATACTATATTTTATCATTCTAAAAAGGGAAGGTTTAGACCTTTTAGAAGGTATATGGATGATTTTAATGGAATCATGTACAATAAACAACTAATGAACATGAGCTTTATAGGTGAATCCTTGACCTAGTGAAATTATCATAATGTTTATAGATTCCTGAGGCTCTAGTTTGATAGATTATTATATACCATTCAAGGGATGGATTATTTTAGTAGTCTTATGGTTACTGACCTACCCTGAGGATTATCAAACCACTCATTAATTATTCTAGATCTGGAGAATATGTCCTGCAAGAAATGAAGTTTCATATACACCAATAAATAGACCAAATAGGTTGTTCTTCTACATGTGATTATCTTTTCAAAGAATAAAAAGGCCAGTGTCCCTCATATGTCATGCCTTCAAGGGAAACTAAAAAACCTTAAGTAGGTGGTCTTGAGGTGGTGTGAGGACTTTAAATAGCATTTTTTAAGTAGTTGAAACCTTATCCAATGACAATGAGACACTAGAAAAAACCTTACTGGTGGAATGGAACTTGTAGGTTTATAATGAAATAGCCATGAAATAATATCGAATGAATTAAATTATTATAATGGGATAGATCGAGGTCATAGAGAGATCTAGGGAATTATAGATACAAGAAAATAATAATAATAGACTTATTTTTATGTATGAATTAAATAATAATAATACATTGGTAGACATACCTTGTCAAAGGAAGATTGATCAATTAAATCATATGTTGACACACTTTGTGGCCTAGTTGTTAGGAAATTTTCATGTATTCTCACTAACCTTATTTCTGATTATTATTTGTGCAGTTGATCTGTATAAGGGTAGGAATTTGTTAATAATATTATGGATAGAGTCCAAGAGAATCATAATTCCTCTATCACTTGACTTCTGGAAGAAAGAAGATCTAGAAATCTATCAAGGGGATGGGTGTGTAAAGTGAACCTAAACCCAATGGATTTCCAAGTTATTATTTACCTATTTTCATGGGATATAATAAAGGGGGTTTTCCTTAGTGTTATGATATATTTTTATAGGGGTTTCTTTTTTCCAAAATCTATGGCAGCTACTTCTCTAGTCCATATAGATACAACACTCAAACCTCTTCCAACACTTCTGGATAATTAACCTTTTCAATTTTTTATACACGATCATTGAAACTATAGATAATAGTAGGTTAATTCCTCTCCTACCATCTATTACATATGTGAAGTGGCATGGATTTATAAATGGGATATATATTTTGGGGAAAATTGGTCTAGCCCAATAAATGATGGAAAAGTTGGATCTGAATGTCTTAGAAGCTAATGTAATGATTAAAATTTACATAAAGAAAGTATTCAATAATATGGGATGGGGATTCATTTTACTATCTTTATAGAAGATGAGATTTTCTAATTATTCATATGACATACCATTTCACTATTTCTCTTCTCTATGGATGTTCATTTCCCCTCTGGGAAGAATATTTTATTTCATCATATTAGTTTCAGGGATCCAATAAGGGGACCCACTATCACTGGCACTTTTTATAATTTCCCAGGTTTCTATAAGAATAAACATGAATTTTTTCATGTAAGAGGGGAATTTCAGTCGGTATGTAGCCAGGTATGGGACTCCAAGAATCTCTCACCTATTATTTATGGATTATTTTTTGGTTTCCATCAATGAAAATAGAAATATGTAACCAACATCATGATACAATTCAGTTCATATGAACTCTAGAGTGTCCAATCCATAATATTGATAAAATTTATTTCTTGGTTTATAATTAAATTACCACCAAGTGGAAGTAATATCTAGATATATGACAAGGAATCATGAATAAGGAATCCCCTTTGACATCCTAAGGGCTCCGCAGATCCATGGGTAGGTGAGTATTCATTAATTTAGTGTAATTATGTCTACAATATCTAATAGGATCAAAAATTATAAGAATAAATTATTATATTTTAGTGGAAATATTACTTTGATCAAAAAAAATCTATAATTCATTTTTATCCATGTCTTATCTTTAGTGGAAGTTCCTACTGTATTCATCCATAGGTTAAAGAGTATCATTTCAAAACAATCATCAGGATTGTGGTGGTAATAAATAGTTTTATTGGGTTTTTTGGAGAACATTAACACTTCTAATAGATTGGGGAATTCTCAATTTCCTTTAATGGTTAATAATATGAAATCTATTTAATCTAAAGCAGAATGGGACTCTTTGTATTTAACTTAATTGTGGCCACACTAAATTTAATCTAAACATGGTAATTTCTAGGAGGTAGTAATAGGGAATAAATCTTATTCAACTTCTATGATTTGTAAAAAAAATCATATATCCTTCCTTACATTCTTGATCAGGTAAGATGGGTGTTGGGTAATGGGGGTGTCTCATTATGGAAGCACTAGTGGGTGTGACCACATCATTTTTTATAGGGTGCTTAGTCCCTAACATCACTCTTAAAGAGTTATCAGTTTATCTAGAATTTATGAATTAATTTCTATACTAGAACCAATTACTTCAATAAAATGATATTGTTATGATATATACTTGGATCAAAAATCTTATACTCCTTCACCCAATGGAAATTTCTCTTCATTAGTTTTTTATTTATATAATAACTTCCTGAATCCTAAGTTACAATGGGGTAACACATATGGTACAAGTTGATCCCCAAAAAAATAATCTTTATCATTTGATGGGTTATAATAAATGAATGACCATGTGATGTTATAGTCAAAATGAGGTAAATATACATTTCCTATAAATTAAAGTATTTTATATCATTGGAAGTGGGGATTACAGATTAAGTATTTGTTAAAGGCATGTATGTAACTATAATGTAGAGTTAATTTGGAAACATTATGAATATTCTTGTTGTAAAGGATTCTTTTGAGACACTACTAAATTCTTAGCTCATTTGTAGGATGTACCAACATGTGGATTTCATGTTTCAATTCATATTAGTTTTTTAATTCTGGATAATTTATACAAGTTTCAAATAATTGGACCACGTGGCTATGAAAATATCCCTAGTGTATTCCCTTTATATCTTCCTCACTCTAGTTCAGGATATTATGGATGGTATCAAGGTTGAAGTCTTAGGAAATTTTTTTCACTAGATTCGAATGGATGTCCTATGAATACAACACAGCATGATAAGAAAATATAGAGTAAGGTGGGTCTATTGATAATTGCTTCTCTCTGAGTATAAAATCAACATGGATGGTTTATCTTGCAGCTAATATATGGTTAGGGGATATGCAGGATATTCAGGGTTCAATTACTCTAGACTTTTTTGGCCACTTTTTACATGGAACCTCTATCCAAGCTAAGGAATATCATATACAAATTTTTATAGAAATATTCTAATATATTTATATTACAATTGTGTGTGTTGAACTTTATAGAGAATTCATTATTAAACTTTTGGAAGACTAGGAATTGAAAAATTGGTCAAGCTTATTCTTGTAAGGTCTAAGGGGGTAAAGCTATCACTCAAATCCAAATAAAATTTAACATATTGGTAGAATTCCTAAGATTACATGGTTTGTTGAAAAGAGATATGGATGTATTTTTATTACATGGAAGTCTACCTTTAGCATGGAAATGTTTCACTTATGATGATGATATGGATCTATATTTTTTCCATCCACCATGATTTTTTATCATTTTGGTTAATTTTTTCTTCCTTTATTTTACCCATTTTGATTTAAATGATTATTTATTATATATATAAAAACATGATCCATATTTTCTTCCATGTTTTCACTTTGTAAGTTGGGTCTACTAGAAGAAGTAGAAAGGGATAGAGAGTCTATCATAGGAATTTTAATAGATTCCCTCTCTATTAGATCAATGATTCTTAATTTTATAACTATTTCTATTAGATTTATTTTTACCATTGGATAAAACCCAATGATTTGATCCAAACTATAACTGGTCATATTCTAGACTCATGTTAAATAAAAACAAATCAAATAAAATAAAAAAATGAACATTGGATTATTTCTTTAGAAACAGTTCTAGGTTTATGAAGATCTTATTGTAGATCTCTTATTAAAAAAATTATAAACCCAAGTAAATATAGTGAATAGTGGGACTTAGGTTGCCTCTAGTAAGGAGGGTGTTTTGTGTGTTCTTTTCTAATGTTTTGTGGATTTGATGTGTGTGAAGAATGAAATTAAATAGGTGTTTGAATGCAATGATAAAATAAATGGTCTAAACTTGGATAATCCCCTCACTTACTTGTTCAATAAAAATTTAAATTTAACTCTTATACTCTCCCTATATATTTAATCAATTAAATCCTCAACTGATCACCCTCACCTGGAAGTTTCATCCCGAATATTGAAATGAAATAACAACTACACTCTTGATTCCAGCCTTATCAAGTTATTGCATATTCTCAATCACTCCCTAATTAACCCAATGCTTACTATTATAGGTATTAAAGAAGTTATAGTAGACTATGTGTGGAAACCAATAAATAATTGAAGAGGAATTTAAATGAAAATATTAAATTAAACCTCCTATTATCTAACAAATAAAAAACTTCTAGAGAAATAAATAAATATGGAATTATTAATTAAAATAGAAATTCATTAACATGGTTCGAGAGATTCTCCTTATATCAAACACTAATGGCCTATTGTTCCATCACATAAGAGATTATATAAATGAAAGAAAGAATAAATATACAATAGAATAAAAAAATTCTAACTCAATGTATAGATCTACTTCCCCCTCATAAAAGAACAATCATCCCCTTTATAGAATGATCTAGGTCTCCTTAAACTCTTTTAGTATCCACAATACTAATATGAGTATCATGGTCTCCTTATTCCTTGATGGATCCTCTTGAATACATAATTCTCCTGGTTTTTAGTGCCCATATTACATTTCTTCAGTGGCTTCCACATGTCTCAGTTGAAGGTTTCAATTCCCAAAATATTCTCTTCTCTAGAATCCTCACCTAAAATAAAAAACATATTCCTTTATCCAAGTAATTGAAGGATATGAATTAAAAAATTTAGAATCCTAAATCAAGTACTAAGATGAAGGGACTTTATAAAAAAGTAATTCAAAATTTCATGTCCAAGAAATATGGACTTTCAACACACATGATAGAGTTTATTAAGGAGAATAAAGTTCTAAAACAAGTTGAGATTGACTTAAACAAATACATTATGAGAATTTGTTAAAAATAAAGGCCTAAATAAATTTAATCAAATAACTAGAACATGAGAGATAATAAAAATGACCATAGATAAGAAGATAAAAACTAGTATTATCCTCTCAAAACACAACTTGGAGAGAGAGAAAATTTTTGGAAAGGAGGATAGTTCAAGGTTTGTAACATCCCTTCTCGACTCACTACGAATAGTAACCAGGCTGGTGATTTTTCATTACCATAAGACTACCTCTATTTATTCCATAGGATGATGAATTTCAGTGGGGGACTATGATAGTACCGTGGGGAGACTCTACCCCTATATTAGAGTGAAAAAAATAAATTATCTAAACAATAATTAATGAAATTTAGAACATACTAAAATACAAGACTGATCACCTAGTGGGATGATCACATATAAAAAATAACCAACAAAATAAAATAAAAATTGTCCCTACTTCTTCATCGATCTATGCCACATCCTATCCTCTAGTCACACTCATACTACTTTAGCTCAACCATGCAAAAATACCAGACTCAGCACAACCTAAACCTATAATAAGTGAGGGCTTCTCGGGTACCCAAGTGGAATGGTGGCATAAGCGGGGTTTGAGTATAAAACTCAATAGATCACCAGAAACATGGTCTCATACAAACCAAAATATGTTTCTATATGTATATATGGTGTACTCATATAAATAAATAACTTCTAAAATTAAATAAATAAAAAATCACCATTATTCCTTAGGTATGCGACCTTGATCGAACATATATACATTGGCCAATCCTGAGGTATCTATGAGCATGTCACATTAGCCATTCCAAACACACAAGATTCACATCTATATAATCCCCAACTATATCCTCATGAATCTGGGGACCTATCCCACAGTAGTCCAAACATCCAAGATCCAAATACATGGTATCTCCAAATCTGTTAATCAAGTTAAAATAATATCCAATAGTATGTTATCTATAGATCCATGGAAACACAACTATAAATCCTAATCCTAATTCATGGTTTCATAACCAAATTTTCATGACTCCAGAGACCCATCGCATGATAGCTCAAACATATGAAATCCAAATTCATGGAATATCCAACCAGGGTCTCTAAGTCATTGGTTACCCCAACCATGTATATAAATATATATATATATATATGGCTACCCAATGTCATCAGTTAATAATTATATATGTGTATATACATTGAGAAAATATTGGTGGTTCTGTTATCCCACCCAAACACTTCAAAAATAATGGTACCATAGCCTCATCGGGCTTACATCATCGATTTGGTTTCTAAGGTGAAACTAACTATCATCTCTTCACTGATCTCATACACACCCTATCACTAGGGTCAATAAATCTCTAGGGAACCCACTAGGGTCCCTTAAGTCTCTTTATATCCAAGATATCCCTAATGAGTCCTCTTATCTTAATCACATCACCTGGGTCAATACACATCACTCAAAGGGAATAATGTACCCCAAAATCTTCAATATCCATGAGGCCTCACTGGTCTCCTCGGCAAGTATCACAAGTTTGATGGCCTCAATACCCATCCCATTTTAAAAAAAATCAATAATGGACTGAACACCCAACCTATCCCTTCATCTCATCAAGGTATACCCACACCAGGTCACCATGTTTTAGTGGGAAAATAATACCCCATGATCATCTCACCATCCCAAAGTAATAAGGTCATCTATTGGGTCTCACATGGCCAACCCCTGGGCCATTCATCCTATCCCATCACTAACCTCCACTCAGATGTCCCCAAGGGCTCACACACCTAAGTTAATTGTGTCATGTTTACTAGGTAACATAAAGTGTATGCCCATTGAGGTCCGAACATCCCAAGACATGTCATGATAGTCAAGGATCCATCCATCAGTGGACAAGGTAAACAAACCAGTGCTAAAGTCCATCAGGACCTGGGCACTTCGTGCATCTTAATCAAGGTATTTGGTAAAAAGGGAAATTAATTTTACATTAAACATTTTAATTAAAATTAAAAGAATAATCATCACTTTTCTCTAGGAAAATTCCTTATCCATTCACTATTTCAAACATTTATAAAATAATTATTCAAGTACCCAAGACTAACAAACATTAAATAATCCTTCCCATGTGATTAATAAGGGTTGGAATCTCATCCAATTCCACTAAGGTCCACCCATGCCCAGTCCTTGATCACATCACCAAATGAACACCTAAATCACATCAACAATCTCAATATAATTAATTATATAAAATATAATTAGCTAATATTTTTAATTAATACTTTTCATATTTACTGAAACATCATTGGTTCATTGTGTCACACTATAACCAAGTCCAACTAGACATGGGAGGCCCATAACAGACCCATGGTACCAACCTAGTCCAAACCCCTAAATGATGGAACAATTTCCTGAATTAATTTAATTTATTTCAATGAAAAACCTTAAATAAATCCTTGGTATAACATAACTTTGATTAAATAATTAGAGGTGGTAAGTATACATCATCCTGGTATATCTTATTTCTTGGTTGTATAAAGGCTCCCATTCTATTCAGCCAATTCCACCATGCTCTATTGTAATTGGATTTAAATCCCTATCCTAAAAAAAATTGGCAAGGACTAAGAATTGGATGAAGAACATGAAAAGAAATGGAAAAAATACCTTGGATCTTCATACAAAATCCACTAAAATCATCCCCCTTGAAGGGGGCATTGAGAGAAAATAGAGGATCGGGTCACCCAATTCCCCCCCCCCCCTCATAAACATTGTCCTCTTAAAAACATGAGGGGGTATCTAGTAAAATTACCAGCCTTTCACTCATAAAATAAACACCTAGAATCTCACCAACTAGATAGTATAGTGACAGAAAATATCTAGTGTCACATGTAGTGGCATTAGGCCACTTTCCACCCCACTAACAAGCCAATGGCTATAGACTACAGCCCAACTAGCCCAATTTCCCTCCAAATCCCACCCACTACTCCCAAATACCTTATGACCTTCATTAAATGTATAAAATACCTATTTTTAGAGGTCAAAATATTGAAATTATTCTATGAGTCTTGATTCAAAATATGGCCCCCGCTAATTGAAAAAATAAAATTTATCTTGAAAATAATGACATGTTTGTACACACAAACATTACAAACTCTTCACCACAACACCTGTCATCAAAAATAATTCTTGTGGTTTATATATATATTATTCTCAAACTATCTAGATAATCAATTCATCATCAACTGATTGTATCCCAAAATAAATTTCTAAATGCATTTCTAAGCTACAACCTCCAAAGATAGGGTGCTTAAGCCAACAAACCACAGGATAATATTCATAACCATTATCGAAACACCAAGATGATCCCTTTTTAATAACATGCATATTGATGCATCATCACATCATCCTTAAAATATCCTTTAGGTCTATGTTTCATGCCACCATAGTTCTTAGCTCATAAATTCCAATAATGATACTTTGGCACCTCATCCATTGGAATTGTCTATTGGAATTCCATACCAGTATTCCAACACCATAAACAATGTGGTTCCCAAATAACAACACATGAAAATACATGAAAACAGGGGTCAAATACCAGTATCCATCCTCACTAAATAATTCCATGTCAGAGTGGACATGCCTCTACTTCCCATGTACAACATGAGCACACTTGATTTTCATGAAAAGACACTAAAATTTATCAAAACATTGCTATCATATCCCTAATGATGTACTTGATTCGATTTCAATATCACCAAATCTAAAAACATACAAAATCACTGGTCAGACTTCCTTTAGCTAACCCATTTTGAAAATGCTCAGCTCCAACTGCCAACACATCACCAATTACCTAATCAAGATTACTTCCTACCTAGAGGCATCTTGTGATCATCCAAACACTCTCACCAACATCCATATCCAACTTCAAGTGTAACCCCACAGTTGGATCCTTGCCCCAAAAAAGTATTTTTCGTTTCATACCACATGTGATGATGTCCCTCTAATTCAATCTTCCTTAGATCATTTAATTTTCATCCTGAGATTGAAGACAATGATCACTCTCTATTCTCAATCAAACCAAATTAACCTATTTAATTTCGTACTAAATCTAATTATGAATTGATCTTGTCACACACTGGCATCATAATTCCATGTCAACTACTACACATTCGACTCCACACTACTATAATCCATTAATATAAGGGTTATATACATGCAACCAATACATTAATCCCCGCTATAGGAGTTATTTTATAGTCATCTTCCCAAAAAAATCATATCCACTATAACCCATGCTATACTATTTACCGAACTCTATGATTGGACTTGGTGGTCCCACTCTCACCTGAGAGATATCACAACATCTAATATCTCCTATTCATGGATTACAATAATGACACCCACGTCAATTAAAAAGATCCAATCCATAAAAAAAGTATCACTTTCTAATGGCTAATGGTTCACTCCCCACCATGTGACTTACCATATACTACTCTTCGAGCTCATTCTCAGTAGGTTCCATTTCCAAAAACTCATTTTGTTCCTACCAATCCACTCTCACATCACCCTAGGAAATACTTTCCTTTAAGAAACTCTTGGATTGACCATGTCAAGGCACCTGGAACATCTTAAATTTCTCTTCTACTATGAAGGGACATTTCAAAATTCATATCTGATCCATGATCTATCATTCACATAAGAATCACATAAAAACTTCTTATCCCTCAGATCATACATGGTATCTCACCAATCTAAGTTTCAACAACACCACACATAACCAAAACATGTTGCCTTTAGGTTCTCCTAACAGAATAGGCATATGCTCTCATTTCATGAAATCATATAACCTAACTCACACTCTTTTTATTTGTGCATTACCAGACCTAGGATCAAGTTTATAACCACTGGTCATGATCCTCATGTATCTTAGTCCCATAAATCTTGTTGTACTCTTGAAAATCCTCCTAAAAATTAGTTACTTCACTCATTTCAGGGTTTATCACACACCAATCTAGAAACTGAAACCATTCCCAAGAGCATGAGAATCAACCTGTTCGCTCCCCACATATAGTAACACATCTATAAAAAATAGTTTTAGAAACCCAAATGTTAATTCCCTTCATAAATAGACTTAAACCAAAATAATTATCAGTAAAGTTATCTACCTTAGAATTATTAGTAATCTTTATGCCCACACTATATACTCAGTAGCATCCATTGTGCACCAGTATCAAACTAAAACATCTACCAATCTTCTTTTCTCTAATGAAAAAATAAACCCTTGCAAAATCCTCACTCAGGTCACCCCCACATGTTAGATTACACAGACTCATAATGTTACAAGATGTATCTTAGGGTATCTATGTATTACACCAAGAACAAGGCCAAAACTCACAGAATATCATAGATCATGGAAAGTCATCCACAATCCCATGGAAAAACACTTTCCACACTAACCAATCATTGGTCTCATATCTTTGTATGTGATGGAATATAGAAATTATATGATATTTTGATGGTTATCTTCTCAATATCCTTATTTAATTTCTCAAAAGAATCACATAGGCCTTCTCCACATGATATCTAAATATTAAACTTATTATCTCAACTGGTATTCTAGAAATATACATATTATAACTTAAATGGGTAAGGTATATATTCTAATAATTACTCCAAATTTAATCATTTCATATTTAAAAATTACAGAATAATCATACAATGATCACCTGAGAACTCACAAATTAAATCTTCACTAAACTATGTTTGAATCACTAATCAACCACTACAATCATGATATTTAATATATAAAGATCATCACAATATAATCTAACTTTTATCTCTATAAATTTCATATTTTTTTCAAATATTTAATAGTTTAATATTACATAAGTAGTTGTATTCCCTTAGGTATTCCAAGAAATATTCATGTCACCCTTAAATATCCTCTAAACCATTACAACTAACAATTATTATTGGAATTATAATTATAAAGTTATGAATTGTTGGATTTATTGGGAAAAAAAGTATAAATCTTTGTTGTAAAGTGTTGGATATTTTTTTGTCATTTTAAAAGTTTTTTGGTTCTAGAAGTTATTCCAGTGGAGTTTGTTGTTCTGAAGTATGTTTTAAAATATGGTTCTTATTGGAATCCATTCTTGAAAAAGATTTTTAAATGACCAAAAGAAAAACTAGTTTTTATGAGAAGTGTATAATGATCCCAAAGAAGTTTAAATAAATAATTTTGAAAGTGGAACAACTTAGTTGAGTTGGATGGATTTTATAAGAGATATTCTATAAGTTGTAAGAATTAGAAAAATTCCTTACATATGTAAAGGTAACCATTTTTGGTCAGGAGTAGATTACAAAAATGGTAAATTCCTCATTACATAAAGTTTAATAGTTTGATAAGTAACATTTAACATGAGAATACATAACAGTTTTCCAGATTGGGAATTTGGAAGTGTGGAATAGAATTGGAATGCATAAGAGTATATTTGGTGCATACATAAGAGAAATTTTCTAAAAAGGATGATACTTTAAGGGTCACTAAATTTCCATTATCAATCAGAGAATATGATTCATAGTGTTTTCGGTCATAGTTTACATTATATAGTGTATCGTAAGATCCAATTGATAAATCATCCGCACCATGGGAATGATATCCATGTCATGAAATAAATTTTTAAGAGGATTTCAATTTATTTTGTGAGAAATTTTTGTTATCCTCGAGATAATGAAACTATATTCAAGACAATTCAATTAGTGTAGTGAAAACCTTTGTGGATGAATATTTGATTGAAACATGGAGATAATGGAGACTATATCAAACCGAAGTCCATATGGGCATTACAAAATCCCTATGAAAAAAAATAGAAAGTCCAAAAACATGTGTTTAGAAGGTTTTTATGATCTATATATAAGAGTTCTTCAAATGTACAATAAAATAATATTTACACCATATAATTTGTCATTTTGAGTATTTGGTTTTCCAGAGTTCAAGCAAAAATGATCAGGCAAGCATGGAGCAATCTATTTTGAAGGGAGTTTTTTCTAAAGAATAGATATGTATTGGTAATTGGAGTACCGAATCATAGTAAATATGATATAGAACCTTAAATTATAATTTTTAGAAAATTTAGTGGATTAAAATGTAATATTTTATGGATTTAAATATTCTATTTATAAAGATTTTAGGTATCTCATTTTGTCTAAATTCAATTATAATTTAAAAATGAGAATGAATGAAATAATGTTTGGGGAGTTCACCCAACCCAAATCAGATGTTCATGGTTGGTTTTATGGAAATATTATATTTCCATATACTTTTAACTTTCATTGAGTTTCATGTGAAGAATATATGAGAGAAAATATTTTCTATTATTATTTGAAATGTAAATATTAATTGAATTATAGAGATATATTCTCTAAAAATATGAGGATTTATTGTTATGAAATTTAATATTTTAATAAGGAAAATAGAATAAGATGAAAAATATATCATAGAGAATAATAATATAAATATAAAAAGATATTAAAGGTTTGACACTCATTGAATATATTTTCAAAGAAGGAAGGATGTGTTTCCATGATATCTCATTTAACGTAAAGATTCTATTATGGTGATATTCACAAACAATTTTTTAAGGTGCAGTAAGTAGAGATAAATGAGAAACTAACTACACTTAGTGAATCCACAATAATGGAGATATTGTTTTATATCAGATTTTATGCCAAAGTAGTCATCATTTCTTGAGAAATGACAAAATATAGAGGAAAAAGGGAGTAAACCTTGATTTGATAAAGTAACCATGGTTAAAGGGTGATTGAACCTAAAATCATTATAAGAATAGTTACCCTAATATTCACATACCCTAGCCTGAACCCACGTCTAAAATATGAGTTTAGTGGATTTTGGTGCATCCTCACATTACTATTATATGCTCCTTGAATTATCCCAGTGCCAGTGAACTAAGTAAAATAATTGTATATTGTGTAAATGCTTTATTTATATTCTAAGAGACATAAATTGGTGAGTGGAGGTAAATTGGTTGATGAATATCTTATTTCAGAGCTCATCCTAAAAAAATTATGAACCCAAGTGAATGTATTGAATAATGGGACTCAAGTTTTCTATAGAGAGGAGGGTGCTTTGGGTATGATTTTTTTCAATTTTGTGGGTTCATTGTGTGTGAAGAATGTGATTAAATTAAAGTTTGAATGTAATATTAAAAGAAGTGGTCCAGACTTTGAGAATCCCATCACTTACGTATTAAATCATAATTCAATTTTAACTCTCCTACTCTCTCTCTATATATCTAATCAGTTTAAACCTCAATTGATCACACTCACCTTGTAGTTTCATCTTGAATGGAGAAGTTAAATAACCATGGAACTCAATATTATTTCCTGGAAAAGTGATTAAGTATCTCTGATCACTCATAAATAAAACCACTTCTCACCATAATTGGCAGTGAAGAATTTCCAGGTGGCTTGTGTGTTTGAACTAGTGAAGAATGGAAGAATAAATTAAATGAAATGATTAGTGGAAATATCCTACTATCTAGGAAATAAAATACTTCCATGTAAATAAAGAAGTTAATAATTAATAATTAAAATCTAAATCCATTAACATGGTTGGGGAGAGTATCCTTGGCTAAACCACTAAGGTCATAGTGTTCCATCACTAGAGATATTATAATAAGGGAAGAATAATGAAAAATCCAGTAGTATCAAACCCTAGCTATCGATCGTTCACACCCTCATATAGTGGTAATTCATACCCTTTATAGAAATATATAGGGTTCCTCACTCACTTTAAATATCTTCATCTCCCATTTGAATAGTATGATCACATTCTTCTTCCTTGGGTGATCTGTGTTCCTTCATAATTCTCTTAGTTTTCAGTGCCTAGCTCAACTTTCTTCGATGGTGTCTTTGTGTCTTGGTTGAGGGTCTATATTATATCAACAAGATCCTCACTCAAATATTTTTTTCATGTAAACCATCCAATTAAGTTCACCTTATTCTTCGTTTGGTTGGTCACCATGTGGTAGTTTGGGTGGGGGTCATACCGATTTGAGTATACCATAGGAATAATATTTATAATTTTGGTTGAAACCCATATATTTTTAGAATTCATGTATTTTAATTCCTATTTTCAAATAATAGCAAAGTATCAAAGTCATATGCATTTAAAAAGTAATATATGGGCCCTAACTGATTTCTTATTATGTAGGGTGGAAATTCACACAAACTTTGAAAATCATAAATGTATGAAAATGGAAAACTCCAATGTCATGCATGGAAAAAAGAAAGTCATACATGGTAGAAAATTCATATGGGAGCTTAAAATTTATAAACATACTAGTGAGGCTCACCCATTTACCATTTTCTCACCAACTCAATAGTTATACAAAATGATTAGAAAGTCATGTGAGACACTGGGATGAAGTCATATATGCTTCTTGAGAATGTGTTTTGAGCTACCTAGGGAAAGTCTTACAAGATAATAGGTGAAAATTCATATGTGGGGATGAAGTATTATAGGGTCCTCATCCCTTTTACATCTTTCTCTAGCTTCATTCCTACAAATCATGAAAATAAAACACCTTGTAGGTTTTATCCGAATCAAATGGAAATAATAAATAAAAAACTGAAAAATCCTTCAAACAATTTATACCCAGAATTCAAAAAATAAATGCTTGGATTTACAATTAATTATCAAATGAGTAAAATAATAAAAAATTAAGATTTTTTCCATTTAAAAATTAAATATTGTATTTACAAAAGTATCAAAAATGCAATGATTTCCCCGAAATAAACTAAATTGTGGGGTTAATTTCAATAGAATAATATAATAAAATTTAAAAAAATATTATCTCTTTTCATTCCCCCCACACTTAAATTATTTCACTCATAGGAAATATAGTGATTTTAATTAACATAGAAATAGCACAATCTAGTTACAAATACATATAGTAGAAAAGAAGATAATAAATATTCATTCATCATTATAATTATCATTCCTCCTCTAGGAATTTAATCTAATTACCTCACTTCTATTTAAGAAAAATTTCTAATTACAATAGTTAAAATAGGATATATATTAGTATAATTAATATTTAACATGGGGGACCTTTTCCTTAGGTTCTTTATTCAAAATATCCATTTACCACTTCCCTCATACAACACAAATGACATTATTATATGTTAATTTCATCTTCTTTATATGATTTTAATATTCCTCTCTCCTAAATCCAGTTATTTTTTAAATTAATTGACTTATTCAATTTTCCCTATCCATGGTATGTGAAAATAACTTAATCAATTTACAAATGGATTTCATTACTCACACACCTAGTGGCTAACTATCTAAAAACTTCATGTGGGATCTCAATTTTCCATTTTACTCTAGTTTCAAAGGATATATATGATTGTGTTTTGAGTTTGCTCTCTAAGTTTTTCTTTTTCAAAAATTTAATGCTACCGCGAATCAAGTTCTATTCTTTACTTTCCTCGTATCACAAAATTTATTACATGTAAATCTTTTCCATTACACTCCTTTCCCAAATTTTAAATTTTTTTCAAAGAAGCAGTGAAAAAAATAACTCATCGATCATAAAATTTAAACAAATTTGGAATCAATGAATTTATTATAATTACCATGAAATTATCCACTAGGTAGGATGAAAATTATATCACAATTTTATATCCTAAAAACATACTAAAAATCAAAAATAGAGAATAAAAATAGTATAATTAAATTTATTTACAGATTCCTAAAAATAGGTTTTTCATAATCTTTTTTTTTTCTTATTTTTTTATTTTAGTCCATAAAAATATAGAAAAAAAAGAAAAATATAAGAGAATATATAAAAATTAAACAATTTTAACCAATCTCCCACAATTATCTCAGATATAATTTCTAATTTAATTATAGTATTCATTTATCAAGGAATAATATACTTAAAGGTAATTATATAAATCAATTTGAATGAAAGATACAACCTGATAGTTCTCATTCATATTTATTAGGGTGGAGTTTGAGCTCTCATATTGCTTCCTTCCAAAACTCAACCACTTTATCTATTGTATATTCACTTAACATGGTTTCTATGATACATATCCCTTGATATCAATCGCACCAAATAGAGATATATTAGTTATTATAAATGTCATGAACCACTCTGGGATTCTATTCAATCAGACACCCGACTCAGTACGATACAAGGCCTGAAGGGCATTGTTAATATCCATGGGATGGAAACTAGTTTTGGTCATCAAATAATCCAATGGGAATTATTTATCATATAGAAACCCATGATCAAATTAACCAAAATAGGTATGCATAAGAATCGAACAATACTAAATTTCAATAAATACAAAACTAGTCCAAAAATAAAAACTGCTAAACAAAGGATAAATAAATACAAAACTGAGACCAAATCATGCTCACACAATCTCCACATTACCCCTTAGTTACCACCAACCATAAGATTAACCTACTTCAAAGGAAACTCAAACCAGAAACAAGAACCTAAAACTTTAACCTATAAAATAGCTCGGGTCTACTGACACTGAATGGAACAATTAGGGTTTGAGCTAAAATATATCTATAGGTAATCACTACAGATTCCTTTCATTTATGTTTCAAAAATAGTCTAAAAACACTAGTTTGAAATAAATTTATAAATTAGGATTTTAAATCATTTCCAACAAGTAAACATAGCTTTCTAAAATTTCACTTTTTGTAAAAAAAGACACATACAGCTTTCCTTTTTCAAAAATGGTTTCACACTCCAAAACCTAGTTCATAACCAAACCCAAATAAAAATCAATGACAATCAAAAAAATGGGGGCTATGCATAAAGTAAAGGAAACAAATAAGAATATATAAAATAGCATGGATAATATCCACAAGAAGTAAAAATAAACTAATAAAACATATAGATAGTCATTGGAATTTCCTAAACATCTCTAGAGGAAATCCCTCAATACACTCAGTTTGGACTCACTTGGCATCATATGTTGTAGATACATATTCAATAACTAACTGGATACTCTAAACTAGCCAATCTAGTGTCATGTCCAACCAAGACCAATCAAGTTAAGGAGGTGCCAACCTGTCTAATCAGGGTCGACATGCAATCATCACTTAAATCTCTAGATAATGCCCATAAATCCCATGATAATAATAATAATACTTGAAAAAACATGATATGGAAACAATGACCTATAGTGTTCTCATGCACAATCCAATAGAGGGCAATTCATCCCAAGTTCTAGTGGACTCAATACCAATAGTGTTCCCATGAATGAGCCACTAGAGGGGAACACATCCTATGGTCTTGTGGTCTCCAAACATAATCCAAGTCACCATGAACATTCATGAAAATTATTTTATTTCATAATCATGGTCATCCAATAGTTAAATCTTATGTAGAAACCACCTTTTACCATAACCAAAAAACACTTTTTAAATCATTTTAAAATACCAATTAGGCATTCACACTACCTAGGTTTTTAATCCATTTTCCAAAACATGCCAAGATTCCTACTGGCCCATATAACACATTAGTTCCAAAATGAATTTCTAAACTATCACAAGGTGCCAATTGGGACTTCACATCACTTCACAAAAAAAAACCAACATTTCAAAGGCACCAAAAATTTCCAATCAGGCCTTCAAAAATTTTCAATCCAAATACATTCATAAGTTATTTCCACACCACTTCTAAAACCAATTTAAAACACCACTATAACATTCAAAATGCCCAATGGACCTTTAAAAATTCAAATTGAAGACTCTTCCCAAGCCAAATTGAAGTCATGTAACAACATGAAATGTGCCAAATGGGATTCTATACCATTTAGAATCCAAGAAACATGTTAAAGTTCCAAATAGTCCAAGCATTCTAAATCACATTTTAAACCACATTTATAATTAGATGAAGTACCAATGCACTATTTAGAAATCAAGGAACCATTTTTCAATTAGAAAAGGAAAGTAAAGAGAAACTTTTGGAAAACCATGGTTCAATGAAGAACCCTTTTTAACCAAAGTTCCAAACAGGCCTCAAGAAACCATTAAGAAAAAACATTATGAAATCCAACCATTCCCATGGGAAAATACCCTTTCTAAATTCATACACATGCCAAGTCTGTTTTAAAACATATTTTAAATCACCTTTATAATTTGAAAAAACATTTTAGGTTCACACCAAATATGTACATATGCCACAACACATGAACACATTTGTAAATCACAATGAAGAGGAATACTTGGATCACAATCAATTTATTTTATAAAATCACCTTCTAACACATATTTATTTCAAATCACTTTGAAAAAGATTTTTAAGGACACATTTCTTGCTTTTAAATCAACACAATAAGTCACACATAAGAATCACACCATAAACATCACCGAATTCCACATGAATTACCTAAATCACAACCCAACCACATTTCCAAAACATAACCAAGGTCAAAAATCACCCATATCACCCAATTATATTTTAAAAGATTGATTGGAATGTTATCAAACAACTTTTGTGTATTCACATGAAGGAATAATTAAAGAAACAATTGAACCCCATTTTGTACTAATTTTACATCATTAAAATACCAAATCAATTCATATTAACAAATTGCAATAAAGGGAAACATATTTATTAATCATTTAGAAAAGATCAAGAATCAAATAGAATGTGTCGGAAATGAAATGGATGGAAACACCTACCTCAATGGTGTTCGAATGAAAATAAACTTATGGAGAAGGAAGACTCAAGCCCAAGACACAATCCACACACCCTAAAATAAAATAAATTAATCTGCACATCAACCTTTTCCTATAAGGTTCATCCAAGATAGGTTCCACCAAAGAAAAACCAAGGAACTAAGACAGTGAGGATATGAGAGGAGAAAAATCAACAAAAAATCTACAAAACTCACCTTAGATCTGAAGGAGAAGCATAAAAAGGGGAGAGGAACCAAGGGAAGGTAGATTGGGATCCCCTTTGTGCACCAAAAATGAGAAAAGATGGAGGAAAACCTAAAATAGAGTTAAAATAATGGAGGGTAAAAAGTAATTTCCCAATTTTAATGACCTAGGAAACTTGCACAGTTTGGCCATATGGTTTTCCAAACCGTACACCAATCACATGCCCCTCACAGTCCTAAAGGGACATGGCACATAGTTTTTCAAATTGTAGGAAAACCATTCATTATCCACTATCTGAAATGGATATTTTCAATATGGTTTCCTAGGTGAAGGTTCACTGTTTCCCCCAACCATGCGCCACCTACTGTCAAACCCAAAATCTCCCATTTTCACTAGAAACTCAAAAATTAAAACTAGGAACTCAACCTAAGACTCATCCAAAATATCCAAATCTAAAAAAAATTACAAGGTTAGTGTGTGATAATTCTCCCCACCACAAACACTTTCTTCCCCTAAAAAGTCAACCAGTAGGATGATAAACAAAACTCAGTCCCAAAACCAAATAAATTCGAACAAAACCACAAAACTCAGGTTGACCTTTCTCTTCACAAGTAACACTCGACCACTTATAGAGGAAACAACATCATTAATAATAATAAGAGAACATTAAATGGTTCTCCCCACCATAAGGACCTAAATAACACCATGGCATGACTTTGGGTCGGCCCAACGCGGGAACTCCCAACAATACCACCTAGAGGAGACAAGTATGGGAACTCCCAAAATTAGCTAACACATACTTATCCATAAAATATAAACAAAACCACTAATAGAACTATAAATTACTAGCCACAAAATAAACCCCAAACACAATGGGAACCCCACAAAAGGAACTCGAACCAAATAGTAAACCCAAATATAGGACCATATCCAATGCACAAAAATAGGACTATAAGAAAATAGGACCACCAAGTCTCTTATAAATAACTCCAAACAACAGATAAACTACAAAAGGTAATTTAAACCATCTCTGATCCAACACTATAGACAAAAATTGATAAAAGGTTCTCTACACCCCTGGCGATTATTGACTGCATTCAAGCTTTACTTTGGGGCCTACAGCTAGAACTCTGATGTCTGATGAATCCACTACCTCAAATTCAGGATCTAACATCATCTAATTAAGGAATATCCATTGGGAAAAACTACTTATAAAAATTATCTAGTTGACCCAAGCAACCAAAATTATGATAAGAATTTATAGTATTTCGACAAGATGGCTTCAAATTCCCAAACCGAAGGCACTAAAAATATATGAGAAAACAGCCCAATGAATGAGGATATGGAATCAATGAAAGAATTTTTTTCATAAATAGGTTCCTTTGGAACACACCTCTCACTAGATGGTGATCCATCATGAGATCAACCTTCCACCGACCGCACCTTGAAATCCAAGTCATCTAAGAAGGCCTCATCCACTAATTTCACTGAGAAAAGATCCTTAGAGGAGAGGGATCGCTCCTTGATCTTTAGAAAAATACCCCAAAAGAAAAGATTATCTTTCAATTAATACTACGATGTTACCTCTAGATAAAATGAAATCATCTCCCTAAAGTAGTCAACATAGGCCTTTACTATTGTTTTACCTTGACAAATACTCATGATCTCTTCCACTTTCTTCACCTTCACCTCATTAGGTATAATCCATTGGATGAAAGTTGTCTTGAACACCTAATGCATCATCCTAACTTGTATTTAAAAAGGAGAAATCACATTCCACTGCTATAAATATGGGCCCTCAAACAAACCCATAATAGCACACACACTTATAGCTTCAGGAGTTCCTAATGATCTGAAGACACACTTAACTTCCTCAATCCATTCCAATTCCTATAACAGAACTCGATCACCAAAAAAGTTGGGAAAACACCAAGAAGAACCAAAATCTATGAAAGACTCACTAGAAACTTTGGGGACCTTTCTAGGAGGTATATTTTGAACAACATCAAAACATAATACAAAAAACAGCATCAACCCAAAACACTTCGAAAAGACCATCCAAGGAAAAAAACTGGCTCGCAATCCAAACATCAAAAAAAAACAAAATACCCTTTTTAAAAACCATAATTCTTAGGTCATTACATTCTACCCCTTAAATAAATTGTTTCCTCACTTTTTAATTATTACTCACTGATGAAATTTGGTGAAAATATCCCTAGAATATTCATCATTCAGTATATAATGTATAATATGATATCTATGCAACTCTCTTAGGCTATATCATATTACTTGTCCTTCCTCAAACAACATTAATTATTTATACAATCATATATCCAAGTATGAATATACCCTAATAATATAATTTTTATAACATAGCTTTCCTAGAACCATTTGAATCTCTAGGTCACAAAACAATATTGAAATCTTATATTCCTCTAAAAATTAAATCTATTTTTATTCCCCATATTTTATTAACCACTAGATCATAAATTCAGAAACTTTTTAATATATATATTACAATTCAAAAATTATATATACTTCACCAAAAATATCATGGATCAGTTTTTCTATAAAACATTAATCAATTCTATGGCTATTAATACTATCTAACTCACTTTTATAAATATAAATAAACCTATTATTACCTCATCATCATACATATATTAAACCAAATATTTTTCCATACCTCAATCATTTTTTCTCTAATAGTTATCCCCAAAAATATAACCTTATCATAAAATAACATTTCGAGGTTGTTGATACCATTTAATTTATGTTTCCAAAACTTTAAATAAAAACTAAAGATAAATAATCCTCTGAGGTTTCACATAATTCTCAATACTTTTAGAATATATTGGAATACCATTGATAGATATCACTCACTAATTAAAATATATGGTAGTATTAAGAATTAATTTCTATTAAGATATCAACATCACTAACATATATAAAATTAGAAAAATCACATTTTCTATCAAAACATACATATAAAAATATTCTAAACCTTTTAATTATATTGCCTTATTAAATTGTAACACATGATGGTTCTAGACCCGCAAACATGCCTTTATTAGATTTATTTTCATGATATTTTTTCAAAAAAATATTAAAACCAAAATAGATATCAATAATAATATTCATAAATGATCATATAAATATGAAAAATAAATCCTAATATGTATCCTTTAATGGTAAATTCATTTCATTCATTTATAATTTTAATTCAATCTAATTTTCTTAAGTTAGTTTTTCTTGTACTTATTAATGTAGTCCCTTAATGTAATTAGGAAATAAATCCTTCATAATTGTTCATAAAGATAATGTCATAGAATAAATCATATCCCTTAGGAGTGTTTGGTTTGGTGTACAGTCTTAGGCCCACTCATTATACACTATAGTGAAGATCGATTCAATTTTCATTTAGACTTTTTAAAAATGATTACCCAAAGGTTCATCTTTTTTATAGTGGTATCCACTTTCTAGTATCCATAAAAGGATTTAATTTCTAGGAAAAAAATACTGAAAACTTTACCAAAATTTAAAAATGTTAACCAATATAAAAATGTATCCCTTTCACTTCCTAAAGTTCTCTTATGGTAATCTATAAAATATTCAACATTACTTAAACTAACCTAAATGGTTATCTATAACTTTTAAATTATGATCAACATTAACTAATAAATCTTTGATAAATTTTCTAAATCTTAAATTATCCCCAGTTAATAATATCTTAATCTCTAATGTTATCTAAACTCTTCTCTGATACCAACCATAATATCCAAAATATGTGATTGTCTAATTACATGACATATATAAAATATTTCATCACAATACATTACCATGACATTAATTCAATGATGTTTCAGTCTGGAATGGCTAACTTTATGGAAGTGATGCATAAGGTCATCATTGCAGAGGATTTTTTTTGTAGGGAAACTTATAACAAGTGATGCTTCAACCTCATCTGGTGTTAGTAAAGGTGATCCAGCCTGTGGGAAATAGAGGCTAGTTGTGTGCATATAGTGTGGGAAGTCCAGGAACATTATACCATCTTATCTGAAAGTTATAAATACCCATCATAATTTTGGTCACCATAGTCACATTCAAACTTGTTTTAAGCTAAACATACGTTATAAGAATTGGTATCAAACCCAGTTGTTATCCGAGTAGTGGTTTGTGATGTTGCTTCCATGTGAGAATCCAAATTTGTTTTTTGGTTTTGGGAGTGTTCTCTTTTATAGCCTCTATTTTGTTGTAATTTTTTATATCTCTTTTTTACACCCTATATTTTTTTTAATGAATTAAATGGATTTTGGATCATGTT
The DNA here is from genome assembly GCA_963277665.1 of Viscum album. Classification (NCBI taxonomy): domain Eukaryota; kingdom Viridiplantae; phylum Streptophyta; class Magnoliopsida; order Santalales; family Viscaceae; genus Viscum; species Viscum album. Next base: position 1,087,928,052 of record OY728122.1, read on the forward strand.
ATCATCTTTTTATATGTTCATGCCTTGTTGTTTTTTGGTTATTTTATCATTTTTTCTAGTGTATACCATGGTTTGAGATTAATGGATAAATTATATGGGAATGTATTGAGTGTGTGTTGAGGTAATGGGGAAAATATTTTTGTTTCTGGGTAGACTATGAGAGCTACCAATTTGAGGTTTTCTTTCAGGATCACTGGGAGTGGTTATTCCATGAGTTTGTATCTGAGTTACCCTTTGTTTAGTTTCATGACCTGAAGTAAGAGCTATGTCATTCTTGGTTGATTCATGTTCATGTTTGGATTATTTCTACCATTTTTTATAGTTTTTTATCTTGGTTACCTCTTTGGTTTCTTCTAGAGTGTGTGATCTCTTGTGGTGTTTTGTGATAGTTGTTCATGGATGGAGAAATCTTGTTCCTTCCTCTAACGAGTAGTGGAAGCCTGTCTTCTTTGTTTATGATCGATATTTTGGGTGTATCTATCTAGTGTTTCACTATTTTAGATAAATTATATATGGGGGGAGACCTTTAGTTAGTCTCTGTGTTTTTTTCCTTATTCATGGGAGTTTTATTACAAATAATTTTTGTTAATATGTGTCATTTATTATAGATCTTGTGACCTCATATATTCTGGAGGTGTTATTATTTTCTTGTCTTTTGGTCTGATTCAAGAATCAAAAATAACTTATGGGTTTTGATATGTTTGTTTTCCAAGATTTCTTGAATTAAAAGAGGACCAATGGAGTGGTTGTCTCAATGTTTCATTTTGTAAGGAATATACTTTTAAGAGTCATAGTACCTTGGTGGCTTGTATATATTAAATCATTTTGAGTGGTTTTCTCTAGGATTAGGATGCTCGTGCCTCGTGTTCTTGGTTTCAAGTCCAGGAAGTTGTCCCATGGATTGGTTCTTTTCATTCAATGATTTTTTTTACCTTTCCTTTAACCTAAGTTATTGATGATTTTCTGGGGGAATAAATTGGCATGGTGGGAATAATTATGACACCTAAAAATGTCACTTTCTTACTTTTGTTTATGCAGTTAATTTATCCATTGAGTTTGGGGTGTCCCAGGGGAAAATTTTGAAGTTTTTTAAGCTTTTCTATGGCTATATAGTTAGGTTTATAGTTTGAGAAAATTTGAATCGGAAATTGTGTGTTTTGGGTATTTTTATGATAGTTACAATCATATAGTCTATGCATAATTTGTAAACGGTGAAAAACAACCATATAACCAGCTTAGATTAGGGAATTTTTTTCATTTTGGGTTCTTTTTAATTAAGGCTTCTTCCATTAGCCTCTCAATTTCAACCTCTTTATTTGGGGAACCTCCAAAGGGACTCTTGTACTCCTCCAATAACATATAATAAGGATTTAAAGTGATTTCTTAAAGGTTTCTTCCCCAAATAAAAAGGTAATATATCCTTTTTTATTCACTTATAAGTTTATTCCAATTTATCCCATATTCCTTAATCTTAATGGCCATGGCTAGCTCATTTTGGTTGTCTAGGTTTGATATTTTGGGTATTTTGGTTTTTAAAGGTTGTGACCCATCCCTTGAGGCCTATTCTGGTGATTCCTATTGAAGGTGACATGATTCCACCACTTGAGGTATGTTTTTTTTCTCAATTTTATTTTATTAAATAGTTCGTTGGATTCTTGGTATTTAAAATAGTTTTTGAACTAAAATAATGTTGTGTATGATGCCTAGTTTTTTTATCAAAGTTCATCCATTATTTTTTGTTTTTTTCCTTTTTAAAATGGGTAATTTTCATATTTTTATGGCACTTTGTTTTCAAATAGTGTTTTATGCATTCTTGGTATTTGAAAAAATTACATTTTTTATTTTCTTTAAGAAAAATATTTTTTCCATGGTGATTTGGGCAAATTTGTAATTATAAATTGGTGTGTTCATACTTTAAAGGCTTTCTATGCTTTTAAAAATGGGTTTGAGTGTCCTATTGAGTTTATTTTTTTGGATGAAACTTATTTTTGATTGGTCATGTTGATGCTTTGATATTGGTTGTGTGTTTTTCTAAAATTTACCATATTTTTAAAGTTGGTTTTAATATAGTATTTCTAATTTTTTTTAATTTGTTTTTATTTTGGTATTATGTTTGATTTCCCTAAGAATTGTGTTTGGTCTCTAAATGGTTCTAAAAATGTATTTTCAAAGCATATCACTTCTATGTATAAATAGAAGTATCGGTTGGCATATTGTGTGATGTTGTTTGATTGATTGATGGATTACACCTTAGGTGAGATCTGTTATTACCCATTGTCTATGCTTGTGTGCATGTGTTGTTATCTATATGAATTTTAATTCATGTTTATACAGTTTGGGTTGGGGTTCATATTTGAATGGGGTGTGTTGAAGGTGGGATATATATTATTTTCATGTTATATTACCTTTGTGATTTTTGTTTTTCATGTGATTTAAATTTTACATATAGTGGTCCACCTATGTTATCTATGAAATGAATAACCCTAGGATACTAAGTGGGGAGTCAAGAGATGTTAGTTATGGTAGTTGGGATTTTTTCACTGGCTGGTAACCCCTAATTAAATGTTATTACCTGATTCTGGGGTTGTTGCTAATGACGCTAGTGAGAGTGATTCAAGTGCTGGGTTATGTGACCATTAGCCTATCGGGAGTTAGTTACACTTTTTTACATATAGTACTTGCATTATTAGTCCATAGGTTGTTGCCTCATGATATCTATCTATGTTATGCGCCTTTATTGGTTATTTTCATGTGTGTTTATTTTTTTGGATGCAATGTTATTTGATGCACTGATCTTTCTTGAGATTTAGTCTTAGTGTTGATTAGTTTTTCTTTATATGTTTATTAGCATTAATTTATGAATTTTCATGCATTTTCATTTAATTGCACTTTCCCTTGTCCTTTACTCATGTTTAAGTTGTGTGTGTGTGTTGAATTTAAAAAAGGGAAAGGAGATAGTTGTTTTAGATTTAATCCTTGTGAAATGTTTCATTTGGAATGTATTTTAAACCATGTGATTGTTTCCTTTTTAAAATAATGATTTAAATGAAAATAGAAGGTTTTACTTGTATCTTTTTGAAATATATGTTGTTTTAAAAAAGGTAATGGTTGGTTTCTAAAATTACATTACCTTGGTAAGTCATATTTGGGGCATGTTTTATGAATGGAATGTTTTAAGAAATGATATAAGTCATTTAAAATTTATTTATATTTTGTATAAAGGAAATGAAAACTTATTTTTCTATTACTTTCAAACTAGTGAACTTGGTTTCTTTATAAAAAGGAATGTAATGAACTCATGGTGGTATCCTACCAGCCTTTGGATCACACACTAAATACTCACATTGGTGAGTATGTATTCTTCATGTTTTCTAAAGGTTTCCAAGTTATGGATTATATGTTGGTTTTTTACCACTCTCTATTAGGAAGAGGGTGTTATTGATTTCATGGTGGTGACTTTAGTATCATGCAGTGGTGATTTGGGGTTTATATCCTAAGTTCGTTTGACTAGTTAGGTTATGTGGTTGGTGATGTTTGGGTTTATATCCTTAAGTTCGCTTGACTGGTTAGGTTATGTGGTTTATCAACCTCTTCAATCTATGGTTTTGTTTAAATATTTTCCTTGTTTTGGTTTGTAAATAATTTTTATAAACTAGTTGTTTTTATATGAGAAAAATGTTTAGAAAAATATTTGGATTTTTTTATTCTCATGCTTATTCCATGTTTGGTTTGAGTCTATTTTTATATATGTTTATTTATTTTGGCATGGTCATCCAATGTAAGGATACCTCATATCGGTTTCTCGGTTTGAACAATTGTAGATACTGATCTTTCATGAGGGTTAAATCATTCTCACATGTTCACTTGTGATATCCTAGCACTTTTCCCCATCCTGGGGTGATTAGGAATGAAACTCGGTCCTTGTTGTGGAATGGTTTGGGTGCTGATTAAGGTGGTAGCCCAGGTTAGTTTATTATAGTATGGAACCACTACATCCCTAAGTTATCTAGAACATTTCACATGATCTCTATTATATTTTTATCTATGAACCCATAGTCACTTATCCTAACACAAATGTGGGCTAGAGAAAAATCGGTAGCTTTTGATAGCCACCCCCTTCAGCTACGGGATTTTAGAATCCTCTAGAATTTATCATTCAGACCTGACCTTCTGGTCCCCGGAGTCCTACTTTAATTTCCTAATATTCCTTCATGAAATTATAGTCACATGATCAAGGGGAACTATCCAAAACCCATAGACTCATCACTTGAAAAAAAACTCAAGTGAACCCTTTAACTTTACCATCGAATCCACCTTCTAGGAAAATGAGTCTTGCCAACTAAATATAACATTTGGAACATCCCTCTTCTTGAAATTTCTATCTCTAATCTAAAAAAACACCTCACTTACATATGAATTACCATCCAATAGAACTTAAAAAATCTCTAGGAGTAGCAACACCAACAACCACTAAAGTTTTTATCTTCCACCATTAAACCATAAATCTAACCTTACCCCATGCACTAGTTATATTTTAGAGATAAAAAAAGTACTTCTTGGTAACATAGGTATTGATAATTTCTATTTAAATATTTAGAAATCACCCACTATGCTCTAATGATACCACATTGATGAACGGAACATGCCTTTAGACTCAAAATGGACTGAACATTATTTAAGTAAACCTAGACTCACTAGAACCACCCATATCAATACTGATAGACATCCTTAAAAAATAAAAAAAACACTCCACCATGGGGACCACCATAGTCTTCCAATAAATCTCAAAATTCCACCAATAATAGAAAACACTCACCACTATCTTCTAGTAACATAATTTCTATTCATTGAAAAAATTCTCACTAGACACAATCAGACTTTGATACCACTTGTTAAGGATGATGTTGAAGAAATCAATGACCATAAATTCATAATTCTAGTTCTCTATTGAAGATGAACTTTATTAACTAAAAGAAACTCCTACTTCTGATCAAACATCCCCCATGACTTCAATATCTAAAACTAGGAATTTTAATCACCACATCCACTACATCTATTTGACCTCCTCTAGTTGTGGCTCCCCTCTTGGTTGTCAACATGACCTTACTTCTGGACAATGAACAATAAATAAAAGTACATGATAAAATAAATATAACATTTAATAATTAAACATAAGATATAATTTGGTTCAATGTGGTGCCCTACATCCATGATAGAATAAGAAACATCTTTCATTTCATAAGAACAAGGTACATCTGAGCTACAAGGACAAACTCATTCCATACCTAGATTTAACCAAACTTATCATAACAATGCCTTTCCATGAAAATATTTTGGAGATAACAATCCCACTATGAAATTCACAAGTGAGGTGATGTGATCCCTTTGGTAGGACCTCCTCCCACTACTTCTCCTTTCGGTTTTCTACATCTGCTGAGACTTTGACCTTCTTCCTTAGGCCCTATGGCCTCCATATTTCAAATTATAATTACTTAATTCCTAGGATGGTTTTCCTTAGATTCACATGAACTATTTTGGTATCCCACTAACTTTTTAATAGTGTTCCAACCATTCCATATATAGTGAAATCTATCTAGTCATCTAGTCACTTTTCACCCATCAATCCTTCTAGAGAAAGTACCACTTATGTTGCTTCACTATGATCTTCATAGATGGAATTCCACATAGTAAAGGGTTTCCACCACCTCATCTGATACACTCTATGATAGTGTAAGATATATCTCATATCAAGTTCACTTTTAATCAAATCCTCTGGAACTTTGTGATGCTATTGAAAGATTCATATTCTATCTAGATCACTTTGTCCTCTATAACATTAGTGTGTTATCAAAGTGAAATCATCTAAAGTTCCTCCTCTACATTCCAATAATTAGATTTTATTGTGATTTTATCGCTAGCATGTATCAGCTGAACATATTTTATAGTTGCTTCTATTGAATCTAATCAGTTGTTTCAGTTGAGTTAACATCAACTACACCTTCTTCTAAATTCACACAACCACTTCCTCTAATGAACTTCTAGTGAACATCACCTATTTACCTAAACCCAGACTATATGGAAAATGTTTATTATATTCATATGGAATCCCCAAGTGAAATTTTCAGATACTCTACTTCTATAGAATTAAAAACATAAGCTAGAAAATAGTTTTCACACCAAACCTAACACCCCATGCATCATGTATTATACAATGAAACCCTATCACCTTTTGGAGGGTCCTTGAAGCATAAAGGTCACAAGATTCACCTACTGATCATTAGGTGTATCTACCATCTCAAAGATCCCTTTAATGATCTTGATCCAATCCTAATAATCTTGAAGACCACCCATACACTAGAAAATAAAAGGATGTTGTAACTAGATATCCCATGAGAAATTTGCCATCATAATTCCACCCCGATGATCACTTCTTCCTCCCACAGATACTAAATGAAAAACTCCCAGTTGAAGCATCTCCACTACCTGAACCACTGGGATAACCTCAGAAGCATTCTTAGTCCCACCCTTCTAGAAATCTAAAGGTAAAATAGGATAATTACATACCTTAGGAAAATCCTCCATCTGGTCCTTGGGTGGAACTATAGGACATCATGAAGGTATCATTCTCTAAAATTCAAAAATAGAGACTCATAAATTCCATCAAAAACTTAAATCTTAAAAAATCAAATAATAGGTGCACACACAAGTAACAAACCTATGAAATATGCCTTAAGGGTCTACCCTTGACCAATAGGTATAACAACTTAGTAGTCACCCAAGACCTAAGCCCACACCATTAGTGCCTACATGATAATTACAATTATATTAAAACAGGATTAAAAACATACTTAGGTTAACTTAATTAGATTTCACCAATAATGTATTTTGGAAATTTCCAAATATATTATTATTGGAATTTAATTACTTTAAAATTATATCAACCATAGGAAACCAAGAATATGACATGTGAACCTACATGCCTATCCATGATGAATGAACTCACCCACTCTTTCCACCCAAAGAAAGAGTAAAAATATCATAATCTATAATATCACAATAATACTTGAAAAATAGAATAAAACTATAATAACCCAACCAATAAAAGCAATCCCACTTCCCTAGAAACTTAATTGTACACTACACATGTGTTTTCCAGGAACAAGAATAGATTTATACTCAAGTTTTGATAATCCTATCTTCATTCTATTGAGACCTAAATAGTAAATAAAAGAAAAGGGGATCTAATGCCATTTTTTGATGCACTGACCTAGATCATCATGTCTAATCTAGTGTGGAACATTACCTCATGTGCGCCTCCCCATATGAAAGAGGATTCAAACTAGCCATGAGGGCCTAGGATATACATTGGGGAGACTATAAGCTCGATATTGGATAATCGTCCATAAAAATACAATGAAAGAAACAATAAATAAATAATTTATAGTAATAAACACAACAAATAAAATAGATAACATCAAATAAAATATAAAAATGGGATACAATCACTAGTAAAATCATGTCAAAAGGATTCCCACATGAAACAGATTCAATAATATACAATAAAGAAAATAAAAAAATAATGATAGAGCCATAATAATAAAAGATTCCAAAGTATTTTCTAATATCACCTGAAATCCCCATCTAAATTTGCATACTCAGCAGCCTATCATAGGACCCTTTCCCTTGGCTAGATCCCTAAAAACAAAGTCTTCATGAGCACTAGGGTTCCTATATAGGGTGTGAGTAATAAATATTTGTAAGATACCACCAACACATCCTTAATATAAGTAAAATAGATATATGAAGGTGTATACACTAATAAAAATAAATATATAATGAGTATACAACTCTTGTCGGGTCATCATGTACTAACGAGGACACCAAAAACCCCAACCATACCTATTTCAACTCCATGTATTTAGGAATATTCATCTCGAGTCATAGTTACATTGGTTCTTAAACCATCCCCTCTTAGTCATGGTAAGTCACATAATAGTTCCCAAACCATCCCCTCTCACTCTGGGGAGGTTTCACAATAGTTCCCAAACCATTCCCTATTACTTGGGGAAGGTTACACAATTTCTTCCAAACCATCCCATCTTACCTAGGGGAAGTCACACAATAGTTCCCAAACCATCCCCTCTAACTCAATGGATACCTCACAATAGTTCCAAATTCATCTCCTCTAACTCAATTTAGGTTACATAATAGTTCTCAAACCATCCCCTCTTACTCAAGGGATCTCATATAATCATTCCAAATCCATCCTATCTTACTTCAGGGAGGTTATAAAAGAATTTCCAAACCATCCCCTCTCACTCATGTGAGGTCACAAATCAATCTCATTACATCACATATCATATAATAGAATAATAAATAAAACAACCAATACTTGACCCTTAGGATTATCCTTATTCAACCTTTCAATTTTTCTTACATATTCACATTCACATACCCAACACCATCACAGGTGAAGGGACTCATCATTGGTACCTAATTACCACTCCAGTTGGTCACCCTAACCTTAGTTGATCCTGAATTGCTAAATTTAGTTCCAATTCACCCTTGTGAACAACCCTACATATATCTAAGGAATGAGGCGTCATTCCACCCATTTCTAATCCATTTACCCATAAATTCTCCTCTAAGTGGTAAACTGCATCTATATGAACCCATCCAATCACTTTGATACCAAAGGTAGAACTTCACAAGGATAATATAGAAACATGCATGCAAGTTAATCCATAAAACTTTATAAAAAATCGTAACATGGTAAATCTTCTTACCTCATGTTTGGTGGAGTATATTGTTGTAATGGTGTATCCCTATCCTTTTTATGATGTTGGGACAACTGCTAGTGTCCCAAACTGTACACCAGGAAGAAAATATCATAGTACAACATCTATAGTGAGCTAATTGGAGGTTTTAAGGGTTAGTTCACCCTTTCTATGGGTGTTTGGGGTCCAAATTCACCAACCTAAATTTGTGGGACTGTATAAACTCTAACCATACTATAGAAAAGATGACAGGAGATGTTGATAGATCATTTTAGCAGTTCACACTTATTGTTGCAGCATGTGATAGGACACTATAGTAGTGTGGACTTTGATATGGAACTGTAGCATCATGTGACTAGTGAAACTGATAGGTCACTATATATTTATGGACTTCCAGCCACTGTTCAATATATCATAGTGGACTTTTGGTGTGGTTGGTGGAATAGATGCATCATCTTCCTTTATGAATTCATTTTATCTAGGGTTTTTGTGTGTGTTTTTTGAAACTCTAAAAATATCTATATAATTATTCTCCTAAAATAGTGAACTTTTAAACCTATCCATTGATATTGGGATTATTTACTGAACCATGTAAATCATCATGTCTTGTATTCATCTTTTTCTTGTTCTTTTTTTCTTTTGTTCTTTATTTTCTTCATATATAAAATATTATATCACTGTAATTCCTGGAATTTATGAAATATATACTTCCAAGTAACACTCTCTAATCCAATATTAAACCATAAAAATCATAAAATTGTCCCCAAATCCTCAATATTAGGGTTTTAAAAAGTAAAACCAAGAAAAAACAAAATAAAAAGGGGCCTAGGGTTTATATGGGCTTAGACATACCAAGAGATATCATCTACAATAAATAGTGCTTCAAATGATTAATATAATATGATGGATGAGGTAAAGAAGACAAGAAGAATATATAATATTGGACAAAGTTGAGTAGAGATTGAGGGAGAATAGGATGATGGTTTAGAGAGGTACAAGGTGAAATTAAAAATCTCCCCCTTTTAAAAAACTTCCAAGAAGATTGGTCATGGAATAGTCATGAGTGTCATGCAGTGATGCCTCTTCATGAGGCATACATCATGGCGTGTGTATTTTCACTACCCAGTTCACTATATAAATAGAAATTGGTCTGGTTCACCACATGACCTCTACCATGCCTAACCATACACTATAGGTTGTCTAATTGTAATGGAGGTTTAGGGTGGTTTCATGGGGATACTATGACCCTTATATAAAAGTGTGTAGTAATAAATAGATAAATAAATATCGAACATCAAAAAATAAATTGAAAGATGAATATGATAAATATGACCAAGACTGAGCAACAAAAAATGCAGTAGGGTCCTAAACAGCCATTTCATATATACAATTGATCGCCCACTGTTCTGGTTATATAAACTAGTATAGAAGGAATAAAAGGATAAAATAAAATCACATGAGGCTCAACCACATCTCCAAGCCTATCCTCATACCTAGTCTCAAAACCCACTCGGTGTTCCTCAGCTCAACATGAAATATCAAAATGAGTCGCTACCCAACCTATGCCTGTGATAAGTGAGAGGTCTGCTCAAGTATCCATGTTCCATGGCCGTTTGAATAGGGTGTGAGTTCAACTTAGTAGGCCACCATTATCAGTTTCTAAATAAATAACCAATATAAGAAGTATTGTATGAAGATATTCAATGGTATAATAGAAAATACATAAATGAAGATGCATTTTAAAACAACTGTTTATTAATTATCTTGTTGGACCTTAGGTTCTAAAGTGACACTTGGTCCAACCAAACCTGATTCATCTAATATCATTGTTCTGAGAAATAAGTCATAGGGTGATACAAACTCAAAATAAAAGAAAGTTTTTTTATTAATTTATTTTAATTCTTGTTACTGAGGAGTATCAACATATGGTAATCATACCATGTTTAAGTATTGTAGTTCCCTGAGTTCTAGTTCAGAACCTAAACCTAGTATCAAAATCATTAGTTCATGGAGTATTAGTCCAGTGTCTAAACCGTATATGATAAGAATCATCCTAGTATCCTAATCTATATAGTATTCCCTTGGTGACCAGAGCATCAGTTTTTCACCTAAACTATATAGTAAACTATCAATTCCCAAAGCATCATTCTAACACCTAAACCATATAGAATACTATAAGTACCTAGATCATTAGTTCAACACCTCAACCATTAAATCATATACCAAGGTCCCAATGAGAATTTAACCCCAAAACATTGCTGGGAATTTTGATCCATTTCACATATCATAAAATAGTAATCCAAACACTCTTTGGATGTCGATAGAAATCACATATTCACTTAAAACATTTGAATCCACTCTTAAAACATGGGTCTTCCTCTTTGACATCCAAAACAAGGTTAAACCTTCATTTCCATTAAAACCTTTAAAAGAGACATTAAGGCATTAATGAATTTTCACCTTAGCTTTAACCTCATTCCAATCAATAAAAATAATTAATTATAACAATTATAATTAATTAAATTTCAACTTGGTATAATTTCAGGAAACTCATAGGGTCATCATGCCACACCAAAACCAAAGCCAACCACTCACCAAAGACCCATAGCATAATCCCGACCACATTCTGGGTCAAATCCATAACTAATTATGCTAATAAAAACATCAATTGATACCAAAATTAAGATAAAACCTTAATAAAATTAATGGAACAAAGTAACTCCAATGAAATGATGTGTGGTGGCATGAAAACATCATCTTGGGATCTCCTCTATGCAAGACAACCAAAATCCCCATGGGAAACTGGCAATTGCATCATGCTCCGATGGAATATCCATCAAAAACCTAAACTGGATAACTATAAAGTTATATAGGAGGAATATAAAGAAGAGGAAAGGAATCCACTAGAGGTAATATATTACCTCAAAACATCAAAGAAACGATCCAAAAACACCCAAATATAAGGTGAGTGAAGGTGGGAAGAGGACGGAGTTGTTGTGGGTCACATGCATAAGAGAGGAGGATAAATATAGGTTGTAGGCTTAAAAGATTAGGGGGACATTTATTCTCTACTTTTTAAAGGGATAATGATTTGGATGCAGTGTAATGACCTAGCCTTATACATAACAAAATCTTGAGTTTTAGTCAATATTTCACTTTATTTCACTTTGAGGATCTTTTTAGTTTTACAGTTTTAGAGAATTGGGTCGTAACTCATACATAACAAAACCATATATTAAAAAGTGGACACTTTTTATCAGTATCCATTTTCTTATAATATAAAACTTTTAAAATAAAACATGATTTCTTTTCTTGAAAAATATTCATGAATTTCGACTTAACTTATTCCATTCTCTTACCCATCCTTAAACCCTATGAAAAATATTTTAAAAATGTGAGATGAGTACAAAAAGATCAGTCAATGACATAAAAAGAAAGAAAATTTTTAGTCCAGTGAAAAACATGAAAACATTTGTAATGTTTACCTTTATCTAAAAAATTTATTGATATTAGGAAATAAATCATTTTCACATGAAAAACCCCACACACTTTTTTCTCAAAGGAATCCTTTAAACCCCATAGTAAGAAAATAGAAACCCTCTTAGGAAACTTAGAGCATCATATTCATAAAACCATTTTAAAACACTTTCAATCATAATAACCATGTGAATGGCTTACAACATAATTTTCTAGAGAACATAATCATTACCCAATTTATTGGAGATATATAATGGAGTTTACCCTTTGTATAAGCTATATTGGGCTCACCCGTGAGCTATAATGGGGATCAATCTATCATATAAGCTATATCGGGCTCACCTGTTTTTCATATAATAATCAAGTAGCATATCATGAATAAAAAAAAATTATTTTTCCACTTTTTCATCATAAAACATTTGAAAAAATATTTGAAACTTGTATGAAAATCACTTTCAGATATCAAAATTTTTGTTTCTTTCAAAAACACATTTTCAATACAAAAATACCCTTTTCTTTTAAAAAACCCATTTCTGTACCAAAATACCCAAAAAAGGGAAGGAGGGTTTTTATTTGAATAAAAAAATAAATCATTTAAAGTAATCCAAACTTAAAATAATTGTTATGGTGGTGAAATGACATTGTCTTCGTATACACTAAAATTGAACATTCCTTTTATCGTTTGTAAATAAAGTCACACATTATGTACAAAGATTCCCTTTTATTGAAAAAAATGAAATAAATATAAAAAATTCCTTTATAAAACCATAATTTCCATAATAAAATTATTTTAAAAACATAGAAATTTAAGAAAAAGGAGAATTAGAAGGAAAACATTAAAAGAGAATTTTTTAAAGAAAATTCCCTTTTAAATTTGGAAACATTTGAATCTTAAGCCCCATGAAATAATAACATTAAAAAAATTAAATAAAATGATAATATATAAATTCATGATATAAAATTTAAAATGGAATGTATATACACTTTATAAAATAATATAGGTGCATAACATCAAAATATGCCTCAATGAAAGGAAATTGAGACGAAGTCCCTTACCTGGAGTTTGATTCGTTGTGTTCTTTATTTATCTTCATGAATAATAAACTTATATTAATTATTTACTTATTTAATAAAAAAATTCATGTTTATTATTCCTTTTATTTCACTTATCACCATGTTATGTACAATTACTTAATCAATTAGTTTTACGCTGGGTGTTTCGAAGATATTTGGCTTATGTGTTAAAAATGACTTCAGTGGGTTGACTATTTCTTAAAGAAGTCATTATATCACCATATCCATAATAATAATCAAGAAATAATTATCATATTTTTAAATAAATTATACTTTTAAAACCAATAATGAAATATTGTTATGAAAAATGAACTACATTACGATCATGGAGACGGTAGGTTGTATGTATGCGTGAGTAACGTTTCGATTTTTTAATTATCATTATTGAAAGAAGGTATATATTTTTTTATATTTAAAAATGATAATAATATCATAAGTACCATATTATCTATTTAAATATACTTATATATATCATCCATGTGATTTATTAATGGAAAAGGAGTCGCATCACTTCGTGGAGACGGTAGTCCATACATACGCGTGAACGACATTATCATTTTTCAGTGTAAGAAAAAAATAATATATTATATTTTTAGAATGATAAATATGTCATGAATATAATAATTATTTAAATTATATCACATATATTCAATTAATTTATCCTTATTAACTTTCATGTAACGTGTTAGTGAAAAACGAATCACATCGCTTTGTGAGGCATTCGTCTGCCGTACACACAAGCAGCATTATCATATCCCCCATGTAATGGAAAGTAAGAAGGTATATGTGATATAATAACTATATAAGTATAAATATGTTACAAATATAATATATATACTTTAAATACATCATTATAATAAACTTTTAGAGGTGATGATGGACAATGAATGACATAAGTTCATGAGGCGGTAGTCCATCATACACACGAATGATAATTTCATATCCCATTTGATGGAAGAGGAGATGGATTTAGATTATTAAATTAACATAATAAAATATCATTATATGTGAGATACTATTTTTATTATAAAATAATATTTTAATAATATTTTAAGGATGTGGAAGAATAAATAAAATAAAAACACACAGTTAAACATAATACCTATTCTTTAAACAACCTCCTTAGGTAAGAACCAAAAACCCTCTTAAGATGGATTTATAATAAAAATATGGGATTTAGGTCATGGAAGGGAATTAAGGAATATATTTGGGTAGTTATTGTCTTATAAAAATGGATTTGAAGGTGTTAAGATGAGAGGGGAGTGGGTGGCCTTTTATAAGTGAGGTGAGTAGCACACTTGTAATTTTTGAAAAGAAAAAGATGTACCCATGTTTTTCACATGAAAAAAGGCTCCAAAATGGACCATTAAAGATAATTAGACATTATATGGTATAAATATATACATAAAATATAATTTAGATACGTTTTTAGGTCATTTTAACTCATATATTTTTAGTTTAACCCATGGTAAACTTGTTTTCACCTTAATCACGGTAATTAATTTTTACTGTTTTCACTATTCATTATGGTCAAAAATTAATTTTACTATGTTATATAATATAAATTATTCTAATTACAAATATTTAATCCATTTTTTCAAATTAAATTTACATAAGTTTCAAATTTTAATTTAAAATAAAACCCTTAGACGCGATGAAAAAGCGGCTTTTCAAGAAGTGTATTTTTCAAGAAAAAAATAATTTTACATTAAATCTGTGACTAATAATAATAATTTTGTGAATATAAATTAATATTTATTTATATATAATATATAAATTTAATTAAAATTATTCCTCCTTAGTTATTATTTTAATTAATTAAAAAGGAGAAATATAATGCACTTTAAAATAGTTTTTAGAAAAAACTCATCTTTAAACCCAAAAATAAACTTATACTAAAATAAAATATGAAGTTGATTAAAAATTAATTAAGTGTATTAAATATAAATAAATAATACTTATTTTACTTTAAATAATATTCAAAATATAATGTTACTTTTAAATTACTTAATTTATTGAAAAGAATTTATATTTTTACAAAAAACTGTATTTTTTATTATTCACTAAAAATCAATATTTTTCAAAAAAAACACCCTAAGTAAATTTTGATATGATGATTTAAAAAATTAATTTCATTTTATAAAATAAATTTTCTAAATTTCTAAAAATTAAATATAATATTTTCTTACAAAAATAATAAAAAATATTTTTGAAGAAAACGTATTTTTAAAGAATAAAATTACATTACTAAAAATTGATTGATTATTTACTAAGAATTTATCAATAATTTATATAAAGTAGGAAATTTATATATATATCATAAATTATTTAGTAGTATTCATACCTATTAATTTAATGGCTAGGTTATAATAGTTATACTTTCTCATATTATTTAAGCTCGGCGTTGTGTATCAAATACACTATAGAATATAGTTTTACTTTCAAAAATATCGAGGTGTTACATCCTTTCCTAATTTAATAAAATTAATCCTTATAATTTAAACTTTATCTCGGTAATCAAATTTTCTACATTATAAAATACCTTTTTTGGAAACCCACATCGTAAAAATGGTTAATAAAACTTCCTCTTGATAAGAGAGAAAATAAAGTATAAAGGTCATCTAGAATAACACATACTAGGTTTTTAAATTGGAGAAAATATGTGGTAAGTGAAGATTTAGACATGGAAGAAAATCGCAATATCCATAAAATTATGGATAGTGATAGAGATCATTGATCACAAGAAAGTGAATGATCAGTAGAAAGTTGAGGACCTCAAAACCATGAACCAATAAGGTTTAAAAAGGTCATCGATTTCATTGGAAATGATAGTAATAGGATAGAATTTTGTTTCAAGATCCTTTTCCTAGGTTTGAGTAATTCCTTTACCATATTTAATAACAGCATAAGTAAATGTACATACTTTTCTAGTAGAGTTTACTCAATTAATTAATTTCTACCACACTCTCATCTTTTCTCCACGATAAGTATCCAAGATAAATCCTTGGTGCCTAAAGCACTAAAATCAACTTATAATAGATCACATAATCCCCAAAAGGATAACCAGATATTCCTCTTATATTTAGACATTAACAAAACCAAAATGGTTATCATAAGGTAATATATTTCTTAAAATTATAATGATCCTCTTCCGAAATAACATTAATCACCTAGTCACTAAATCACTTTTCAATACCATGGTTATCTATATGATAAAACATATGTTCTATAAATCAAATTTATCATTATATTTCAAACCATTTAATTAAAAATAATGATTTTATACTAACCAAGACATCACATATTCCAATGGTAGGTGTTTCACCCTTTTCTCCCTTCAGTTGTGGGTTCAATCCCCATGACCTTGTCGGATGATACAAGTTGTCGCCTAGATTTAGATCTATCATTTTTTCATAAACTTTTGTCCTTATAACATTCCCATAATTATTATGAACAGCCATAAAAAACCATAATCATTAAATATCATATAAACCATAAAGTTTATCAATACCTTAAAACTTATGTCTAAAAAAAGTAAAGGCATACTTCATGTTAAATAAAATATTTACGTATACATAAACCCAACAAAACATCTACCAAAATTTCATTAATCACTTTATGATCTCATCACTTAAAAACTAAAAAGGGATTTATAAAACTTTGAACTCATGATTAACCTTCAAAAAATATTGAGCTCTTTGGATCTGTCACCACTTCACAAGATAGCCCAACATCAACTATAGTAGTAGTAAATGATTTTTCCACACCTTTATATTTCTCATCATGATGATTTCCACCCTGAGTAAAAAACTTTCGACACGCATTATCATAATGTCCTAACTCATTGCAGATAATACATATCATCATTGGATGGATATATGTTATCTCATTCATTGATTGTTTGGGACTCTTCTTTACAATCATGAAACATGTGACATAAATTAATACACCAATAACACTTTCTAGATCTTGAAAACAAATCACAAAAATGTATTTTTACGCACTTGGAACATGTTTAGTTATTACCTATAGACTTTTTATATGGTTTATTCTCTATTTACTACCACCTTGACTATTTATTACTCTTTCCATCTCATGGAACATAAGTGTCAAAAAACTCCATCTCAACTTTCTCATCACAATGAAAAACTTTCTCATAACTTTTAATTTCTCATGTGGCTAAATCTCTTCATAAACTTGGTTTCAATATTGAGTTAAATCTATTAATTTTACTATTAGTGTCCCAAATAAATTTTGGCACATTAGTCACTAATCTTGTGAATTTTTATTCATATTTAGCTACATAATATTCATCTTTTTGCCTTAATTATAGGAATTGTTTCTCCATCTGGAGTTGAACAACCTTAGGGAAATATTTCTCAAGGAAAATATTTTTAAATGTTCCCCATTCCATGGAATCAAGATCATATCTCTCTTTGATATTATTAACCAATGACCACAATTGATCAGCTTCACCTTCAAAATGATAAATAGAAAGGGTTACCTTTTGATATTCTGAACACCCCATGACTTCAAATATCTTCTCTAAGAAATTGATTCATCCTTCATCTACTATAGGGTCAGATGATCCACTGAATGATGGCGGATTTTTTCTCATAAAATATTCTATTATTATCATGTTCCTCTATATTAGATATGGCTAATCCATATCATAAATTCCACCACTATTTATATCCTATTTCAACTGATCCATCACTGTAAAAAACTATTCCATTACAATTCCAACCATCTCAGGATGCTGATTTGGAAGGATATTTTCTTCAAGATGTCTTCCTACTATAGTTTCCTTGTTTCCTATATGGGAAACCATTCTAAATAGACATGGTTTAGATGAATCAACATGGTAATATTTAAATGATATATCTTTTCAACTTAACCATAATGTAAAATATTTCAAGGGCGTTCTAGTAATATTATCCTAACCTCTAAAGTTATCTAAACTGATCTTTGATACCAACTATAATGTACTGGCCTTATACATAAAAAAATCTTTAATTTTAGTTGATAATTCACTTTATTTCACTTTCACGTTTAGAGTTTTATAGAATTATTTCATAACTAATACATAACAAAACCATATATTAAAAGGTGGACACTTTCAATCAATATCCAGTTTTCACATAATATAATACTTTTAAAATAAAACATGATTTGTTTTTATGAAAAATATTCATAACTTTCAACTTGTTTCTTCCTTTCACTTACCCATCCTTAAACCCTGTGAAAAACATTTTAAAAATGTGGGATGAGCACAAAAATCTCAATAAGGGACATAAAAATAAAGAAAAACATTAGTCTAGTGAAAAACATGAAAACTCATGTGATTTTTACCTTTATCTTGAAATTTCTTTGATCTTATGAAATAAAACATTTTTACAAAAAAAACACATAATTATTTTCTCAAAGAAATCCTTTAAAACTCATAGAAAGAAAATAGAAATCCTTTTAGGAAACTTAGAGCATCATATTCTTAAAACCCTTTCAAAACACTTTCAATTAGAATAACTATATGGCTGACTTCCAATATAATTATCTAGATAATATAATAATTACCCAATTCATTGGAGAGCTATAATGGGACTCTCCCTTCATATAAGTTATATCAGTATCACCTGTTTTCCATGAGCTATAATGGGCCTTAACCCTTTATTTAAGATATATCGAGCTCTCCCATGAGCTATAATGGGGTTCAACCCATCGTATAATATGTATTGGGCTCACCCATTTTTCATATAGTTATAAAGTAACATATCATGAATAAAAAAAATTATTTTTTCACTTTTTCATCATAAAACATTTTTAAAACTCTTTTAAACTCATATTCAAATCACTTTTGGATATTAAAATACCCATTTATTTTAAAAACCCATTTTCAATACCAAAATACCCAAAAAAGGGGAGGGTTTTTCTTTAATGAAAATATGAAATATTATAAAGGAATTCAAACTTCAAATAATGGTTATGGTAGTGGAAAAGTCATTATCACTGTATATGTTAAAATAAAACATTCTTTTTTTTCATTTATAAAGAAAGCCACACACTCCATACAAAGATTCCCTTTTTTTAAAAACTTTGAAATAATTAAAAAAATAATTTATAAAACTATCATTTCCATAATAAAATAATTTTTAAAACATGGTCATATAATAAAAAGAGAGTTATAATAAAAATATTAAAAGCGGTTTTTTAAAAAGAAAACTCCCTTATCACTTTGGAAACATTTGAATCATAATCCCCATGAAATAATAACATTAAAACACATTAAATACCATGAGAATAGGAAAATTACTGATATTACATGTCAAAGGGATTGTATATACACCTCATAAAATAATATAGGTGTATAATAACAAAATATTCCTTAATGAAAGGAAATTAAGATGAAGTCCCTTGCCTCAAGTTTGATTTGTCGCATTAGTTTTTTATCTTCCTTAATAATAAACTTATGTTAATTAGTTAATTTCTTAATAAAAAATTTCAAGTTTATTATTCCTTTTATTTAAATTATTATCATTTTATATACAATTATTTAATCAATTAAGTTTATGTTAGGTATTTCAAAAATATTTGTCTTATATGTCAAAAATGAATTTGGTAGGTTGACTATTGGTCAAATAGGTCATTATTTAAACATATACAGTATAATAATCATGAAATAATTATCATATTTTTACATAAATTAAACTTTTAAATCCAATCATTAAGTATGGTTATGAAAAATGAACTATGTTATGATCATGGAGAGGGTAGGTTGTACGTACGCATGAGAGACGTTTCCATTTTTCAATGATCATTATGAAAAGAAGGTGTGTATTTTATTATCTTTATAGAATGATAATAATATCATAATTAATATATTATTTCATTAAATATACTTATATATATCATCCATTTGATTTAGTGATAGAAAACGAGTCACATCACTTCATGGAGGTGATAGTCCACATTTACGCATGAACGACATTATCATTTTTCTGTGTAAGAAATAAAATGATATATTATCTTTAAAAAATGATAATTATGTCATTAATATCATAATAGTTTAATTTATATCACATATATTCAATTAATTTATCCTTATTACATTCCATGTAAATTGTTAGTGAAAAACGAATCACATCGCTTAATGGGGTGGTAGCCCGCCTTACACATGAGTAACATTATCATAACCCCCACAGAATGGAAAGTAAAAAAAGGTACATGTGATATAATAACTAAATAATAATAAATATGTTATAAATTTCTTATATATACTTTAAATATATCATTATAAAAATATGTTAGAGGCGATGATGGAAAACAAATGACATCGGTTCTTGTGGTAGTAGTCCAATGTACACACAAATGATGATTTTGTATCCCATTTGATAGAATAAAAGATGGATTTAGGATATGAAATTAATATAATAACATCTCATTATATGGTATATATTATTTTTATTATATAATAATAATTTAATAATATTTAAAGGAGGTGTAATAAGAAATAAAATAAAAATGCATGCTTAAACACGATACCTTTTCTTCACACAACCTCTATAGGTAAGCACCAAAATCCATATTAGGATAGTTTCATAATCAAAATAATGTATCTAGGTAATGGGGATGGAATTAAGAAATATCTTTTTTTAGGTATTGGATTATACAAATGGATTTTAATGTGTGAATATGAGAGTAGAGGGGTGGCCTCATATAAGTGAGGTGAGTAGCACACTTGTAATTCTGGAAAAGAAAAAGGTATACGCACTTTTTTCACATGACACATGTAACATCCCGGACCCGGGTGCCATGCAATGGGTGCCCTGAGCCCGGTTTGACATGTGACCTTAAGCGCATTTCCCCAAACGCCAGAGGCTGCCGACTAGCAGCGAGGGTCCAGGTCTGATAGTGGGGAAACTATGCCCTCATTTATCAAAGTGTAGCGCAGCGGAATACAAAATAAACATGCAACGACAGCGGAAGCAGTAAACCATACAACAACTAAAATAAACAACTACAATGGATATAACCAACAGTATATAAATAATGATGCTACATGTTTCAAGTTCTTTGAAAATAGCCATAACATGTTATTCATCAATATAGTACAACTAAATGTAGAGTACAGCAAAACAAAGCAAACAGCTGGCAGCGGCATTGTGAGCCTAGGCTCGGTCCCATGCCCTCCTACTCCACAGCAACAGTCAAGAACCTGTATAGGGACTCTTTCCCCTATCCACACCTGTAGAAACGTAATCTATTTGGGCCGAAAAGCGTGACCCAAACAGGGTGTGAGAAATATATCTCAGTAGGCACCCACCAAAGGCCCGTGCCCAACTATGTGTAAGCATGCAACAACAGTGTGCAGTAGTAAAATTCAATAAAGTAAGCAGTACTCAAAAGTAACTAATTACCAGTTATATTTCCATTTTATTATCCATTTAATCCATTTAAATACTAGAAATCACCATAGTGCATTTCTAAGTAAACAATCCACATCCTCAGACAAGTAACCCCTACCCTCATGTAAGGAGTATCCAACACAAGAATCTTCCCTCAGGCATAACAGAATTTGCCCTCAGGCGTAGGTAGTGTCGCCCTCAGGCACAGAATCAGCTGCCCACAGGCACGGAAGAAGTTACCCTCAGGCCAAAATAACTCCTACCCTCAAGCTAAATAGTGCAGTGCCCACAGGCTAATCACAACAACGCCCTCAGGCTAAACAGGTAACTGGGCCATGTCCAATATATCAAAATGCAGTAAACAAGCAATTCCTATGAAGGAAATTCTACAATTACTACATTAAAGGCATACCCTCGGGTATCCTGGCCAAACGGCTAAACAGTGGAACACACCCCCCGGGGTGGTTCCGGATCCAAGCAACGATCCCACCAGCATTTTATTATCACTATTTAATTACCTATGCAATTCTAGGCATTAAATATAGCAACGGCTTCAGCCACATGACACCCCAACATGGGTTCGTGGCATGAAAATGCGCAAAGACGCACGACAGTTGGAAATTTACACCAAGCCACCTACCTTATTCGCCAACGAACGTTATACCCGAATGCTGACTCCAAAAACGCCCAAGAACGGCGTAGATCTGACGAAGAACAAAAATCCAACAACGTAAATAACTCCTGTTAAGAGAATAATTGGTAAGAACCAGCCAAGGAGGTGGAATACCTTACCCGTGCGGTTCCAACAGGATCGTCCGAGGCGGAAACCGATTCCAGACGAACACCCGGTGGATCTTCAAAGGTCTGGCCTCCTCCTTTTGCTCCAAATCGGCTCAAGTGTCTCCTTTGCCAAATGAGGAGGCTACTGCCTATTTTAAGCTGAAAAAACAAAGTACACGGCGTGTACTTTTGAGTACACGGTGTGTACTTCTTCATTTAACTGTTCCTCTGGCAGCACCGCCACATTGTTCATCCGTCGACATGAGTACACGGCATGTACTTCCGAGTACATGGCGTGTACTGCCGCCCAAATGGCGGCTGCTCCACCGCCTTACTGTTTAAGCCTGCTGACTAACTACACGGCGTGTAAGGTACCACTACACGGTGTGTAGTCAGTTCTTACACCCCTCTTCGCCGACAAGGCTATATGCCCCATATACCCATTCCACACAGCCAAAAGTACACGATGTATGGAAAAGTACACAGCGTGTAGTTCCAAAATTTAGGATTTTTTCCCATTTTCCATATTTTCTCAAAAACACTTAAGGAAAAGGAAAAAGAAGAAGCCTGTACCTCAAAAATAAGAACCAGGTTCTTACAAACTTCCCCCCTTATAGCAATTCGTCCCCGAATTGCCCTTCCCAGGGTGGCGAAGAATAAGCTCAGAACAGCTCTGGCCACTGAGCACATACATCAGCCTCCCGCTCCCAGGTCTCGTCCTGCACTCGGCCATGCTGCCATAGCACCCATACGAGAGGAACTGACCGACCTCGGAGAACCTTCGTGCTCCTGTCAACGATACGAATCGGATGCTCCTCAAAGGACGCATCTTCCTCCAGCTCAACCTCCTCAGGCTGAAAGACGTGAGATGGGTCTGAATGATAGCGACACAACTGAGACACGTGGAAGACGTCGTGCATGGCTCGGTACCGCTGCGGTAACTGCAACCGATAGGAAACCAGCCTGACTCTCTCCAGAATATCGAATGGCCCCACATACCTCGATGAAAGCTTACCATGTCTCCTGATCCGCTTGTGTCCCAGCCTCGGCGAAACATGTAGAAAAACCGGATCCCCCACCATGAACTCCAAAGGTCATCTGCGGCGATCAGCGTAAGATTTCTGATGAGACTGAGCGGTATCCATCCACTTACGAATCAACTGGACCTTCTCAGATGTCTCCTGCATGAGCTGTGGCCCTAGTAAAGCTGTCTCACCTGCCTCTAACCAGCACAAAGGTAATCGGCATGGCCTACCATATAAAGCCTTGTAAGGTGTCATTTCAATAGTTGCCTGAAAACTATTGTTATAGGAAAACTCAACTAGGGGTACGTGCCTCTCCCAAGAGCCCCCAAAGTCTAGGACGCATGCACGCAGCATATCCTCAAGCACCTATATCGTACGCTCTGACTGGCCATCTATCTGAGGGTGGTATGTTGTGCTCAGAAGCACCTGTGTACCCATCTCCCTCTGAAAACTCTTCCATAAACGAGACGTAAAGAGGGTGTCCCTATCAGAAACGATAGAAAGAGGGACCCCATGAAGACGTACAATCTCTCGGATATACAGCCTTCCAAGCTCGTCCACACCGAAGCTCTCCTTGATCAGCAAGAAGTGAGATACCTTCGTGAGTCTGTCCACAACAACCCACATGGAGTCATTGCCACGAGGTGACCTCGGCAACCCAGTCACGAAATCCATCGCGACATCATCCCATTTCCACTCTGGAATGGGTAACTGTTGTAACAGCCCAGCTGGCCTCTAGTTCTCCACCTTCACTTGTTGACAGGTGGAACACCTCGTAACAAAACCAGCTATCTCTCTCTTCATACCCGGGCACCAGTACTGACGTCTCAAGTCACGGTACATCTTGGTAACCCTGGGATGAACTGCCCAAGATGAAGCATGAAACTCCCGCATCATCTCCTTGCATATATCCCCTGGAACCCATACTCGTTCATGGAAATGTAGGACCTCGTCATCGCCTATCGTCTAACCGGGAGGAGGGCCCTCACTTTCCACTGACTCCCATAGAACTAGGCCTTCTGAGTTAGATAGCTGCCTCATCCTCACTCTGTCCAGGAGGGTAGATGTCACAGCTAAAGATGAAAGATAAGTCTACCCCTGACCATAATGCACCTCCAAATGCCTCTCAGAGAACAAATCCATGAGCTCCCACTCAACACTGGCCTCCTACACTGCCTGTATCTGAGTCTTCCTGATCAGTGCATCAGCTACTGCATTTCCTTTACCAGGTCTGTAGTAAAGCTCAAAATCGAAGAACTGCAGGTACTCAACCCACCTTCTCTACCTCATATTCAGGTCACACTAAGTAAAGATATACTTAAGGCTTTTATGGTCGGTGAAAACCACAAAATTCTCTCCCAACAGGTAATGTCTCCAACAGTGCAACGCATGCACAACTGCAGCCAACTCGAGATCATGCATCGGGTAATTCCTCTCATGTGGCCTCAACTGCCGAGACCCATACGCAACAACTCGGTTGCCCTGCATCAACACTACTCCCAGCCCAATCCCTGATGCATCACAGTAAACTGTATAGCTCTTCCCCTGCTCTGGGAGTATCAGGATCGGTGTTGATGTCAACCTTCCCTTCAGGTCCTGGAAAGCTGTCTCGCAAGCTTCTGACCAATCGAACTTCACACCCTTCTTAGTTAGACCTGTCAATGGTGCTGCTAAGCGGGAGAAGTCCTGTATGAAGCGTCTGTAGTAACCATCCAGCCCTAAGAAACTCTGTATCTCAAACACGTTCTTAGGCTGCTCCCAGGAAACTACTACTCTCGCCTTCTCTGGGTCTACTGAAACTCTTGCCTCTGAGATGATATGACCCAGGAAGTGAATCTGGTCCATCCAAAAGTGGCACTTTGAGAGCTTAGCATATAGCCAATGCTCTCTCAGTGTACTCAATATGATCTCAAGATGGGTGGCATGGTCGTGTCGAGTGTGAGAGTACACCAAGATGTCGTCCATGAATACTACCACAACAGAATCAAGATACGGATGGAACACATGATTCATCAGAGCCATGAAAACTGCTGGCGCGTTTGTGAGTCTGAATGGCATAACCGTATACTCGTATAGACCATACTTACTCCTAAAAGATGTAAGTGGTATATCCGATGGTCTCACGCGCAGCTGATGATATCCGGATCTCAAGTCAATCTTCGAGAACACTCGTGCTCCATGAAGATAATCAAATAGATCATCAATCCTTGTCAAGGGATATCGATTCTTAACCGTCAACTGGTTCATCTTCCGATAATCCACGCAAATTCTAAGGGTACCATCCGCCTTCTTCGCAAAAACGACCGGAGAACCCCAAGGAGAAGTACTGGGTCGGATAAAGCCCTTTGCCTGCAACTCCTCTAACTGCCTCTTGAGCTCCTGCAACTCAGGCGTGGCCATCCTATAAGGAGGAATGGACACTGGTGATGCTCCTGGAACAAGCTCGATAGAGAAATCCACCTCATTCACCGGAGGTAGACCTGAAAATTCATTCAGGAAAACATCCCTGAAATGATCAAAAACTGGAGGGAAATCTGTCTAACAAGTCCCCTGATCATCCAGATATAAGCTCGCTATCTGGGCTATGACTCCACCTCGCCCATGATTCTCTGGTCCAGCTCAACTTGCCTGAACATCCCATTTTCCCTTGTATAGAAACTCTCTTCCCTCTGGTGACGTGAAACTCACCCTGCGACGATAGCGGTCTACAAGGGCTCGAAAGGGAACCAACCAGTCCATCCTGAGAATGACATCATAAGCTGTCATCTCTAATACATAGAGGTCCCAAAGGAAGTGACACCCTCCAATATCAAGGGGGCACTCCGTACACTGACGCACACCAGTTGTCCTAGTCCCTAACAGTGTGTCAGCATCATGATATCAAAAGAAGAAGAAACACCAAGCCCAAGGCTCTCCACAACAGGTACAAATATGAAACTATGTGTAGCACCCATATCAAAAAGCACTGAAGATAAGACAGAAGCTACTAGAATAGTACCTCTGACTGTAGAAGTTTTGGGATCCTACTCCTGCTGGGTCTGTTGCACTGCATATGTCTGCCCAGTGCCGCAGCCCTATGACACAGCCTGACTACCCTGAGTTGTCCCGCCCTACTGCCTCTGCGATCCTGGTGTCTGGCTACCACGGCCACGACCACCATCTCTGCCTGTACGCCTTAACGCATTCCAGTTCCCCGACTGGTAAGAAGCTGTTGGTCCTGCTCCCACTCGCAGAGTCTGCACAGAACCCCTCTCACTAGCCAATGGTAGAAACGCCCTGCAAAAGTGATATAGATGACCCATATTGCCATAAGCTCAGCACTCCACTGGGTCTCATGGACACTGTGGCCTCTTGTGCCCCTCTCTACCACACTGGTAGCACATAACCTTTCCACCTGAAGCATTCTTATGACTGGTACTACCGCCCTAAGAGAAGTCCATCTGTCTCTTCCTCTTGCCAATAGAAATAGTATCAGTAACTGGTGATGAACCTCCCTGGCCCACACCACTAGATTCCCATAGGTTCCTCTCCATAATCAGCGCCTGATTCACGATCACGTGTATAGTAGGCAACCTGAAAACATTCACCAGCGCTCGGATGTCATACTGAATTCCATCCTCAAAACGTCTAGCTCTCAACGTATCATCACCCACCAGCACGGGTGCAAAGAACTGAAGCTCTATGAAATGAGCAGAATAGTCCATCACTGACATAGCGCCCTGCTGCAGATTCATAAACTCTCGAGCTCTATCTACTCTCAGCGTCTCTGGGAAAAATAAGTCATAGAAGACTGCCTGGAAATCTTCCCATGACATGTCCCTGTGATGCTCTGACTGGGTGGTAAAATCCCACCACCTCTTGGCGGAATCACACATCATGTAAGTCACGAGCTTGACCCTCTGCCCTGGAGGCGTCTCAAGATGCTCAAAAATAGTCTGCATCAACCCCAACCAAGACTCTGCAGCCTGTGGTCCGCCATCCCTTGAAAACGTAGGTGGATGCGGCTGCTGAAAGATACGTGTCAGCTCAGCCATAGATTTGGCAGTCTGCGGTGCTCCCTGAAAGGTCTGCATGAACCGCATAAAGCCTTCACGGAACCACGCCTCCGCGCCTGTCTCTGGTATAGCAGTTGGCGCCACATCTGGCTCTATTGGAGGATCAACTGGTATCCTATGGCCCACCATCTCTGGAGTATAATCGTCTCCGCTCTCTTGGCGAACAATGCATGGTCGTCTAGGCGGCATGACACTACAAGGTCAAAAGCACACCTCAAATTCATGATTATTAAGGCTGAAAGTGAAGGAACCATAAAGAAACAAGAGGAAGAAGGTATTTCAAAAATTGAAAAATAAGACTACACGACGTGTACAGTGACTACACGGTGTGTACTTGACTTCCTTTCCCCTGCCCGGGTCCTTCTACATAGCTAAGCCACACAGCTTCCGTTGAACAAAACTACACGGCGTGTATAATATCTACACAGCATGTACGGTGTTATTTTCCAACTGCTCGTGTCATCTGTGACACGGTCGACTACTCGGCTTGACCGTACACGGCGTGTTACACCCGTACACGGCGTGTTACACCCGTACACGTCGTGTACAGCACCCCGTTTCCTAGCCACACGGCTAGCACCACACGGTCTATCCTCGGACAAGACTACACGGCGTGTCCAAAAGGTACACAGCGTGTTTCAGAGAGAGGTGACACCGGCCCATGTTGTTCGTTACACGGCTGCGTCCCCAGGTCACACTACACGGCGTGTCCAGCATTGACACGGCATGGTCTGTACAGAAGTTCACCAACCCGTGTTGTTAGTTACACGACCGGACTCCAGGTCACACTACACGGCGTGTCCATTCGGTACACGGCATATTTTACCCAAGCCTTT
Organism: Viscum album; assembly: GCA_963277665.1. Lineage (NCBI taxonomy): Eukaryota > Viridiplantae > Streptophyta > Magnoliopsida > Santalales > Viscaceae > Viscum > Viscum album. The sequence continues at coordinate 1,087,956,478 of OY728122.1, forward strand.
CCCTACCCCGTGTCACCGCCCACACGGTTTGTGACACGGGAAGAGACTACACGGCGTGTACTTAGGGTACACGGCGTGTACTCGAAAAGTTCATTTTTCTTCCCGAATAGAAGAACATACACAGCGTGTATAAAAAAATACTACACGGCGTGTATACTAGGTTTCCGGACAGTATGCCTCAGAAACTTCTCTGGAACCCAGAAAATACCGTAAAACAACATCTAAGTGTCAAATTCCGACCCATGAGAGCCCATACTCCCCACAAATCAAATCTTGACATATTATATGTGTTATAACCAATAAACAGTCAATGATCCACCAAATTCCGGTCAATGGGGGCCCATACTCCCCAAAAACTAAAGTTTGGCATCCATTCTATAAACAAGCTCACACAAGGAATACCCTATCACCGAGCAAGTATTTATCAAGCAGCTATCACAACAGCATGTTTTTCTAGCACATCAACTATCACAAAAACATGCGAATTTCTAATGCACCAACATGGCATGGAAACTATGCATGGCATGTGATTTCTAGTATGTGCCTATATGATGCATGAGACGGCATACCCTCATCTCATCGGGTTGCAACTAAATAGAACCCATAGATAAATTATAAACAGAACAATCTCAAGTGTGTCACCCAACGGTGAAATCAAATCAACAGTAAAAGTTGCAAAATCAAAAGAATTGCAAAATACGAGGTAGACTGGCTTTTCCCTGTACACGGGTTAGCTACACCTGGGCATAGCTTATTACCAACTACTGTTCATCCTATCCCTGACTATGGCTCCAAAAAGTAAGTCAAAGAAAAGAATCCCTCTAATGCCACTTTGTAACATCCCAGACCCAGGTTCCACGCAACGGGTGCCCCGAGCAAGGTTCGCCACGTGACCTCAAGCGCATTTCCCCAAATTCCATAGGATGCCGACTAGCAGCGAGGGCCCAGGTCTGATAGTGGGGAAACTATGACCTCATTTATCAAAGTGTACCGTAGCAGAATACAAAATAAACATGCAACGACAGCGGAAGCAGTAAACCATACAACAAATGAAATAAACAACTGCAATGGATATAACCAACAGTATATAAATAATGATTCTATATGTTTCAAGTTATATGAAAACAGCCAGAACATGTTATACATCAATACAGTACAACTAAATGCAGAGTACAGCAAAACAAAGCAAACAGCAGGCAGCGGCATCGCGAGCCTAGGCTCGGTCCCATGCCCTCCTACTCCACAGCAACAGTCAAGTACCTGTATAGGGACTCTTGCCCCTATCCACACCTGTAGAAACGTAATCTGTTTGGGCCGAAAAGCGTGACCCAAACAGGGTGTGAGAAATATATCTCAGTAGGCACCCACCAAAGGCCCGTGCCCAACTGCGTGTAAGCATGCAACAATAGTGTGTAGTAGTAAAATGCAATAAACTAAGCAGTACTCAAAAGTAACTAATTACCAGTAATATTGCCATTTTATTATCCATTTAATCCATTTAAATATTAGAAATCACCATAGTGAATTTCTAAGTAAACAATCTACATCCTCAGACAAGTAACCCCTACCCTCATGTAAGGAGTATCCAACACAAGAATCTGCCCTCAGGCATAACAGAATTTTCCCTCAGGCGTAGGTAGTATTGCCCTTAGGCACAGAATCAGCTGCCCACAGGCACGGAAGAAGTTGCCCTCAGGCCGAAATAACTACTGCCCTCAGGCTAAATAGTGCAGTGCCCACAGGCTAATCACAACAACTCCCTCAGGCTAAACAGGTAACCGATCCATGCCCAACATATCAAAATATATTAAACAAGCAATTCCTCTCAAGGAAATTCTACAATTACTACATTAAAGGCATACCCTTGGGTATCCTGGCCAAACGGCTAAACAGTGGAACACACCCCCCGGGGTGGTTCTAGATCCAAGAAACGATCCCATCAGCATTTTATTATCACTATTTAATTACCTATTCAATTCTAGGCATTAAATATAGCAACAGCCTCAGCCACGCGACACCCCAACATGGGTTCGTGGCACAAAAATGCACAAAAACGCATGACAGTTGGAAATTCACACCAAGCCACCTACCTTATTCGCCAAAGAACATTATACCCGAATGCCGACTCCAAAAACACCCAAGAATGGCGTAGATCTGACGAAGAACAAAAATCCAACAACGTAAATAACTCCTGTTAGGAGAAGAATTGGTAAGAACCAGCCAAGGAGGTGGACGCCCTTACCCGTGCGGTTCCAACGGGATCGTCCGAGGTGGAAACCGATTCCGGACGAACACCCGGTGGATCTTCAAAGGTATGGCCTCCTCCTTTGTATCCAAATCAGCTCAAGTGTCTCCTCTGCCAAATGAGGAGGCTACTGCCTGTTTTAAGCCGAAAAAACAAAGTACACGGTGTGTACTTCTGAGTACACGGCGTGTACTTCTTCATTTAACTGTTCCTCTGGCGGCACCGCCACACTGTTCATTTGTCGACATGAGTACACGGCATGTACTCCCGAGTACACGGCGTGTACTGCCGCCCAGTTGGTAGCTGCTCCACTACCTTACTGTTTAATCCTGCCGACGGACTACACGGCGTGTAAGGTACCACTACACAGCGTGTAGTCGGTTCCTACACCCCTCGTCGCCGACAAGGCTACACGCCCCGTGTACCCATTACACACGGACAAAATTAAATAGCGTGTGGAAAAGTACACGGCGTGTAGTTCCAAAATTTAGAATTTTTCCCCATTTTCCATATTTTCTCAAAAACACTTAAGGAAAAGGAAAAAGAATAAGTCCGTACCTCAAAAATAAGAATCGGGTTCTTACAACACAAGGCTCTAAAATGGACCATTATCTATAATTAGAAATTATAAGGTATAAATATGGTCATAAAATAGAATTTAGACAAGTTTTTATGTCATTTTAACCCTTATCTTTTTATTTTAACCCCCAGTAAACTCGTTTTCACCTTAACCATGGTAATTAATTTTTACTATTTTCACTATTCATTATGATCAAAAATTAAGTTGATATTATTAGATAATATAAATTATTTTTATTCAAAATATGGAATCCATTTTACCAAATTTAATTTATATAAGTATAAAATTTTAATTTAAAACAAAACTCAAACACGCGATAAAAAAGCGAGTTTCAAAGAAGTGTATTTTTCAAGGAAAAGATGGTTTTATATTAACTCTATGAATAATAATAATTATTATATGAATATAAATTAATATTTATCAATAAATAATATATAAATTTCATTTAAAACATTCCTAATTAGGTATTATTTTAATTAATTAAAAATGAGAAACATTATGTACTATAAAACAGTTTTCTAAAAAACCCATTTTTATACCCATTAATAAACGTACACTAAAATACAATATAAAGTTGATTAAAAAGTAATTAAGTGGATTAAATATAATTAAATAATACTTATGTTAATTTAAATAATATTCAAACCATAATGGGACTTTAAAATTATTTAATTTATTAAAAATAAATGACATTTTTACAAAAATCAGTATTCTTCGCTATTCACTGAAAATGAATATTTTCCAAAAAAACCCAAAATTTCACCCAAAATAAATTTTAAAATTTTTATTTTAAAAATTAATTTCATCTTATAAAATAAATTTTTTGAAATTTATAAAAATTAATTATAATATTTTCTCATGAAAACAATAAAAATTATTTTTGAAGAAAACATAGTTTTTAAGAATAAAATTACTTTACTTAATATTGATTTATTATTTACTAATAATTTATCAATATTTTATATTTAATGGGATATATATATATATATCATAAAGTATTAGATATTATTCATATCCACCAATTTAACAGCTATGTTATATTGGTTATATATTTCACATGTCGTTTAAGCTCAGGGTTGCGTATCGAATACGCTATCAAATATAGTTTTATTTTCTATAATATTAGGGTGTTACATGCATGGTTTTCCAAAACATGTTTCAAATATGCATCCAAAACTACCTTGAATCTCTCCACCTCTCATAGTTATGACACACTATTTTCCAAACTATGTGCCAACCATAGAGGACCCTCTACAGTTTGTTATAGGTGCTTGCATGGTTTGTTGACCCCTTTACATGGTTCAACATACCTTGCCCCTATATAAAATGATCCATGCTATTATGGTGAATAGATAGAATTAATTGTGCGCTAACCATGCACCCTATATTGCAACTCTAAAAACGTGAATTTTGGGCCCCAAACCCCCAAAACACTTCTGAAACCTATGAGACATCTAGAGAACTTCATTACATGTCCATAATGGGCCTTTTGAGAGGCTAAAACCCTAGTATTTCATTTTTAATCCTAGTTTAAAGACCAAACCATCCACCATTTTTAAAATTTTATCTTTTCTCAAATTTTGAGCACCCATACAGATAAGGGGTTTTAAAATATCCCCCCCCCCAATAATACTTCTTATCCACAATAATTCCCAATGGTCATCCCACTGCACCTACCAACCTACATCAGTTTCCTAGTTTAAATTCAATGACCTCATTCTATTTCCAAATGCCCAAAACATGTTCAATTCACAACCTCCAACTCAATGTACTCAAACCATTAAAAACTTAAGATAACATCCATTTTCAAATCCTACAGCGACCTAGGATTGTATATATAAATATCAAATTTTTTAGATTAATATTCAATACATTTCATAAACACATTCCCAAGAACCATAATGGTTTTATGTATTTAGATACTAGGTACACAATCATATTATTTAGTGAAATATATTCAATGTTTCTCTTAAATATCTTCTCATTTAGTAATATTCATAGACGTACTCTACTTAAAACCTTTATTCATAACCTTGGGGAAGGAAACATAAAAATGAGTGATCTCAAATACTCTATAAGGGTAAAAAGGGTAAATACGTAAACATAACATGATCATAAGGGTATGAGAATGTGAGAATAACATATGAAAACCATACCCTACATATCAAAGATCAAAATATTGAGTCATGGAATAAATATGGGCAGTTCATAAGACATGAATCATAAGGAAATCAATGAACATGATCCATGAGAGCATAACATTGGCATAAGACATGGAATTTTGGCATGCACATAAGCATAGAAAATCATTTCCATAAAATTCAAGTCTCACTGACAATCCTATCATTATAGAATGGGTTCACTCCCCAAATCATCATAGTAGTAAAGGTTCACTCCCAAGACCATCATAGTGGAAAAAATACCTTACTGAACTGGGTTCACTTCACATTCCAGTCCTATATATCTCATGAGATATAAATATTTACCCAATGCATTATAGGGAGATATAGGTCCCACCCATCAAAAAATAAAAATCATATGTATATATGCCATAAGATCATAAAACATTCATCATATAATAACTTATAAAATAAGGGTTTCATAAACATTTCATCATATCATAACCTATGGAAAATATACAGGTTTCATAATCATTTCATCATTTCATCATAGTATAACCTGTGAAAAGAAGCGGGTTTCATAAGAATTTCCTCATAGTATAACCCATGGAAGAGAAACAGGTTTCATAGACATCATGTAATCATAAACATAAATAATTTATAGAAATAATAAGAATAGTTTACTTAGATTATATCCCCATTAAATCATAGGTAAAATCAATGTATGTCATCTTATATGGAAAATGATTTTGAAAAGACACTCAGATCTTTTCTGGAGGAAAATAAATTTTCTTTGAAAATCTATTTTTAAAAATAAAAATTCATAAAACATTTTGAAAATACATTTATTTTAAAATAAAATCTGAAACTTATAAAGGAAGATTTAAAAAAATTAGAACATTTGTTGAGGAAAATGTTCTTTTCACTTTGGAAAATACTTTTTAAAACATAAAACATTTTAAAAATCATTTTCTTTAAAATATCCTTGAAAACTTATAAAGGGAGATTTAAAAATTATTTAAAAAATTTCTTGAGGAAAATATCATTTCCACTTTTAAAAAGACTTTTTTAAAAAAAAAATTGAATATACTTTTCTTTTAAAATAAAAATGAAAACTTATAATAAAATCTTTAAAATCATTTAAACTATTTCTTAAGGAAAATATCCATTCATCTTTGAAAAAAAATTTAAATCATACAAAATTTTGAAAATCATTTTCTTTGAAGATAACTTGAAAAACATATAAAGTAATCTTCAAATAAAATAATTGTCATGATGGTGGGAAATTCCATTCATACTGTACATGTTAAAATAAATCTTCTATTCACATTTTTGGTGAAAGCCAAATGGGCATTGTTTGGAAAACTACATGAAGATTCCTTTCAAAAAAATATAAAAAATTAAAACATGGTAAAATTTAACATTAATAAATCATTTGAATAATGTTAAAAAATATTTTTTTAAACACTTTTAGAAAATATGGTTTTGGAAGAAAAACAGTTTTTCGACCGAAGAAATAAATAAAGATGAATTTTATTAAAAAATTATTTTGGTATCTTGAGTACATAAAGAGAGTAAAATGAAGGGAAAACCTGTATTCTCATGACATAACCAGAGGATAAAAAAATTCATGGGTTTCTTGAGAGATGTATCATAATATTTTATTATCAAAGACATATTCATAAATAATCCCAATAAACGATGAGATTGTAACCTAAAATATTTACCACTTCAGTAACTTTGAATTGTAAAACCCATGAAAAATATATCCTAAAATTGATATGTAAATCACAAAAAAAAATCAGGATAATAATCATAAAATATATTTATGTTCATTATATACCCCACATAAAAGAAACATGTGGTAAATATGGCATTTGTCTTGTAGAAAATAAAAGTGAGACGGAAATTCCTTACCGCTTTAGTAATCTTTTAAATTACAATCCCCAATAAATAATAACATAAAATAAAACTTTAAATATAATGGAAATAATTATAGTCATGATATAACATGTCATAGGGGTAGTATATACACCACACAAATGAAATTAGTGGTGAATTTTCACATGTCTTGCAGAAATAAAAGAGAGGCTAAAAATATCTTACATTAAGTATCAAATTACTTAGTACATGTTTGAACCCCCTGTATAATAAATATAATTTTATTATAAATTTATTAAATAACAATAATAATATTTATCATATTATATATGATTTAGTTATGACCTTTTATTATCCTTTTATCAACAATTCCTTGTTAAAATCATGTCTCAGGTAATAACTGCTTTGTTTTTCATGTATGTTTTGATTTGTTATTTTTTTGGTCCAATTAATTTGATCATGGTTACATCATATCCATAATTTTAAACATAATATAAATATCATATATATTCAGTATATATTTATTTATAGTGATCAATAAAAGTTATAGATAGAGAATGAAATACATTGTTCATGGAGATGGTAAGTTATACGTACACATGAACGTTGTTTCCATTTTCTTGAGGGAAAGAAATAAATAAAGTTAAATAATATATTTAAATTATAGAATCATTTTTATTTAATATATAACACATTTTTTTATTAAAATCATCTTTGTTACCTTCCATGTAAAGTGTGAACAAATCACATCGCTTCGTGAGGCGGTAGCCCACCGTACACACGAACGACGTTATCACATTCCTACAAAATGGAAGGTAAGAATGAAAATGTGATATCATGATTAAATAAGAATAATAATATCATAAATATCATATATAATTAAAAAATCCATCATTATATCTATTCATGAAATGTGGTGATGGAAAACGAATAACATCGGTTCGTGAGGCGTTAGTCCTCCGTACACGTGAATAATGATTTTATAACCCATTTGATGGAAGAGGAGAAGGATTTAGGTTATTACATTAACATATTAACATATAATTATATTTAATATTCTGAGTTTATTATATAATAATGTTTTAATAATAATTTAAGTATGTGGAGAAATAAATAAAATAAAATTCTTAGTTAGGGAGGTTGTCTCTTCTTCGGAAAACTTCTTTTGGATTTCACCAAAAGGCTTATTAGGTTGGATTTCTAACCAAAATTAATATTCTAGGATTATAGGAGGGAATTAAATAATTTAATTGGTCAAGTATTTGTAGAATCAAATGGTTTTTGAATTGTGAAGTTGAGAGGAGAGGGGTCGTCCTTTTATAAGTGAGGTGAGTGGCACACTTGTAATTTTTAAAAATAAAAAGGTGTACCCACATTTTTTACATGAAAAAAGGATATAAAATAATACATTATAGAAAATATAAGATATAAGGTCTAAATATTTCCATTTAATGGGTATTTTACATGTTTTGGGTCATTTTTAACCCTTATCTTCTTAGTTTAACCCCCAATAAACCCATTTTTACCTTAACCGTGGTAAATAATTTTTACTGTTTTTTTATTCATTATAATAAATAATTAAGTTGAAATTATTAGATAATATAAATTATAGTAATTCTAAATATTTAATCTATTTTTCCAAATTCCATTCACATAAGTGGAAATTTTTAATTTAAAATTAATCTGAAATATGCGATGAGAAAGCTGGTTTTCAAAGAGAAAATGTTCAAAAGTTTAAAAAGTTTTTACATAAAAATTAAAAATAAAAATTATTCCAATAAACTAAATTGGATTAATAGATATATAATTGAACTAATTTTTCTTTTATAACCACCTTAAAATAATTTTTAATTTTTTAAAAGCTTTAAAAAGAAATGAAAATTCTTAATAAAAACCAGCATTTTTCACTATTCATCTAAAAATTTATCTTATTAGAAAATTTTCAAAATTTACCCTAATATAATCTTGACCTTCTGATTTAAAATTTTAATTTCATTTTTTAAAATAAATTTTCAAAAAGTGTCAAAAATTATTTGTAAAATAATTTCCCAAAAGGCGATAAAACTACTTTTTAAAAAAAATACAATTTTTAAGCATAAAATTGGATTTATTCTTATCTATTTTCTAGAAAACACATAAGATAAATGTTAAAAATTTGATTGAATATATAATATATATATATATAATTAAAATCATTCACCAAAAGTGATTTATTTAATTTATTGAGATAAAACATGTTTGTGTACATAAAAATAATTTTTCATAAAAAGATTCCCTTCATTTTCAAATGGTTTTTATTTTAATTTATAATTAATTGATCACTAATTAATTCATTATATATACATGTTTAAACCATATATTTTTATAATTTAGTTAATCCTATTTATACCCTTCATTATAATGTCTAGGTGATAACTATCATATTAAATAAAAATATTTTTAAAATAAGTCATGTATCTTTTAAACTCGGTGTTGCATGTAACACAAGATAAACTCAGTGTTGTGTGTACTGAAAAATATCAGAAAGATTAAATTTATTTAAAAAATATATATTTCACAAAATCTTGGGCTGTTACATTCTACCCCCCCTTAAATTGAATTTCACCCTCAAAATTTATCACTTTGGTACCAATAACTAAGGATACTTTTGTCTCATTACATCCTCAGGTTCCCATGTAGCTTCTTTAAGTTGGTAGTTTTTTCACAAAAATTTAACTAGGTGAGTGGTCTTTTTTCATAGAACATTATCTATATGATCCAGAATCTCAACTGATTATTACTTATAAGAAATATCATGCTCCAGCAGTACAACCTCTAAGTTCAGTACATGTGAAGGATCATGTATAAACTTTCTCAAGAGAGGTATATGGAACACATCGTGAACCTAAGAGTGGTTCAGTGGAAATTCCAAATGATAATATATTATCCTGATAGGATCAATTATTTCAAAGGAACTGATATACCTAGGGCTTATTTTTCCCTTCTTTATTCCATGGAGAAATTCATAGAAAGACCTTCTCACCAACTTAAAATTCTAGATTGCATTGATGATTACTAGAATAACATTTCTATCAACTTTTTTGTTATCTTTTCATGTTGCTGAATGGATATAACCTTCACTATCATATTATCATATTGTGAAAGTCCCAATATCTTTTTTTCTACAACTTTATTCCAGTACGTTGGAGTCCTACACTTCTTTCCATAAAGGGCTTGATAAGGATCCATATGAATTGTCAAGTGAAAGCTATTTTTTCAAGAAAATTCAACTAGAGGAATTTGTTGATACCAACCACATTTTAAATCCATATAACAAGATCTTAGAATATCCTCTAGGGTTTGAATTGTTCTCTCATAATGACCATCTATCTAAGGATGAAACAAAGTGCTGAAATTCAAATATTTATCAAGAGCTTACTGAATACTTTTCCAAAGCTTAAAGGTAAACTTTGGATCCCAGTCAGATACAATTTAATGTTGTACTCCATGCAATCTTAACACTTCCTTAATGTATATTCTAGTAATATTTTCTAACAGCAACAAAGTGTGATAACTTCATAATGTGATTGACTACATCCCATAATTACCTTAACATCAAAGATAAGATAAACCCTAAAGGTTAGTAGTACCTTTAATCATATGTCCTCAAAGTGTAAATGTGTTCCTCCTTAAATAAATTTTTCACTAAAACATATACAAAACCAAAGGGTTTTATTATCATAAATGTCTTATAAAATATCCTTAATCTTGATAAACTCCCATCATATAAAACCTCAAAACGGGTTTTAATGAATTTGAAATTATGATCAGCCTTAAAATCATTAACCTATGATGGTATCCATAACTCATAATTTAATCTTACATGGAGACATATACACTTCCAAAAGTTAATTCACCCTTTATTCCTTTTATAATATCTTATCTTATACAAATACATTTTCATTGGAAACTTGGGTTCATCCTTGTACTGATAGAATATCAAATGTGATTACATTATTCCAGAATCCATGTAGAATGATATAATCACATAAAATTTCACTAAATGATGAACAATAATATTTTCATAGGGATTATTCATATAAAATCAAATATGAAATTCCCAACTAAGGAGGGGAGGATAAGTTTGCCCTAATTATCATGATTCACTTCATCCATTGTGATTCCATAAGCTTTCCCTTTTTCCTTTTTCTTTAAAGGTTTTTGTGGCTTATCATCCACATTAGCCCTTGGATTGGGGCATTGATTTTCATAATTCCTAAACTCCTTACACTTAAAACACTGGAGTGGGGGTGGTGAATTATTTGTGGTCCTATTCTCCTCCATTTCATTAACCAACCCATTAATATCATTTCAACATTAATGGGATTTATGACTTGCCTTTCCAAATTTAAATCACCTCACAATTCCATTTAAGAAATTCCCTTAATGCTTCTTCCCATTTTCTGGCATGTAGATGGCTATAATTTCTTTCCACCATTTGAGTTTTCATGAGACTCAATCTTCCTTTTCTTATCAAAACTATACAAATGGTGGGAATATCCAATTTTCATTTCTACCTTCAGTGCACATCGAATGACTTCTTCATAGCTACTAAAGTATCTTATAACCAAGGCCTTTTGAAGATTTGGTTTCATTCCACCAAAGAATCGATCAATTTTTATTTCAGGGCTGATTATTAAACTATAATCATACCTCGAAAGTCTAATAAAATTAGCTTTATAGGTACCAATAGATTCATCATCCTTTTTCTTATGATTAAGGAATTTCTTTTTACATATTTATTCATAGAATATGAGGTAAGTACTTACTGATAAATATATTCTTGAACTCTTCCCATTCCATATATTTAATTTCTTCTTATTCCCTCGTGTTCTTAATAAGAGTCCCCCATTGATCTTCTTTTCCTTCCAAATAATAAATAGCCAAAATGGCTTTTTCATGCTTTGAATATTGAAGAATGGAAAATATATTTTCATTATTAATGATCCATTTATTAGAAAATAGTGGATCAGTGAAACCACTAAAAGAATTTGGGTGTTGCCTCATGAAGGACTCAACATAACATTGTACCGTTTTTTTCTCATTTGTATGCTCAGCATGATTCATAGCTTGAGAAAGTTGTGTAAGCATAGAAATAAGATTTTTCATTCTATATCTCATAATTTTTGGTTACTCAGGAGGAAAATAATTGCATTTTCTATCACAATCAGCATTAATATGATTCCTTTAGGTTCCATCCCTTAACTAAAACTAGAAATCATAGTGTGGGAAACACTCATCATAGTGGAAAACTATATAACCATAAAAAATAATTTATAGGATTTTTAAATCATGACACCTTATTTTCAATCTATGATGCCTTAGGCTTAACCTAGGTCATTCATAGTCATTATTTAAATACTTTATAATGGTTTGTAAAGAGTTTGTGAATTTTCAAATCATATCATCTAGTAGTGTCAAACCAGGTGTGCAGCAAGGCCCATTTTCATATACCAAGTGATGATAGAGTCCATATAAATGCACCATTTTCAGAGTTATTACCCTTATGTGCCTCTATGATCAAGTCACATCCACTTTTAGTATCTATACAGGGATATAATTTCTTAAAAACCCCTCACTCTATCCTTCACCAAAATTCCATGATATTTTCCTATACTTAGAATTATCCTTAGAATTATCCTTAGAGATATATTTAGAATATCCTTAGACATATACTTAGTCATATAACTTGGGATCTCAATAAAGTTTTTCTAATCCTAATCTTCAAATATTGACTAAACCTTTCCTTTGATACCAACTATAGCGACCTAGGATTTTATACATAAATATCACGTCTTTTTAGATGAATATTCAATAAATTTCATAAACACACACCCAAGGACCATAATAGTTTTGTGTTTTTGGATACTAGGTATAAATATTCTTATTTAGTGAATAATCTTAAATGTTTCCCACAAAGGTATTCCCATTTAGTACTCTTCATAGAGCTACCCTAATTTAAACCTTTCTTTATAACCTAGGGAAAGGAAACATAAGAAAGGGTGAGATTATATGCTCAATGAGGGTAAAAAAGGGGAAATATGTAAGCATAATTTGGGTGCAAGGGTATAAGAATGTGATAATAACATATGAAAACCATACCCTACATATCAAATATCAAAATCTTGAGTCATGGAATAAATATTTATAGTTCATAAGACATGAATCGTAAGGAAATCAAAGAACATGATCCATAAGAGCATAACATTGGCATAATACATGGAATTGTGGCATAAGAATAAGCATAGAAAATAATTTCTAGAGTAGTAAATGATCACTAATAGGGCTATCATAGTGGGATGGGTTTACTCCCCAAACCATCATAGTAGTCAAGGTTCACTCCCAGTGTAATGACCCAAAGTTTCATTAATGGAAATCCCACTTGATCTAATTAAATGTCTCGTTATGTAAAATGTTTATATAAAATGTCAACTTCTTTGGTTTTATGTTAATAATTGTGACCGTTGATTTTATAGCCGTTGAACAGTGATCACATGATTAGTATAAATATAAGGCTTTAACAAACCCAATTTACTCAGACAAAGGAAGCGATGGCCTCATCCAGTAGAATTTCTCCATACGAAGCCCATTTGTAGGAGCTCAGAAAAGAGGTGGCGTCTTTGGTCTTCGCTCTTGACCAAGCCCAAGCTGAGCTCCATCATGTCAAGCTCGAACGTGACCATCTACGGTAAAAGTGGAAGTTGATAGAAATTACCACTCGAGCGATGTTATCTGAGCCACCCCAAGAGTCTGTCACCATCGCACACCTTACCCTTAGGTCTTATGCGGCTGTTTTAAGGGGTTATGTAACAAATCTCTAGTACTATGTTCATGTACATTATTTTTTGTATATAATAATGAATATACTTTCTTGTCATTATTGATACATTGTAAATAGTTTTTAAAGTGAAAATAGTGTTTTTTAGTTATTATTTAATTAAGAATTCTATTTTATTAAATTAAGGTATTTTTGAATTAAATGATATTTTAATAAAATATTATTATTATTATTATTAAATTAATTGTATTATATATAAATTATCATATAATTTTATGAATGCAATTGTAATTTTTATTAAGGTTTGAAAGCCATTTTTTTCAAAACCCGTGAATTTTCGATAAATGTCGGTTTTTATTTTAAAAGTGAAAATTAACATATTTAGAAAATTATTTAGATAAAATAAATGTTATTTATAGAATCAGGAAATCGAAATTATCCAACGGTGAATTTTTCATAATTTTCTGAGACAGTCAAATTTTTGGGTAAAAATTAAATACTGTTTAAATATATAATGTGTTTTATGACATCATAATGACCCAATAGTGAGGTAATAAAATACTATAAGCTTTATGTTCGGACAAAATATGTTTTTTCATTAAAATAATGTGATTTTGGGTTTGTTTGTCTTACTTTTACAAAGAATTAATGAACCCCTCAAGACTTATTAAACATCTTGTCTTTTTAAATTATTTTCCATGGGAGTGTGACTCACCTCCACATAAGCAACCCCATTATTTTAAGAATTTAGGACTTTGGCCTTATAAAATATTATTTTCCTCTTCCCTTTTCCAAAAACCATGGGCAAAAACTATGGGATGGTTTGTGGTTTGGATTAATTTAATATAAGGGGTCCCAAACCTAAATAATAAAGAATTCCCTCACCTTTCCTATATAAACCCACCCAAGCTCCCACTTCCTCCTCACTCAAAGCCTTTGGAGTTCATCCAACCTCTGCCTTAGTCTCTATATAATCCTCCCAATGTGCCCCAATCTCCCAAGAAGCCTCTCTCAAGCCTCTCTCAAGCCTTTGGAAGCACACTTCCAAGTAAGGGTTTTTTTCTTCCTTTCTCATTTTTGTCCAATTTTCTTTAAGTTGTTTTTCCCATTTAATTTCAATTATGAATGTTGGGGTATGGTTTAGAACCTCCCTAATACTTCCCTATTTATGTTTGAATGATGGGAGACCCCTTTCTCTCTCATTAAATGCCTCCCATGTACACCCGTTACTATGCCGAAATTCCGAAAGGAACTTCTCTCTCCTCATTTACATTCAAGCAATACTTTTGTATCATGAATCTAAATTCCATTACAATTGTTGGGACATGTATATATATTACCTCCTTACTTTAAATTACATTTAAATATGATGAGGAACCCCTTTCTCTCTCATCAACTATTTTTATGAATTCTTATGTCACGCCGTTACGCTGCCGAAATCGCACCGATTTTCTAATCCAATGCCATTGTGTAGTGAATACCATGCCCATTTCTCCATCAAGGGTATTCACCTTTATGCACATTTAATTATTGATTATAAAGTTTCATGTATGAATTCCACATTCCTTTATCATGGAATAAATTATTATGTTTTATGAATCTATGTTTTATGATCCATGTGGCACACTTATGCATGAAATGAAATGTTTAAGAAGGGTGCGCCCTTATAGCAATCCAATGCATTGGGTAAAGTATATTATCATGATACGTCATGTTCAATGAGTGTTTAATCATTCTAATTCAAGTTCAATGAGGGTTTACTCGTGCTTCATGTGCAATGAGAATTTACTCATGCTCTATGTGCAATGAGCCTTGGCTCATGCTAATTCCATGTTAAGTGTTGTTGCCACATTTCCATGTTATGATTATCATGTGTTATCATGCCTTTATGTTCATGTTTCTATTGTGCACTATTGATATGCCTATTGTCTAACATGTATTTTACTCCTAATGTATTCCATTTTTATTCCCTTACTGGGCTTTATAGCTCACCCCTTTTCTTATGCATGTCCTCAGGTTATCCCATGCAATGCTAAGTACGAGGGAATGTAGTGTTCATGTAAAGGAAGTTTTCAATAAAGATGTTTTACTTCATGTTTTAAGTTGTTATGTAATGATCTTAAGCCCCAAAGACACTAGACCTCTCGATCATCCATGTTGTATCAAGTGAATGTTTTATGTAATAAATCATGTTTAAGTTTGTAATAAAAGCAGGGTTGTCATACCCAAGACCATGATAGTAGAAAAAGTCCCTCACTAAACTGAGTTCACTCCCCATTCCAATCCTAGCTATCTCATGAGATATAAATCCTTACCCAATTCATTGGAGGTAGATATAGGTCTCACCCATCACATAATTAAAATAATACATATGTGTTCCATAAGATTATAAAACATTCATCATATCATAACACATGAAATGAAATGGGTTTCATAATAATTTCAATATATCATAACCTATGGAAAAGATATAGGTTTCATAATCATTTCATCATTTTATCATAGCATGACTAATGAAAAGAAGCGGGTTTCATAAGAATTTTCTTATGGTATAACTCAAGGAAGAGAAACAGGTTTCATAAACATCATTCCATCATAAATATAAACCATTCAAATAAAGAATGAGAATGGTATCCTTGGATAATATCCCTAGTAAATAATAGGTAATATCAATGTATGTCATCTTATACAGAAAATGATTTTGAAAAGACACTTGGAACATTTATTTAGGAAAATAACTTTTTTTTGAAAATCACTTTTTAAAACTAAAAATTAATAAAACATTCTGAAAAAAAATTAAAAATAAACATTGAAACTTATAAAGGAATATTTAAAAAATCATTCAAAACATTTATTGAGTAAAATATACTTTCTTCTTTGAAAACACTATTTAAAACATAAAACATTTTGAAAATCCTTTTCTTTGAAAATAACCATGAAAAATTATAAAGCTTTAAAATTTATTTAAAAAACTTCTTTAGAAAAATATCCTTTCCGCTTTGAAAAACACTTTTTAAAACATAAAATTTTTAAAAAAAAATTCTTTGAAAATAACCTTGAAAACTTATAAAGGAAACTTTAAAATTCATTTAAAGCATTTCTTGAGGAAAATATTCTTTCCACGTTGAAACCAATTTTTAAAACATAAAAAAATTAAAAAAAAATTCCTTTTAAATTATCTTGAAATATTATAAAGGAAACTTAAAAACAAAAAAAAATCATGATGGTGGTAAATTATTTTCATGTCGTACACGTTAAAACAAATATTCCTTTCACATTTTCAATAAAAGTCAAATGGGAATTGTTTGGAAAATTACTTGAATATTTCTATCAAAATATTTTGTAAAAAATTAAAACATGGGTAAAAATATATTTAATAAATCATTTTGATAATGTTAAAAAACATTTTTGAAAGAACTTTTAGAAAACATGGTTTTGGAAGAAAATCGGGCTTTCGACCAAAGAGAGAAATAAAGACGATTTTTCTTAAAATAGTTATTTTGGTTTCTTGAGTACATAAAGAGAGGAAAATAAATATAAAACATGTATTCTAATGACATAACTAGAGGATAAAAAAATTTCATGAGTTTCTTGAGATATTGATCATAAGATCTTGTTATCGAAAACATAATCATAAACAATCTAGATAAATAATGAAATTGTAACATAAAATCTTTACCACTTTGGTAACTTTTAATTGTAAAACCCATGAAATAGATATCCACAAATGGATTTGTAAATACCAAAAAAATCAATAGAATCATCATAAAATATATTAATGGGCAGTATATACACCACATAAAAGAAATAATATGGCATTTGTCTCACAGAAAATAAAAGTGAGATAGGAATCCCTTACTAATTTAGTAATATTTTGGTCAAATGAAACTTTAAATATCATTAAAATAATTATATTCATGATATAACATGTAAAAGTTATAGTATATACACCACGCAAATGAAACTATTAGTGAATTTTCATATGTCTCCCAAAAATAAAAGAGAGACTATAAATCTCTTACCTTAAGTATCGACTTATTTCATACACATCAAAACCTCATATATAATAAATATAAGTTTATTATAAATATATTAAATAACCATACTCATATTTATCATACCATATGTTATTTACTTGTTACCTTTTATTACTTGTTTATCAATAATTCCTTGTTAAAATCATGTTTTGAGTAATAACTTCTTTGTTTTTCATGTATGTTTTGATTTGTTATTTTTTTTGTCCCTGTTACTTTTATCATGGTTATATAATATAAATAATGTAAAAAATGATATAAATATCTTATATATTTTGTATATGTGAATTTATAGTGATCAATAAAAGTTAGATATAGAAAATGAAATACATCGTTCATGGAGATGGTAGGTCGTACATACACATGAATGTTGTTTCCATTTTTACAATGGAAAGAAAGAAAGAAATTTAAATAATATATTACCATTATAGAATCATTTTTATTTCACATATAACATATATTTCATTGAAAACATCCTTATTACCTTCCATGTAAAGTGTGAACAAATCACATCGCTTCATGAGACGGTAGTCTGTCGTGCACACAAACGACGTTATCGTATTCCCACAGAATGGAAGGTAAGAAGGAACATTTGATATCATTATTACATAAGAATAATAATATTATAAATATCATATATAAAAAATAAATAAATAATTATATCCATTCAGGATAGGTGGTGATGGAAAACGAATAGCATCAGTTCGTGAGGCGGTAGTCCGTCGTACAGACGAATGATGATTTTGTAACTCATTTGATGGAAGAGGATAAGGATTTAGGTTATTATATTAACATAATTACATATCAATATATTTTATATACTGAGGTTATTATATAATCATGGTTTAATAATAATTTAAGGAGTTGTAAGAATAAATAAAATAAAACGCTCGGTTGTGGATGTTACCACTTCTTCAGAAAACTTCTTTTGGTTTGCATCAAAAGGATTATTATATTGGATTTATAACCAAAATAAGGATTATATAATGATATTATGGAATTAAAGAAGTTATTTTGGTAGGTATTGGACTAATCAAATGGTTTTGGAAGTGTGAATAAAAGAGGATAGGGGTTATCCTTTTATAAGTGAGGTGAGTGACATACTTGAAATTTTTTAAAAGAAAAAGGTGTACCCATATTTTTCACATGAAACAAGGATATAAAATGGGAAATTATTAAACCTATAAGAAATAAGGTCTAAATATGGTCATCCAATGTATGTTGAACATGTTTTGGGTCATCTTAACCCTTATCTTTTTAGTTTAACCCCCTAATAAGCCCATTTTTACCTTAACTGAGGTAAATAAATTTTACTATTTTTATTATTATTTATGGTAAAAAATTAATTTGTAATTATTATATGATATAAATTATTATTATTCCAAATATGAAATCCATTCACATAAATGTAAAAATTTATTTTAAAATTAATCTCATAGACACGATGATAAAGCAGGTTTTCAAAGAGAAAATGTTCAAAAAATTAAAAAGTTTTTATATAAAAATTAAATATGAAGAATATTCCAATGAAAAAATTTGTATTAATAGATATATAATTAAACTAATTTTAATTTTATAACAATATTAAAACAATTAGTAAGTTTTTAAAAGCTTTAGAAGAAATGACAATTCTTAATAAAAACCAGTATTTTCACTGTTCATTGAAAAATTTATCTTCTTAGAAAATTATCAAAATATAACCCTAAGATAATTTTTACATGATGATTTAAAAAATTAATTTCATTTTTTCAAATATATTTTCTAAAAATGAAAAAATAAAATAAAATAAGTACGCAAAAGGTGACAAAACTACTTTTTTAGAAAAATATATTTTTTAAGCATAAAATTAGATTTATTCTTATCACTTGTTTAGAAAATGCATAATATAAATGTTAAAAATTTTATTGAATATATAATATATAAATTTAATTAAAATCATTCACTAAAATTGGTTTATTTAATTTATTGAGATAAAACATGTTTATGTGCATAAAAATAGTTTTTCAAAAAAATATTCTCTTTGTTTTCAAATGGTTTTTATTTTCATTTATAATTAATTGGTCACTAAGGAATTCATTATATATACATGTGTAAACCATATATTTTCATAATTTAGTTAATATTATTCATACCATACATTCCAATGGGTAAGTGATAACTATCATATTAAATAATAATATTTTAATAATATGTCATGTTTCATTTAAACTTGGTGTTTCATGTAATACAAGTTAAACTTGGTTTTGCGTGTAACGCAAAATACTGAAAAGATTAAATTTATTCAAAAAATATATATTTAACAAAATCTCTAGGTGTTATAAAACCAAAAAACAAATATGGTGTTCATATTAGTAGTATAAAAACTAATGGTGTTACCATTCGGTTACCATCAGGCCTATGGTGCTCCCCACCATAAGCTTTAGTTACAACCACCAACTTTTGATGATTGGTGCCTCCGCTATTAGAAAATCCCATTGGAATGTAAAGACCAGTAAATTTCAAGGAAATTTTTTTCTTAATTTTCTTTGGAATTTTACAAGAACGCAGTTTCTGACGGCACGTGATTCTGAGGCCCGGTGTGCCTGGAATCATTTTCCAAAGTTTCGCTCGGGTACGTTCAGTGAACGAACGAGCGGGTTTTTCTAACTTTTAAACCGGTGCTTGGAATCGAATTCCGAGGGCACCGACGGAATCGCAGCGCCGGTACTTGCTTAGAAACGCCTCTTCCGGAGTTGCGTTTGCTCGGGTGTGGTTTTTAATTTTTCGGGTTAAGTGAAGAAAAAATAAAATAAAGTGGTGCGACAACTTTATTTTATTTCACTTAAAGCCACTTAAGCTAAGTTGAAGCGGATAGGGTGGAACCCAAAATATCCTACCCTCTTGGTAGGATATTTGTGAGGTGGGGCCCGCACGAGCCCCACCGTTTCTTTTCCTCTAAGTAACGCACCCGCGAAAACTCCTAATTAATGAAATTCAACTGGAGCGTTTTCTAAAACTCTTAAACGCTCCTATTAAATGGACTGTTAAGACATTACCATTAATTCACCGAATTAATGGTTCGTTTCTTAACCTGTTTTTCAAACTGTTGGCATAATAATAAAATAAGACCAACACACTTTCTTCTTGGGTATGGTTTGTTGAGAGGATTTGGAGAAATCTCTGAAGCTAGAAGATCTTCATCTTTCTTCGCGAAGAACGCGAAGAACCCGAAGAACGCGAAGAATGCGAAGAACGCGAAGAACGCGAAGAACGCCGGCCTTCGACGAAAGGAGACGAAGAACGCCGACGATTCTCCTTCCATGATGCTTCTTCCGCGACGTTCTTCCCGCAACAATCTCCGATCATCAACTGCTTGAGGTAGGAGATTTCAAATCTTAAAATTTTCCTTTGTGGATTTTATCCTTAACATGGATTTAATTCGTGAAATTAAATTCGTGTGTTTTCTTTAACCCTCGGAGATCGTCGACGTGACGCCGTATACCGCGACGATGCGATGCCCTTCCGCGACGCGATGATCCTCTTCTTCCGCGACGGTCAATTCCGCGAAGAACTCGTCCGACGACTACGACGAGGTAGGGGTTTGATTCTTTTAAATCTTTGTGATTTATATCCGCGGCTTGTGATTAAATGATGTTGTGAGACTTTAAAAACCGCTAATGCGGTGGGTGCAGACCAATGAAAAAGTCTGAACCCACCGCCCTTTTTGTTTGTTATGCGCGGATTGGCGAGCGACGACAAACGGGGCTGAAAGTTAATTTTGAAGGCTTTGCAGTGAAGAACGAGTCCCGGGATGAGCACTGGCGAAGACCGCGCGCAAATCGGACCACCGGAGCGCGTCCGGTAGTCCGCGGAAGCCCCCGTCGGCGCGCCACGCCGGCACGGCGGCGCCGGCGGCCAGTGGCGGCGGCCGGCAGCGGCCGGCCGCCAGGATGCGGCGGCGCCCGGCGCGCCGCTGGGAAGACCCGCCGCAGCTGAAGCTGCGGCGGCGCTGGCTGGTCCCGCAGCCGCGCGGGACCGCGGAGGAAGGACGTGGCCTTGCCGCGTCCGTTGGCGAGAGGCAGCCCCCCACGCAGGACCGCGGAACCATCAAGGGGGGTGGCGCCCCCTTGCACCCGCTCGGCCGTTACGGCCGAGCCGCCAGGCAACTGGGTCGCGCCCGCGCCGGCCAGGCCGGGTCGCGCCCAGGCTGGGCCGGGCCACCCTGGTCGGGCCGAGCCGCGCCGGCCGGGTCGGTCCGGGCCCAGACCCCCCGTTTTCGGACCTTTTCGTACTTTTGCCCGTATCCTGAGTTATGGGCCTCTGATTGACGCGCCGTCAGTGGCGATAAGATCCTTGGATCGAGACGGTCGTTTTGGTATATCGCACTCAAGGTTTTGGAGTACTTTAGGTTCGGCCGGGTTGGTTCATACACGAAACCAACCGGGCCCTCGGAGCGGAAACGCTCATATCTAGAGCTCCGGACGTCCGATTGACGTACCGTCGACTTTGATGGATTCCTATAAGTGAGACGGATCTTTTGTCTTACTCCGCTCGAGGTTTGGACGCAGGTGGAGTACGGTCGGGTTGGTTTTTCCTTAAAAACCAACCGGGCCCCTGGGACGAAAAAGCCAATAACTCTCAGACCGGGCGTCCGATTGACGCGCCGTCTGCGACGTTGAGTTCTTGTTGACGATACGGAACTTTTGGATACATCAACTCTAGACTATGTGTCAGTTGATGTATCAGCCTCTCGGCTCGTGGAGCAGACCCTCCTGAACGAGCTTGCTGTGTGCGGGAACCCTAGAGCTGGCTGCGACTGCTACTGTGACGACGACG
Organism: Viscum album; assembly: GCA_963277665.1. NCBI lineage: Eukaryota > Viridiplantae > Streptophyta > Magnoliopsida > Santalales > Viscaceae > Viscum > Viscum album. Next base: position 1,087,978,970 of record OY728122.1, read on the forward strand.
ACTGTACAGAGATCCTCAGTGGATTCGACAGCGACGACTACACCACTCAGCGATCCTTTGTGGGTCAGTGCTACCGATCCTGTGTGGGTCCGATCTTGTGTGGGTCAGCGCTCAGCGGTTCTGTGTGAGCCAGCGCCTATAGATCCTGTGTGGGTCCGATCCTTTGTGGGTCTTTGCGGGGGTTAGTTACCTATCGATCCTGTGTGGGTCTGATCCTTTGTGGGTCATTGCGGGGGTTAGTACCTATCGATCCTTTGTGGGTCCGACGGCTTAGATGAATCAGTGGCAATATCTGGTCATCTTTATCATCATATGAAGAAGTATACCTGTGTGAGCTGAATCCTGTTTTGCTTTTCTTTGTGGATTGGGTTGTGCTATCCTGTGTGGATTTACGTTTTTCTTTCCTGTGTGGACTGGGTTATACTTGAGCTCAGATGTTGGAGACGAGAGAGAATTGATGACTTAGGTATATGTATGGGCATATACCTAAGCAGTGTCGGATGTTACTTCGTGATTTTATCTTTCCTTTGTGGATTATCCTTTGTGGATTCTGGGAGACCTTCGGGGGTCTTGGGGTCCCTACTGAGTAGCTTATACTCACCCCTGCACGGGCTATTCCCGCACTACGTTGTGTTGGTTGCAGACGACGGACAGCGCTGATCTTGGTGGAGGCTTACGGAGCAGGACGGTACCTGGAGGTGGACCACTGGGCGGAACGTACTCGGAGCGGTCGGCTGGACTCGAGGAGCAGTGGAGGATTTTTGTACCCACCCTTCAGGTGGGACTTCCAGTGGACAGATCGACGTTGAGGCTTTACTTTTCAGTTGTTGTTTTCCCTTTCCAGTTGTACTTTACTTTCAGTTTGGGTTTGTATTCTGGCCCACTTACTTTTCCGCACTTACTGTTGTACCAGTTTTTACTTAGTGTTTACTTCTGCCTGCTTGCTCTGTGGTGTTTGTGGTTTACTTTACAAAGGCAATGCCTTCCCTTTTTCCGGGATTTACGCCTTGGTGCTAGTCGCCAGCCCCTGGCCTATGGAAGGCGGGCTTGGGGTTGTCATGGCACGGGCCCCGAGGACGGGTCGTGACAAATTGGTATCAGAGGAGTTCAGTTCTATCGCAGACTCTAATCTTTCTTCTATGTGAAGCAATAGTGTTAAGCGTATTGAGTGTGGTTATCAGTCCAGGGAGCCCAGTGTTGGTGCGGCGGCCGATGTATCCGTACACCAGGACCCTGACTTCTGATTTCCGACTTAATACACGGAAACATTGATTGCATGTGTGTTTCAAGTTTTCTTTGTGATTACTATATGTCAGCTCCCCAGGTATACTGTTCTGACCGTGGTGCACCTGTTTCTTTTCAGGATGGCCCCACGACGGCATCCAGCTAGGGTTCCGAGACTTGAGCGTGATGACAGCCCACCGAGCGACGAGGCCTCGGTGCAAGGCCCTTTGATAGCAGAGGCACCGGTTGTACCTCTACCCGCCGAGCCACCGATGCTTCCAGCCCCAGCCGCTGACGATGCACGTCGCCTTAGTGCACTGCATGAGTTCCAGCGCCAGCGACCGCCCAAGTTCCGCAGGGAGACGGACCCCCAGGCAGCCGAGGACTGGCTGGAGGCAGTTGTATGAGTTTTCAGGCTAGTGAGGACACCAGCAGACCTCATGGTGATCCTCGCAGCGATCCTACTGCACGCAGCAGTGGGCCGATGGTGGAGCTTGATGCTCCAGGTGCACGATGAGGCATCTCTCCTCTGGATAGACTTTTAGGGCCTCTTCCGCTCAGAGTTCGTCCCGGCCACCCTCCGTGCGGTGCGCATCTAGGAGCTTCTTCAGCTGCGACAGGGCAACTTGACGGTCGCCCGGTACTTAGCGAGATTTACCAATCTCTCGCGCTACTCGACCGACATGGTACAAGATCCATTCTTCCGGGCCCGGACCTTTGAGCAGGGATTGAGACATGAGATCAGGGTATCGATGATCTCCCTCAGCATTTCGACTCAGGAAGGAGTACTGGAGCGAGCCCTTTTGATCGAGATCTTCCTTGCTGAGCCTTCATCAGCAGCGAGACCTACCGCGGGGCGACACGTAGCAGATTCTTCTGTAGCAGGCAGTCGACGGATGACTCAGGGGTCCAGGCAGACTAGACCCTCACACAGACGACCTCAGGACACTGGCTCAGCAGTGCGGGGCACACAGTGTGGAGCCAGTCTTTCGAGAGGCAGGCAGTGCTACACATGCGGCGGGCAGGGCCACATGGCTCGTGACTGCCCGACCCACCGTACTGAGGAGTAGTAGACAGTTGAGGGGTCACCCAGGCAGAGGTAGAGGGTCGACCGTGGCGGTCCATAGGGAGGAGGCGGATGAGGCAGAGGAGCTGGTCGAGCATCAGGTGGTGGGCGACGCTTTGAGGCTCTACCACCACCACCACCAGGAGGTCCACCCCGACCACAGGGATCTGGCAGGAAGAGACAGGCACAGCTCCAGGCAGCGGAGGCCTACGACCACGGCGTGCCCGAGATGATTCGAGGTACTATCTGTGTCTATTCCACCCTTGCTACAGTTCTTATAGACATAGGAGCGAGTCACTCTTTCATAGCCGCTGCCCTTGTTCGGAGCTCGGAGATTCTGATAGAGCTGTTGGCTCGATCCTTACGGCTAGAGACTCCTACGGGAGCGGACTCGACGATTACGCACCGGTGTCGGCAGTATGAGCTTACTCTAGTAGGTGAGAGATTCGGCTGGGATCTTCTTGTAGCGGCGTCGAGGCCTTACGATGTCATCTTGGGCATGGATTGGTTATCTACAGTCCATGCACAGATTGACTGTATTAGGCGGAAGGTGTGATGTGTACGCACCGACGAGAGCAGGTTCACCTTCACCGGCGAGAAGGGAGCCTTTGCAGCACAGGATGGACTTCCGCAGAGGAGAGGACAGCCCATCACTCATCAATTGGCTAGCCTCATCCTAGGAGCAGTTGACGTACGAAGTCCTAGTTTTCCTGCAGTGGTGGATTAGTATGCGGACGTCTTTCCCGACGACGTTCCAGGACTACCTCCTCGCAGAGAGGTAGAATTTTATATTGACTTGTACCCCGGGACAGCCCCGATATCGACTCCAGCATATCGGATGGCCCCCGCTGAGCTTCGAGAGCTACGGGTACAGTTGGAGGACTTGTAGGGCAAGGGATTCATCTGACCCAGTGTTTCACCCTGGGCTTCCCCGATATTGTTCGCCAAGAAGGCGGACGGGAGCTTGCGACTTTGTGTCGACTATCGTCGCCTGAACCAGGTGACGGTGAGGAAAAAGTATCTGCTACCGAGGATTGATGACCTCTTCGATCATCTCAAGGGAGCACGGTGGTTCTCGAAGATAGACCTCAGGTCAGGCTATCACCAGCTCAGAGTTCGGGACAAGGACGTGCAGAAGACGGCCTTCAGATGTCGGTATGGCCACTATGAGTTCTTGGTTATTCCATTCGGTGTAACCAATGCTCCGGTGGTGTTCATGGGGCTCATGAACAGGATCTTTCAGCCATAACTTGATCGATTTGTCGTGGTCTTCATCGACGACATTTTGATTTACTCGACGACTGAGGAGGAGCACGCCTACCACTTGTGAGTTGTACTGGACACACTCCTAGAGCACCAGCTTTATGGAAATCTCTCGAAGTGTCAGTTCTGGATACGCGAGGTCCACTTCTTGGGGCACGTCATCTCTGAGGCAAGAGTTGCAGTGGTCTTCGCTCTGAAGACTTGGCGACACTATCTGATGGGTGAGCGCTTTACAGTCTTTTCTGACCATCAGAGTCTTAGGTACATCTTCTCTCAGAAGGACCTAAACCTGAGATAGCGGCGATGGCTCGAGTTACTCCAGGACTATGACTTTGAGATAGTCTATACTCCTGGGAAGGGGAACGTGGTAGTCGATGCCCTCGGTAGGAGGACGGGCATTCAGCTACTTGAGGAGGCGACAGAGCAGCTAGCCGCTTTGCAGATATCCTTCGTGGATAGGGATGGAGCAACCTTCCTTCAGTCTCTCACAGTCACCCCTCCACTACTGCAGCGGGTCAGAGAGGCACAGCATGGGGACGCTGACTGTGAGACGCGGCGTGCACAGATATCCTCAGGACAGGCACCTGATGGTTTCTCCTTTAGAGCAGAGCACGACGTCCTTTTCAGAGGACGTACCTTGGTACCAGTTGCATTATGGGAGGAGGTGCTGAGAGAGTTTCACACTTGTCCTTTGGTGGTACATCCTAGAGTGGCGAAGATGTACCAGGACCTCAGACGATAGCACTGGTGGCCGGGCATGAAGAAGGTTGTGGCAGAGTTCGTTTCTCAATGCCTCACCTGCCAGCAGGTGAAGGCAGAGCATTAGGTACCAGCAGCCTTGGTACAGCCCTTGGAGGTCCTGGAGTGGAAGTGGGATGGGATATCTATGGACTTCGTGACTGGACTTCCACGCACTTCCAGAGGTCACGACTCCATTTGGGTGATTGTCGACCGACTCACCAAGTCAGCTCACTTCTTACCCATCAGAGAGCAGGGCTCAGTGGAGAGCTTGGGGCGTCTCTACATTCAGGAGATTGTACGGCTTCACGGTGTGCCATCATCTACCGTCTCCGATCGAGATGCTCGATTTACTTCCCGGCTTTGGAAGGGGTTGCAGGAGGCGTTCGGGACGCAGCTACGTCTGAGCACCGCCTTTCACCCTCAGACGGATGGTCAGACGGAGAGGACCATTCAGACTCTCGAGGACATGCTCCGCGCATGTGTCCTCGACTTTGGTCATAGTTGGGAGGACCACCTACCCTTGGTGGAGTTTGCGTACAACAACAGCTACCACTCCACCATCGGGATGGCACCATACGAGGCGTTGTACGGCAGACCTTGCAGATCTCCTTTGTGCTGGACAGACCCTGTGGAGTCAGCACTTGTGGGACCAGAGATGGTCCGGGCCATGACAGAGAAGGTCCAGGTCATCCAGTAGTGGATGAGGACAGCTTAGAGCCAGAAAAAGTCTTATGATGACAGGAGGCGGAGGCCACTAGAGTTCGAGGATGGCGACCACGTCTTCTTGCGTGTCTCACCTCGACGTGGATTACGGAGATTTGGCTGAGGCGGCAAGTTGTCTCCACGCTTCATCGGACCATTCCAGGTCCTCAGCAGGATTGGCGAGGTGGCTTATCGCCTGGCTCTACCACCTCAGTTGCACCGAGTGAACGACGTCTTCTGCGTATCTCAGCTGAGGAGATACGTGCACGACCTGACGCATATCATTGACCATGGAGAGCTGGACGTTGATGATGGGGCGACTTTTGCGGAGGTCCCAGTGGAGATCGAGGATCGACAGGAGCGGGTCCTACGTGGACGATTGATTCCTCTAGTGCGCATCATATGGCAGCACGGGAACCTCCAGGAGAGCACTTGGGAGCGGGAGGCTCAGATGCGTGCTCAGTACCCACATTTGTTTCCCTAGTTTATGATGTATCTTTACGGGGACGTAAAGCCCTGAGGTGGGAGTGATGTAAAGACCCGTAAATTTCAAGGAAATTTTTTTCTTAATTTTATTTGTAATTTTACAAGAACGCAGTTTCTGACAGCACGTGATTCCGAGGCCCGGTGTGCCTGGAATCATTTTCCGAAGTTTGGCTTGGGTACGTTCAGTGAACGAACGAGCGGGTTTTTTTAACTTTTGAACCGGTGCTCGGAATCAAATTCTGAGGGCACCAATGGAATCGCAGCACCGGTACTTGCTTAGAAACGCCTCTTCTGGATTTGCGTTTGCTCGGGTGTGGTTTTTAATTTTTCGGGTTAAGTGAATAAAATAAAATAAAGTGGTGCAACAACTTTATTTTATTTCACTTAAAGCCACTTAAGCTAAGTTGAAGCGGATAGGGTGGAACCCAAAATATCCTACCCTCTTGGTAGGATATTTGTGAGGTGGGGCCCGCACGATCCCCACCGTTTCTTTTCCTCTAAGTAACGCACCCACGAAAACTCCTCATTAATGAAAGTCAACTGGAGCGTTTTCTAAAACTCTTAAACGCTCCTATTAAATGGACTGTTAAGACGTTACCATTAATTCATCGAATTAATGGTTCGTTTCTTAACCTGTTTTTCAAACTATTGGCATAATTATAAAACAAGACCAACACACTTTCTTCTTGGGTGCGGTTTGTTGAGAGGATTTGGAGAAATCTCTGAAGCTAGAAGATCTTCATCTTTCTTCACGAAGAACGCGAAGAATGCGAAGAACACGAAGAACGTCGGCCTTCGACGAAAGGCGACAAGGAACGCCGACGATTCTCCTTCCGCGACGCTTCTTCTGCGACGTTCTTCCCCGCAACAATCTCCGATCATCAACTACTTGAGGTAGGATATTTCAAATCTTAAAATTTTCCTTTGTGGATTTTATCCTTAACATGGATTTAATTCGTGAAATTAAATCTGTGTGTTTTCTTTAACCCTCGGAGATCGTTGACGCGACGCTGTATACCGCGACGATGCGGCGCCCTTCTGCGACGCGACGATCCTCTTCTTCCGTGACGGTCAATTCCGCGAAGAACTCGTCCAACGACTACGACGAGGTAGGGGTTTGATTCTTTTAAATCTTTGTGATTTATATTCGCGGATTGTGATTAAATGATGTTGTGAGACTTTAAAAACCGCTAACGCGGTGGGTGCGGACCAACGAACAAGTCCGAACCCACCGCCCTTTTTATTTGTTATGTGCGGATTGGTGGGCGATGACAAACGGGGCCGCAAGTTAATTTTGAAGGCTTTGCAGTGAAGAACGAGTCCCGAGACGAGCACTGGCGAAGACCGCGTGCAAATCGGACCACCGAAGCGCTCCGATGGTCCGCGGAAGCCCCCGACGGCGCGCCACGCCGGCACGGCGGCGCTGGCCGGTCCCGCGGCCGCGCGGGACCGCAGAGGAAGGACGCGGCCTTACCGCGTCCGTTGGCGAGAGGCGACCCCCCACACGGGGCCGCGAAACCATCAAGGGGGGCGGCGCCCCCTTGCACCCGCTCGGCCGTTACGGCCGAGCCGCCAGGCGACCGGGCCGCACCCGCGCCGGCCGGGCCGGGTCGCGCCCAGGCCAGGTCGGGCCACCCTGGCCGGGCTGGGCCGCACCAGCCGGGTCGGACCCGGACCCGGTTCGGGTTGACCCGGTTCGGGCCGACCCAGGGGGGTTGGGCCGGGTCGGTCCGGGCCCAGACCCCCCGTTTTCGGACCTTTTCAGACTTTTGCCCGTATCCTGAGCTACGGGCCTCCGATCGACGCGCCGTCAGCGGCGATGCGATCCTTGAATGAAGACGGTCGTTTCCGTATATCGCACTCAAGGTTTCGGAGTACTTTGGGTTCGGCTGGGTTGGTTCGTACACGAAACCAACCAGGCCCTCGGAGCGGAAACGCTCATATCTTGAGCTCCGGATATCCGATTGACATACCGTCGACTTTGATGGATTCCTCTAAGTGAGACGGATCTTTTGGATTACTCCGCCCGAGGTTTGGACATAGGTGGAGTACAGTCGGGTTGGTTTTTCCTTAAAAACCAACCGGGCCCCTGGGACGAAAAAGCCAATAACTCTCAGACCGGGCGTCTGATTGACGCGTCATCTACGACGTTGAGTTCCTGTTGACGATACGGAACTTTTGGATACATCAACTCTAGACTATGTGTCAGTTGATGTATCAGTCTCTCGGCTCGTGGAGCGGACCCTCCTGAACGAGCTTGCTGTGTGCGGGAACCCTAGAGCTGGTTGCGACTGCTACTGTGACGATGACGACTGTACAGAGATCCTCAGTGGATTCGACGGCGACGACTACACCACTCAGCGATCCTTTGTGGGTCAGTGCTACCGATCCTGTGTGGGTCCGATCCGGTGTGGGTCAGCGCTCAGCGGTTCTGTGTGAGCCAGCGCCTACAGATCCTGTGTGGGTCTGATCCTGTGTGGGTCTTTGCGGGGGTTTAGTTACCTATCGATCCTGTGTGGGTCCGATCCTTTGTGGGTCATTGCGGGGGTTAGTACCTATCGATCCTTTGTGGGTCCAACGGCTTAGATGAATCTGTGGAAATATATGGTCATCTTTATCGTCATATGAAGAAGTATACCTGTGTGAGCTGAATCCTGTTTTGTTTTCCTTTGTGGATTGTGTTGTGCTATCCTGTGTGGATTTACGTTTTTCTTTCCTGTGTGGACTGGGTTGTACTTGAGCTCGGATGTTGGAGCTGAGCGAGAATTGATGACTTAGGTATATGTATGGGCATATACCTAAGCAGTGTCGGATGTTACTTCGTGATTTTATCTTTCCTTTGTGGATTATCCTTTGTGGATTCTGGGAGACCTTCGGGGGTCTTGGGGTCCCTACTGAGTAGCTTATACTCACCCCTGCACGGGCTATGCCCGCACTATGTTGTGTTGGTTGCAGACGACGGACAGCGCTGATCATGGTGGAGGCTTGCGGAGTAGGACGGTACCTGGAGGTGGACCACTGGTCGGGACGTACTCGGAGCGGTCGGCTGGACCCGAGGAGCAGTGGAGGCTTTCTGTACCCACCCTTCAGGTGGGACTTCCAGTGGACAGCTCGACGTTTCGGCTTTACTTTTCAGTTGTTGTTTTCCCTTTCCAGTTGTACTTTACTTTCAGTTTGGGTTTGTATTCTGGCCCACTTACTTTTCCACACTTACTGTTGTACCAGTTTTTACTTAGTGTTTACTTCTTCTTGCTTGCTCTATGGTGTTTGTGGTTTACTTTACAAAGGCAATGCCTTCCCTTTTTCCGTGATTTACGCCTTGGTGCTATTCTCCAGCCCCTGGCCTATGGAAGGCGGGCTTGGGGTAGTCACGGCACGGGCCCCGAGGACGGGTCGTGACATGGAATCTCGAACTCACACTTCCACAACATGACCATCAGGATTTCTTACTAACCATGCCCAAGCATCCATGAGAATTAAAATCAAACATCACACTCATCCTTGTCACTAAAAACAACTATAAGGGTGCATACCCACTATCCATGCATTAACTCAGAACAAACCAACTTTTCCTCAAAAGCTCAGTTCAATTTCTGAAGTGCACCTGTCATTTCCAAAATGACACGCCAAATGTGGTTCACAAACTACAGTATCCATATCATATTCTAACCCAAGTTGGACTATCCTTAGCTGACTCACTTCAAAAACGCCCATATACCACTATCATTGTGCCAAAAACTTACCAGATCATGATGCCTTCACACAGATCACCTGAAAACACCCACCAAAGTCCATACCTGACTTCTGATGACATTTCATGCTTGATCCATCAACTGACCATTTCCACTTTTATTCCACACTATGAACAATGATACACCATCAACTAGATCAAGGTCGTGTCACCGCAAACATCCTAGCTTGATACTAACACTCAATACCCATCTGCTTCCACATTCGAGTCATAACCTAGCATTCATCATGGAATCATGATGTACTCGGTTCCACTTAATCACTGCTAACATAATGCCACAATGATTATTTATCGATCAGTCTCACACATTTATGATTCCCCTTCATATAAGATTCTCATTACCATGACCAACATCCTGCTCCCCACTCTAGGAGAATGCATGTCATCGCATTCCTAAACCACTTCCTCATCTCTACAACCCACGCTCTGTATGACACTGAACATGATAGACAAACGGGGCTAAGACTACTCACCCTTGAGCAACTCTCCAAAAGGCAACCAACTCCTACTCACAACTCATAGGATCATCACTCATGATACTCATTATAAGCCTTCCAAAAAGAAGGTTTGTACTTTTAAATAACAAATGGTGTAATCCATACCTCCTATCTCATCCATAAACCCTTCTTGGAGCACTGACCACGATATGTCTCACTGATAATACACACATGTCACTCCTCATGAGTCGTGCTTCCTTACCCAACATGTCAGCCTCTGACACTCTCAACGGGGTCCAACTTGTATTGATTTTTTCTTCATAATTGATCCTTCCATGCTATCATTCCTAATACCATAACATCACAATTCCCACCAAAGAGCCTCAGGACAACATTCCCACAAGCCTCTCATCATACCCACATCAGTCCTCATCCAACACATGATAACCTTATTAATTTAAGAATCATTAGGTACGCTTCCATAATGTTAGATCCATAATTAAAGAGACATAGCACATCACCACATGTACGTGCCTCTATGATTATATTAACACTTCACAGTTACACACTTCTGTGTAACCCAAACACAATACCTGTTTTTTACTCTAATGAGTTACATCTAATGGAAAATAATCACACAATACTTAGTAACTGACCATTTCATTTCCAACATGCCTGTATCATCCAGCACATAGCACCATTTGTGTTTCCCAAAACCATAGGTAACTCACTGAGCCAAAAAAAACTTACATGAACACTCAATACCTGATCATTATTTAAAATTTCCCTTGGGTTCACTTACACTCTCACTTTGTTCTTGATGATGCATCCAGAACTGACCGGGCAAGGCACCTAACTGGTCCAACCTTTAGAAACTACATGTGCTACCGAAGCATCAGCACTTTAAGTTCCTTTCACCTTGATAAAACCAAGCATTTCCAAGTGCCTGACACCAAAATAAACCCCCTTTTTATGATGTCCTTATCCACGAGTAGAACCTTCTCACACCTCCTTGAACACACTAGGTCTACCTCACTGATATAGTCACAACCCAAGAAAACTCACACGCCTAAAACAATATACCCTCGAACACCTCATGTGCTCCTGATCTAGCTCATAAACACTAAGAACATCCCACTTGCACGGTCGTTACCCTAGCTAGGCACCATAATGATCTTGGACCTCTAGAAACTAACCATAATGTTGAAGAACTAGCACACAAGTGATCCTTCTAAAAATAAAAAATTCATCTCATGCGACTAAACCCCATACTAGGAAAGACCCTTTGTTCACCACTGTTAAAAGATCAAACCATCCACCTGTGCATCGCGCACCTAAAGGCACTCACAACTCAGCTAACCCCACTCATGGGTTACCCTCAATATTCACACGATACCAACTCCCTAAACTAGAGTCACATCAAAGAAGTTCACTAAGCTCTTCCACCCATCCCTACTAGTTAAGTCTCACAACTAGTCGCTATGACCAACCACCTAGCTCTAGGTAAACTGGCATAAGGCCACAGATCATAGTGCATCAAGCAAATTTCCATCCTAACATCACATGAAATCAATATTCCAAAGAACTGTCTCTAAGGTCTCACATATGAAAGGTGTCATATTCCAAACCACTCACCCACAATTAGGGAACCCATCCTCTCTAAGAATCTGTACATCAGACTGCTCCCTAAAGGATCATGCCACATATACATGACATTGTTTCCTATACAAGGCTTGGGAAACTAACAGGTACCCCCCACTGGGTCCCCAGTTTGGATCCTCAATAGGTAACACACCCTGGGTATATGATAACCACCAAGTTTGGTTAAGTGGAAATTCATTCCATGTTATGTGGGAAAACACTGTATAGATTGTTATTGGTCACTATAAGTACTCAAACCTGAACAATAACCACCCACAAGAGGTTCAACGATTATGCACATACCATACCAACCCACCAGGGTCACTACACCTGTCGTGCATAAGAACTGTGTCAGTGTCATCCTCCTCACGAAGCATCTCACTATAGATTCACATGACTTGTCATCATAAAAGAATTCATATAAAATTAAAACCATCTAAGTAGAATGATACCAAGTACTTATACAAGAAAAGTATGTATAAGCACTTATTGAAACTTTAAACAATTATGCCTCAATCATCAGTGAACTCAAACACTAGTAGACCTGTATGTCACATAAATCATATGTTCCTAATAAGATGCTTAATACAACTCTTTACTCTATAGACCAAGAGTCAAAACCAAATCACTAGCCTCTTGAAAATAGCCAAGAGCTAGAAATTCATCATAGATCAAAACATCCAAACCACATGTGTGTTTCCCAAGGAAAAAATCATATAAAAATATAACATATAATACCAAGAATATCAATCCTATACCCTGGTAACCTAGACTTCTTACTGGTATAGGTGTTCTCGACACACCAACCTGATATCCATCACAAGCTCCGACTCATTCCCAATCTCTAGCCTACCAGATCCTAAAATCTTAATACAAAAGATAAATAATGCTCTAATACCAATTTGTAACATACCAGCCTAATTCACTCTATAAATAGTAACTAAACCAGTTCACCACATAACCACAGGAATTCCACCCCATACACCATAGGCTTCTAACTAGGGTTTCGAGACTAGGGTGGTATCATGAGGAGATTATACCCCATGTATCAAATTGATTAGTAACATATTAATAAATAAATATTGAACCTCACAAAATAAACTGAAATTAAAAGATAATAAAATGAGCAAGACAAAGCAATAAAACAAATGCAGTAAGGGCCCGAACAGCCATGTCATACATACAACTGACCTCCCACTAGGATGATTACATAAACTGGTACAAATGGAATAAAAGGACTAAATAAAAGCAAAGAAGTCTCAACCAAATCTATGATCATCTCCCCATACCCATTCTCCAAACCCACTCGAGTTGCCTTAGCTCGACCCACAACATCAAACCGGGTCACTTCCCAACATGTACCTGTGATAAGTGAGAGGTTTTCTCAAGTACCTAGGTGTCATGACCATCCAAGAAAAGTGTGAGTATAACTCAGCAGATCACTGCCAACAGTGTATAAATCAATAATCATTTTGAGAAACAGTGTATGCATCTATAAAATGGTAAAAAAATAGTACATAAATGAATATACACTTTAAAATAACCATTTATTAATTATCATGTTATCCCTTGGGTTATAAAGTGACACTCGATCCAACCTAACCTACTTCGGTTAATACCAATCATCTGAGCCATAAGTCATAGGGTGATACATACTCTAAGTAAAAGAAAGTGATTTTATTGATTTCTTTTAATTCTCGGTACCATGGAGCATCAACCCAAGGTACTCATACCATGTTTAAGTACTATAGTGCCCAGAGCACTAGTCCAACACCTAAACCTTGTATCAAAATCATTAGTGCCTGGAGTGTTATCCCAGCACGAAAACCATGGATGCAGAGCATCAATCCAACATCATAATTCATATAGAATGCCCTTGGTGCCTTGAGTGTCATTCTGGAACCTAAAATATATAGTATACTATTGGTGCCTAGATCATAGGTCTAACACCTCTACCATTCCATCATCTACCAAGGTCCTAATGGGACTTTAGCACCAAAACATGGCTTGAAATGTCAAGACCTTTAACATATCATAAAACACCAATACAGACACTCTTTGAATATCGATGGAAATCACACATTCACTTAAAACATTTTAAGCCACCCTTAAAACATGGGTCTTCCTCTTTGGCATCCAAAACATAGCCAAACCTTAATTTCCATTAAAACCTTTAAAAGATCCATTAAGGAAGGGGAAACCACGCACTCATTTCAAAACATCATTTGAAATTCATTTAAAACCCCTTTTATGTCACTTCGAGGTTAACACCTCATTTAAACAATATTCACTTTAAAATATAGTTTTCACACATTCAAACCCAAAACCGGATCAAAATCCAACGTACGTCATTAAAACCATTCCAAAACCCTCATAGGCATTTCACAAAAACATAACACATAAAAACATTCAATTTCATCCTCTTAACATGTCATAAAAAATTTATACCCAAGTTATACTAAGTACCCCTTTAACCTTGTACTCAATACAACCAATGATTCTATATGGGTTAATCTTGAAATCTACCTATTTCCCCCATTTTAAATCCCACTTTACCATTTTCAAGGATAGACACACCCCATGGGAAGTCATAGGTTTGATCTCATAATTACCAATGGATCCAACGGGATCCATGGAAGGTCTAAGACAATAATATAAAGTCCAAAAAATATTTTATTAAGCCACTAAATTGAATGCACCACACAATGGTGCTATCATACATATCACATACACATGAAAAATAAACTATCAAGACCATGAAAATAGTTCTTAGACCACTTACCTCATTAACGAAGCCTTACCAAACATTCCCAAGGCTCAATGGATTTTCCAATGCCCATCCAAACTCCTTGATGTCCAAACAAGCTACCATTAACCACCCGAGCTCTAACCTCACACCAAGCAACAACAAAAAATTAATTATAAAAATTATAATTAATTAATTAATTAAATTTTGACTAAGAATAATGTCGGACAACTCACCAAGTCATCGCACTGTAATGACCCGAACTTTTGAATAATATTTGTTTCCTAAATTTATGTGTTATTTCATTTTATAATCCACAAAACTATATCCTTTAATTAATGAAGTGAGTATAATTAAATGATATCGTTGGGTTTTGACTGTTATATGACCATTGGTCAATATGACCATTGGAAACTAAACTCTTAACGTTACGATTATTGTTTATAAATACAAGTGATCTTGGTTAATTAATATAGAAAGAAGAGTTGATGGACTCATCCAATAGACTCAGGCCGTATGAAGCCCATCTATCAGAGCTTGGAAAGGAGGTAGCATCTCTGGGATTTTCTCTGGACCAAGATCAAGTTGATCTTCAACATGTGAAGCTTGAACAAAATCGCCTAAGGGAGAAGTTCAAACTGATAGAAATCACCACTCGGGCAATGTTGCCTGAGCCACCCCAAGATTCTATCACCATAGCACATCTTACACTTAGGTCCTATGCAGGTGTTATAAGGGGCTATGTAATGAGACCTTAGTTACGTTGTGTAATCCTTTTGTATAAATAAAATTGTTCTTTCTTATTATGTTAAATTTGTGAATTTCAAACGTCCAGATAAATGTAGGATGAAGTTTCATATTATTGATGAATTTTGGAAAACACGGTATTTTAAAATATTTTTTATACTTTAAATAATTAATAATGTGACATGATTTTAAAAAAATGGTCTTCTACAATTGTGATTAGTAAGAAATTTAGAGTCTAATAAGATCAACTTGATTTTTAGTGAATAGTAAAGTATGAATAGCAACATACCCTTATGAATAGTAATGAATAGTAAATCAGCCAAAAAAATAGAAACTTCACCCATGAATGTATAAATATAATTTAGACATCTTAAAAGTGAAAAAACGATCAAAGTATAAGTTTTTATATTTTTGTATGACATAAATATTTTATTTACAATTTTATAATTAATTTAATAATTTAAAATGAAAAAGTATTTTCATAAAATGTAGTAATAAATTTTTACTTTATTGTATTATGGTTATACGATAATTTTATGGGATCTTGATTTCTTTTTCAAGGTATTATAAAACAAGTTATTGTTTTAAAGTTGTTGTTTTTTAATAAATAATGATTTTATTTAAAAATTAAATTAAAAATATTTAGAAAATTATTTTCATAAAATGGAGTTTATTTTTGAATTCAGGGCATCTATATTAGGTTAGGGTAAATTTTTGGAATTTTTCTGAAATAGTTGAATTTTTAGTGAATAGTAAAAATACACAGTTTTAAGTTTTGGGTTTTTAATGACATCATTGATGATGTAATCATGATGTAATAAATCTGGTCGACTTGTGAATAGTAATATATGTTATTAAGTGTCCCAAGTGGCCAATACCATGGGAAAATACCATGGTCAAGCCCATGGTTTTGCAAATACCACCGATGAGGTGTCCCTTGGAAATTAATTAAATATTCTCTCACTTTTCCTATAAATACCAAGCCATTCCCTCATTAATTTCATTCCAAAATCATCCTCAACTAAGTTATAGTCTTTTTAACTCCTAAGGAGTCCTCCCAAGGTGCCCTCAAGCCCCCCAAGGTCCCAACTTTCAATCTTTCGAAGTTACTCTTCATGGTAAGGGAAACTTTCACCCACTTTTAGTCATGATTTCCTTTAAGTTATATATTTTAGTTTCTATCTTCTTATGTGGGTGTATGTTCTTATATATTATTATTAATTTCAATTTCATTTACAAATTATGAGAGACCATTTCTTCTCTCATCAATTTATTTTCTGAATTTTTAAGTGACGTCGTTAGGCTGCCAAATTTTCGTAAAAGAAATTGCATATTCTCTTTTCCATCGAGTTTCATTTTCATCTGGTATTTCCTTCAAATATCCATAAAATTATATTATTTATTTTTATTATATACACCTAATTTATAATGATTTATTTATTAGTGGGTGACTCTTGTCCCCTCTTTTTCAATATTTTCTAAAACCGTGTTATATAGCTGTTATGCTGCAGAAATTTCATCTCAAAATTTCTCTCTCTTTCTCTCAAGAAGTTCACTTATTTTATTTATGTGAATACCCATACCTATTTTGTTTATATGGGTATTCGTAAATATACAAAAATTATATATTTAATTCTGGAATTGACATACATATAACCCTCACTCCTTTTCCATGGGTTATAAATGACATAATGATCAAGTTTTTAAGAACTTTTAAAACGTCATGATTTTGAAATGAAACTCATTCCTTTTATTATCCATGGGTTATTTATGAAATGTTTAATTATGATATATGTGGATCACATGAAAATAAATACATATTAAGGGTGCACCCAGATAGCGCACCAATGCATTGGGTAAAGAATTTAATCTCTAGAGATGATAAGTTTCACGATACCTTGGTGAATAACCTTGGTAATTTTTATGATGCCTTGGGGATGAACCTTGGTGATATGTTCATGAATGTCTAAATTAAATGTTTTAGCCACATATTAATGTTATGGTTCAAGTTATTTTCATTATTAAATGCCACTACTTCCATTGCTCGTGTTTTTATCAAGTTCTTATTGATATCACAAGAAAAATGATTCTCTTGCTTTCCTTACTGGACCTTCTGCTCACCATTTCCTTCGATGTATGTCTCTAGGTTATGAGATGAAGTAGGTGTTCATAGGATGAACTTTTCAAGAGGCTTTTCAAGGGGATTTAAAAGTGTGTTTTAAGTTTTCATGTATTTTGTTCCTGATTTCCAAGACACTAGACTTTAAAGGTACTATGTTTGTAAAATGTAATGAAAAGTTATGTAGTAAAAGGCTGGATGCCATAGTTGGTATCAAAGGATAGTTTAGTTATTTATGGAAATTAGGCTATGAAAACTTTAGGAGGAACCCTATAGAAAATTTTAAATATAGGAATAATTCCTGGTAATTTGGTGAGTATTGAGTAAGTGTTTTATCAAGAAAATACATCCATGTCTGGATACGAACAAGTAGAGGTGGCTCTGGCACAGATGTACTTAGGATTGAAAACTCTGACAAGTAGTTTTGGGCTTGACCTGGGGTATCCCAGTACATGACAACGGGCCTTGCTGCACTCTTGGTTATGACACTCACGGGAGATATGTTTGGTTAATCATAAGATTTTTATGAATCATTATGAAGGATTTATAGAGAAATGTAAATGTTTAAAGCATGAGGTTTTAAGACATAAAATACTTTATAGTTAAAATATTCTTAAATCAAATAAGTTTCTCACTAAGGTGTTATTCTTTTAGAAAATGGCGGGAAATAGGAGGAACTGTGAAAATAGTGACCACAATGGACCATGTGTTGGCGGCCCTCCGATGGAAGTCGTAATGGAAACTTTCATGCGAATGATGAACCAACTGACTCAAGTTATGGGAAATAACTTGAATCAAGCTGAGGGACCGATATCACCACGAAGGGAACGACTTTCTGTTGAGTCATTTATGCATCAATGTCCACCAACCTTTAGTGGATCAACTGACCCTTTGATTGTTGAATAGTGGATCAGCTCTATAGAGAAGATCTTTTATATGCTCCACTGTTCAGATCAAGAGAATGTCACCTTGGTTGTCTATCGCTTAGAGGGAGAAGCTTATCAATAGTGGGAACTGATTAAAAAAATGAGGCCAAGAGTGGAGGTTGAATCTATGGTGTGTGAAGAGTTCAGAGGGATCTTCTTCAGTAAGTATTTCCCTCCATCGATGAGAACGAGAATGGAGAAGGAGTTTCTCAAGCTGAATTAGAAAGAGAATGAATATGTGGGAAGCTACGAGATGAACTTCACAAGGCTTTAACGTTACACCTATAGCTTTGTCGTGGATCCAAATAGTAAGGTTAATAGATTCTTCGGTGGACTGAGACCTCATCTGCGAAAGAATCTAGCCAACTGAGATTATGATGGCTATGAGGAGATCATGTGAAGTGCGATGAAAGTTGAACTGGGGTTTGGTGAGACGCAATGGTCTCATAAATCTAATGAAAAGAAGAGATCGATGGAGCCAAGCTTAGGGAGGAGCTTCGATCAGAGAAGAGGAGGCAAGAAAGTACAATTTCCCACATGTAATAAATGTGGGAAGAAGCATTTGGGGAACTGCATGCTCGAGAGAGGGAAGTGCTACAAGTGTGGTAGAGATGGACACATTGAGTGGAATTATCGTAGTGAGTTGAAGCCTCAACTTCCCAACACTAACGACAAGGGGAATATGGTGCAGGCCCTACCTAATGTCCAATTCTATAAGTGTGGACAACTTAGGCACTTTTCTAATCATTTTCCAAATCTGAGGGCAGTGGAGGTGAATCACCATTAGCCTCAGCCACGTCTAAGGGAACAAGATTGTACTTTTGAAATCACTATGGATGAAGCTGAAGCACCAAATGATGTGGTGGAAGGTACTCTTGTTGTTCCCTAAAAGCTAGCAAGTAATTTGTTTGATTCTAGTTCTACGCATTCCTTTATTTCCTCCAAGTTTGAAAAGAATTTAGAATCAACCCCCGATTTTCTAAAAGTAGAGTTATCAGTCAAGACTCCTGGTGGGATTATCCAAGAATCGTCAGTGTTTATAAACTCTATTATTTACTTTAGTGAGCACAATCTTATAGAAAATCTAGCAGTCATTCCCATGCTGGAATTCAACATTATACTAGGGATGGACTAGCCCTCAAAGTATAATGGTAATATTAAATGAAGAAGTAAGGAAATCTCAGTAGTCTTGAATGGAAAACCTATAGTTATCTTCCAAGGAGAGATATCTCAACCTGATCTTTGTCTAGAAGAACCTCCTATATCTTTCTTTATGGAGTTGATTAGTGAATAAGAAGAATGAAATGAGAGTATGAGGATAGGAAATGTCCCCATCATCCAGGAATATGTTGATGTATTTTCTGAGGAGTTACCTGGACCTCCCCCAGAAAGAGAGGTAGATTTATCCATTGAACTCGTACCTGGACATCATCCGATATCAAAGACCCCATATAGTATGGAAAATGTGGAGCTGGAGGAGTTAAAGAAACAACTCCAAGATCTTTTAGAGAAGGGTTTTATCCGACCAAGTTTGTCTCCTTGGGGAGCACCAGTTCTCTTTGTAAAGAAGAAGGATGGATCAATGCAACTATGTATTGATTATAGAGAACTGAACGAGATCACAGTGAAGAACAAATACCCTCTTCTAAGAATTGATGACTTATTTGACCAACTTTATGGGGCTCAATTCTTCTCTAAGATTGATCTTCGATATGGTTATCATCAATTGAGGGTGAAGAAATAAGATATTACAAAAACTGCCTTATGATCAAGATATGGGCATTACGAGTTTGTTGTTATGCCCTTCGGGCTGACTAATGCACCTGCTATTTTTATGGATTTGATGAATAGAGTCTTTAAGGACTACCTTGATAACTTTGTGGTAGTTTTTATTGATTATATTCTTATATATTCCAAAAGTCGCGAGGAGCATGAGGATCATCTAAGGGTTATTTTTCAAACTCTTTGGAAGGAGAGGATTTTTGGGAAGTTCATAAAATGTGAATTCTGGTTACATCAAGTTACTTTATTGGGACACATTTTTACCAATGAAGGAATCATAGTTGACCCTGCAAAGACAAAAGTTATAGAGGAGTGGCCTCAGCCTACAACAATAACTGATATTTGTATTTTCCTTGGATTAGCGGGATATTATAGGAGGTTTGTGAAAAATGTTTCATGAGTTTCTAATCCATTAACCAAGTTAACTCGAAAAGGGGTCAATTTCATCTAGACAAAGGAGTGTGAGGAATGTTTCCAAGATCTGAATAAGAGATTGGTTACTGCACCCGTGTTAACTTTTCCCTCAAGTGGAGAAGGATTTGTTATTTTTAGTGATACATCTCTGAAAGGGCTTGGGTTTGTCCTCATGCAAAATGACAAAGTCATTTCTTATACATCTCGATAGTTGAAGACTTGTGAGCAGAACTATCCTACGCATGATCTAGAGTTGGTTGTGGTCATTTTTTCTCTAAAGATATGGAGGCACTATCTTTATGGGGAGAAATGTGATATATACACAGACCATCAAAGTTTTAAGTATATTTTCACACAAAATGAATTGAACATGAGACAGAGGAGATGGTTGGAACTTCTCAAAGACTATGATTGTTCAATTCATTACCATCCGGAAGAGCAAACAAAGTCACTGATGCATGAAGCAGGAAAGACCCAGTTGTTCTTTCCATGATGAGGATTCAAAGAGATCCTTTGATCAATGACCTAGTAAATCTCGACATGGGAATTATAAGATAAGGGACATTATCAACCCTAACCCAAATGATTTCTCAACTATCATTACTAAAGAAGATCAAGAAATCTCAGAAATAAGATCCTTTGTTACAAAGGAAGTTTGAAGCTATGAAGGATGGGAAGTTTCCTAAGTTCAATATTGATCAAGAAGGTGTACATAAATTTTATACAAGGCTATGTGTTCCATTTATTCTAGAAATAAAGAAGGATCTGATGGATGAAGCTCATAGCTCTACTTTCTCTATACATCCTAGAAGTACAAAAATGTATAGGGACCTTAGTGATCATTATTGGTGGGATAATATGAAAAGGGAGATTGTTGACAACACTTCAAGGTGCCTGGTATGTCAGCAAGTGAAGGCAGAGAAACAACTTCCTAAAGGGGTATTGCAACCACTACCCATACCAGCATGGAAGTGGGACAATATCACTATGGACTTCATCACTGGTCTCCCGAGAACTTCCAAAGGAAACAATGATATATGGGTTATTGTGGACCATCTCACCAAGACTGCCCATTTTATCTCCATTCGGGAAGATTTCTCTCTTGATCAAATTTCCAGGATTTATGTGAAGTGGTAAGGCTGCATGGAGTTCCACTTTCTATCGTATTTGATCGTGATCCAAGGTTCACATCAAAATTCTAGAGAAGTCTTCAACATGCTCTGAGCACTAAATTGAATTTCAGTATGGCCTATCACCCCCAAACTGATGTCCAATCTAAAAGGAATATTCAAACACTTAAGGATATGCTAAGAACATGCTCAATGGAATTTAAAGGTGGATGGGATCAACATATCCCCTTTAGTTGAGTTCTCTTACAACAACATCTTCCAACCGAGCATTCAAATGGCACCCTATGAAGATCTATATGGGAAGTGATGTAGAACTCCTACTTGTTGGAATGAAGCTGGTGAGAGAAAGCTTCTTAGGCCTAATCTTGTGCAAGAGATGACAGAAAAATTCCACGCCATCCAGCAACACATTAAGGCTTCTCAGAGTTGGAAAAAGAGTTATGCCGACAACCATTGAAGGGACTTGGAGTTTGATGTTTGTGAAAAATTCTTTCTTTGAATTTCACCTTGGAAGAGAGTCATGAGGTTTGGGAAGAAAGGGAAGTTCATCCCTAGGTACATTGGCCCCTATGAAATCCTTGATCGTGTAGGAGCAGTGGCCTATCGGCTTGCACTTCCTCCAAATCTAGCACAAGTTCATGATGTCTTCCTTGTATCCCTCTTGAGGAAGTACATACATGACCCCTCACATGTACTAAATCCAAAGGTGATACAACTGAAACATGAACTCTCTTATGAGGAGCAGTCAGTGGATATCTTGGATCGTAGAGACAAGGTTCTACGCAACAAGACTACCCACCTTGTTAAGGTGTTGTAGATAAACCACAAATATGAAGAAACCACATGGGAACCAGAGGAGTCTATGAGGTAAAAGTACCCACACCTTTTATCTTCTTAAGGTACGAGTTAAAATTTCAGGGATGAAATTTGTTAAGGGGGGAAGAATGTAATGACCCAAACTTTTGAATAATATTTGTTTCCTAAATTTGTGTCTTATTTCATTTTATACTTCACAAAACTATATCCTTTAATTAATGAAGTGAGTATAATTAAATGATATTGTTGGGTTTCGACTGTTATATGAAAATTGGTCAATATAACAGTTGGAAACTAAACTCTTAACATTACGATTATTGTTTATAAATACAAGTGTTCTTGGTTAATTAATACAGAAATAAGAGTCGATGGCCTCATCCAGTAGACTCAAGCTGTATGAATCCCATCCTTCAGAGCTTGGGAAGGAGGTAACATCTCCGGGCTTTGCTCTAGACCAAGCCTAAGCTGAGCTTCAACATGTGAAGCTTGAACAGAATCGCCTAAGGGAGAAGTTCAAGCTAATAGAAATCACAACTCGGGCAATGTTGTCTGAGCCGCCCCAAGATTCTATCACCATAGAAAATCTTACACTTAGGTCCTATGCAGGTGTTATAAGGAGCTATATAATGAGGCCTTAGTTACGTTGTGTAATCCTTTTGTATAAATAAAATTGTTGTTTCTTATTATGTTAAATTTGTGAATTTCAAATGTCTGAATAAATGTAGGATGAAGTTCCATATTATTGATGAATTTTGGAAAAAGGGGTATTTTAAAATATTTTTGTATACTTTAAATAATTAATAGTGTGAAACGATTTTCAAAAAATGGTCTTTTACAATTGTGATCAGTAAGAAATTTAGAGTCTAATAAGATCAACTTGATTTTTAGTGAATAGTAAAGTATGAATAGTAACATACCCTTATGAATAATAATGAATAGTAAATCGGCCAAAAAATAGAAACTTCACCCACGAATGTATAAATAAAATTTAGACATCTTAAAAGTGAAAAAACAATCATAGTATAAGTTTTGATATTTTTGTATGACATAAATATTTTATTTACAATTTTATAATTAATTTAATAATTTAAAATGAAAATTTATTTTCATAAAATTTAGTCATAAATTGTTACTTTATTGTCTTATGGTTATATGATAATTTTATGGGACCTTGATTTCTTTTTCAAGGTGTTACAAAATAAGTTATAGTTTTAGAGTTGTTTTTTTTAATAAATAATGATTTTATTTAAAAATTAAATTAAAATTATTTAGAAAATTATTTTCATAAAATGGAGTTCATTTTTGAAATCAGAGCATCAATATTAGGTTAGGGTAATTTTTTGTGATTTTTCTAAAATAGTTGAATTTTCAGTGAATAGTAAAAATACAGTTTTGAGTTTCGGGTGTTTAATCACATCGTTGATGAAGTAATCATGATGTAATAAATCTGATCTACTTTTGGATAGTAAGATATGTTATGATGTATCCCAACTGGCCAATACCATGGGCAAATACCATGGGCAAGCCCACGGTTTTGCAAATACCACCGATGAGGTGTCCCTTGGAAATTAATTAAATATTCCCTCACTTTTCCTATATATACCAAGTCATTCCCTCATTCATTTCATTCAAAAATCCTCATCAACAAATTTATAGTCTTTTTACCTCCCAAGGAGTCCTCACAATTTTCCCTCAATCCCCCCAAGGTCCCAACCTTCAAGCTTTCGAAGTTACTCTTCACGGTAAGGGAAACTTTCACCCTCCTCTTTTAGTCATGATTTCCTTTAAGTTATGTCTTTCAGTTTCCATATTCTTATGTGGGTGTATGTTATTATATATTATTATTACTATCAATTTCATTTTCAAATGATGAGAGACCCTTTCTTCTCTCATCAATTTATTTTCTGAATTTTTAAGTGACGCTGTTAGGCTGCCGAATTTTCATAAAAGAAATCGCATCTTCTCTTTTCCTTCGAGTTTCATTTTCATATGGTATTTCCTTCAAATATCCATAAAATGATCTTATTTATTTTTATTCTGTACACCTACTATATAATGATTTATTTATGAGTGGGTTAATCTTGTGCTTTCTCTTTTCAATATTTTCTAAGACCATGTTATATAGCCGTTATGCTGTAGAAATTTCATCTCAAAATTTCTCTCTTTCTCTCAAGAAATTCTCTTGTTTTATTTATGTGAATACCCAGACCTATTTCGTTTATATGGGTATTAATAAATATACAAAAATGATATATTTGATTCTGGAATTGACAAACATATAACCCTCACTCCTTTTCCATGGGTTATAAATGACATAATGATCATGTTTTTAAGAAATTTTAAAACGTCACGATTTTGAAATGAAACCCATTTCTTTTATTCTCCATGGGTTATTTATGAAATGTTTGATTATGATCTATGTGGATCACATGAAAATAAATACACATTAAGGGTGCGCCCTGATATCGCTCCAATGCATTGGGTAAAGAATTTAATCTCTAGAGATGACAAGTTTCACGATACCTTAGTGAATAACCTTGGTAATTTTTATGACACCTTGGGGATGAACCTTGGTGATATGTTCATGAATGTCTAAATTAAATGTTTTAGCCACATATTCATGTTATGGTTCAAGTTCTTTTCATTATGAAATGTCTCTACTTCCATTTCTCATGTCTTTATCAAGTTCTTATTGATATCACAAGTAAACTGATTACCTTGCTTTCCTTATTGGGCCTTCTGCTCGCTATTTCCTTTGATATATGTCTCCAGGTTATGAGATGCAGTAGTTATTCATAGGATGAACTTTTCATAAGGCTTTTCAAGGGGATTTAAAAGATTTTTTTAAGTTTTCATGTATTTTGTTCCTAATTTCTAAGACACTAGACTTTAAAGGTCCTCTGTTTGTAAAATGTAATGAAAAGTTATGTAGTAAAAGGTGGGATGCCATACGCGCCGCACCAGAACTGAAGTCATCCACTAGGAAAAGACCTGAGGCATAACCCCGACCATATTTCAGGCCAAGTACCTAACTAATAGCACCAATAAAATCATTTATAGATAACAAAATTAATGGAAAACCTTAATAAAATTAATTTTTCATAGTACCTCTAATGAAACAATGTGTGATGGTATACATACATTGTCTTGAGATCTCCTTTATGCAAGCCAACCAAAAGCCTCATGGGAAACAGGAGATTCAACCATACTTCAGTGGAATCACCATAAAAACCTAAATCATAGAACTCCAAAGTTATAGAGGGATAATAAGAAGAGGAAAGGAATCCACCAAATGTTATATCTTGCCTCAAAATGTTAAAGAAATGAGTTGGAATCACCCAAAATCAAAGGTGGGTGAAGGTGGGAAGAAGACGGAGCCACTGGGGGTCACACGCATAAGAGAGGAATAGAAAGGGGGTGACAGCTTAAAATATTGAGGAGGATGCATTCATTCTCCACTTTTTTAAGGGTGCATGGTTTGACTGCATGATTTTCCAAACCATGCCCCAACTATGCATCCAACACTGACCTGAAGCTCTCCACCATGCACGGTTACAGCACACAGTTTGTAAAATCGTGTGCCAACCATGTGAGACTCTCTATAATTTACTACAGGTGCTCACATAGTTTTCTAACCCCTCTGAATGGTTTAACAAAACATTCCCCTTTGAAAACCAAGTAATGCAATTAGGGTGCACAGCTAGCACTAATTGTGTACTAATTGTGCACCCTATGCTACAAATCTAAAAACCCAAACTTTGGGTCTTGAACCCCAAAGACAGTTCTAAAACTTCTGAACCCACTAGAGAACTTCTTTTCATGTCTAAAATGGGTCTTTTTAGAGGTTCCAACCCTCATGATTTTGTTCGTAAGCCCGGTTTAATGACCGTCTTGTCCACCATTTTGAAAATTTAAACTTTTCTCAAATTTTGAGTACCCGTACAGACGAGGGGTCAGGTCATTGCATGACCACCCCCATATATAGGGCTTGACCCCCTATCAGAAGATCAGCACAGTGTGAGAAGGGTGGTTGCATCATG
This sequence comes from Viscum album, assembly GCA_963277665.1. Classification (NCBI taxonomy): domain Eukaryota; kingdom Viridiplantae; phylum Streptophyta; class Magnoliopsida; order Santalales; family Viscaceae; genus Viscum; species Viscum album. Next base: position 1,088,005,001 of record OY728122.1, read on the forward strand.
ATAGCCCCTCTCACAAGTGCTCCACACCAGGACTCCTTATCATTGAGTTGTGGCACCATGTCTTCACCTCTACCTTCAAACTAACCATCACATTGTGGTACTATCTCCATGTCATGAACTCCTCCTTCACAGAAGCTATCACACCATGACTCCCTCAAGTCATGCCATGACAATCCACCTGTTGTAGAATTGCATCCCCAACCCACATGTGGCTCTCTGAATCTCGATCATGAGCCACTAATAACACCTTGAACAACCCAAATTCATCAAGATGAATCAAATTAATAAAAATTTAAAATGTAATGCACCTTGAAATTTGAGGGGTATTACACAATACGTAAGATCCATCAGAATATAAAATTGATAAAGTATCAGAGTTCACTGAGATGCATAATATTCATTGTGTAATGGCCCGGACCTCTCTGGTCCATCCATTTATAGAAATCTGGTGTTTGAGGTGTTCTGGGAGGTCAAGGTGACTCATCCCCAACACTTTTCCAAATTTCCAGTTCTGTGAACAGTGTTTTCAGTTTTATGAACAGTGTCATGATGAGTCAGAAACGGTGAGACAGAAACGGTGAGTCAGAAATGGTGTCACAGAAACGGTGAGACAGAAATGGTGAGACATAAACGGTGAGTCATAAATGGTGAGACAGAAACGGTGAGACAGAAACGGTGAGACAGAAACGGTGAGTCAGAAACTGTGAGACAGAAACGGTGAGTCAAAAACGGTGAGATAGAAATAGTGAGACAGAAACAGTGAGATAGAAACGGTGAGTCAAACACGGTGTCACAGCTCATGAGCAGTGTTTCCAGAACTATTTCATATTTCCTTTTCCAAATTTCCAGATTTTTCCAGTTTCGCCAATTTAACGTTTTCTTTGACGTAAAACACATTTATGGCCTTGTTTTAAGGGATTTAAGTCTGAATCAAATCCCATAACTCCTATATTAATTTTCCTAAGGCCCGGGATGCATTTACTTGGTCAAACCGCGTGGTTTAATGCGATCTGATTTTAATAGAAAATCCATTGTATCTTAAACTACTGCTCCATTAAATCTTATAAAGGGACAAGATATCTTCCTCCCTTGTTATTTCTCCTTGTTCTCTGGTGCGAGACACTTGAACCTTTCCTTCCTTCCTATAGGAATCATGATATTAAACTTTTCTTGGTGGATTGGTTTCCCACGACGTTCTTCTTACTGTAAGTGCACCCCCTATTTTGGTGCAACCAAGCAGTATTCATCAATCTTCGATATAAGGTATGATTTATCATCATTCTTTTGGGTTCACCTTCTCGTGTTTCTCCTTGTTATATTATGGCATGTGATATCCATTCTTCTAATGGAGTATCCTAGGTTTTGATTGGTGCGGTCGTGCCGCGACATCCTCTGGTGGATGCAGTTGTCACGGGAGGAGGCGATCGTGATTCGTTGTGTGGATAGTTCTCATATAAAGATCATTAAGAAACTTTTTAAGGTAGGGGATTCATTTATTCTCTTTTATTTTTTACATGCAACTGTAGAGTTAGCATGTTTTAGCCACTGGATCACAATGGAATTGACATAATAAATATTTGAACCGAATAAATAAATTGATATCAATCATATGGTATTGCCTCTTGTTTTTGCTAGATAGTGTGATATCTATGCTTTCTTTGTTTAGTTATTCGTTCTTGATGGAAATTGGTAAAGAACATAAACCGGAATTAATTGGTAATTGTTTGGCTAAAGATAGAGGCATGTAAATGAATCTGGTTCTTATTGTTGTATTTTTTGATGTTAGTCAAATTGGTGCAGTAAGCATGTTTAATTTATTTATGATAGCTTATTTTTTAGGTTTGCTGAATATGGAACCTACAAATAATAAGTCAGTTAATTCAAGATGGATTAAAGAACTGATTTTTTGATAATTCCTTGAAGGGTTCCGAGTTACCCTCTTGCTTGTTCAAGGGCCAAGAGCCCAACCGATATGATTATTGTTTTCCTGCTGCTTGTGTTGTGATGTGATCCTGGATGGATGTTGTGATATGTGGGGGCATGGAGGTCTACTGGTTGTGGTATCAGTTGACGCCTAGAGTGGCGAGATGCATCGGTTTATGCATGTGGGTGTTAGGGAGGACACCAGGGATGATGAAATGGGTTGGATGTGAATGTTTGGTTTTCTGCTGATTCTTCTTGGTTATTTATCTTCTTTACTTTCCCCACTACTCAAGGCAGTTGGTCTTGCTTACCCTTATTTCGAAAGGGGTGAAGATGTGCAGGGTATGCCACGTACTTTCCATGTTTATCTTCTCAAGGGAGGATGGGTCTACGCTCTTGCTATAGGTAGCAAAGACTCGACAGGTAGTTCATCTACTCACCGTGTTGAGCCCCTTGTATTTAGAAGCATAGATTGTTTTTCTAGAATGCCTGAGAATATGGGAAAGTAGTGTTGTAAATAAATAATTGAATAAATGATGTTAACCCGTGGAGTTTGGAGCTTGCTGGAGTGTAATGCTAAGGTTGTGATTTGAAGGAACAATGTACTTTGGGTGTGATGCTAATGAAATTTAATGTGGAATTGTTATTGCTTAATTAATGTTTAAAGAATTAATTAATGTAAAGTGAAACTGATAAAAATGGAATAAAGTAATGTATTAAAGCTCTTTAAATAGTTGTGTGCTTATAGGATACCTAGTCTTAGAAGTAGCATCCCGGAGTCCGAGAGACGTTAGCTATAGTTGAGTCTAAGAGTAGGTTATTCCCATAGTGTGGTCGTGAGATATAGTATATTCTGTAATTTTTATGTTTCTATACGTTACTCCACCCTGTCAGTAAGGGCAACTGACACCCCGGGGATTCTGAGCCCTGGGGGTGTTCTCCCCCAACATTCTGGTGGGAGGATGGATGGCTGACTACCCCTGTTGGTCCCGCTCTCTTCTCTTGGTAGTTACTTGTGCTGGAAGGCACATTGGTTAGTCTTCCCCATATATGTGTGTAGAGGGCTGTAATGGCTTGTAGTTATTCACACACATATATTCTAGATATAGTTTTATATAGACTACTATAGGTGTAACGTGTATAGGTTGTGATGGCTTGAGGATTCTTACTCGTTTTATGGGTTGTAATAGCTTGAGGTATAATACTCGATGTATGATACACGTTATGCGAGCTATGGTGGCTCCCATAAACTACCTGGTTACTTTTCTTACGTGGATGTGGTAGTTTTGTTGCATGGGGTGCATGTTGTGGTGTTTCTCCCATGTGTCTGCAGGCAAGCCTTTTTGGAGAGAGATGATTAGGACGTGCGACGTTGGGGCAAAGTGGAAAACCAGTGGGGAAGTAGTAGCGGGGTACCCTTTATATTCTTTATTATATTATATACTCTTGTATGCATTACTTGGTGAGAGTAGTCATGGTGAGGCTGGGAACATAGTATACCTGTTTAGGTGACGAATTAGTTTCACTTGTTGTTCACAATGCTTTAGCATGATTTCTTTACTTTTTCATGAGAGGCTTCGGGGAGGATCCTACTGAGTTTACTGTTATACTCACCCTGTGTATATATAAAATGATTTTTAGGTCACTTGGAGAAGGTTGGAGATCAGGCTGGTTACTACTAGCTTGCGGTTGCAGGAGCTGTTCGGACATTTTGGTTGTTGTTGTTTTACTTTCTTTTGGGTACTTGCAGTTTTTATCCTTTCAGTTGTAGTAGTTTTTCATGACATTTCATATGTTTACTTGGGATTTCTTTTATCTTACTGATTGATTTGGGTTTGGTTGGTGTCTATCTTATCTCTCTCTTCCACATGTGTTCTCTTAGAGGGTAATGCCTCCCATTTTTGTGTTCGTTATACCCTCGGTGCTAGTTGCCAACCCAGGGCCTATTGGAGGTGGGACTCGGGGGGTCATTATCTCCCTTCTCACATTGTCGGCCCAGGAGGGGTACACATTGTGGGGAGGGGGTCGTGACAGAGTGGTATCAAAGGTCAGTTTGAGAGATAGGATAGAGTTTGGAGTTAGGCACAAGTGAGGTTGCATGGGTTGGTAGGGAAACGATGTCATTCATGTTTAGCAAGTGATGTAAACACTGGATACCGGCTGAGACATAAGCTTTTAGGGCCCCCTATGATATGATGTACGAACCATTAAGTTTAAAATGGCTACTAAACAAGGTGATACTAGTTGTAGGGTAGAGACCTAGGAAAGGATCATGCATCATTCTTCTTTGTGCATATGTTTGAATGGGTAGACATTGGGATAGGTTAACCTAAAATGAATAAAATAAAAAATTAAATAATTAATTAATGATGAGTCTCTCATATTCCAGGTTTAGGAGCTTTAACTATTTGTTATTTTACAGGTATGGATTCAGGTCGACGTCCTCGTCAAGATCGCATAGAAGATGTCCAGCAAGTTGTGCCACCAGATCGTCGACGGGTAGAGGTCGATGATGATGAAACTTAGAGGAGGACACTCCGAGAGTTTCAGTGTGAGAGTCTGTAGAAGTATGAGGGATCTATTTCAGATGTAGTCACAGAAAACTGGTTGGAGGAGGTCGAGATAGGCTTCAGTTCGATCTGTGCTTGGAAGGAGCACTGGGTGTCCTTAGTTGTGACGATGTTGTGTGGATCAGTGAGGTAGTGGTGGTTCTTATTCCTTGGGGATTGTGAGGAGTCAGTGATCTCGTGGGAGGAGTTTCGAGACAAGTTTGAAGTCGAGTTTCTTTCTTCGAACATGAAGGCATCCAGTCACCAAAAGCTTCTTACCCTTCAACAGGGGAGCTCCAGTGTGCGAAAGTTTGGAATCCGTTTCAGGAACCTTTTGCGATATGCTTTGGACCTATTTCTAGATGAGGAGGACAAGAAGAGGCATTTCGAGGAGGCTTTTTGTCCAGAGATCCAATGCCAGGTTACCCCATTTATGCTGAAGACATATCTCGAGGTGCTAGTAAGGGCAAAGGTCATCGAGAGGACTTTGGCCATAACCAGATCATCACAAGAGGGGAGTCGTCATGATTCCTCACGAAGCGGATTTGTGGTCTGGGGTTCCTGGTTTTCAGGGCAGAAGAGTTTTCATTCAGCCGGGGGTAGGTCCTATCCCTCAGCATCTCATTTCTCTAGGGGTAGCATCTCTCAGGCCTATGCCAAGGGATCATGCACTTTTTTTTCTTGTGGTGGTCGAGGTCATCAGCAGTGAGAGTGCCTGACCTTTCAGAGCAGTCATCGTGCACTAGGTTTTCCGCTCCAGGTTCCTCCGTTGAGGTAGTTCCAGCCGAGGCAGCAGTAGCAGGTTGCACCAGCTTTAGATCAGCAGAGGGTAGATGGGGAAGGCAAAGGACAGCCATGTGACGCTCCCCGTCCTCAGAGAGCAGAGTGTGGCCAGGTTAGTGGTCGTCATCAGGGTCAGAGAGGTCGTGGAAGAGGTTGTGGTTAGCTTCATGCTTTAGCGTTGTCAGCACCAGGAGAGCCAAACATCATTCGAGGTACCCTTTGCTTGTTTTCTACCTTAGTGTATTCCTTGTTTGATTCAGGAGCGACACACTCCTTCATATCACCTACCTTTGTCCATGCATTGGGACTTGAGGTAGAGAGGCTTCCAGTGCCCTTAGCATTGACTACGCCAGTTAGAGGTTGAGCTAACTTGTTTGAAGTATGTAGAAACTGTGAGCTAGTGTTGGGGTAGCACCGCTCTTGGGGAGATTTCCTATGTTTACGAATACAACTATATGATGTCATCCTCAGTATGGATTGGTTGTATTCAGTACATGCTATTATGGATTTCTTTAGGAGGCGGGTTGTGTTCTTCGATGTGGATGGAGAGTTGGTGGTGTTCATTGGTGAGCGAGACCATTGGATGGGTCATAAGCATTTTCCGTCCTTATCATCCATGATGTCTGAGATGATGTTGAGTTCTTTAGAGGTTCAGCAGTTTGCATTTCCTAGGGTCATAGAAGAGTAGCCTGATGTCTTTCCTGAAGAGGTTGTAGCATTACCCCCTCGATGAGATATTGAGTTTGGGATTGAGCTACAACCAGGAGCGTCTCCTATCTATATGTCCCCATATAGGATGGTCCCTTATGAGTTGTGAGAGTTACGTATACAGCTTGATGATGTGTTACAGTGCCGTTTTGTTCGGCCGAGTGTGTCACCATGGGGTGCACCAGTTTTGTTTGTGAAGAAGGTTGACGGCAGCTTGCAGTTGTGTGTCGATTATCATCACTTAAACAAAGTGACAGTAAATAATCGCTATCCTCTTATGCATATTGATGATTTATTCGATCAACTAAAAGGTTCAAGTTGGTTCTCAAAGATTGATGTGTGGTCGGGATATCATCAAATGCGTGTGAAGGATGAGGATATCCCAAAGACTGCTTTCTGTTGTCGTCATGGGCATTATGAGTTTGTCGTAATGCCGTTTGGTGTGATGAAGGCTCCAACTGTGTTCATGGGATTGATGAACGCTGTGTTTCGTAAGTTCCTGGAAAAGTTTGTGGTGGTTTTCATCGATGACATCCTTGTGTACTCCACGTATGAGGAGGATCATGAAGAGCATCTACATGCCATTTTGGGAGTTCTTCGTCAACATCATCTATTTGGGAAGTTTTCAAAGTGTGATTTTTGGGCTTAAGAAGTCCGTTTATTGGGGCATGTTGTGTCCCAGTGGGGGGTAGCTATGGATCCATCGAAGATGGAAGCAGTTGTGTCTTGGGCAGCCCCCAAGATAGTGTCAGAGGTGTGAAGTTTCCTTGGTCTCGTAGGCTACTACAGGAGGTTCGTAGCTGGTTTATCTCGATTAGAAACTCCTCTGATAGCTTTGACTAAGAAGGATCAGGCATTTATATGGACTGATCAGTGTCAGGTAGCTTTCTAGTACCTAAAGGAGAAGTTAGTAAGTGCTCCAGTTCTTTGTCTCCCAACAGAGGGAGTTTAGTTTGATGTTTTCTTTGATGCTTCGCATCTGGGGTTAGGCTGTGTTTTGATGCAGAAAATATCAGTTGTTTCTTATGGGTCTCGGCAGTTTCATCCTCATGAACATAAATATGTCACCCATGATCTTGAGTTGGCAGCCGTGGTGTTTTCTCTAAAGTTTTGGAGACATTACCTCATTGGTGAGCGCTTTGTGGTTTTCACCGATCATAAGAGCCTGAGGTATGTTTTCTCCCAGCGTGACTTGAACTTACGACATCATCGGTGGATGGATTTCTTATAGGAATACGACTTTGAAATATTGCATACACCTAGAAAGGGGAATGTTGCTGTTGATGGGCTGAGTCGAAAGTCACGTAGTGATGTTGTGCGTGAATCTGGTGATTTCTAGAGATTAATGGAAGAACTGTCAGCATTACATCTTGATATGGGAGAAGTTGGGGGCAGAGGTTGTCTTTTCCAGATGACGGTGCAGTCATCTCTGTTGCAATAGGTGGAAGAGTCCCAGTTGGAGGATCTTGAGGTAGAGGTCTGGAGAGACCGAGTTGTTTGTGGCGAGGCCCCTAATGGTTGGAATGAGGATAAACAACACCGAGTTTTGTATCATGGAAGGATTTTTGTTCCTTTGGTGATGCACGAGACGGTTCTCAGAGAGTTTCATAGTTCACCTTTAGCGGTGCATCCTAGCGTGACAAAGATGTACCGAGCCTTGAGGTGTCAGTTTTGGTGGCCTGGGATGAAGTGTGCGGTTGCAGAGTTTGTGTCTCAATGTTTAGTCTGCCAGAAGGTCAAGGCGGAGCACCGTGTCCCCAATGGTTTTCTCCAGCCGTTAGATGTTCCTCAATAGAAGTGGGAGGACGTCTCAATAGACTGTGTTACTAGTTTACCTCGAGTTCCATGAGGACATGATGCTATTTAGGTGGTAGTGGATCGTTTAATAAAATCGTCACACTTCATAGCGATCAAGGAGTCTAGCTCAGTGGAAGTTTTGTTGAGGTAGTATCTGGAGGTGGTGGTGAGACTTCATGGAGTCCCAAGGATGATCATTTCTGATCGAGATCCTCGCTTTACTTCTAGGGTGTGAAGAGGTATCCAGCATGCTTTCGGTTCTCAGTTATACCTTAGCATTTCTTTTCATCCTCAAATGGATGGTCAGACAGAGCGAACCATCCAGACTCTTGAAGACATGTTACGCTCTTGTGTTCTTGATTTTGGAGGTTCGTGGATGAGGCACTTACCCTTGGTGGAGTTCTCTTACAATAATAGTTTTCACTCCACCATCGGTATGGCGCTATTTGAAGCCATGTATGTTCGGCCTTGTCGTTCTCCGTTGTGCTAGACTGGGGTCGTAGAGTCAGCAATTCTCAGACTAGAACTAGTGCAGAATACAATAGAGATAGTTCAGGTGATTCATGAGAGGATGAAGACAGCACAGGATCGTTAGAAATCATATGTCGATCAAAGGAGCAGACCTTTTGAGTTTGATGATGGGGATCGCATGTTTCTGAAGGTGACTCCCCATCGTGGGTAGCGAAGGTTTGTTCGTGGGAGTAAGCTTTCTCCCCGGTTTGTTGGTCCTTTCGAGGTTTTGGCTCGTGTTGGAGTTGTGGCGTATAAGATAGTGCATCCCCCGCAGATGAGTCAGATACATGATGTTTTTCATGTGTCACAGCTCCGTCGTTATCTTTATAATGACTCTCACATCATTGAATGGGGAGAGAACGATATTGATGATGATACGACCTTCGAGGAGTGACCTGTGGAGATCCAAGACTACAAACAGAAGGTGTTTCGTGGGCGTTCTATTCCCTTCGTTCGTGTCTTGTGGCGACACGGTGGCATGGAGGAGAGTACCTGGGAACGTGAGTCACATATATGTGCTCAGTATCCAGATTTGTTTTATGTTTAAACTCTTTTCATGTAACGGTGTCCCCTTTGTGGTTATAGACCTTTCGTTTTTATAAGATGAATTTCTTTTGTTGCTTATTATGGCTTGCTCTCTTATGAGAGGTACCTTGAGGAGTGGTTGTTCGGACCCCTTTTCAGTTTCCTTTTGGGACCGTTTTGGATTCTCAAGGATGAGAATGTTTTGAGAGGTATCTGATGTAATGGACCAGACCTCTATGGTCCATCCATTTGCTGAAATTTGGTGTTTGAGGTGTTTTGGGAGGTCAAGGTGATTTATCCCCAACACTTTTCCAAATTTCCAGTTCTATGAATAGTGTTTCTAGTTTTATGAATAGTGTCATGGTGAGTCAGAAACGATGAGATAGAAACGGTGAGTCAGAAACGATGTCACAGAAATGGTGAGACAGAAACGGTGAGACAGAAACTGTGAGACAGAAACAGTGAGACAGAAACAGTGAGTCAGAAACGGTGAGACAGAAACGGTGAGTCGGAAATAGTGAGACATAAACGGTGAGACAGAAACGGTGAGACAGAAACGGTGAGTCAGAAACAGTGAGTCAGACACGGTGTCACAGCTCATGAACAGTGTTTCCAGAACTATTTTATATTTCATTTTCAAAATTTCCAGATTTTTCCAGTTTCGCCAATTTAATGTCTTCTTTGGCATAAAACACATTTATGGCCTTGTTTTAAGGGATTTAAGGCCAAATCAAATCCCAAAACTCCTATATTAATTTTCCTAAGTCCTGGGATTCATTTACTTGGTCAAACCACGTGGTTTAATGCGATCCAGTTTTAATGGAAAATCCACTGTATCTTAAACCGCTGCTCCGTTAAATCTTCTAAAGGGACAAGATATCTTCCTCCCTTGTTCTCTGGTGCGAGACACTCGAACCTTTCCTTCCTTCCTGTAGTAATAGTGAGATTAAACTTTTCCCAGTGGGTTGGTTTCCCTCGACGTTCTTCTTGCTGCAAGTGCACCCCCTGTTTTGGTGCAACCAAGAAGTATCCATCAATCTTCGATATAAGGTATGATTTATCATCATTCTATTGGGTTCACCTTCTCCTATTTCTCTTTTTCATATTATGGCATGTGATCTCAATACTTCTAATGGAGTTTCTTGGGTTTCGGTTGGTGCGGTCGTGCCGCAACATCCTCGGGTGGATGCGGTTGTAACAAGAGGAGGCGATCGTGATCCGTTGTGTGGATCGTTCTCGTATAAAGATCCTTAAGAACCTTTTTAAGGTGGGGGATTTGTTGCTTCTCTTTTATTTTTTACATGAAACTGTAGAGTTAGCATGTTTTAGCCACTGGATCATAGTGGAATTGGCATAATAAATATTTGAACCAGATAAATAAATTGATATCAATTGTATGGTATTGCCTCTTGTTTTTGCTAGATAGTGTGATATCTATGCTTGCTTTGTTTAGTTGTTCGTTCTTGATGGAAATTGGTAAAGAACATAAACCAGAATTAGTTGGTAATTGTTTGGCTAAAGATAAAGAGACATGTAAATGAATCTGGTTCTTATTGTTGTATTTTTTTATGTTAGTCGAATTGGTGTAGTAAGAATGTTTAATTTATTTATGATAGCTTGCTGTTTAGGTTTCCCGAATATGGAACCTACGAATAATAAATCAGTTAATTCAAGATGGATTAAAGAACTGATTGTTTGATAATTCCTTGAAGGGTTCTGAGTTACCCTCTTGTTTGTTCAAGGGCCAAGAGCCCAACTGATATGATTGTTGTTTTCCTACTGCTTGTGTTGTGATGTGAGCCTGGATGGTTGTTGTGATATATGGGGGCATGGAGGTCTACTGGTTGTTGTAGCAGTTGATGCCTAGAGTGGAGAGATGCATCCGTTTATGCATGTGAGTGTCAGGGAGGACACTAGGGGTGATGAAATGGGTTGGATGTGAATGTTTGGTTTTCTGCTGATTCTTTTTGGTTGTTTATCTACTTTACTTTCCCTACTGCTCAAGGCAGCTGGTCTTACTTACCCTTCTTCCGAAAGGGGCAAAGACTCGCGGGGTATGCCACGTGATTTCCGTGTTTAGCTTCTCAAGGGAGGATGGGTCTACGCTCTTGCTATAGGTGACAAATACTCGACGGGTAGTTCATCTACTCACTGTGTTGAGACCCTTGTGTTTAGAAGCATAGATTGTTTTTATAGAATGCCTGAAAATATGGGAAAGTAAGGTTGTAAATAAATAATTGAATAAATGATGTTAACCAATGTGGTTTGGAGCTTGTTGGGGCGCAATGTTGAGGTTATGATTTGAAGGAACATTGTACTTTGGGTGTGATGCGAATGAAATTTAATGTGGAATTGTTATTGGTTAATTAATGTTTAAAGAATTAATTAACATAAAGTGCAACTGATAAAAAGGGAATGAAGTAATGTATTAAAGCTCTTTAAATGGTTGTGTGCTTATAGGATGCCTAGTCTTAGAAGTAGCAGACTGGAGTCCGAGAGATGTTAGCTGCAGTTGAGTCTAAGACTAGGTTATGCCCATAGTGTGGTCGTGAGCTATATTATATTTTGTACTTTTTATGTTTCTATACGCTACTTCACCCTGTCAGTAAGGGAAACTAACACCCTTGGGATTCTGAGCCCTGGGGGGTGTTTTCCCCAACATTCTGGTGGGAGGATGGATGGTTGACTACCCTCTTTGGCCCCGCTCTCTTCTCTTGGTAGTTACTTGTGCTGGCAGGCACATTGGTTAGTTTTCCCCATATATGTGTGTAAAGGGCTGTAATGGCTTATGGTTATTCACACATATATATTCTGGATATAGTTTTCTATGGACTACTATAGGTGTAACGTGTATAGGTTGTGATGGCTTGAGGATTCTTACTCGGTGTATGGGCTGTAATGGCTTGAGGTATAATACCCGATGTATGATACATGTTATGCGAGCTATGGTGGCTCCTAGAAACTACCTGGTTACTTTTCTTATGTGGACGTGGTGGTTTTTTTGCATGAGGTGCATGTTGTGGTGCTTCACTCAGGTGTCTGCGGGCAAGTCTTTTTAGAGAGAGATGCTTAGGACGTGCGACGTTGGGGCAAAGCGGCAAATCAGTGGGGAAGTAGTAGCGGGGTACCCTTAATATTCTTTATTATATTATATACTTTTGTATGTGTTACTTGGTGAGAGTAGTCATGATGAGGATGGGAACATAGTATACCTGTTTAGGTAAAGAGTTAGTTTCACTTGTTGTTCACTGTGTTTTAGCACGCTTTCTTTACTTTTGCATGAGAGGCTTCGGGGAGGATCCTACTGAGTTTACTGTTATACTCACCCTATGTATAAACTACTTTTCAGGTCACTTGGAGCAAGTTGGAGATCAGGCTGGTTATTACTAGCTTGCGGTTGCAGGAGCTGTTCGGGCTTGTGGTTGCTGTTGTTTTACTTTCTTTTGGGTACTTGTAGTTTTTCCCCTTTCAGTTGTATTAGTTTTGCATGACATTTCATATGTGTGCTTGGGATTTCTTTTATCTTACTAGTTGAGTTGGAGTTGGTTGGTATCTATCTTATCTAACTCTTCTGCATGTGTTCTCTTAGAGGGTAATGCCTCCTATTTGTGTGTTCTCTATACCCTCGGTGCTAGTCGCCAACCCAGGGCCTACTGGAGGTGGGACTTAGGGGTCATTATCTTCCTTCTCACATTGTCGGCCCAGGAGGGGTACACTTTGTGGGGAGGTGGTCGTGACACATTGGATGATACGTAAGAAAAAAAATGGGAATTACATTGTGATACATAACATATTTTAGATGATACATAAAATATATTTGATTATATGTCATATCTCTTAGAGGATATAGAAGAGAAAGTCATGAGTTCACACTAAAATATGATAAAGTTAAGGCTTCACTGTGATACATAAGATAACTTGGAGCTTGCGAGCGATATTCAAGGTAATATGAAACATCTCATAGATGATACGTAATATTTAATTTGAAATTCTTCAAAATATATAAGATCATTTTGAGCATACAGAAGATACTTTTGAGGATGTGTAAGAGAGTTGAGCTCACTGAAGTGATATGCAAGAAATATTATTTCTTACATGAGATTAAAGTTTGAAAAATGATAGCTTGGTGGATATTTAATTATAGTGGTGCTAAACTATTCTTCAAAGATTTAAATTTCACGATGCTTACTGGTTGAGTTGTGATTCAAGCTAAGAATTGACTTAGAAGATTTAAAGTGAAGATCGTGTCGTGAGCCGACACTTTTCACCGTGATGATATTTTACCATGCAGACGTTGAAAAGAAATGGCAATTGCATGATGAATTCAAAGGAGAATAAAAACTAAGATTTGAGGATAATTAAAAGAGAATAAATTGAGAAGATATTTGTGTGGTAATTCTGGAGTTTCAAATACAAAGATTTGAAAGTCATTATTGAATATCAAAATTTAGGATGCTTTCTTTAAGAATATTTAACCAATTTTAAATGAGAAGATCGTGTGGGCAAAGATCAAGGGGTTTTCATATTCAAATATATGGAAATAATATCCATGTGATATTATTCTGTGTTTTATAAAGAGAATGAGTAAAAGAGAAGTAGATTGTGAATTAAAAAGTCGACAACATACTAAAAAGATTATTTTGTGTGTTGAGGAAGAAAGAATAATGGGGAGATATTGATGTGCTTCTATTGAAGATCGAAAGTGTCAAAGGAGAAGCAGAAGAAGAAGGGAGTGAGAGAGAGGAGGAGAGGGAAGGGAGTGTGTGTGTGTGTGTGTGTGAGAGAGAGAGAGAGAGAGAGATGTTATTATGCCGCTATTGAAGATCCCATACATTGATGCTCTTGAAGCATGAGTAGCTGCTGATAATGAAGATCAACAGAAGGCTCAAAGAAAACCAGGGAGAAAGACATCGTGGAAGAACTTGATGTATTTGTTCATTTATCATTTTGAAGATTGAGGAGAAGGTCAGTGTGCATGTTGTGATTGTTGTTTACGTACTGGCAATCAAAGAACTTTGTTGGGGAAGAAGATCTGGTATTGTTGTTGGAACAATGCTGTGAATTGTTGGAGATCTTGTTCATAGAGTTAGAAGAACACTGTAAACTGACGGGATTTGGTATAAGGAAGTTATTGTGAGATAGTTGGACCTTTGGGAGTTAGCTTCAGGGGTAAAGGTGATACCTTCCCCACGTGTATTCACTTTATGGAAATAAGTGGAGCACAAATATCTCAAACTCCAACTGAATACAACAAGGATGTATTTACTAGGGGTGAACATTGTAAAAATATTATGTGTTGTGTTCTCTTTACTTTTTGGTTTGCATGCAGTGTAGATGTGTTGGTTGATGCGTAAGTGATCCATTCATTATAACAAGTGGAGATGTTTGAAAAATTAAAGTGAAAAGGAATTCATAAAAAAATTGATTCACGTCGATTCACCCGTCTCTTAGTGTGATTGCACAAACCTACTTGGGCTATTCATAGGGGATACTAGGTCGAATTTTTTTGAGAATGTTTTACCATTTAATGAATTCTTTTTTGATTAAAAAGTATTGTTATTATTATAATTATTGTTATTATTATTGAGCCTCGTGGAGCTCATCCCAAGGGATATGCCCTTATGGCGGCAAGGGGAGGTCTCGGCTTTGATCATCTCTTAGTACATGTGTGTGTGCGCGTGCATGTGTGTCGTCGTATCCTTGTACCTCAATCATGAAATATAGTAAAAATTATAGTTGTTATTATTCTCATTATTATTGCTTATATTTTTTTAAAAAAAATACAAGAATATTTGCAACTATCATTGACGGTCACTAAGCATTGACGATTGTCAAAGTGGTCATCAATGTCATAAATTAATAGATACATATATACATACATGTGTGTCTATTGTGGGCTTTGATAAATGGAAGTGATTGCCTAAAAAGTTGCAAAAGGGCATTTGATTGTAGATGCCAAAAGGGAATGTTCACTAATATTGTTTGGCAGTTGTTTTTAGCTATCTTTGAAGCTCAATTGTATATCCATCTCCAAGATAAAAAAAAAATATGACTTTGCAATCCACTAATCAAAACACACACAGGGCTCTAAATGTTTTTTGAGAGATGTGATTTATTTGTTTTTTCTTAATTGTAGGATATACTGAAAGTTCCTTGTAACCTCTTTTTTGTCTTCATTGTTTGTACATTATATCTTGAGGGTAGCATGAGTTTATGGAAGGCTCGTCCAAATTCCCACTGAATTGACTGACGAAAGAAATTCAAAACAAAGCAAATTCATGAAAGCCGGATTTAAAATTGTGATCACAGTTGACGCACCGAAACCAAAAAGTCAAAAAGAGGGAAACAAGAAGAAGCGGGGACTCGAAATAATACAAAAAAAAAAAAAAAAACTGGGACTTCCATGCCTTCCCGGCAATTATTCCACGGACGACAAAAAAAAACCTGCCTCAAATCGCAGCACCGTCACTCCTGCGCCAGGGGAACCGCCTCCGCCAGCTTCCTGTACTTGAGCGCATAAAACATTTCTAAATAACGGCGGGCCTCCAGCCTGTCCAGCTTCGACACGTACTTCCAAAACCCATAAACCCCGGCTAGCGTCAGCAGCCTCTCCGAGTATATCTGCCACGTGTATTTCTCCCTGACGCGCTTCAGGCCGCCGGAAGAAATATGGTCCCAGTACGCAGGCTCCTCCCTGCATCTCTCAAAGAAGCCTACCAGGAGCTGGGACGCCTGCTCGTTATGGTAGGGGTCGATGTTGAAACCCGACTTCCCATGGACGATGATCTCCGCCGGACCTCCATGGCATGTGGCGAAGGTCGGCAGCCCGCAGGTCATGGACTCCACCACTGTCAGCCCAAAGGCCTCATAGAAAGCCGGCTGAACGAATGCCCCCCTCGTGTCCGCAATGTACCGGTAGAGCTCCCCGTTCCTCACCCGGTTCATCTGCGAAGAAATCCACCTCAACTCGCCGTTCAGCTTGTACGTCTCTATCAGCTCATACATCTTCTTCATCTCAGCTTGTTCTTCCAGATCCTTGGACTCCTTCCTCCTGTCCCCCGCCACCACCACCAGGTTTACCAGCTCCCGAAGCCGCGCATTCTTCCCGTACAGCTCCACCAGCCCGGTTATGTTCTTCACACGGTCCAGCCTTGCCATGGAGAAGATGATCGGCTTCTTCCGATCCTTCAGCACGCACAGGTGCTCTTCGTTCTCCACATCGCTGAAGAGAAGCTCCTCAATTTCTGGGTGGAGGGCGGTTAATCTCCTCTTCTCCTCAGTGAAGGGGAAGTAGATGGACATATCCGCCCCCGGTGACACAATGTTGAACTTGGGATCAAACACATCGATCCCATGTACCACTCTGTACAGCCCCGGGAGAGTGAAAGCCGTGTGGCTCTCGTACTGACCCACCGTGTCCTTGCTTCCCGCAATCTCCTGGAAAGTGCTTGTAATGATGAAGTCAGTGTGGTTCATCGCAATGAGATCGGCTGTAAACTGGCATGAGAAATGGTACTTTTCCTCTAGATTCTTCCAGTAAATGTCAGAATCCGGGTATTTTGTTTTCTCCAAAGCATGAGCAATTGTGCACTGTGTGACTCCCAGTTTATGAGCCAGTAAAGAGGCCACAATGTTGCCATCACTATAGTTGCCGACAATCAGATCCGGTTTTCCCTGCAGCTCCCCCGCAATTTCAAGCGCAACATCCTCTGTGAAATTCTCGAGGTAAGGCCACACTTCAAATCTCGATATCCATTGCCGGACAATTCCCTTGTCCGCTCGGAAGGGAACTCTAAGTATGTGAGTGTGCTCTGTTCCGAAAACCTTTTCCAAGCGCTGGTTGCAAGTGGTTCCAACAGCATCAGGGAGCAATCTGGTCACCTGAATATGATGAAAGGATGCCAAAGGTTTTAACCCAGAAAACCCTTGAATAAAAAGCCTCGAAAATGAGTAACATCAAATAGAGGAAATTTTCAAATAGAAAAACTCACGATAAGGATTCGAGGTGTGATATCAAGCCCTTGTTGTTTGATTCGAAGTAACATCTCATTCTCCAAGGCGCGAACTTGATCCAAAATATAAACAACCTACAGGAATCCTATGTTTAAAGTAGCGGCAGCACAAGTGCGGGTGATGAGAGTGGGATTGTCAACAGAAGAAGAAAAAAACATACCTGGCCACCAGTGTCCGGATAGCCAAGAACATTGGCCTGTGCAAAAAACCCATGAGGAGAAAGAATAACAACATTGAAAACCATGGGAATTCGGCCAAGAAAGGTCTCTAGAGTGCAGGCATCCGGAGCCTCGAGGAGATCAAGGAGGAGTTGGATCATCTCCAGCACACGTTCAGCAGTGTCACCCCAACCCCTCTCCAGCCCAATCTCTTGGAACTTGTGTTCGAACTCTGAAAATGGAGTCTCTGGCGCAATTGTGTTGAGGTACTCCTCTGCTTTTCTGGCTACGAACTGAAGATAGTTCAGATTCTGTATTCTGTCATTCAGCATCATTGACTGCAAAACAACACAGGCACGCCAATTGGAACTTGGAAGGCTATGGAAACATCAAATTTCTCTTGTGGAGGGAAACGGAGGGCACCTTCCCCTTGTACTCGTGGGCCCTGAGGAAATCCAGAAGTGGATGCATGCTATCCTTGTCGTGGAACATTTTTGCAGAGAGATGGCGGTTCAAGAACTCCACCCCATTTCCGATGGATTTGGAAAGAGTGGGGCGGGGGAATGATGCGGTGAAGGGTTCGAAGTCCAGCTCCAGCACGAAGTTCCCGTTGGCACTTTAACGCAAAAGAAACGAAAGAATGAATGAACGGAAGTCAGTTGAAATGAATGAATGGGGATGCGAATATACCTTCCATCTACGAGCTCTTCTTTGAAATGCAAATACTCGGCAACCTTCAACTCTTCAACGGCGAGCGCGTTAACATTGACGCGAATATAATCCCAAACGCCAGGGCGCGGACGAACAGCCAGCGCCACCCACGGCGAAAAAACAATCGCTTCCTACGCGTGTTTAGTTGATGAAAAACAGGTATGATAAGTTCAAACCAAGACCGAACCAACTGATCGGCACCAATCCAGCTGAATTATAAATACCTGGGCAGATCTGATGACGTCCCCAAAAGCCCCGTCGGTTAGTTTCAGCATGTCCGCTTTGGGGAGTGCTTCCAGTTCGGATACGATGTGGTGGTGCTGTAAAATCCCCTTTCCATTGTTCTCGATTCTGCACAGAGACGGAGCGGCCGAGTGATTTCCAACGCTGATCGCTGGAAGTGGATCGACATTAATGAAGTAGGGCAAGAAAACAACGGAAGCACGGTGTACCTGGACAGAAGTGCAAGGATTTCATTGCGATGGTCGGCAAGCGTTTCATCAAGGCGCTCCCGGAGACTGTAGACTCGGGTCAGAGCACGATCCGCCATGCCTGATCATGGAATCGATTTGTTTACGTAAAATAAAACAGATCCTCGATGCACGAAATCTTCTCGCAGATGCATAAGTGAAAAAACTAAACAACAATAATGGTAATAATAATCAATTTTTAAAGTCCCGTCGCCTGGCGATTTCTAAATATGGCAATCATTTTCAACGATTGCCATCGCACGCAGCCGCGCACTGAAGATAAATAAGTCAAATTTCCCAAATTAATGGCGGCACGTTCTACTGAATATTCAACTGGTTTTTTCCTTGACGACCGGCGGAAATCACGAAGACATCCGAATGGTCGGGTGTAAGAGTAAGCGTTCTCCAGAGCTGGATCTTCTTTTCAAAATCGAGTATCATTCGATCGTATGGATGGCGATCTAATCCACGATTCAATTAGCTGCCCGAAAACTGGAAGCTAATTGACCATGCGAAGAACAAATTGAACCAAAACAGAGAGCTGAATCTTCGAATCCATGTTTGGAATCACGATGAGCCGTCCAGTGTAGATAAGTTTTCAGGGTAGCTTCGAGTAAACAATCGAGAAAATTTAACTGCTAAATCTAAACATTCAAACGCTGATAATTTAACTCGGGACTTCAATCGCAAGGGGATAAAGGGAGATCAACACTGGAAGCAGCAGAAGAACAAAAATAGAAATCGGAAGAGATTAGGAAAGAACCTAAGGTCCGAGGGGATGGAAATCAAGACTTCGGAAGTTGAGAGAGACAAGGACGGCCAAGAGAGATCCGAACGCGAGCTCGCCTTTGATATTTATAGTGGAGTCATGCCCCAACCCCACCGCGACAGCAGTTTTACGGGGCGAAATGGCTGAACTGGCGAGTAGAGGATACTCAAGGTAATTCTTCGTTTTTCCTTCTTTTAACCCGTCACCGCGGCTAGCGTCCAGCGGGTAAATTCGGGTTTTGAGAAATTTTAATTGTATAAATATATTATGCAGGACAATTTTATCGATAAATCCATATAAATAGTTAAATTTCCCATGGTTTTCACGTTTCCCTGGAAAACCGCTTTGGACAGCCCCCGGTCCCGTCACCCACCCCAGGCCCCACTGCCACAACAGATATTTTGAAGCGAACGTTATCTCCTCGTGAGTCGTGACTTTTCGACCCCGTAAAATCGGACGGCTGTTTTAATCATTTTTTACCCCTAATGCGTTTGCTTTAGAAAATTTAGGTGACCCGCAACTGTTAATACAATTAAAATAATTTTAGTTCTGTTTTCATTTTAATAAAAAAATAAACATGTATGGATAAATAAAAATATATGATTTAAAATAATATAAATAAAAGGTGTTAACCATAATCACTAAACCTAGACATATTATCTTAAACGATAACATTTTTACCATGACATGAGAAAATAAAACATGAACCATATAACATGGGTCATGAAACATAGGAAAGAAATTGGCACAACATCAACATGTGGTTTTTTATCGCTATGAATTTGGGTACTCGTCAACCTGTTCAAACATAAAATTGTGAGCAAAGCTAAAGTCCACCACAGAAACCATTTGTGAACCTAGCTACTCGCTAACATGTTCACGTAACATTTATATTTAATGAGATATAAGTCTTTATTCAATACATTGGAGGTATATGTAGGTTTCGGGCGCAGTGGAACCGTGCGATGAGTCATGTCCAACTTTGATTTTTGTCATGATCGATGATCAATTTGAGATTTACACAACAATAAACATCGTGGTCTACGAAATTGAATCAAAAAAAATATAAACAATGGATAGAACACCGGAACCAAAAAGAGTATCATCACATATTATTTATAATCAATTTAATTAATTAAATAATTACCTTATTGGAATTCTTTCTTCGTTGATGAATCTGACAACAGATATGTGTGTTGTTCTGTTATTGCGTTATAGGAATCAAGAGTAAATTCCCTTTAGCGGTGATTCACATGTGTTCCACAAATTTTCAAACGCCGCCCTAGCAATCTTCGGGTGCTAGCACGGTAAATCCTATCGTTTGTGTCGTCTGCCTTTAATCCCCTTGAGAATCCCTTCAAGACGTTCTCATGTATTTCTTTTGACTTGAGAGTGAGGGGTTGAGAAAAATCGTTCTCTGTTCTTAGGAGTATTCTATGAGAAGGGAGCTCTTTGAGTCTTGAGAAGATTCTCCAAATCCGGTGTGCACAACCAAAACAAATGAATTGACTATATTAGAAAATAATATATTTGAATTTATATACTGCTAGAGGTAAAATAAAATAATTGCACAAGTACCATTTATTATTTATTTAATATCTTCATAACCCCATGTCAAATAATAATAATAATAATATTATTATTATTTCTCGATATGCGATTAACTTGCGAATTAAATTAAATATCATCTAATCAAATAATATTCAATATTTATTATTTTTAACCAAACCTTGATCTCGGTCCGCCATTCCTCTACAATATTTATCGGCCCTTAAATAATGACTATTTATTTATTAAATAAACATCACTGTATTATTCACCAATAAATAAATAGATATTATATTCACTAAATATCAAAGAAAATCTTTATTAAATATTCCGCTCACATTATATTCTCTCAAATGATTGTTAACAGAATAAATGCGATCAAACAAACATTAATAATTATTAAATCACATGCGGAAATAATATTTATTCAACTTGTTAAATAATAAATAGTAATATTATTATTTAATTGAGATTCTGGATACACTTAGTGTGTGACCCTCTATGCCTCTTTCTCAGTGACATTAGACAAATCACCCTAAAGTCCAAGATTAGCGTCTAACAACACGTCAATACATCCATAGAGAAAGAAGTTAATGCCGCAACGACATAATAGCTCATACGGACACTTACTTTGTAATACAATCTCTTTATCACGACATCTCAAATCAAGCAGGTTGCATGCTAGTGTCATCAACCTATGTGCTCGATGTCTTTTTTTTGGACTTCCCGGAAACTGAACTTACTATAGAATACCATGACTATGGATTTATTTAAGCTATATCATTTCCATCAAAGGCTCTGAGATATCAACTTCCATTAAAGATAATGGACAAATCATTTCTCGTATTATTCATTAATGTAATATTACTCGTGACACACCCAACATATCCTACCTCACCACAAACATCTGTCGTCACAATTTTCGTCAATACATCAAAGCACGCGACTCATAATACTCATTAATAATAATCATAAAGTCTATGAATCAATACACATGTCCGCATATAGGAATATTCAATGACACATATAAATATAGATTTTCTACTGGCGGGTATGATTATCATAATATTCTATTGGATATTACTAAGGGAGTACACCATGAGAAGATGTCTCAAAGTCTTATGAGTCTCTACCTGTGATAGCCTGTATCATTCACTACTACAAAACGGGGCAAGCAGAGCGCGCCACATTTATCAGCGCTTTTTAAAAGCGCTGATAAATGTGGTCTTTATCAGCGCTTTTATGAAAGCGCTGATAAAGACCCCCCTTTATCAGTGCTTTTTATAAAAAGCGCTGATAAAGGGAAAATTTAAAAAATATATATATTAATATATAAATCTATTAAGCTATTTATATTGATATAAATATAATATTTATTTTATAAATACGTTTTAGAAAGGATCTATGGAAATATAATATTATTTTATAAGATGTTTAGTAAAAGAGGGTTATAAAATAAATTAAAAAACATTTTTAATTAGTAATTATGTAATTTTTACCAATTAATAGTAATTTAATGACACTTTTAATATAAAAAAAATAAAAAAATTAATGAAAGATCCAAAATAAGTTGAAAATGAAACCCAAACTTCAAACGACCATAACTTTTGATCCGGGACTCCGTTTGAGCTCCACAGCATATCAAATCGAAGCCTGCGACGAGCTCTACAGCGCTATGGATTGGTGGAACCCGTCCAAGGTTGTTTCAAGGCCAAAAAAGGCCCAGAAGGCCTCCAAAACTGAGTTTTTAGTCGGGGTACCCCGGTTTTTCACCGTTCAAACAGCTATAACTTCTGATCCCGATGTCCGATAAACCTCTACCATATATCATATCGAAGATCATTTCATGTTCTTCGATTTGACTGATTGTGGAGCTGAAACGGACTCCTGGATTATAAGTTATGGTCCTTTTAACATTCAAACGGCTATAACTTCCGATCCGGATGTCCATTTGGCCTGTACCGCATATCATATCGAAGATCGTTTCATGTTCTTCGATTTGACTGGTTGTGGAGTTGAAACGGACTTACGGATTAAAAGTTATCTTCGTTTTAACATTCTCATAGGATTTTCACCCCCTCATTTTTATGGATTCATTCATAACTATATATATATATATCTATGTATATATATATATATATATATCTCTCTCTGTTTGTGTGCGTGTATTGTATCTATGTATATATGTATGTATTTATTTATTTATTTAAAAACACACATAAAAACACATATTCTATAAATGTATTTGAAATTAACTTTATAAATATATATATTAATATACAAATAAATATACGGATAAAAAATTATATATATATATATATATATATTAATATAACTAAATAAATTTATTTTAATATGGATCTATATTAATATACTAATAAATATAACTATATATATATATATAACTAGATATATCATCAAATGGAGAACAAAACAAAATGGCTAAGTGGTAAAGTGGCAGCGCGTTAGGGTGGAGGTCCTGTGTTCGAATTCCAGTGGCAGCAGGGTTGTGCGGGACGCGAGGGAGGCGGGGTGCAGCGTGCGGAGCGTGCGGAGCGTGCGGGGGATGAGAGGGAGTGGGGTGCGGGTTGGGGGGACAAGCGCTGATAAAAGGGAGGGGTCAAGCGCTGTGAAAAAACCCATGACGAATTATATATATATTTTTATTTTTTCAATTTTTTAGACACCTTTTATCAGCGCTAAAAAAAGCGCTGATAAAGAACCCTTTTATCAGCGCCTTTTTTAGCGCTGATAAAAGTACCCTTTATCAGCGCTTTTTGAGCGCTGATAAAAGGGACCCCCCTTTATCAGCGCCGCGCTTTACAGCGCTCAAAAAGCGCTGATAAAAGGGACCCCCCTTTATCAGCACCGCGCTTTACAGCGCTCAAAAAGCGCTGATAAAAGCGATTTTTGTAGTAGTGATTTGTGTCCCTCAAATGATATCATCCGACTATAAAACATATATTTAAGAATAGTGTCGTAACACTTCTGGGTTCTTATTATTACGAGGAACTGCTATGACCTTTTAGTGTAACAACTACTCTTAGGATATTATTACATACTATATTACGCAAAAAAACAACCATGATGTGATAAAAATATTATTAATATTCAAAATTATGAATATAAGTTATCATAAAATACACACAAGTTGGTTCTAGGACACCAACTCCAACAGTATATATAGGTTTCACCTGTCTCATAATCTATACATTTGTGCGACATGTGAAGAACAATCCTCACATCATAAAATAATTCATAGAAAGAAAAATAAGTTTCATGATAAAATAACTTCAAAAATAAAATCAAATGATACCAAAAATTGTTCACCTAAATGAAATACATTATAAGAGAACATGGAAGGTGAATCATGAAACACAACTTCATTAGAGGTAAATCTTTTAAAGATAGAGAAGAAATTAGAAGCAAAACTTAAAAAAAGTATTTCTTTAAAACCCTTAAATTATTTGTATGATAGAGTTTAAAATCATTTTCAAAATATATTTCATAAAGTTCAGTGACTTTTAAAACATTATCTGGGGAAATAAAAAATCTTGAAAGAATAATTTTCTTGTATAAGAAAATGTGGGTTAGAGATAAAACGTAAGAGCTTGAGATTAAAAGTCTTTTAAATCAAAAAATACATACTTATGTTGAAACCCACATTGATTAAAGAGTTGACAAACCTTTCTTTTAAAATTGGTAAAGAGAAATATGAGGGTCACAAGAGATAAAATATAATATATTTTCAAATAAGAAGGAAAATTTTGGCGAAAAGGGAAAATATCGACATGGAAAAGAGAGGTTCATTAGAAAATACAGAATTTGTTCTTCATAATCTTACACTTTATGAATGAAATCATCATGGAAGAAGATGTGGATATAAAACATAATTTTCCAAAATAAAAAGGGAGATTATATCATAATTTTGTCATAGGGATGATTAGAGCCAACATTTAACAATAAGTTTCAATAAAGAGGAGTGTAACTTAATGAAAGGTAATTGAGTTATCAAAACCTTTATGACTTTAATATTTTTTAAATCAAAAGTCATTGAAAGATTGAAAATCATATGGATTTCTAGATCTCATGTATTAAATCATGAAGTATGCCAAAATATATTCTTGGACAGTATATGCACCATAGAAATATGAAATCAGTTCATAACATGATAACGTATCTCAATGAAGAGAAGTTGAGACAAAAAAACCCTTACATTGTTCCAGATTCGTTCTATACAAACGCTTAACTTCCTGAATAATCAAATTAAGTTTATTAGATACCTTCTTAAAAAATTTATTCTTCTATATTTAATTTAATATGAACCATTTATTATCACATACTATTTATTTATTATACTATTTTTGCTTATATTTGCGTGAAATTTGAATATATATCGACTTATTTTGGTAATTTTAACTGTCACAACCCAACCCAAGTTGGGGCTCGAGCCGAAACTACCCCAAGCCCGCCTCTATAGGCTAAGGGGTGGCGACAAGCACTGAAGGCACTACTACAAATAGGGCTTATAATAGCGCTAAAAACAACCTTTAACATCGTTAAAAAAACATTGTTAATCTCAGTGAAGATAAAGGGGGACCTTTATCAACGCTAAAAAACGCACTGATAAAGGTGCGCCTTTATCAGCGCTAAGCAAGCACTGATAAAGGTAGTCTTTATCAACGTTATTTTTAGCACTGATAAATGTATAATATATCAGCGCTAAAAATAGTGCTGATAAACACTACCTTTATTAGCGCTATTTTGAGCGCTGATAAACACTACCTTTATCAGTGCTATTTGAGCGCTGATATATTATCCATTTATCAGTGCTTAACTAGCACTGATAAAGGCCAAAGTTCTTGTGCAAAACCAGAACCTGCACAGAACCTGCACACATATGACAACACCTGCACACAGCACAAACAACACCCACACACAAAGCACAAAAGAAAAAAAATGCTACATACATTTACTTGAAATCATGAATACAAAACAACACACTGCTATATACATTTCAAACAATGTTTAATTTGGTTACAATTACAATTATCCAACAAACAGTTAAAAAACATTGATGTTTTATCCTTTTTGCATCCATGATCTGCTCTAAAAAATTGTCCTCCATGGCGGCGGTTTCCGAACAAAACATTCGAACTCAGGAAAAAGATTTCACCTATATAAGAAAACAAATATTATGTTAGTAATACAATAATGAAATAAATTAAACATTAATATGAAAGAATACATTAATAAAATGTCAATTGTTACCTGTTACAACATTTATTTTCATTAGTTTATAGGTTTAGGAGAGATGACTATAGAGCGAGAGTTCCTTCCCCATTATGATGTGATGACCTGGGTAGGTAAATATTTGTGGGATGGTTTGTGGATTGTAGGACTTTCATGAGGATTTCAGGCTATGATGACACATAGGGGACCCAAGAACATTCCCAAGATATATGCACTCATGTTAGTCTATATAAGAAATGAAAAACACTCATGAAATGGTCTTGATACATTTGAATATCTTGTACATGCTCCAAGGGTTTTGTTGATGATACCTACTGGACTGCCATGGATTTGAAGTTTGGATGTTTTAGGCTCCTACCATGTTATATCTATTAGTGCTTATAATGGGGGGCCCAATGTGGTACCTTCTATCTTCCATAGTAAAGGGTGTGAGAATGAGCGGTTCTTCGGATTATGGGTTGTCGGTACCCAAAACAAGGTTCAAGGCAAGGCCAGAACAAAAGACCTACACCTCCACAACCAACACTAGCAATATAGCCACAAACAAAAGAAAACAGCACCACACTACATATCATAGTACCCGTAATCGTCTCCGTATCCCATAACCGATTCATCTTCCGCAGTGGCTGATTCCCAAACAGAAGCCGGTCCATGCCACCTCCCAAAATCACCAACATCTCAGCTCCTCAACTGATCCAGAGGTGGTTGGGTTTCACAACACTGTTTGACCAAGCTATCTTTTTTAAAGGCAAGAATCATCCCACTATCCCGCTTAAAAGCTGATCTAGTTCGTGCCAGACGCAGGAGATAGGAGTAGTCTTTCCTAGTTCTTCTTCTTGGAGTCGCTGACAAGGTTCCTTCACACTCGACCATCCTCTTTCCCCCCCCTTGTACTATATCGCTGTACGAACGAATATCTGGTCCATTCATATTTTCTTTATCGCCCCCATCCTGCTCCTTCCCTTTACCGAGAAAATCCTCTGAGGCACAACCATTGCCCCCACTATTAATCCTCCTTATTTGGTTCAAAGTATTAACCTCAATATGAACAAGACATCCAACCCCATCAGTAGAATTATTCACAGCCCTAGAAACTTCCTCTTGACCCAGACATCCACCAATGTGCTCCTGCATGGATACCGCAACACCCACACCCCCACCTTCTGAATTAGGACATAAACCAGAATCAAAATTGACATTGGCGAGGCCTTCAAACCTGTTGCTTAAAGGGATAAAAGGCCTGAATGATATATCCATACCTCTAGCCCCCCCTGTCTCAGGTTGAACTGGAGGCACCTCCTCCTCACTGTGTTCCTCGAAGCGATCCCCTTCAGCAACCAGCACTGGCCCTTCCAAGGCATTCACCTTGCCAAAAATCACCACAGTTCCCTGGCCATCCTCGACCAACTCTCTACTGACCTCCTCCCTTTGATCAGCCACCACTGTAGGTTGAGCCTCCCTGCCACTTCCTTCTAGTCTTTCTTCCTCTAGAACAGGTACCGCCCTTGCACCAACCTCCAACGCCATACTCAGGACATCTCTTTCTCCTCGAACAGAGCCAAGACCAGCCACAACCTTCATTCTACAGTCCTCAACCAGTTTCCATTCCACCACCGGGAGGTGAGGCTCCTTACCCACACCTTTAGGTCCCGTTTGCTCCTATCCTGGACCTGGTGTTGGAGTTGGTGGCCTAGAACCAACTACTTTGTACTTTATTCATTAATAAAAGTCTTATCACATCTTTATTGTTCTTCTGTGTGACAATACATGTGATAATGTCCTAAGGACAACTGTTGCATTAAAGGGTCATAGCAGATCTCTGCTATGATGAGAACCCGGAAGTGCCATAACACTGTTCTTGAATATATGTTCTATGGCCGGATGATATTATTTGAGGGGCACAAATATTACAGGTCATTAGGGGTGAGGACTCATAAAACTTTGAGGCACCTTCTCATGGTGTACGCCCTTGGTAATATCCAGGAGGATATTATGAGAACGAGACCCGCCAGTAGAAAATCCACATTTCATAGTGTCATTGGATGTTCCTATCCGAGGATGTGTGTATTGGTCCTTAGACTTTAAGATTATTATTAATGGGTATTACAACTCGCGCACTTAGATGTATTGACGAAAACTATGATGACACACTGTTCGCAGCGAGATAGGATACGTTGGGTGCGTCATGAGTAATACTGCATTAATAGATAATGCAAGAAAGGATTTGTCCCTTATGTTCCATAACAGAAGTAGATATCTTAGGCCCTTTGATGGAATTGATATAGCCTAAATAAATCCATGTCCATGGTAAGGAATGAGCGAGTTCAATTTTGGAAAGTCAAAGAAATAATAATCGAACACATGGGTTGATGGCACTAGCATGCAACCCGCTTGATTCGAGATATCGTGACAAAGGGATTATATTACATGGTAAGCGTTCGTATGAGGTGACACGTCATTGCGGCATTAACTTCTTTCTCTATGGGTGCCTTGGCGTGTTGCTAGACGCTAACCTTAGGCAGGCTCCGCCTAATGCCACTGAGAAAGAGGCCTAGAGGGTCACACACTAAGTGTGTCCATGTATCTCAGTTAAATATTAATTTAACAAGTTAAATAAAGATTATTCCCGAATATGGTTTAATAATTATTTAAGGATGCCTGATCGCAGTTATTTCGACACTAGTTATTTGAGAGAATATATTGTGGGCGAAATAATATATTTATTAGTGAGTAATGCAGTTGCATTTATTTAAGAAATAAATATCCATTACTCAAGGTCTAATAAATGTGGTGGAGGAAATAAAGAAAAGTGGAAAATAAAAGTACACGCCGTGTATATTTAATATACACGCCGTGTAGTTTTATGGAAAACAAGTACACGCTGTGTATTAATGATTACACGACGTGTAGTTTTCCAGTCGGGATTTTGAGGATATAATATTGTTTTATTAAATGATATTAATTATAATCAGCGTGGGTGCATGTCAAGGAATTAATAATTCTACATGGGGGTTTCAATAAGAGTTAATGAAATAAATAAAACGCGTAACGTGTTTATTTATTGCCATAACTCTATAACCTCAAACCTGATTATAAATATCCTCACAACCCCAACACTTTTCCAATCAATCGTTGTGCACAACAATTTTGGAGAATTCTTTCAAGGCCGAAAGAACTCCTTCCTCTAAGAAGGCTCTCAAGACTGAGAGACCATGGAGATCGAAGGCGGACATCGCAAGCGAAGGTTCTTCCACGCTAGCACCTAGAGATCCCTTTGGAGACATCCGGAGATACGTGACACACGTGTGGATCACTGCTAGAGGAATCCTACACTTGGATTCTACGAGGCAACGACGGATCACGGGATCGTGACCAGAGACATCAACAAAGAAAGAATTCCATCAAGGTAATTCTTGTGAATTAATTAAATTAATTATAACCAACATATGATGATCCTATCTCTATGGTTCTGGGATTCCCTCTTAATTTTTTTGTTCTTCGTTTCATTCTGAAGATTCGGTGTTTTACATAGTGATGGATCTCAGATTGAACGTTGTTTAACGTTAAAATTAAAGTTGGAAAAACCCATCAACGCGCTTCTGCTGCGCCCGGAACCTACAAGTGGTATCAGAGGGGTCATATCGTTGATTATAATTATTTAGTTTTTCGTTGATGTTTTACGCATTTAATAATTTAGTTGTTTCAATTCAAGTTTAATCGTTATGGAAATATGAATCTTGAGATCTGTTCCTCCTCCCTCATTTCTCATTCACCTCACAGAAACAAATTTTTCTTTTAATTTTGATTAAAATAAAATAGAGGAACTCATCCGGAGGAGCCAAACATTTCTGGCCGTACAACACCAGAATACACGATGTGTATTCGGAAGTACACGCCGTGTAGTCTAGGTTCAATTCATTGAATGATCCTCCAAATCAGGCCGTGTATTGGAGTATAACTATGTCATTTATGACACCGTGTGTTGACCAGGAACAAGTGGCACACAGTTTCCGGATTACACGCCGTGTGGTCCAACTAAACACGGCGTGTAGTCCCTTCAAGTTCGGGTTGGACCGTGTACCCCGTACACGGCCTGCCCGGCTGAAAACTGTGTAAAAACGGAAACTACACGGTGTGTGTCCCACTGGACACGCCGTGTACTACGAAAATTTCCGAATTATATTAACACGCCATGTCCCCGGGTGTGTACTTCGGATGGACGGTAAGGAAAAGTACACACCGTGTAGTCGGAACCACACGCCGTGTACTCACCGAAATTACAAAGATTTATTAAAATTTATTATTATATTATACAAACCCTTGAGATGTGTACCATGATGCATGCGTAAAGCTGAGGCACAACACGTAATAGGTGTTTTATATATATGTGTTTAATTTAACATCTGCGTAATAAATGAGAATTCACCAGGTTGCCTCCAAGGTACAAGTTACGTACAAGGATAATTTTAAATGAATTTATTTGTTTAAAATTATGATGGATGAGAATCTCAAGGAAATCCAGAAAAGGATTTAAGATAAAAGGATTGATTAATTAAAGATAATTAATTGATTCGAGCGTGATTTATCTTAAGCAAGAACGATTAAAGAATTGAATGCTAGTTTTATTTATGCGTAAATATCGTTGCATGTATGGATGATCATAAGCTAGACCAAGACCTTTGTATGTGAATGGTTTCTTTTTATTTAAATTAAATTTTTTGGCGTACGAGCCTTCTCCTCATTAATATGTAGGGCCTGCGTACCCAAGGAATCTTTTATGTAAAAACCCCTTTTTACCCCTCACCTGCGTGTGAGATAAATGCATATGTAATGGATGGAGCTCCCAAGCTAGTGGAGACGGCTCAAGTCAGGATCAAAGGTGAAACGAATCCAAGGAGATACAAAGGTGGACAGGTGGAAAGCTGTAAACACGAACCTGAAAGGTTCAAGGTGTTTCTACCCTAGGTCTTGGGTTAGTTTATCAACCGCTAGATAAACTAACCAATATAAAAGCTCATGATCATACCATTTATTTTATTCTTGTCAGTTTCATGGTTTATTTATTGTGGGTGTGTTGTCACGATCACATATTTAATGAATTAAACGAGCATGCAAGATGGAACTAAAATAAAACCGGCTTATACGTAAATATTATCTTAGACATGGTTAATCACTTAAGTCTATCCCACTTAATATTAACAAGCATGTAATAAAAGATAATAAATTGGAAATTTACACATAAGTATAAATCCCTCAAAGAAATATTAATTCGGTATAGCCTTCCATAATCTTGGTTAGAATCGAACCATAGTTCAAAGTGCTTGACCAACCCTAGTTGGGGTGCTTTCAATTATCGGGGAATTCTAATTCAAGTTTTTGGGTTAACTTGACTTGGTTCACATCAAGGGTTGACTACCATAGTAAGACTTTGTGTGACCAAGAGGCAAAGGTTGAGAAAATCCAAAATAAAAAGGATTTCAGGATTGGGGAGTCCACTCAGCGGATCAAGGAGATGCGAGTTAATGCAGTTGGAATTTGGAATGCCTACCTAAAACCCTTCAAGTTGCTTGAACAACCCTAGTTGGGGTAATGCGAAGGTAAATATGGATCCTTTCCACTAGAATATTTAGGAAACATAATATTCCTAAGTCAAAGGTGAGTGATATTGGATTTCGATAAAATAGTGGGAGATTAATAAGTATTAATTTATTTATTTGTCTCAGTTTTGTAATAAAGTACTAAAACTTTGCTCATATTAATTTGTAGAAACGACAAGAAAATGACTTCAAACATATCATTGCGAACCATACTCGAGAAGGAAAACCTTCTCACCGGCACCAATTTCCAAGAGTGGCAGAGGCGTTTACGCATCATCCTTCGCCACGAAAGGAAATTGTATGTGCTGGAAGAGCCTATTCCAGTTGCGCCTGGGAAAGAGGCCAGTGATGAGGAATTATCTCTCTATATAAAACACATGGATGATGCCATAGATGTCCAGTGTTTCATGCTATCGGCCATGTCCAATGAGATCTTGAAGCAACATGAAAACATGGATGCGTATAGCATGATGTCTCACCTTAAGGATATCTACTAAGAGAAGGTGAGACATGATATGTATGAGATCTCCAATGCTTTGTTTACAACTAAGATTAGAGAGTCAGCGCCAACTGGGCCTCATGTAGTCAAGATTATTGGCTACATTGAACTCCTGGACATCTTAGGGATTAAATTCTTAGATGAGTTGCGTACAGATCTCATCCTATCATCACTGCACAAGACCTTCTCAAGCTTTATTGTCAATTACAACATGAGAAACAATGAGAAGAGTCTATCATAACTTCTGAACTTGATTCGACAGGTAGATAAGGACATGGGGTGTGACAAACCCACAGTCCTTATAGTGAATAGGAAAAGGAAGGACAAGGAAAAGGGGGCAAAGACTTATAAATATTCTGAAGCCCCTGAGTACCGTCCCTCCAAGAAGGGGAAGATCCAGAGGTAGGGCAAGGAACGGGAGGCGGTGTGTTTTGCACGTGGCAAGCAAGGCCACTAGAAGAGGAACTACACCCAAAAGTTTGGGGATGCTAAAGGTACGTTCGTTATCAAGTGTAATCTTTCTATTTCTACAAATTGAGTATTAGATACAGCTTGTGGGGCTCACATCTGTATTCAAATGCAGGAACCAAGTAGATTTAGAAAGATTTCCATAGGAGAGGTGGATCCTCGAGATGCCAATGGCGCAAGGCTGGCTGCATTGGCTATTGGCGATTACCACCTCTCATTGCCAACTGGCATGATTTTGGTTTTACAAAACTATTATTATGTTCCTAGTGTTACCAAGAACATAATTTCTGTATCTTGTTTGGATATGGATGGATTTGTTTTCAAATTTGGAAATAAGTGTTGTCTCTTTTATAAGAACAACATATGTTATGGTATGGCACATTTAAATAATGGTTTGTATGTATTAAATTGTGAAAACCAAGTGTTGACAATCGATAACGAAACAAACTCACATGACTCATACATCACCCAGTTGTGGCATCACCATCTCGGTCATGTGAATGAGAAGTGCTTGACAAAGTTTTGGCAAGATGGCTATTTAGATTCTACTGAGCTAAAACTGCTTAATAGATGTCACGCTTGTTTACAAGGAAAAATTACCAAGCCTCCTTTTGGTGGACAGGGTGAAAGGGCCATAGAGCTTCTAGGATTGGTACACACAGATGTGTGTGGACCATTTCCAGTAGAAGATATAGGTGGATATTCTTACTTCATTACTTTTACTGATGATTTGAGTAGATATGGCTATGTCTACTTAATGAGGTATAAGTCAGAGGCCTTAGAGAAATTTAAGGAATTCAAGAATGAAGTAGAGAATCAGCTTGGTAAGAAGATAAAGAAACTTTGATCGGATCGAGGAGGAGAATATCTGAACCAAGAATTCATTGATCTTCTACGGGAGTCTGGGATTCTATCTCAACTCACTCCTCCTTATAC
Source organism: Viscum album (assembly GCA_963277665.1). NCBI lineage: Eukaryota > Viridiplantae > Streptophyta > Magnoliopsida > Santalales > Viscaceae > Viscum > Viscum album. Next base: position 1,088,038,221 of record OY728122.1, read on the forward strand.
ACCACAGTGGAATGGTGTTAGTGAAAGGAGGAACCACACCTTGTTGGACATGGTGAGGTCGATGATGAGTTATGCGGATCTTCCATTATCCTTTTGGGGATATTCATTACAAAATAAAGCATACACATTAATCCGAGTACTAACTAAGGTGGAAAATGGAATTCCCTCCGATTTATGGAATGAAAAGAAACCCATTTTGTCGCACACATGTGTATAGGGATGCGAGGCATTTGTTAAGGCCTTCTCAGGAAACAAACTAGCACCCCGGGGCACGAGGTGTATCTTTATAGGATATCCCAAGGAAATGAAAGGATATTACCTATATAACCCTTTAGACAAGAAAGTGACTGTCGCTAGACAAGCCGTATTTCTTGAGAGGGAGCACATCCTCAAGAATAATAGTGGGAGCAAGATTGACTTCAACGAAGTTGATGCTCAATATACACAGGAGTTGGTACAGGAACAAGTTCCACAGGTCCCCGTGGAAGAGGTTCTAGAAACATAAGTACTGCGTAGGAGCTCAAGAGAGGTAAGGGAAGCAGAGAGATTTGGTTTCCTAGTCACCGAGGATGGTGAATCATTATTGTTGGATAATGGTGAACCTCTCTCCTACAAGGAAGCAGTAGAAATATCAGAAGCTGCAAGATGGCTAGAAGCTATGAATTCTGAGATGGATTCCATGTATCGGAACAAAGTTTGGGTTCTGGTCGATGAGCCAGTTGATGTAAAGGCTGTTGGATGCAAATGGGTATTCAAGATAAAGCTGGACATGGAAGGTCAAGTTAGAACCTATAAATCAAGGCTAGTGGCTAAAGGATTCAGACAGCGTCAAAGAATTGACTATGATGAAACCTTCTCGCTACTTTCCATGTTTAAATCCATAAAATCATACTTTCCATAATAGCTTACCATGACTATGAGATTTGGAAGATAGATTTCAAAACAAAATTCCTTAACGGGAACCTTCAGGAAGATTTTCATATGACACAACCAAAAGGGTTTGTGACACCAAGTGAAGCCAAATGAGTTTTCAAGTTGTAGAAATCCATTTATGGATTAAAGCAAACATCCAGGTCATGGAACATTAGATTTGATGAAGCCATAAAAGAATTTGGGTTCATTAAGAAAAAATGTGAGCCATGTGTTTATAAACGGTTTAATGGGAATGCGATCATTATCCTAGTAGTATATGTTGATGACATATTGCTTATTGAAAACGATGTACCTGTCTTACATTCAGTTAAGGACTGGTTGAACAAGTGTTTCTCCATAAAGGACTTGGGTGAAGCAACCTACATTCTAGGGATCAAGATCATTCGTGATAGATCCAAGAGGCTGGTTGGACTAAGTCATAGTACATACATTGACCAGATAATAAAGAGATTTAGTATAGAACAATCCAAGAGGGGATTGGTTCCAGTGTCACATGGCCTACATATTTCTAAGAAAATGCATCCTTAGACACAACAAGAGAAAGATAGAATGAGTAAGAGCCCATATGCTTCGGCTATAGGATCCATCATGTATGCCATGTTATGTACTAGGATTGATGTTGCCTATCCACTGGGCATGGTAGGCAGATATCAAGAAAATCTAGGAGAACAACATTGGACTGCTGTTAAGACTATCCTTAAGTATCTGAGAAGAACTAAGGATATGTTCCTGGTGTATGGAGGAGACGAGGAGCTTGTCATCAGAGGGTATACTGATGCTGGTTTTCAGACAGATCAGAATGCTCTGAAGTTGCAATCTGGATATGTTTTCTATCTCAATGGAGGAGTTGTGAGCTGGAAGAGTTCAAAGTAGCCATTTGTCACCGATTGTACAGTGGAGTCCGAATATATAGCATCTTCTGATGCAGTCAAGGAAGCTATTTGGATTCGGAACTTTGTCCAGGAGCTTGATGTGGTGCCTAGCAGTAAAGATCCCATTACATTGTATTGTGATAATACTGCAGCAGTGACTCTTGCAAAAGAACCAAGGTCACATCAATGGAGAAAACACATACTCTGAAAGTATCACCTCTTGAGGGATTTCTATCAAAGGGGTGAAGTTGCATTGAGTAGAGTATCCACATAAGAGAATGTGGTGGACCCCATGAATAAAGACCTATCTCAGTAGAAGCATGAATATCATGTGAGAGCTAGCGGGTTAAAAGTTGTTAGCAGTTGGTTCTAGTCCAAGTGGGAGTTTGTTGGAGTTGGTGGCCTAGAAACAACTACTTTGTACTTTATTCATTAATAAAAGTCTTATCACATCTTGATTGTTCTTCTACGTGACAATGCATGTGATAATGTCCTAAGGACAACTGTTTCATTAAAGGGTCATAGCAGATCCCTGCTATGATGAGAACCCAGAAGTGCCATAACACTGTTCTTGAATATATGTTCTATGGCCGGATGATATTATTTGAGGGACACAAATATTACAGGTCATTAGGGGTGAGGACTCATAAAACTTTGAGGCACATTCTCATGGTGTGTGCCCTTGGTAATATCCAGGAGGATATTATGAGAATGAGATCCGCCAGTAGGAAATCCACATTTCATAGTGTCATTGGATGTTCCTATCTGTGGATGTGTGTATTGGTCTTTAGACTTTAAGATTATTATTAATGGGTATTATAACTCACGCACTTAGATGTATTGAAAAAAACTGTGACAACACACTGTTCGTAGCGAGGTAGGATATGTTGGGTGCATCACGAGTAATACCACATTAATAGATAATGCGAGAAAGGATTTTTCCATTCCGATCCATAACAGAAGTAGATATCTCATGCCCTTTGATGGAATTGATATAGCCTAAATAAATCCATAGCCATGGTAAGGAATGGGTGAGTTCAATTTCGGAAAGTCAAAGAAAGAATAATCGAGCACATGGGTTGATGACACTAGCATGCAACCCGCTTGATTTGAGATATCGTGACAAAGGGATTATATTACACGGTAAGCATTCGTATGAGGTGACACATCATTGCGGCATTAACTTCTTTCTCTATGGGTGCCTTGGTGTGTTGCTAGATGCTAACCTTGGACTTTAGGCAGGCTCTGCCTAATGCCATTGAGAAAGAGGCCTAGAGGGTCACACACTAAGTGTGTCCATGTATCTCAGTTAAATATTAATTTAACAAGTTAAATAAAGATTATTCCCGACTGTGGTTTAATAATTATTTAAGGATGCCTGATCGTAGTTATTTTGACACTAGTTATTCGAGAAAATATATTGTGGGAGAAATAATGTATTTATTAGTGAGTAATGCAGTTGCATTTATTTAAGAAATAAATAGCCATTACTCAAGGTCTAATAAATGTGGTGGAGGAAATAAAGAAAAGTGGAAAATAAAATTACACGCCGTGTATATTTAATATACATGCCGTGTAGTTTTATGGAAAACAAGTACACATCGTGTATTAATGATTACACGGCGTGCAGTTTTCCAGTCGGGATTTTGAGGATATAATATTGTTTTATTAAATGATATTAATTATAATCAGCATGGGCGTATGTCAAGGAATTAATAATTCGACATGGGGGTTTCAATAAGAGTTAATGAAATAAATAAAACGCGTAACATGTTTATTTATTATCATAACTCTATAACCTCAAACTTGATTATAAATATCCTCATAACCCCAACATTTTTCCAATCAATCATTGTGCACAACAATTCTGGAGAATTATTTCAAGGCCAAAAGAACTCCTTCCTCCAAGAACGCTCTCAAGATCGAGAGACCAAGACGATTGAAGGCGGACATCGCAATTGAAGGTTCTTCCACGCTAGCACTCGACGATCCCTTCAGCGATGTCCGGAGATACGTGGAATATGTGTGGTCACTGCTAGAGGAATCCTACACTTGGATTCTACGAGGCAACAACGAATCACATGATCGTGACCGGAGACATCAACGAAGAAATAATTCCATCAAGGTAATTCTTGTGAATTAATTAAATTAATTATAACCAACATATGATGATCCTATCTCTATGGTTTTGGGATTCCCTCTTAAGTTTTTCATTCTTCGTTTCATTCTGAAGATTCGGTGTTTTACATCGTGACAGATCTCGGATTGAATGTTGTTTAACGTTAAAATTAATGTTGGGAAAACCCATCAACGCGCTTCCGCTGCGCCCGGAACCTACACCCGCCCCCGCACCAGCCTCCGAAACCCTTCCCAAAGCAACTCCTACCCTTCAGGTAGACACCTGGGCATCTGAACAGTGAGCCTTCCAGGGCCCTCCCTTATTGCAAACCGCCACTGAATGACCCAAGCGATGAAAAACATAACAATAATCCATCCAGTACTCATAAACCACATACTGTTTGCACCTATACTCTTCTCCAATTGTAATCCATACGTGATCAAAAGGTATCTGAGAAGCATCCAATTCCACACAAACCTGGGGATTAACCGGGTGACACACAACTTCTGTTCTAGAATCAAAACATAAATACATTCCTATGAGATTACCCAGCATGCAAATAATAGCTGGATTCTGAAAAGGCAGTGGAAGAGTAGCCAACAATTCCAAAAATCCCTCAACGATACCCATTATCTCATGCATATACCTAGAAATAATTGTGCAAGTCAAACAACAACTCATGTGCTCAAATACAAGTTCAAACAAACGAGATACAAAACATTGAAATTTATTAAAAATGAACCAAGGGGTACACGACGTGTGAGAGGAACCAAACGGTGTCTGGTACCACTCCACCTATGGACCATGTCCATGGGGCTACATGGACCCAATTACATGTAGCAGTACATGTTGTACATGTGGAATAAACGGCGTGTCCAAACTAATTGGGATCAGGTCGTGTGCTGCTGGTCATGTGCTGCTGGTCGTGTCCATGTACTTGGGTATGCGGTTGTGTACTTCCTCATGGGATCCCATCAACGTGATTCACCAAATGTGTTGGAATACTGTGGAAGGGGTACATGATGTGTTGGAGAACTACATGCAACTCCATAATTATGATTTCCTGAAACCCTATCCACCACACACACTAGGCTACACACCGTGTGTTCATCCTTGTACACAACGTGTAGTCAGGTTTTCTCCAAATTCTCAAATACTATCTCCACATGTTCAATCTGATCCCTCTACTTTAATTTCAGCAATATTTATATTTAGGCCCCATATCTAACTGAAAATGGTGGATATAGGTCATATTTGTTGTTTCCATCCACCGTTTGTTGGAAAATGGATTTTGTTGATCCTCGGTGGTTTCGTCATTCACCCCATATGCACTGCACACCATCATGCCTTACTTCAATATTGATTTGTTCAAAGATCAATAATATGAATCCAGGGATAGAAAACATTGAGTAATAAATTAAGATTTCAATACATCGGAGCATTCTCAATCCACAATTGGTACATATCCATAGAAGGGATCGATCTGCTCAAACTATTTAATCAACAAGGGTGTAAACATAAAATTTAAGATTCCTACTCGGATATTGGATCATTTTTCATAAAAAATCATGCTATCTAATGATTGAAGGAAGTCATTGTGTTCATTGTATCTCGATCTGCTCTAATATGTCATTTCTTCATCATCCAAGGTTATTCACCAAAGAAGGTTGGAGGATAATCAATGATCATATATGGATAACATAAGTAGTAGGAATTCAACTTCATCCTATTTGTGTACAATCTTCCATCAGGTATGCTGCCCATTTGTTTCTAAACACATTTATATCATCTTCTGAATATGAGTTTTTGCGACAGTCATGGTAGTACTGAAAAAATATAAATACACAAAAGATTAATAAATATTTTAAATGAACTCGTAATTATTTTCGAAAATACCTCATTAGGGATGCTAGTTTGTTGATGAAATACGACCTCTTTCATAAATTTACAAACATAAGAACCACAATCCTTTCTGTTTATTTGTTTTGGACACTGCAGAAACATCGACAACAATAAGTAATTTTTTTTGATATGTGTTTAGATATTGTAATGTTATTATATATACCAGGATACTTTTCCAGTTGTAGATCTTGTAGGCATTCTTATCCTTAGGCCCTTGATTCATTCCATGCATTAGACTATATTGATGCACCACCCTATCATAATAGAATCCTCATTAAAAGATAACATAAATTATATAACTAGATGTTTAGTTTTAAAATGTTGCATCTAGTGTATTACAAATTAACAAATGCCATCATGCGTGGTCAGTTTGTTGGATATCCATGCATTGAATCCAGAAAATAAATCTTTGGAGTATCCAAATTGACTGCAATCAGCATCCAGTGTGCCCTAAAAATACAAAAAGGAATAAGTAAAGAAATAAATGAAAACATAGTTGATATGATTAAATTGTAGAGTTTTACCCCTGCATCGTTGGTATTAAAAAGAGTCTGTCATCTGTAATTTTGTTTTCAAAAGATTTGAGCAGGGATGACATTATTGTAGTCTATTTATCAGAATCTATTTCATCTTTTGAAGAGGTGGTGTGAGGACTAACGAGTCCAAATTTTTGTTCATGGGGAAATCCCTTCAATTGTTTTTCATATATACATCTGCAACAAATATAAAATGTATTTAGTCATAATTATCAGAGTATATCATCTTTTGTAAAATCAAATCATGAAAACATACCTCATGTATACATTTACAGCTGAGGTGCCTAGCCATTCATACTTTAGGAGTTCATTTACATTTTCATCACTAATGAAATCTAATGTTTCCTCTCCATATATATTTTTTCCAAAATCAAATGTGTGAGTATTTCCGTCTTTTAACTTTGTATCCACATGATCCTGCAATGATATTATCTGTGGATATAGAACGAGCGGAGTAAAGGTGCTCTCAGTTGACCGTTTCAATCGGTTGGTTGATCCTTGAGATAGTTTTGAGCTGATATTTTGTTTCACCCCCTTCTCTTTGTCATTCTGTAATAACATTAATTGGTTCAGACCTTTTTTCATTAAATGTTAAAGGTCCAACTTGAAAAATAAATTGGAAATGGATACCTTTTTGTCGACATGTTTTTTTACAAGAATTGTCGGCCATGCGATGAATGTTCCAACAGCCTGTTCAACCATATGAATCTCTTCATCATCATTTGGAATAGGTATCTCGGCACTCAGCTCATTATCTACGTTAATTGACACTTTGAGATGATCTTTTGGAAGCTGTCTGTTGTGTAGCATGTCGTTCTGCATATTGAACACCGTAGCCCTCGCTACAAGGCGATAGGTGGGAGTTGATAGATATAAATCATAGTCATTTTCACCCTGTAGAATATTAGTACAGGAAAGGTATCAGTGTCTATGTGAATCACATTTCATAGAAACAATTATTAAAACATTGATTACCTCAGCTAAGTCAGGTTTTTTAGGGGAATGGATCGCCTCAAAGCTGGTGGGGGGTGGGGCGGGATCATCACACACGGGTTGTTGTTGAGTTGTTTCTTCTCTTTGCCTCTCCACCATCAATTTTACTATCATCTCTCTCTGGCATTGTAATTCTTCTTGAAAAATAGCTAATTGTTCTTACAGCTTTTCTATTTTTTCATTTTGATCCTCCAATTGTTTTTGTTTTTGAAAATATGTTCGGGGTGTCACCCCAAAACCCGCACCTCTGATGCAGCCATACAGTTCTGGCTGCTGAAAGTATGTCTACATCTGGTGCAGCTGTTGTTGATTCTTGTGACTATGTTAGATAGAAAATATAGAAAAATAAGTAGTTATTGTAATGTAATAGCGATTTAAATCAAATCAAATTTATATCATGTCATACTTACACATGTTTCCCACACTTTTTGTGTGTTTTCATCTATCAGTATCCCCTCTTTATTTACACGAGCCTCCTTCCATAACACATGGCGTGAGATGGATATGGCTTTCGATTTCGATTCATCAATCTGCATAAAAACAAAGAAACATGGTTATGGTGTTGTTTTATGTATCATACAAGTAGTACATTAGATTTAAAAGACGTACCAATTTTTTCTCAAGTGAAGTGTACCCCATCCTTACTTTACGGTAAGGGTACGCTGGTTCTGTTGTGTGTTTTTTATTTTCAGCACTCAGTTGTTGTTTCATAAATAAAAAACTATCAGTCAAAGTGATGAATACAAGCAAATGTCAAACAACGTATTACCCCACACAATGTACCTGAAAAGTCTGCTCCCCACGATGGATGCTAAACTCATCCCATGATCCTTGGTATATCAAGTGTGCATAAAGAGGAGGTGGGTGTGTCTTGATTTTCCCTTCTGCATCTTTAAGATGATATTTTGTTAAAATTGCGCGAAAACCTCTATGAATCCTTCCTGCAACTCTTAATACATATTCCTTGTGAGATACATCTACAATAAATGCACTCTGTAATGGATGATGAAGAGTAAGTCAATGTTTTGGTATTTTATTTTATTTTAATAAATTAAAAAAATGTTATCATAATGTTACCGTAATCTCTTCCCACATTAGTGTCTTCATCCCGGTGACAACATGGTTCCATGACTGTACATCAATTGGCACGCGTTGCTGAGTGACGATTCCAATATAGCTACTAAAGATGGCTCTGTTGGGGTTAACATGTTGGCCTCACTTATTCCATCCCACCTCAAATTTGATGCCTTTTTCTTTTGCCTTAAGGATTTTGGCTAACACTGTCAAACTACGACACTCTTGTTTTTTTTGCACTTTCAGGGTTTCATTTCCTACCATTTCCTCAGAAGTATCATCAATATGTTCCCTCAGAGCACTATCATCGGCACTGGGACCAGTAGCAACAGGTTGAGAAACCTGTTGTACCTCAGCACTGGGACCAACAACAACAGGCTGAGAAACTTGTTGTTGCTCTGCACTGGGACCACCAGCATTTGGTTGAGAAACTTGTTGTTGCTCTGCAGTGGGACCACCAGCTGCTGGTTGAGAAACATGTTGTTTCTTTGCACTGGGACCACCAACTGCTGGTTGAGAGACCTTTTGTGCCTCGGGATTGGGCGCATCAGCAGGTGCAGAAGTCATTATCTGTAGAAGTGGTTTAATATTTAATTTAGATTACATAAAAATAGTAGCAAACAGATAATAACATAACATAACACAATGTATATTACAATAAACAAATAACTTGATTATTGTACTCTCTTTTTTTCTTTAAAAGCTGAATATATTTGACTCCTCTATCGACTATGTAAATCCCTTCATTGTGGTCTCCTCTAACATAAAAAACACTATCTACATTGGAACTGCTGCGAAATGATTGTGAAGTCCCTATAAAAGGGTCAACCTCCATTGAAATTTCATCTGACCCTTCCATTTTTTTGGTCAATAACAGAACAATTGACTAATTTCAGTTTGCGGGGTATGGAACATAAAATACTTATACTGTCTGTGATGCCATTATAAATTGTTTGTCTTTCTCCCCTTCCTTACTGAAATCAACTTTCATGAATCCTAATTCATCTATTTTAACAACACTCCTGTTATCAACCCACTTGCATTGAAAAATTGGCACTTTGAATTTCGTATAATCCAACTCCCATATTCGTTTGATGATGCAAAAATATGAAATATTCACATAAATTGGATTTTTGTCCTTAGCACTGGAAACATGCATCACCTCAACCACTAGTGTAACCCCACTATTCTGCATGGTACTGTCTTCATCATATTCATTAGTATAGAATGTATAACTATTAACTGCATAAGTATTGTAAGATAATACGCACACACTTGCTCCTATGGCTAGCCATCGAAGTCGTTCTGAAATTGAGTCTAGATTTTCATCTAACTGCTTAAAAATATGGTCCTGAAACCATCCTATAAACTATCGATTATGTGTATCTGATAACCATTTTTTAGCCCTAGAAGGATTCAAATGCCTAAGAATTTCTTTGTGGGTTTGAACATATGGGTCAACGTCGAAACTGTTATGAAAAACGTAAAGGTGGGCCTACTCCCGATCTGTAATATTGATTGTGACAACCTCTCTTCCAGAAATTCCTTCACCCTCAAGCCGCTTAGTGTGATGAGATTTCGGTAGGCCAATGATTTCCACACCAGAAAAGTATTCGGTACAAAATTCAACGGCTTCCTCAACAATATATTGCTCCGCAATACAACCCTATGGCCGAATTCGTTTTTTGACATACCCTTTCAAAATCTTCATATACCGTTCAATGGGGTACATCCATATATAATGTACAGGACCACATAGTCGAATCTCTCTCACCAAATAAACCATCAAATGAGCCATCATATAAAAAAATGTCGGCGGGAAGAACATTTCCAATTCACATAATATGACGATAATTTATCTTTCCATAGTTGGAAATTTCGCCAGATCTATAACTTTGCTGCATATATCTTTAAAGAAGAAACAGAGCTTTGTTAATGTATGACGGACATTCTTGGTCAAAATAAAACGTAAAGCTATAGGAATTATATCTTGCATCAAAACATGGCATTCATGTGATTTCAGACCCTTTAATTTTAAATCGCTCATTGACACGATGTTCTTGATATTTGATGAATACCCCTCTGGAACCTTTACGTCATTCAAGAAATTTCAAAACTGATATCTCTCATGCTTGGAAAGAGTGTAAGTAGCAGGAGGAAGAAATTTTCGTTTTTCACCCTTCACTGGTGCCAACTCTTCTCGTATTCCCATCTCAACCATGTCTAATCTAGCCTTAATTCCATCCTTTATTTTTCCGGGTGCATTTAGAAACGTGCCGATGACACTATCACATATATTTTTTTAAACATGCATAACATCAAGAAAATGTCTGACATACAGACAAATCCAGTATGGTAATTTATAAAAAACTGATCTCTTTTCCCAAACAGTTTTCGTAAGGTTTTTCGAAAACAGTTTACCAAAGGTAGTGTCCAAATATTTTACTTTCTCAAACAATTGATCACCTATTAGTGGAGACGATGTTGTATGTTCTTCTGAACTTCCATCGAATGATGTCATCCAAGATCTGTACTTATATCGTTGGGGTAGAAATCTGCGATGTCCTAGAAATATGATTTTCAATGAATGTTTCAACCTAATTGAATGTGTACCTTGTTCACAAATGGGACACCCTTGAGTTCCTTTAATGCTATATCCTGAGAAATTTCCATAAGCAGGAAATTCATTTATCATCCCGTACAACATGACTTTCAAAGTGAAATATTCATTTTTGTAAGCATCATACAACGTAACACCTGAATCCCACAATATTTTCAAATCCTCAATCAATGGGGCCAAATAAACATCAATATAATTACCCGGTTGTTTTGGTCCTGATATAAGCATAGATAACATGATGTATTTTCGTTTCATGCATAACTATGGTGGTAAGTTATAGTTTACCATATAGGCACCTAAACATTGGAATGATTGGAAAGTACCATACAACTTTTGTAGGACTAGAATCATCTTTCTTGTATCGAGAAGCACCACACTTTGGGCATTATTTAAGTGATTTGTGGTCCTTGAGAAACAATATAAAGTCATTCGAGCATACATTTATTCTTTCAAAGATCATACCCATCGATCATAGCATTCGTTTGGAATTGTATGTTCAACTTGGGAGTTCATTATCTTCTGGGAGCATGTCATTCAGGAGAGCAAGTAGTTCCGTAAAACTGGCATCACTCCACCCGTTGCCTGCTTTCAAATTATACAACTTCAATACGGCTGAAAATGCTGTATATTTAGTGCAACTAGCATACAATGACGTTTTTGCACAACTCTTTAACTTCTCAAACAATTTTGGGCAATCACGAAGTTCATCTTCAACTGTCCTTGTCATTTCCTCAATACGATCTTCATCATCATTCACATCTGTAATCACACCCTCCATACGATCATCTTTACTGTTCACGCTTGTAATCATATCAGATGATCTATAAAATACCGTGTTATCTGAGCCACTACTTACATTTGTTTTTTCCCCGTGTTTATTCCAACATGTATAACTTCAATCTATTCCGTGACAGATCAGGTGTTCTTCCAACTTCCATGGACTAATTTTTCTTAAATAACAACAACGTAAACACAGAAAAAGGATTTGAGAAGGGTCACATGCATGATCTTCTACAAACTTGATAAACTCTTTCACACCATCTTTATACTCTTTTGTCAACTGATTGGCATTCATCCATTCTTTATTCATATTCATCGTCTTTATGGGTTCGATCTCAAACTTTCCTAATATTATGTTTTAATTAATCAAGTAGCATGGTTTGAGTTTTATAAAAACAAATCATGGTACAAATTCCTCTAAACTCATGTGAAATCCATATACATGGTGTGTCCAGTAGGGTGAACATCGTGTATGGATAAGATAACTGATTTAATCTGACATATATCAAATTAATTCCAAGTTAGTCTTACAAAGACTGAATGATGCCTTTGAAAATACCTGACATATAGAACAACTTGAGCTAAAGGCATGTACTTTAGATACATACTGAGTCACCTCACCAGCCATGCATCACATTTTTGTGGAATACACAGTGTGTAGTCCTTACATGACCACTAGGGGTGTATAGTCTATACAAATCAATTTTCTATAGTATCTATACATGGTGTGATTCAAGTAAAACACATGTCATATGGTTCTACCATTATTTCATGGAATTTACATGGTTTTATGCTGAAGTATATGTCTTGGAGATACATTGTGTGTGACCTAGGTTCACATGACATGTAACATTTAAAATGAAACTTATTCCAAGTCTGAGTCAGAAGATTAGTCATGTGGTGTAAATTTTGGAGATAAATGTTATGTGGCATTAAAATCTATATGAAATCCATGTATGGTGAAGCATGTTCCATTTAACAAGACTACATACCATGTATTCTAAATTGTCTCATAGAGTCCTCTAGAAGTGGTTTTCTAGGATTCAGTGGAATTGCACTAGTAACAAAGTGGTGGTGCCATTGAAATGGGTAAAGTTTGGATTGATATTAAATGGTGGAAGAACTAAAACATGGAAAAAAATGGCATATCAATCATGCCAACAAACGTAACACCATACAAAAACACAATCGTAATCACAATCACAACACCATACAAACCAAAAAATCACAATTTTAGATTTTACAAAGCATCCCTTATTCAATTTTGTTTGTTAATTCAGGGGTTATCACAGAAGTTTTATCATCCTGGGGTGTTCATTCATAAGTCAAGTATACGTAAATTAAAAATTTTTATATTCCAATGCTCAACAAGAACCAACCAACATTCAATTTATTTAGTGCGCAAACAAGGACCACCAACAACCACGATTTTCAATGGGGTGTTTAGCCCGTACATTTCACATTATAACCATCAATATCAAATAGTAATAACATGTGAATAAGAGGAAACCAATGAGTAAAAGGATAAAACTCACCGCGAAGGTGTCGTTAAGCACACGGTAGAGGTGCGTTCGTGGTAGAGGAGAGGCACACATTAGATAAGATTTCCAACTAAAAAGAAAACATAAAATAGGGGAAACCCATGAGAATAAAATAATCTAAAACTAAGTACACCATTTACCACATCCCACAAACCCCAAGAACCCACTAAAACCTAAATCAACACACACCATGGTTAAACACACCTTAAGATAACAAGAAATTATAGAACCCACCTTCGATAGAACGAGTTCAATAGACTTTTAAAATATAAAAGATGAACATAAAATGGGTAATCCTTGACCAATAGGTCCTCCTTACTAGGTACAATCCCCAAGTTTATTCTAGATAGTATATCCCAAATGAGTAAGCCCTGATCAATCCTCTGTTATCACACCTTTCGAGACATGCCCTATCCCAATGATGGTCATTATTAAGAACACCACAATCCCACCCCGATGGTGGTTTTTATCCTTAGATTATGGAATTTCCCAACCAAATTGTTTGAAATAATTAGATAACACATCACCCTTGCATGGAATTCTCCCACCTCATCCTATATCTGATGGATTCTTGACCCATGCATGTTCTAACAGTAATTCAATAGCATAAAAAATATACACTATATAAAGGAATAATATGGAATATCAAGAATAGTTCACAAGGGGATATAAACTAACCATTAGATCATATATAAAGAACGAGTTTCAAGGGCTACTCACACTCTTGCAAGCAATAACGTCATGAAAGGGAATCAAGCGTAAACCATTAATCATGGAAACATTATATACAAGGACTTATTTATTAAGGAACTTCCTACCATAATCTCAACATTAACATCAATGTTCATCAGGTGTTTTGTATCCTAAAATATTTTCACACACCAACTATAATAATCTATCTCTCTAATAAATTTCAGAACCAATTCCATATAAATAAATGGTTTTAGATAAAGGAACATGGAAGAAAAATCCAAGAGGTAGAAAAAAAATTTACCTGAAAATGAATATCAATAATGGTAGAATCTAAAATTATTTGAATTAAGAAGAAACTATACCTCTTGGATAGTGATAAGAGGATAATTCACCAAGAGAAAACCTATGAGACATCATAGAACTCCACTGATCTCCAAGAAGATTGTTACGACACCAACACTAGAATTACCTTTCTAGATGACATAAGGCATCATAATCTAAGACATAATAACTATATTCCATGACCAAATAAGAAAAAATTAAGGAAATTTATCTAAATAAGAATACTCACAAAAAAAATTCACTAAATTAACCAAATTTGGAATCACCAGTGAAAAGGATGAAAGGATACCTTCTATCAACGATGGAGGAAGCGATGACGGCAGAGGCGGAGGCAGTGGAAGAGGTAGCGGAGGTCGCGGCAACGGGGGTGGAGGTAGAAGTGGCGGCGGAGGAGGAGGAGGACGAGGAGGAGAAGGATGAGGAGGAGGAGGATGAGGAGGAGGAGAGGTCACGGAGGACGAGGGGCCTGGTTCAACTTCCACGAAATCTTGACCACGTGCGAGCGAGGAGGGCCTGTTAGGGTTATTAAATAAAAACTGCTAGAACCTTTATCAGTGCTCATTAAAAGCACTGATAAAGGTATGTTTTATCAGCGCTAAAATAAAAGCACTGATAAAACATTAATTTATCAGCGCTTTTTTAGCACTGATAAAGATCTACCTTTATCAGCGCTAAAAAAAGCACTGATAAAGGGTACACCTTTATCAGCGATTATTTTAGTGCTGATAAAGGTAACATTTATTAGCGCTTTTAGCTAGCACTGATAAAGGAATACCCCTTTATCAATGCTTTCTGGTTAGCGCTGATAAAGGGCAGTGCTTCCCTTGCCCTGTTTTGTGGTAGTGAGGCACAACTAACTCAGAGAGGCCTTTTCTTAAGTACCTGTATGTACACACACATCCATCTCGATGTATAAGTGCATAGGGAAAGAGTAAAAGATGAAACATAGCTAGAAATTAAACCAAACATGCATAACCTATAAGGTGTACAAGAGTATGATAGTGAAAAATGAAAATTAAAGGGAAAAAATACATGCCCAACCAGAAATATGTATCAACCCGAAAAAACTAGAAAAGTAAACTTCTAAGAGATCCAGACTCCTAAATCCCAAACTGTGACCACTTAACGTGGTATAAAGTACTGGGTATCTCTAAGATCATCTAAATTCACCTCCGACCTATCCATCATATGCATAAGACACGACACGTGCGGGAAAATCCCATGCAGGGGTGAGTATATACATACCCAGTAGGACACCCCAAAAGTTGAAGGGGGAGCAGTAAGAGATACAACAGGAAAAGAAAGACAATAGATGCAAGATACAATCAAAGAGAACAGCTCAACCCAAAACCAGAGTGAAAATAGCCTCATCTAAACACAAAGGGATCAACATGGTGAGTAGATGAATAACATGTCAAGTCTTCGCCACCTATAGCAGGAGAGTAGACTCATCTAACTATGAGAAGCTAAATACGGAAAACACGCAGCATACCCTATGCGCCTTCACCTCTCCTGGAAGGAGAGTAACCAAATCCAAGGTGTGGATACAGAAGACTATATATATGTATACACTCAGTCGAAAGAAGCACAAATGAGAGAGTAATAAGATCTCCATCTCATAGATCAACCTAAGAAGAAGAGTAGCCAACAGTTCCAAAAGTCCATCAATGATGCCCCATATCTCACATGTCTGCTCAGAAGTAATCGTCTAAGTCATGTTACACTTTTCCACTGTACCACACAGTTAAGGGGACACAAAATTGATGTAGAGGGCCTATGCACATGCTGATGGGGGGTTCTACTCTAGTGTCACAAGGACCCGCGCCCTATATTGATAGGGGGTTCCACTCTATAGGCTGAAGACTCACACCCTGGTGTGATAAGGGGGTTATATTCTAGTCATCGAGGACCCGTTCCCCATCCGGTAAAGGGGTTCCACTCAGAAGTTGAGGACCCGCACCCTAGTACCACAGGGGGGGGGGGTCTACTCTAGTCATCGAGGACCCGCACCCTAGTACGTCAGGGGGTTCCACTCGAAAGATAGATGTAGAGGACTCACGCCCTAGTACGTCAGGGGGGTTCTACTCTAATAGTCGAGGACTCCACTACCCAAATTTATTGGAGGGTACAACTTGGTAGTCTCTGGTGATTTTGCTAGATCACTATTGTCATTAGGCGTTGCCTCAGGAAGCACCATGCCCAAAACATTATATTGTATCTCAAAAGACACAACTGAGATCACCATCACATTCTATGTGAAAAAAATCTTTGGATAAGATACTAGTGGTCCAAAATATGAGTTCAAATGAAGGAGATATGAAACCTTAAAATTTCCTCAAAAGAGTTCAAGGGGGTACACAATGTGTGAGGGGACCCACACGACGTGTGGTCTCACTCCACCGACCGGTTGTGTCCCTAGCCGGCACATGACTCCCGAACATGTAAGAGCGCACACCATGTAGGTGGACTCCAAAACATGTCCAAACTACCTGGGATCAGGTCATGTCCTACTAGCCGTGTCTGTGTACTGTCCCCGTGTCTATATACTCGAGTAAATGTCCATGTACCTAGCCGTGTACTTCCACACAGGTTCCCACCCGTGTGATCCTCTGCATAGGTTGTCCATTTGGGGAAGGGGTACACAACGTGTAGGAGAGCTACATGCTGTGTCATCCTTAACTTTTCCAAAACCCTAACCACCGCCGTTGAGGGAGTTACACGCTATGTGTTCATACCTGTACACGACATGTAGTCGAGTTTTCTCTAGAATTTCTGATCCACGATCCGCAGGCTAGATCAGTTTGTTTCACTCTATTTCTTCATAGATCATGCCTTGATTCCACCCAAAACTTAGAGATCTAGAATGGATCAATTGTTTCTGGCCACCGTTTGTTGGAAATCGGCCTCCGTTCGTCCATCAGAGTTTTTTCGTTCGACCCGTACATTGCCAAGCCTTCTGCCATCAATTAATCAACAACCAATCATCCAAATGATCTTCAACCACCTATAAACATCCTAAATCTTCTCATACTACATTGATCTATTCCTCGCATGTGATTTCGTCATGGTTTCGGGGGCCAGATCAGGCTCAGTGCCGCCTGACAATGTCAAATCAGGACCGCGAGGTCCTACCGATGACGAACATGAAAAATATTTGGGAGGAAAACACCATAACAAAGTTTTAATCATTGTTTTACAAATGTTCTTGGCCAAATATCAAGAATAATGATACTAGGTCATAAAACATTTAATAAATCAATTTAAATCTGGTATGTAGCCGCATGATTAGGCCATAGTTGGTGCAGACCCAAGAACAACGATGGATCTGCTCAAAAAATTTAATCAGAGAGAATAAATCACCAATTGACAAGTAATACCTAGAGATTGGATCATTCGTTGATGAAGAACGCATCCACCAATGATTGAGAGAATTCGTTGTGTTCGATGTGTCCTGATCTGATGTGATCCGACGTTTCGTCATCATCCGATTAGATTCCCTAATAGAGGAGGGAGGAAGAGCTCTAGATTTCTCCTAGGGTTTATGTGGATAACCCTGGAAAATTCACCTTTCCAATAATATTATAGATCATTTTAATATGTTGAAATTAATGAGTGAATGAATTTAATAATTAATTAACCTACCAAATATACTGCCAAAGAGTAAGGAGTCCAAACACCCCACACCGACCCATTTTATGTTGTTCTTAGGGTAAACACTACGTTACAGAATCAACCATGGTCTTGAATTCCTAATTTGAGATTTCTTTTAAGACTTATCCCATTTTCTTTAAGAAGTTGCGCACAACTAATATAAAATATATTTAAAATTTTTATAAAATTAATTTTGGGAACACTGAGCCTCGAAATCGCACGCCGTCTCAGAACCTAGATTTGGATATATATATATAGAAATATTTTAAAGTCTTACAAGGTAAAAAAATAGGTCTTTACATCATTCCCTCCTTCAATATTTTCATCCCTAAAATGAAAAAAAACTAAATAGAAAACTTGGGATTTTGAGCTTGTACTTGGCTCTCCCGCTCCCAGGAACTCTCCTCCACATTCTCATACTGCCACAACATGCGAACCAAGGGGATGGTCTGCCCACGCAGGGTTATCTCTTATCGATCCTTGATCGCTACCTAGTGCTCTGCAAAGGTGGTTCCATCCTCGATGTCCAACTCCCCCCAATCCATAATGTGCATAGGGTCATGAACGTATCTGCTCAACTATGACATGTGGAAGACTTCATGCACTCACTCTAGCTGTGGGGGTAAGGCGAGGCAGTAAGCAACCTCTCCAACTCTCTGTATGATCTCTAATAGCCTAATGAACCCTGGGGATAGCTTACCTCCCTAGTTGAATCTCCACAATCCTTGTTGTGGGAATATTCTCTGGAAAAAATGGTCTCCTTGCTCGAACTCCAAGGGCCTATGATGATGATCTACGTAAGATTTCTATCTGCTCCAGGCCTTCTTCATCTGCTCATGGATGACCTGGAATTTCTCTGTCGTCACCTGCACTATCTCTGGGCCCACAAGAGATGCCCTACTGATCTATGTCTAACACAAGGGTGACCTGAAGGGTCTCCCGTACAGAGCCTCAAAATTTTCCATACTGATGGTAGAGTGGTAGTTGTTGTTTAATGAAAATTCTACTAGGGGAAGGTGATCCTCCCACACTACGGCAAAAAAGGTATTTAGCGGCGGTTTAAACCACCGCTAAATAGATTGGCGGTGGTTTTGAAAAACCACCGTGAAATTGTGCGTTGGGAAAATATTCGCAGCGGTTTTTAAAACCGCCGCAGAACGTTTTGAGGCGGTTTTTTAATTTTTTTTTAATTTTTTTTAATTTTTTTTTAATTTTTTAATTTTTTAATTTTTTAATTAATTAATTTATTTCGTATTTATTTATTTATTTATTTTATTTATTTATTTCGTATTTATTTTATTTATTTCGTATTTATTTTATTTATTTCGTATTTATTTTATTTATTTCGTATTACTTTATTTACTTTATTTATCCATACATGCACATCCCATGCACATGCCCATACACATCCCATGCCCATGCAATATAAAGAAATACTGCGTTTGATGAGATTTGAACCCCTAACCTCTTGCTTATTTTCCAAAGACTTTACCACTCCAGCAAACTCGTCATGTCGTTAATAAACAGAATTTAATATACTTATATATATTAATTGAAAAAACAAATAATACATAAATAATAGATATAAACTCAATAATAATAAATAATAACTAATAACTAATAACTAATAAATAATAAATAATAAATAATAAATAATAAATAATAATTAATAAGTAATAAGTAATAAATAATAAGTAATAAATAATAAATAATAAAAAATAAATAATAAAAAATAAAAAATAAAAAATAAATAATAAACAATAAATAATAAATAATAAACAATAAATAATAATAAATAAACAATAATAAATAATAAATAATAAATAAATAATAAATAAATAATAAATAATAAATAATAAATAATAAATAATAAATAATAAATAATAAATAATAAATAATAAATAATAAATAATAAATAATAAATAATAACTAATAAATAATAAAGAATAAAGAATAAATAATAAAAATAAATAAAAATAAATAATAAATAATAAATAATAAATAATAAATAATAAATAATAAATAATAAATAATAAATAATAAATAATAAATAATAAATAATAAATAATAAATAATAAATAATAATAAATAATAAATAATAAATAATAAATAATAAATAATAAATAATAAATAATAAATAAATATAAATAATAAATAATAAATAAGAATAAATAATAAATAATAATAAAGAATAAATAATAATAAAGAATAAATAATAATAAATAATAAATAATAATAAAGAATAAATAATAAAAATAAATAAAAATAAATAAAAATAAATAAAAATAAATAAAAAAAATAAAAAAATAAAATAAAAATAAATAATAAATAATAAATAATAAATAATATATAATAAATAAAAAATAAAAAATAATAAATAAAAAATAAAAAATAAAAAATAAATATAAATAATAAATAAATATAAATAATAAATAAATATAAATAATAAATAAGAATAAATAATAAATAATAAATAATAATAAAGAATAAATAATAATAAAGATTAAATAATAAAAATAAATAATAATAAATAATAAATAATAAATAATAAATAATAAATAATAAATAATAAATAATAAATTATAAGTAATAAGTAATAATAAATAATAAATAATAACAAAGAATAAATAATAAAAATAAATAATAAATAATAATAAATAATAAATAATAAATAATAATAAATAATAACAAAGAATAAATAATAAAAATAAATAAAATAGATAATAAATAATAAATAATAAATAATAAATAATAAATAATAAATAATAAATAATAAATAATAAATAATAAATAATAAATAATAAATAATAAATAATAAATAATAAATAATAAATAATAAATAAATATAAATAATAAATAAATATAAATAATAAATAAATATAAATAATAAATAAATATAAATAATAAATAAATATAAATAATAAATAATAAATAAATATAAATATAAATAATAAATAAATAATAAATAATAAATAATGAATAATAAATAATAAATAATAAATAATAAATAATAAATAATAAATAATAAATAATAACTAATAACTAATAAATAATAAATAATAAATAATAAATAACCAGTAACAAATAATATTATTAATAATAATATTTTATTATTAGTAATAATAAATAATAAATAATAAATAATAAATAAATATAAATAATAAATATTAAATAAATATAAATAATAAATAAATATAAATAATAAATAAATATAAATAATAAATAAATATAAATAATAAATAAATATAAATAATAAATAAATATAAATAATAAATAATAAATAATAAATAATAAATAAATATAAATAATAAATAATAAATAAATATAAATAATAAATAATAAATAATAAATAAGAAATAACCAGTAACAAATAATAGATAATAAATAAATTAAAGTATATTATAAATAATAAATAATAAATAATAAAGGAAACACATGAAAAAGTATGAAAAGACGTGATAAGGGATGGAAAATCATGAAAACGCATGAAAACAGATGAAAAAGCATATGAAGAATGAGGCATTAGAAAGAATGAGAACGCATGAAAACTCATGACAACTCTGGAAAACCCCTTAATAATTCAACACAATCATCATAATAACCCACAAAAAACCATTGATAAAGATAACAAGTCATGGAAACCCAAATAAACAGTAATAAATGGAGCAACCGTTAAAACCCGTCAAAACGGTCATAAAGAGACAAAAACATTAGACTCACATTAACGGAGATAACTTATGATCCGAGAGTCCATTTTAGATCCGAAACCTGTAAAATCAAAGATCCTGAAATGATATTCGACCTGATAGGTGAAAGAGTCTGAATGGACAGGCATATCAGAAGTTACAACCATTTAAAAAAAGCTAACGGGGAATGGGTGCTAGAAACGAGACATCGAAAAACATAACAAACCCAATACCCACTAAAAAGACCATAACATATGATCCAAGAGTGCATGTGGGCACTGCGACTAGTCAAACTAAAGCTCATGGAATGAGCTATGATCTTCCAGGTGGAGGAGTCCGAACTGACACGCGGATCGAAAGTTAGGTCTGTTTGAAGACAAGTTCGACGGGACACCGGTGACGGAAATGGGGTTTCAGAGGCTTTTGGAGGGATTTTTGGGGTCTAAAAACACGACAGAAGCTTGCTTGTGTCGAACTAGTTTGTATCTCTCTTCGCTGGCTTCGATTTGATATGTGGTAGAGCCCAAACGGACACCTGGAGCGAAAGTTATGGCCGTTTGAAGTTGGAGAACTTTTTTCAACTTTCTTATAATTCTAATATCTTCCGCACCTTAGACCGTCTCACGGTTTTGATTATATGTGCCTCTAGATCTCTTCATGAGCTTCGATTTGACTGGTCATGACGCTCCAACGGACGCCCAGATCAAAAGTTATGGTCATTTTAGTGATTTCAGGGTTTCTCGTGTTTTTTTATTTTTTCATTTCATTTCGTGGCGGTTTTACCGAAACCGCCGCTATTTCGCGGATGTTTTTTAAAAATCCACTGCTAATCCTCAAAAAAAATTAAAAAAAAAATAAAAAAAAATAAAAAAAATAAAAAAAGATTTATGGCATTTTGCGGCGGGTTTTAAACCACCGCGAAATGGAGGCCTGAAACACATTTAGCAGCGGTTTTTAAAACCACCGCAAAAAAACCGCCGCTAAACGGAAGTTTTCCTATAGTGCCACCTTCAGCCGAAGTCTAACATGCAAGATGTCAACATATCTTCCAACACCTGGATAGTGTACTCGTCCTGCCCATCAGTCTGGGGGTGAAAAACTGTACTCATCCTCATATAGGTCCCAAATACCTCCTGCAGGCCTCTCCACAATCATGATGTAAATTGTACGTCATGATCAGATACAATCATTGAGGGCACCCCATGAAGGCAAACGATCTCTCATATGCACAACTACCCTAAAATCTCTATCGAACTTTGCTTCCTGATAGCAAGGAAGTGTGCCATATTTGTGATTTAGTAAACTATCACCTAGATGGCGTCATTGAACTTCATTGTCCATGGAAGACCTATGAAAAAGTCCATGGATATGCCATACTATTTCCATTCCAAAACCTTAAGGGGCTACAACAAACCTGCATGAACTTAGTGCCCAGTCTTCACCTGTTGGCAAGTGAGGCACCGAGAGATGAACTCATCTATACTCTGTCTCATGAAGGACCACCAAAACTACTGTTGAAGGTATCTATACATCTTCCCCACACCATAATGTACATTTAGGGTAGAAGTGTGGAACTCTTACATCACTTCATCCCGCATCATGACTGGAACCATCGTCCACCACTAGAATAAAATGATATGATTCCCTCCTTCAGAATATCCATATGGTATGTCCCCCGTGGATTTCTGGTCACGTAAGACCTCGCAGTCGATGTCTCCTAGCTGGAAATCTCTCACATGCTTGAGAAATAAAAGAGTCAACACCATCGATTGTAGAAAAGTTGTACCCCCTACTCCACCAGGGCCAGTTGCAAGGAAGTCAACTACTTTGAAGCCTCCTACACCAAGCAAGTATGTAAGTTCCTGCTAAGGGAATTCGCTACTACATTTCCATTTCCTGGAGTATAGACTATCTCGAATTCATATTCCTTAAAAAACTCAAACTATCACCGCTATTTTAGGTTCAAGTCCCTCTGCATGAAGACATACCCAAGACTCTGATGGTTTGAGTAAACTACAAAGCACTCTCCTAGAAGATAGTGCCTCCACATCCTCAAGGTGAAGAATATTATTTCCAGCTCTAGATCACAAGTCACATAGTTATGCTCATGGGTTCTCAACTGCCTCGACCCATACGTGATAATTGACTATCGCTGCATCAACACGCAGCCGCGCCTAGCTCCTGAGGTATCACAATACACAATGAACTTCACACCCTCCTCTGGTAGTCTCAACACTCGATCATTCATCATACTAAACCTCAACTCCTCAAAGTCCATCTGGTATTTATCAGACTAGGTAAACAGTTTCCATTTCTACGTTAGGGTGGTCAAATAGGCTGTGATTCTAGAGAAGTCTGCCACAAACCTCCTATAGTACCCCTCCAAGCCAAAGAATCTATGTATCTCTAAAACGCTCTTGGTTGGCTCCAATAAATAACTTCATCGATCTTTCCTGGTTCTATAGCTAAACCATGATAAAAATTTATATACCCTAGAAAATGGACCTCATAAATTCATAACTTGAACTTAGATAGATTTCCATAAAGTTGGTGCTCTCAAAGAAAATTTAGGACCATCCTCAAGTACTCTGCATGCCCCTCATTTGATGCAGAGTAGATGAGTATGTCATTGATGAAAACAACAAAAAACTGGTCCAAGTACTACTAGAAGACCTGTTTCATCAAAGCCATAAACATGGAGGGATCATTTTTCATATCAAATGGAATCACTAGGAACTCATAGTGTCCACAGCGACATCAAAATGCCAACTTTAGAATATCATCCTCGCAAACCCTTAACTGGTGGTATTTAGACCTGAGATCAATCTTCAAGAACCATATCACACCTCAAAACTGGTCAAAGAGGTTTTCAATCCTTGACAAGGGGTACTTGTTCTTTATTATGGTCTAGTTCAAGCAATGATAATCCATAAAAATCTACAAACTCTCATCTGTATTCTTCATGAACAACATTGGAAATGCCTAAGGTAACACACTGGGTCTGATTAAATACTTCTCTTGAAGGTCCTCCAACTATAACTATAGCTCCCAGATCTCATTAGAGACCATACAATATGCCGAAGAAGATATCAGAGTGCTACCAAGATTCAAGTCAATGAAAAACTCCATCTCCCTCCTTAGAGGTAGTCCTAAAACTTCCTTGGGGAAGACATCCATATAATCATCCGTAACTAAAGGAACCTATATGCCTGAAGAGATTGATACACCAAGGGCTGTAATTTCTAACTGATGGGTGATGGGATGCAACCTCCTACTCACAAAACCCGCTTTCCTAGCCATGAGATCTCTCACACCAGAAAAGAAGAATCTCATCCCAACCATGAATTCTTGAAATTTTTATGAAACTTATTTTCTTTGAATGGGTTATGATGTGATGATATAATGAACGTTTTATGATATTTTGACACAAATATTTATGGTTTTCATTATGTGACAATGGTTACATTATAACCAAGGATGGTGGTTACGTTATAACCAAGGATGGGTGGGCCCAAAATTATACACCCCTCCAATGTATTGGGTAATAATTGATATCTCATGAGATAAACAAGACTGGAATGGAGAGTGAACCTAGTTTAGTAAGGGACTATGTCCACTATGATAGTCTTGGGAGTGAACCTTGAATATTATGATGATTTGGGGAGTGAACCCATTCCAATATGATATCTTTGATAATGAGACTTGATTACTATGTAAATTATTTTCTATGCTTATATGTTTGCAACAATTCCATTTCTTATGCCAATGTTATGATCTCATGAATCATGTTCTTTGATTCCTTTATGATTCATACCTTATGAACTTGCAATATTTATTCCATGAATCAAGATTATGATCTTTGATATGTAGGGTACAATTTTCAAATGTCATTATCATGTTCCCATACCCTTATGCTTATGTTATGTTTTAGTGATCAATAATATATCACTTATTTATCCTTACTAGGCATCTGAGATCACCCTTTCTATGTTTCCATTCCCCAGGTAATGAAGAAAGGTATTAAGTATGATATTTCTAAGAAGGGTACTAATTATGAAGAATTTAATGGGTGAAACTTATGAACCAATTATTTATGTGTCCAAGTTTCCAAAGATACTAAACCTATATGATTCTTTCATGGATTGAAATGTTATATAATGGATATTTATCTAATAAGATATAATATATATTTATGAAAAGTATGGGTTTCTATATATTTCATTATATTAATAAGGTTAGAGATGATTTAGGAAAGTATGGAGTAAATAAAAGACTAAGATAAAGTAATAATCATGTCATAATCATGAGTTTTCTCTTGGAAAACTCCTTGGAGACAAAGACCTTAAGAAAATAAAGGTGACCAGAAGATTATAGAGGTGGGAGAGGGTTCTAGGAGGATAAGATGTCATAGTTTTAAGGATAAATTCGAAGGGAATGTGAGTCTTGAATTGGTGTAAGTATTGGATTTTTATAAATGAAGATAATGATAGTTTTGGAAGTAACCCTTATATTTTCAATAACGAAAAGTTACTATTCAAGGGTCAATGAACACACAATGGAAAAAGAGGAGGGGAAAGTGAGTGTGGGTAAAAAATCACCTCAAACACTATAAGATCTCATCCTTTTCTAGGTATGTCCCTCTTTGAGATTTGTGTTAAACCTATTTTTTGGGTTTTATTTATCTTTAAACCTTTTTGGATGAGACTTGTTTAGAGATGTAGAGCCTTTATTGGGTGAAAATGACCTAAAGTTAGAGGATTGTTTTTTGAATTAATGGATTTTGGGTATAAACATGTTAAATGGGATTACAAGGGTTTTACATAAGTTGGAAGTATTCAAAGGTAGTTCAGGTGCTTTTGTAGAATTTGGGATAAAAGCTGTCTATAGGTAATTAACGCACCATGTAAATGGGTTACATGACGTGTAACTGCCACCAAGATGATGCTGTGAAAAAGGGCTACAGGCCATGGACAGGTTCATGGCATGAACTGGTTACATGCCATGAATCCTCATTACATGGCGTGTAATGTTCGGGTAGGGATAAAATCACCTGATACAACGCAAATTTCGGCATAACTCTTAAATAAGAAATGAATGAAATGAAAGAGGGTTACATGCTGTGTATTTATTGTGATCAATGGTTTTAAGTGTGCCGTGCACTGATATTTTTTATTTGGATCAGTGAAAAATCTCCTCTATCAAACCTAGGGAGAACTCCATGTGATTTTGGATCCCTTATATACATTCTAGGCATCACAAATTAGTGTTTGATCTCAGGTAAGTGCCTTTGATTTGGTTTTCATCTCCTTTCCTCATTCTTCTGTTGAAGCAGTGTTTTCTTTTGCTCTCTACTATGGACTCATGTTTGGATCTCGATGTTTGGGTGATCTAGGTTCTCTTCATAGTTCAAAATCGCCTTTATTATCTATTGGTGTTTTTCTATTGTTGGATTTTCTTGATCGCCAGTTAAAGGTATGTGGTATAAATCATAACCCCATGGTCTGTTTAATTGCTTGAGTTTTTGTAATATTACGATAACATCAACGTAACATGTGATGTAATGACTCAGATTTTATTTGGTTTTATTTTTATAAATTAATTGGGAAAATTATGAGACCAAACGCTAAGACGACATGTGATTCTGAGGACTGGTGTGTCTGGAACAATTCATTGAATGATGATCAATTTTTAATAAAGCACACAGTTGGTTTTCTTTAAAATTGGAATAGCTCTTAAATAAGTACCCAGATCAGAATTACAAGCATATCGTTTCATTTAGAACAATGAATTTACCTTAGGAGGGTCCTAACATTGACCGGTGCAGGTTGACCATGAAATTAGCTTTTGGACATAAATGTCATTAAAATATTTAATAAAAAATATTTTATTTTGATGCAACATTAGTTTTCTTTTAATTTTCCCCCCTTTTCAGGAATCTAAGGTTATAAAATAACCCTAGAAATCCTCTAAGGCAAGGGGAGGGAGCTCCCTCTAACGAATTTTGATGTATTGGCGAATCAATATCGACGAACCTCAGATTTGACAGATCGAAAAACGATGATGATGCAGCTACGTCCTTCTTCAACAACTAATCCAAATTCCAGGTAGGGTGTTATTTCTTTGTAATTCATTCCTCATTCTTAATTTCAATGACTAATGCAGACCAAACCAAAAACATGTTGATCCACTGTTTGATCTCTTGTGGGATGGGTTTATGATTTTAGGGATTTAAATGGGAGATAAATCCGTGTGTTTCTTTATTATTCATGATCCTATTAACAATAACGAATCAAGGATGACGCGAAAAAAGGCTAAGATCTATTCTTTGGGTGTTCATGTGCTTTATTTTCTCTCCCCCCAATATTTCTTATATTCCTTTATCTTCTCAAAATATGAACCGAGGATCGTTGAGCCTTCGATCCATGTCATAATGATCTTAGACCAGGGATCCGACACTGCAAAAACACCACAACGACACCACGAAGGTGCGATGATGAAGATGTGACTAAAATTGGCCAAGTCAGTGACTTGAGGTGGTGCAAGGCGGTGGCACATGACGATGACTGGAGTAGCGGATCTGGTCAGTTCAGGTGGAGCACGAGGTAAATAACGGGCCACCGGTAGGGCGGTCAGCGGCGGAGCCTGCACGAGGCCCGATGAGGGAAAGACCAGGCGGAGCATGAGGTGGATGGGCTGCTAGTGGGGTGGATGGCAGGGTGGATGGCGGTGGAGTGTGAGGCGACAGTCCAGGTGGGACTGTGTGGGAGCACGCAGCCAAAGTGGTGCTGCGGGGGAGCTGGCATATGCGGTTGGGGTTTGCGTAGAGCCCGCGAGGGAGGCCAGCAGATTTAGTGGTCATTCGCGTTGATAGGGAAGGCACCACATTGACTGGGAGCACATAGCTAGGTCGTCCACATGTGAGAGAAGGGGTCTGACCCATATGCAGCGGGTCAGATTGGGCTAGGTCAGACCTAGACCAGACCTGGGTTGGAATTTTTCACTAAAATGGCCGTAACTTTCAAACGGAAGGTCCATTTGATGAGCCGTATACGGTGTAGGGACCCTTGTGATGAGACGATAATTTTGAGATAGATTAGTGAGTTTTTAATTTAGACCAATATAGATGTAGAGTTTCCCTTTATTCTTTTATCAAGGGTTCAGTATGATATTACATCCACATCATTGGATAATAGTCCCATCTAGAGGCCGAGTCCCAGATAGAGTTATGGTATCCCTCCTTGGGAATGAAAAAATCTTGTATCACCCATGATGGATTTTTTGTTGGGAATTTATGTGACCTCCGAGCGTAGGGTGTTAGTCCTCCATCTAGTGGGCCGTATCTATAGGGTTGTTAGTATTCTCTAAGAAGGATCCCCTATGTTATGAGAAGCATCAGTAGGTCTATTGGTATTCTATGAGAAGGATCCCCTATGTTTCTAGTTAATATATATTGGGTTGTTGGTAATCTCTAGGAAGGATACCTCTCTTTATGTTATGATCTTTGACTAGTGTTTTCCTCTTGGGGTGGGGCCCAAATTAGCAGAACCCTGTGGTGACGATTGGTTGTGACTTACCTCTTCACCTTCTGGATGGTTATGAGTATACCTGGATATCCTTGGTATATGTGTTACATACATATACCTATGTTGAGTTGACTATACTATTCACTTGTAGTATTTCCTTTGTGGTTTTGGGGTGTCCTACTGAGTACTGTTTTACTCACCCCTGCACAGGCTTTGCCTGCATGTGTCGTGTCTTGTGCAGACAATCAGTGCTTTGATGAAGTCCTAGGTAGACCAAGACCAGGTGGTAATTAGAGAGATTAGATGGATGTGGTGTTCTTCTATGGATTTATACACTTGTCCTACACTTACCCTTCAGGTAGTTTTTTTTTGCCGATGAGTTTTAGGAACTTGTGCATTCACTTTTACAGTCTATTTCTTTTGGTGGGATTGTATTCTAGCCCTATTTACTTTCCAATTTCCTACTATCATACTATGTGGTTGGTATCTTAGTGTATGCATGAATTTTCTACTTAGTGTTTTTCTTCATTTTATTATTTTGGGATTAGAGATGTGTGCATGTGTACAGGTACTTAGGAAAATGCCTCCCATTTGTGGGATATGCCTACTCGGTGCTAGTCACCAGCCCTTGGACTATCGAAGGAAGTCTTGAGGAAGTAAAAGCATGAGACCCTCTAGGAAAGGTCATGATAGAGTGTTATCAGTGGTAGGCTAGTTCTACTTTAGGACCAGGAGTCTATGAGGCTGGTTCGGGGCAACAATATTGAGTATTTTGAGTTCAAATTTTAGGCTAGGGAATCTAGTGTTGGTGCGGCGACCAACGTATCCATACACCAGGACTCCAGACACCTACTTTCTGACTCAGTACATAAAAACACTGGTTGTAGGGAAAATAATGGTACATGCATCATATAGGATTTGGGTATGTTCTCATGTCTTTCTTGAGTCATCTCACCTGGTATACTCTATTGACAGTGGTATATCTTGTTTCATTTTAGGATGCCTCCATGTAGACAACCAGCTAGGGTTCTATTTCATGATCATGGGGATGATCCTCCTAGTAATGAGGTATTGGTATAGGGACCTATACCATAGATACTCCCTGTACTGAAGATAGCACCTTTGGGTAGTTTAATAGTGATACCACCACCCGTCGAGAAGTAGTTACTCCCAGTGCTACCGATTGAGTATGCACATAGGCTGAGTGCATTGCATGATTTCTAGATACAATGACCTCCCAGGTTTTTGGGTGAGATAGACCACTAGGTAACTAAGGATTGTTTGGATTTAGTTACACGTATCTTCTACCTTGTGAGGACACCTTATGAAAAGATGGAGGTCTTAGTCGTGAGTCTTCTTCAAGGCTTAGTGGGGTGATGGTGGAGATTAGTGACCTAGAAACATGATGAGGTAACTCTCTCTTGGGAAAACTTCAATCATATCTTCAAGGAGAATTTATTTCCAGCTACATTGCGATCTGTGCGCATCTAAGATCTCCTGCATCTGTAGCAGGGCAGTCAGACTATGGTGGAGTACTTGGTGAGGTTTATTGATCTTTCTCTATACTCCATAGATATGGTGCAAGAACTGTTCTTCAGGGTACATAACTTTGAGAAGGGACTACATTGGGAGATCATGGAATCCATGATATCCCTTAGCATTCCTACATATGTTGAGGTATTGAAGTGAGCTCTACTACTGGAGAGCTTTCTAGTGGAGCAGATATTGAAAAAAGGAGATACCAATAGAAACCAGGTGCCCGATACTTCAGTGGTAGGTAGTCGATGGTAGTCAGAGGGACCCAAGAGGATTAGGAACTTTAGGAGATGACCCTAGGATACCGGGTCAACAGTGAAGGGCTCCCAAGGAGGCTTGATTTATCCAAGAGAAAATCAGTGTTACACATGCGGCAGTTTGGGGCATCTGGCTTGAGATTGCCCGACTCAATATACGGACGATTGGGGGATGGTCGATGGACTATTGAGGCAGAGGAAGAGACATGATTAGGGTGGTTCGAATGGAAGTAGATGTAGCATAGGAGTAGGTAGAGCAGTAGGAGGTGGTCATAGGTTTGACGTGTTACTACCACCACCCCTAGGTGGTCCTCACTAGGCTTAGGGAGATAATTGATAGGGATGAGGACAACTGAAGGCTATGGATTATCATGACCCCGGTGATCCAAGGATGATTAGAGGTATTATCTGTGTCTTTTTTATCTTATTTTTAGTTTTTACAGAAACAGGTTCCAGTCATTCTTTTCTTTTCAAGACCTTATTCAGGGCTTAGAGATTTTGGTTGAACCGTTGACTTAACCCTTACGTTTAGAGACTCCTACAGGAAGGGATTTTATGATCACACACTGGTGACAATAGTGTGAGATTACTCTTATATGTGAGAGTTTTGGTTGAGATCTCTTAGTATCAGAGTTGAGGACTTACGACATCATTCTCAGTATGGACTGGTTATTGATAGTCCATGCTTAGATTGATTATTTTAGGTACAGAGTGTGGTGTTTCTGTGGTTATGGGACCGAGTTTTCCTTTTTTGGGAAAAAGGGAATGCATACACCACAGGATGAACTTAATTATAAGAGGGTTCTTTCGAATACTCACTAGTTGGCTAGTCTCACCCTTGGTGCTATGGATGATAGGATTCCTTAGTTTCCTGTAGTGGTGGAAGAGTATGAGGACATCTTTTCTAAGGATGTACCTGGATTACCTCTTTGCATGGAGGTATACTTTTTCATTGATCTATACCCTAGGATGGAACCGATATATACACATGCATATCAGATGGATCTCGTAGAGCTTCGTGAGTTGAGGGTATAGTTGGAGGACTTACAAAGGAAGGGATTCATGAGACCTAGTGTTTCACCCTAGGCAGCCCTGGTTTTGTTTACCAAGAAGGCAGACGAGATCTTGAAGTTATGTGTGGACTTCCGACACCTGAATTAGGTAATCGTGAAGAATAGGTATCCACTATTGAGGATTGATGACCTCTTTGATCAGCTAAAGGGATCAAGGTGGTTCTCAAAGATTGACCTTATACATAACTATCACCAAATTCATATATGGGATGAGGATGTACTGAAGAAAACCTTCAGATGTTGGTATGACCACTACGAGTACTTGGTGATTCCATTTGGCATGAATAACACCCCAGTAGTGTTCATGGGACTCATGAACAAGATCTTCTAGCCTTACTTAGACCGGTTCATAGTGGTCTTCATTGATGGAATCCTAGTGTACTTAGCGTCTGAGGAGGAGCACGCGATACACTTGAGGACAGTCCTAGACACACTTTGAGATAACCAGCTTTGTGGGAAGCTCTCAAAGTGTTATTTATGGATTCAAGAGTTCCACTTTCCAGGACATGTCATTTCAGAGGCTGAAGTTGCAGTTGATCTGATGAAGATTGAGGCGGTGCTTGCTTAGGAGCCACCCAAGAGTGTTATCGAGGTGCAAAGTTTCCTAGGTTTTGTTGGGTACTATTTAAGGTCTATACCTGAATTTCTTAATGTAACAATACCCTTAACGACTTTGAAATGGAAGGGGAAGCCTTTCATGTGGACAAAAAAGTGATGGCAGTGATTTTTGGAGCTGAGGCATAGGTTGAAGAGTGCTCGCATATTGAGATTTCTTGAGGAGGGAATCAGGTATGTAGTGTTCTGCGATGCATCAGGGACTGGGATGGGTTGAGTCCTAATGTAGGGGAAAGTAGTGATTGCCTATGGTTTGTGCTAGTTGAGACAACATGAGCAGAACTATGTGACCCATGATCTTGATCTAGTGGCAATTGTCTTCACATTGAATATGTGGCGACACTACCTGATGGGAAAACGATTTATCATCTACTATGAACACAAGAGTCTCAAGTATATCTTCTCTCAAAAGGACCTGAACTTGAGATATAGGTAATGAATAGAGTTCCTCCAGGACTATGACTTTGAGATTTTCTATCCTCCTGGGAAGGGGAACATGGTGGTAGATTCTCTCAGCAAGAGATCCAGCTTGCAATTGCTGAATGAGGCTTCAAAGCAGTTGGCTGCGTTACAGATATCCTTTGTGGATGGAGATGAAGCATCTTACCTCCAGTCAATGGTTATCACCCATCCACTCTTGTAGTGAGTTAGGGAGGCATATCTTGGGGATACTGACTACGAGACCCTACGTGCTTAGTTGTCCATAGTGAATGCCCCTAATGGATATTAGATTAGTAGGGAACATATCGTTATTTTCAAAGGGTGCATAATTTTACCAGTGGTGTTGTAGGATGAGGTTATGAGGTAGTTCCACATGTCCCCTTTGGAGGTACATTCAGGTCTGGTGAAGATGTACCAGGACCTTCGAAGTTAGTTCTGGTGGTTGGGGATGAAGAAGGCAGTGGTAGATTTTGTTTCTCAATGCCTCACTTATCAACAAGTGAAGGATGACACCAGTTTGTAGCAAGCTTGACCCAACCCCTTGAGGTGACAGAGTGGAAGTGGGATGGGATATCTATGGACTTTTTTATGGGGTTACCATGCATGTACAAGGGATATGATACCATCTGGGTGATTTTTTATTGACTCACTAAGTCGGCCCACTTCATACCTACCTAGGAGTGAAGTTCAATAGAGAGCTTCAGATGCCTCTACCTGCAGGAGATAGTTCAGATTCACAGAGTATCATCGACGATCATTTCCGATCATGATTCTCATTTTACATCTTGGTTGTGGAAGGGATTATAGGAGGTGTTTGGGACTCAGTTACGCTTGAGCACAGTGTTCCATCCCTATAAGGATGACCAGAAAGAGAGGACCATTCAAGTTATAGAAGATATACTACGGGTCTGCATCTTATACTTAGGTCATAACTGGGAAGATCACCTACCATTGGTGTAATTTTTCATACAAAAATAGCTACCACTTCATCATTGATATGGAACCATTCGAGTCCTTATACAGGTGACCATCCAGGTCAGCACTTTGCTGGACAGACCCAAGAGAGTCAACACTCATGGGTCCGGAGTTGGTGTGGGCTACCACTGATAAGGTTCATATTATCTAGGAGAGTATGAGGACTACATAGAGTCAGAATAAGTCATATGATGATAAGAGACAAATACCTTTAGAGTTCGAGGAGGGAGACCATGTGTTCCTTCAGCACTCACCTTGATGGGGATTGTGGAGATTTTTCTAGGGTGACAAGTTATCTTTGGGATACATTAGACATTTTAAAATTTTGTATAGAGTTGGAGAGGTGGAATACCACCTAACTTTACCCCCATAGTTTCACCGAGTGCACGAAATCTTCCATGTGTTGTAGCTAAGGAGTTACGTGCATGATTCATCACACGTCATCGACTAGGGTGAGATGGATATTGACGATGGGGAGACTTTTTCAGAGTACCCGGTGGAGATTAAGGATTGACAGGAGAGGATCCGTCATGATTAGTTGATTCCTCTAGTGCACGTTCGATGGAAACACAAGAATCTCCAGGAGAGCACTTGGGAGTGGGAGGATCAGATTCATGCTTAGTACCCTCATCTTTTTGTTGAGTAGCCCTTATTTTGGAATTCAAGTATGTAAATCCCTAAGATAGAGATAATGCAATGACTTAGATATTATTTGGTTTTATTTTTATAAATTAATTAGGAAAATTCCAAGACCATGTGATGAGAGGATGTGTGATTCCGAGGCCTGATGTACCTAGAACAATTTGTTAAATGATGTTCAGTTTTTAATAAAGTGTGCATGTGGTTTTTCTTTAAAACTGGAATAACTATTAAATGGGTGTTCGGATCAGAAATACGAGGGCACCATTATGTTCAAAATAGTTACTTTACCTTAGGCAAGACCTAACATCAACCGGTGCGGGTCGAACATGAAAGTTATCTTTTGGACGTAAAAGTCATTAAAATATTTAATAAAAAATATTTTATTTTGATGCAGCATTAGTTTTCTTTTAAATGTTGAATTTTTTCAAGAATCCATGGTTATGACATAAACCTGGAAATCCTATAAGGCAAGGATAAAATATCCCTTCAAATAATGTCAAAGGATTGGAGAATCAAGATTGATGAACCTCAAATTCAATGGATCGAAGAACGACGACGATGAATCTTCTCCCTTCATCAACAACCGATCCCAATTCCAGATAAGGTGTATTTTCTTTGTGATTCATTCCTCGTTCTTAATTTCAATGACTAACACTAACAACCCATGAATAGGTTGATCCAAAGTTCGGTCAATTATGGGATGGGTTTATGTTTGCAAGGATTTAAATGGGAGATAGATCTGTGCATTGATTCATTCCTTGTGATCCTGCAAACAAGAACGAATCAAGGATGATGCGAACGAAGGACAAGATCTGTTATTTGGATGTTCATGTGATTTATTTTCTCTCCCCCAATCTTTCTTTCATTTCTCATTCTTTGTAAAATATGAACCAAGGATCTTTGCACCTTTGATCCGTGGCATAATTATCCAAGATCAGGGATCCATTACCGCAACGACACCATAAAGGTGTGAAGAAGAAGATGCGATGAAAATCGGCTAAGGAAGCGGCTTGTAGTGATACAAGGCGGTGGCACAAAGTAGTGAATGGAGAAGCGAATATGGCCGGTTCAGGCGGAGTGCTAAGCGGATAGTGGGCCGCTGACAGAGTGGCCGGTGGTAGAGCCAGCATGTGGCCCGAAGGGGGCCAAACTAGGAAAAGCATGAGGAAGACGGGCTGCCGGTGGGGAAACCAACAGCGGAGTGTGAGGCAGAGGTCCATCCAGGACCGCATGGCATCCCACGGTTGGAGCAGTGCCACAAGGGAGCTGGCATATGTGGTTGGGATCCGCATAGAGACTGTAGTGGTAGAGGTTGTGGGGGAGGCCGGTGGACATGGTAGCAGTCTGCATTGACCGCGACAACATCGCATTGACCAGGAGCATGTGGCTAGGTTGGCCGCGTGTGGGAGAAGGGGGTCGACCCGCATGCAGCAGGCCGGACTGGAGGGACTAGGCCACTCTAGCAGTCCGGTGGGCTGGGTCTAATGGACTGTGACCCAGTGGCCCAGAAGGCCGAGCCGGGTCGGTGGGTTGGGCCGGGTCAGACCCAAGGTCAGATTTTTTCACTAAAATGACTGTAAATTTCAAACAGAAGGTCCATTTGACTAGACTTTTATAGCGTAGGGACCCTTGCGACGAGACAATCCTTTTGAGATGGCTTAGTGGGCTTTTATCTTAGACCAGTATAGGTGTATATTTTCTCTTGGTTCTTTCCTCAAGGGTTTAGTATGGTATTACGTTCACATCATTGGATAGTAGTCCCCTATAGAGGATGAGTCCCAGATAAAGTTACGGTATCCCTCCTTGGGATTGGAGAGATCCTCTATCACCCATGACAGAGTTTTGTGGGAATTGACATGACCTCTGAGCATAGGGTGTTATTCCTCCATCTAGTAGGCCATATCAATATGGTTGTTGGTATTATTTGAGAAGGATCCACTACGTTATGATCCACATTAGTAGGGTTGCTGGTATTATCTAAGAAGGATACCATATGTTGTGGGTTAATACAGATTGGGTTATTGGTATTATCTGGGAAGGATCCCCTCTCTGTATGTTATGATCTTTGACCAGTGTTTTCCTCTTGGGGCGGGTTCCAAATTAACAGAACTCTATGGTGACAATTGGTTGTGACTTACCTCTTTACATTGTGGATGGTTATGATTATACCTATATATCCTTGGTATATGTGTTATGGACATATAACTGTGTTGATATGACTATACTATTCAATTGTAGTATTTCCTTTGTGGTTTTGGGGTGTCCTATTGAGTACTATTTTACTCACCCCAGCACGGGCTTTTCCCGCACGTGTCATGTCTTGTGAAGACAATCAATGCTTTAACAAAGTCCTAGGTTGACCGAGACCAGGTGGTTCTTAGAGAGATCATATGGGCATGGTGTGCTTCTATGGCTTTAGATAGATGTCCCACACCCACCCTTTAGGTAGGGTTTTCTGTGGATGAGTTTTAGGAACTTGTGCATTCACTTTTACAGAATATTTCTTTTGGCGGGTTTGTATTCTAGCCCTGTTTACTTTCTAGTTTCCTATTGTTGTACTCTATGGTTTGTATCTTAGTTTATGCATGCATTTTCTACTTAGTGTTTTTCTTCATTTCAGCATTTTTGGCTTGGAGATGTGTGCATGTGTACAAGTACTTAGGAAAATGCATCCCATTTGTGGGATATGACTACTCAGTGCTAGTCGCCAGCCCTTGGCCTATCAGAGGTGGGCTTGGTATAGTCACGACACGGGCCCTTCTGGGATGGGTCATGACATGTGATCTAATTAATTTATTAATTAAAAAATGGTAAATCCTGAATTGGATAAATAATTAATTGGGTGAGTGGACCCTGGATAGATAATGAATTGGATAATGGCCTAAAAATTGTTTAGCATGACATGGGGTTTTAGGTGATTGATTTATATAGAATAAATTGGATAATAGATTATGGATATTGATATGATCGTTGATAATTTGATTTATAAATGAAAGTGTATTTGAAATAAAAATGGTAATTTTTATAATTAACCATTGAGGTTTATGATGTGATATTGTGATATCCTGCCTGTTATGACTTGTGGTGTGTTTGATGCCGAAGTGATTATATAGCAGACTTGGCCTAGTGATACATGATGAAATGATTATATAGAGGTATTGATATAATGATACATGCTGAAATTATTATACAGTGGTCTTGTCCCATTGATAGATTCTAAAATGCTTATATAGTGGGATTTTCCCAATGATACATGCTAAAATGCTTATATATAGGGCTTTTCCTAGAGGATAAAATGATTATACAAAGGGATTTTCATGATAATGTTATTATAACATGTTTATGGTTATGGATGACATGGTTGTGCTAAATGATCAGAAATATTCCAACATGGTGCTGAAGTAGGATAATTTAAGTATTGTATTAATTGATTACTTAATACACTTGTTTATAGATTTATTGCATGCATTTACTATTAGACTATTTTTTAGACACGGTGGTTTCGACCTAATGGTTTTTGCTTAAACCCTATTTCGGATATCATTTGATACCTGAGTAGATTACAAGGATGTAGGTTTAGACAAGGGTAAGGGACCTTGTTGTTGATTTGTTGCTTGCTAGATGGGCTAGAGTTTGAAGATGAGATCGACATGGGGTTCAGGACTAGGGTCTTTTGATTTTATGTGGTGTTAACTGATTCTTTTATTTGTATTGTTTTTAGTTTAACTTTTAGATATAGATCAACATACCATTACATGATTCATTATTTTTTATTGATTCCCCCTTTACTTCCTAGTGGTATGTTGTAATTTTCCTCTATTTCTATCACTTTAATATTTTGTTGATACTTGATCATTTCTATTATATTGTAACTCTATACTAGGGGTATAGTCTTCCCACTATACTTATCACACCCTTGCTACTAGTTGGAAGCCTCTGGCATATTAGGAGGCACACTTGGGGCCCAGTAGCTATCTTGATTTGACCACATGAGAGAGTGTCTGGTCAGGGGACAATACAAAGTGGCATCAAAGGAAATGTTCCTATTCTTTTCTATTGCTTTACTATTTGGGAAAGTTATAATGGAGATGAGGATGTGCCAGGAATTGGTAATGAGATTGTTCATGGGAGTAGCTATCCCATGTATGGGGGACAATTCAAGTGCCCAGGGATAGGATTGGCGTTCATGATGTTTTATTTTTATAGTTGATGATATTTCACCCAGAGTGATTCACATGTTGTGTGATGTTATTGTTTCTTAAGATTCTTATTTATACTCTTGGACTGATATGGCATGATATGAGTATAAATTCATTATGATAGGCACATAGGGATATATTGACACACATTATTCATTATAAAGACATATTTATTACATGTGATATATTTTCCTTGATGAAATGTGATATGTGATACTAGTTATATCTGATAAATGGAAATAAAAGAACTTTTATGTCATGCTAAAACACTTGTAATCCATTTTTAGAGAGACTGGGAGTCAATGGTTCTCTGTTATTATCACCTATTAAGGTTGACCTTGTTTTTAGATAGTGTTATAAGAAGTGTGTTTTTCATGTAGAGAAATTCCTCCTCATCATCTTCAAGTTCAGCATCAGGAGAGTGGAAATCAACACACTATTAATATATCTAGACTAGAGATTCCTTTAGATTTTGATGATTAAATGGATTTTTAGCTTCATGACAGCTTCCTTAGGGTCATGAGATCCATGGAAAGGGAGACCATTCACACAATTCCTTCAATTCATGAGCTGATGAGAGAGTTTTAGTTGTATAATACACCTATGTTCACTGAGGATAGAGGTCCCAAGGTAGCTGGGTTCTGTATTGATTCAGTCCAGATGATCTTCAAGCATCTCAAGACACCCACATATAGGAGGGTGAATCTTGCTACATATATGCTTCATGGACCTTCCAAGCATTGATGGGATATTCTAGAGCAAGCTGGGAAGTAAGAGGAGTTATCTTGAAAGGACTTCGAGGAGAAGTGTTTGAGAAACTTCTATCCAAAGATGTTGATGGATGAGAAGGCTCATGAGTTCATGCACCCAATGTAGGAGGGAATGTTAGTGATGGACTACACTAGACGTTTTACTAACTTTAAACACTTTTCACCATCCTTAACTGCTGATGAGATCTCCAGATAGAGATTTTTTTAGGATGGGGTTCACTATAAGATTGGTTCATAGGTGAATGAATTTTT
Source organism: Viscum album (assembly GCA_963277665.1). Classification (NCBI taxonomy): domain Eukaryota; kingdom Viridiplantae; phylum Streptophyta; class Magnoliopsida; order Santalales; family Viscaceae; genus Viscum; species Viscum album. The sequence continues at coordinate 1,088,078,246 of OY728122.1, forward strand.
CTTGAGTAGATTTTCAGATGTGATGAATCAATCACTCATCACGAAAGAGAATTTGAGAGAGGCCCCGAGCAATGACCATACTATTTTACTAGGGAAAACCGGGAGATCTTATTCTGGTAGTAAGAAGTGCTGTTATGATAGTTATTTCCAAGGAAACAATATACAGAGTAGTTAGGGAAGTGGAAAAATATCTTAGAACAATGTTCCATTATAGTACTATTAGTGTGTAAAGTTGGGTCACAAGCGGCCTTAGTTTCTATACCCCGCTTTGGAGTGCCATGTTTATGGTTGTTTGGGTCACCTATAGAGGTTTTATAGGAACTTATCATAACATAGTAGTGGTAGGAGAACATGATAGGTACCAAAGTCTAGGAGGGACTTAGATACCCCTCAACATGTAGGTAGTTGGAGTTCCATTAGATGCTCAGGTAGAGGCAGGGGACATGGTACCACAATGTAGGAGAAATAGTACTAGGTAGAGGGAATAGCTTAGGGGAGTCATAATAGAGCCGAGGGTAGGGGCTAGTCATCTATACTATATAAAGACTACTTTGGCTATTTTGGATGCAGAACCTTCTACCATCATAGGTACGATTCTTGTATCATCTACCCTTTCTTATGTTTTATTTTATACTGGAGCATCAAATTACTTTTTTATCTACTCTTTTTGAAAATGTTTTGGACTTGGTTGTGTAAATATTGGATAGTGTTTTGACCATTAACACACTTTTGGGAGTGTGGTTAGAGGATATCAAACATTGTAAGGCGTGTTCTCTAAAAATTAGTGTCTACCATTTATTTTGGGAACCATTTGTACTAGAAATGACAGGGTTCGATTTGATTAAAAGTATGGATTGGATAGTTCTATACCAGGATCATATGAACTATTACTATAGGAGGTTTAATTTTCTATCTCCAGAAGAAGACAACTATTTTCACTAGGGATAGTGGGATCTTTAGGCTGGTCTTACATGACCAATTCAGTGCAGATTAGATTGTCTCACAGATCATATAACAAGCCTTATTCTAGATTATGGTGGGGTGAAACAAGATTCTTTTCCACCAGTGGTAGATTTTTTTCACGATGTATTTTCTAATAAGTTATATGTATTACCGCCAAAGTGGGAGATCAAATTTATAATTATTTCCAGGAGAAGATCTAGTTTCTATCCCACCTTACATGATATAACTAGTAGAGCTTTAGGAGTTGAAAGTCTAGTTAGAGGATCTATAAGCTAAAGGTTTCATGTGGTCTAGTATATCTCCATGGGTTTATCCAGTTTTTTTATCCAATAAATCTAATGTAACTTTGCAATTATGTGTGGATTATTAGATATTGATCTAGGTGATGGTCAAGAATTGATGCCCCCTTTCGTGCATCAATATTCTCTAAGATTGATTTGAGATCATAATAAAACCAGTTGAGGGTGAGACCATCAAACATACCTAAGAATTATTTTAAGAGTAGGTATGGATTGTATGAGTTCATAGTGATGTCATTTGGTTTGAAAAATGCACTGGGGTATTCATGAATTTGATGAATCAGACCTTTCATCCTTTTCTAGATCAGTTTGTGGTGGTTTTATCAATGACAACTTAGTGTACTCCCAGTAAGCAGATAATCATTCCCAATATATTTACATCATCTTGAGTATATTAAGAGGTAATTATATTTACACCAAGCTAAATAAGTGAAGTTTCTGGATCAATAAAGTTCACTTCTTGGGCCATGTCATCTTAGAGGCAGGAGTGTCAGTGGACCCAGAGAAGGTTGTGAATATGGTATCTTGGGAGTAGCCTAAGAATGCATTTTATATTACAATATTTCTAGTTTTAGAAGGTTATTATTGAAACTTTATCTTAGATTTCTCCTATCTGGAAACACTGATGTCTGGGATGACCAAGAAAGGGGTGAAGTTTTTTTGGTCAAATTTTTATGAGAGAGATTTTAAGGAGTTGAAAGGAAGGATGATCTTAACAGCTATCCTCACTTTACCTATGCCAAGTAAAGAATGTACCATGTATTCTGATGAATCCAGAATTGGAATCAGAGTAGTTATGATGTAGGAGAATTGAGTGTTTACTTATGGATCAAGAAAAAAAATTCTACATGAGAGGAATTATCCTACTCATGATCTAGATTTAGTTGCAGTAGTATATGCCCTAAGATGATGGAGACATTATCTTATGGGTGAGAGGTTTTTAGTATACATAGACCATAAGATCCTCAAGTACATATTTTATTAGTGAGACCTAAACCTTTGACATAGGAGGTGGGTCGAGTATATATAGTCTTTAGACTTCAAGATGGCTTATATGCTGGGAAAGGGCAACGTTGTTGTAGATGCTTTGAATAGGAAGATGAAGACAGAGGGAGTGAGAGAGTCTTGTAATGAGTGGCAGATGATGGAACTCTTTACAAAAATTCATTTAGATGTTCCAGAGACCTAGGGATGAGTAACTATTACTTCAAAATCTATTATAACCATGATTTTGTAGCAGATCAAGACAGAATAGTTATCTGATCTGGAGGGATTAGCTATGAGGGATAACTTATATGGTGGGGAGACACTAAGAGTATGATTGCTTGGTAATGAAAATTATCTTCTTTTCCATGACTGAGTATGGGTTACTATGGGATTTTATGAGGAGTTGATGAGAGATTTTAATGATTATAGATGGGTGGTACATCCTAGTTTTACAAATATGTATCATGATATCTATAGATAATACCAGTGGTTAGGAATGAAGAAGGAGATAACAGGTTTTGTGGAAATACGTTTCACCTGTCAATAGGTGAAGGCCAAGCATCAGTGTCCAAATGGGATGTTTCAATCTCTTCCCATTCCTGAGTGGAAATGGGATAAAGTCACTATGGATTTTGTGACAGGATTACCCAAGACAACCCGTAATAATGATACAGTATGGGTGATTGTGGATCGAATGACGAAGGTAACTCACTTATTACCTATCAGAGAGACCTTCACCATTGATGATATAGATAGTCTACATGTGCATGAGATAATTCGGTTTCATGGTGTTATGATGATTATCATTTCTGATATTGATACTCATTTTATGTCTCAATTCTATCAAGGTCTTCAAAAGGCTATGAGATCACAAATTCTTTTGATAACAACCTATCATCCTCAAACCGACGATCAGTCTAAGCAGACTATTCATATTTTGGAGGATATGTTATGAGTTTGTGTTCTGGATTTAGATGGTTAATGAGAGTAGTATATGGAATTTGTGATGTTTTCATATAATAAAATCTTTTAGGAATTGATCTAGATGACACCTTTCGATCCTTTGTATAGAATACTATGTTGTTCGCCTCTTTTTTGGTTAGAGGCATGTGAGTCAGTGCTTGTTGGGTCTAGTTGCATAAAGGAGACATATGAGCACGTTTATTTGATCAGGAAGTGGTTGTTATCTGTACAGAGAAGATAAAAATCTTATGTTGACCATTAGATACAACCTTTTTAGTTTGAGGTTGGTCATCGAGTTTTCTTTTGGGTGTTTCTTAAGTTGGAAAAATAAAGTATTAGGAAAAAGGGAAAGCTAGCACCTAGGTTTTTCAAGTTGTTTGAGATTGTGGAAAGGGTCAGTCCAGTGGTACACTGATTATCCCTTCCACAATTCTATAGTGCCATGCATAACATGTTTCATGTGTCATATCTATGGAGATATCATTCCGACCCTTCTCATGTGGTATATTTTTAGGTGTAGAGCTTTGTGTAGATGCATCCTTTAAGGAGAATCCAATATAGATTGTGTACTATAGTTATAAGTATCTTTGGGGTAGGACTATACCTCTAGTTTGAGTGAAGTGGCAACATGGGAATGTTCATGAGGATACCTAGGATAGGGAATCTAATATGCAAGCATAATGGATAGACTTATTCACTGAGACCCCATAGTGATGCTTGGAGTAGCTCAGGGATGAGCTATTATATAGTGGGGAGGATGTAAGATCCCATATTTTTCTAGGTATGTCCCTCTTTGAGTTTTGCATTAAACCTATTTTGTTTGGGTTTTCCTTGTTTTTAAACCTAGTTGGCCGAGTCTTGTTTGGAGATAGAGAGCCTTTATTTGGGGAAAATGACCCAAATTTTAAGGATGTATGTTTTTTTTAAATTAATGGAGTCTAGGTATAAACATGTTAAATGGGTTTATGAGGGTTTCTATAAGTTGGAAGGCTTCAGAGGTGGTTTGGGCGCTTTTGCAGAAGCTGGCCAGAAATCTATTTGTGGGGCATTTACATGTCTTGTAAATGGGTTACACAAAATGTAACTGCCACCAAGACGATGCCGTGAAAAGTGAAAAAGGCCATAAATAGTGTTTAGTTAATAAGTTCCCTTATGAATTTTCCATTAATTTATGTTTTGAAAATCACAAACACATTTTCTTAAGGAAAATTATCTTTATCTAAGAAATATTTTATCAAGGAAAATTTACTTTCTCTAAAATTGTTTTTGACTCTACCTATGATTTTCATTGTCTTATCCAGTGTTTTCCTAAACCAAGACTATCCATATTTTTCTTAAAACAAAAATTTGTATCTTTAACTAAAATATTACAGTTTCTTAGAATATGATTTCCCCAGAATTGTGAATCCGATTTCTTCTAAAATCAGACTCTTATTTCTTCTAAAATCATACTCCGATTTCTTCTGAAATTAGAATCCGATTTCTTTTGAAATCAGACTATGATTTTTTATGAAATAAGACTCCAATTTCTTCTAAAATCAGACTATGATTTCTTCTGAAATCAAACTCTTATTTCTTCAAAAATAATACTTTGATTTCTTTTGAAATCAGACTTCAATTTCTTCTGAAATCAGACTCCAATTTCTTCTGAAATCCAACTCTGATTTCTCTAATTTCTTCTAAAATCAGAATCTAATTTCTTCTGAAATCAGACTCTGATTTATTCTAAAATATGACTTTGATTTATTCAGAAATCTGAATTTGAATTCTTCAAAAATCAGATTCTGAATTCATCATGAATCATATTATGAATTCACCATAAATCAAATTACAAATTCCTCAAAATATAGAATCTAATTATTCATAATTTTTAAACTCCATTTCTCACTTTCTTAAGAATCTGATTAAATTTTTTTTCTTACAATTATATCATTTACTTAAATTAATATTTCATTTTATTAGATCCTTAATGTGATGATGTTTCTTAAGCATGATAATGCTTTTCATGTTTCCTTACATGAAATGATGTCGTACAATTTGTTTCTAACTAACCATTGGCTAAGTGACACATGTATAGGTCCCTATAAGATTTAAGGAAAAATATAACTGTTGGAAGAGGAATTAAAATATTGGAACCTTTTCCTATAAATAACCCATCCATTTGAGAGGTGGACACATGTTGAGAAGTACTGGATGTGATGAATTCTAGAGAGAGAATTTGTGCTACGAAGAGCTCTGTTCAAACCTAGCTTGTGAGAATGTTGTGAATAACTTTTTCAAGCTGTGAAAAACTTGTTCAACCTACCTAGTAAGAATCATATTATTTCTGATCAAGATAAGGCTTCTGGGGATAGGAAGATAGAGGTGCCGATCACCTTAGAGATCGAGGGCTTTCAAGGATAGCAAGACAGATTCTGATATTCTTATCAAGGGCTTACCTTGGTGTGCGTAAGATAGAATTTCTTGAAAGTATAAATCAAGGGACCTTTATCCATGGTTGTTAGATACCCTTCTCTTTGGGTTAGAATATTTTCTATACTTTTTTTACTTGTCTTTGTTACTAGTTTTTAATTCCACTTCATTTTGTTAAAGAAAGAAAGTTTAACTTTCTTATATTTGTACACTCTGAAAAATAAGATTCTATACGATTTAAGGTAGAATATTTCTCTAAGTAAACTTGTCTTAAGTTTTCCTATTGGATCCATATTATCAGATCCTAAGAAAGTTATATTATTATTTAAGAACTAAATAGGGTTTGTGAATCCATCTTGTTTAACTTTGTTAAACATAGATTTTCTTAAAGATAAAAATGAATGTTTTTAAACCTATAATTCAAACCGTCTTGTAATTGAGCATCTACATCTATATTTTGATCCTAAAATTGGTATCAGAGAAGGTCTCTGAAATACTTATACTTAAATATAAGTTTTCTTCCTCAACTTTTCTTACTTAAATTTACTTGTTCATGTTTTTCTTAAGATTTTTTTACTAATCCTTTTTGTGGAAAAGATATTTTGTATTTTCTTATCGAATGGAAGAAATGAATTTTGGTTCTATAGATAATATAAAGCCTACTTGACCCACAATATTTTATGGTAATGACTATGAATATTAGAGATATATAATGAATACCTTTGTTATTAACACTATAGGAGGCAACTTTTTAATGCTCACTGGAGATTACATGATACCGGAAAAGGAAGTTAGAACCATCATAAATCAAGAGAAACAAGAATATCAACTAAACTAAAAGGTACATAATAATATTTTATGTTCCATGAATAGGAATATCTATAGTCAAATATCCTCTTGTGTAGATTCCAATAGTATCTGGAAGAAACTTGAAGTTACACACTTTGGAACTTCAAAAGTGATAGAAACAAGAAGATCTATGCTTGAAGCTAAATATCATGGTTTTATTTTTCCTTATGGAGAACATATTTCCAAAGTTCAATAAAGATTTATGACTATAATTAACAAACTTTAGTCTATGGGTGAAAAAGTACTTGATGATAAGGTTCTTGTATACACGATAATAGATATTATGCCCAATGAGTGGGAATCTAAAAGGATAATTATTGATAAAAATAGAAAAGTATCTAACATAACAATTGATGAGTTATTTGGGACTCTTTTACAGAATGAAACTAGAATTAAGAGATATGTAAAGATCAATAAGAAAAATAATGGTAATGGAAGTGTTTCTTTCCCTACTACATCAAATCATATGAAAACTAAGACTCCTAAAAGAGTTACTAGATCAATAGAAAAAAAAATATAATGCATAAATCAAGTGACAGTGATCAACTTGAGAATTAACTAGCCAATATTTCTCTAAGAATGAACAAGATTATAGGAAAGAAATATTTTTATTACAAATAAAGATAGAAAGGACAAGAAATATTCAGAATTAACTTGTTATGAATACAAGAGGGCTGGACGTATCAGACCTGATTGTCCTATGCTCAAGAGAAAAGACAGAAACAATAATAATTTTGAAAGGAAAAAAAAATAAGTATTAAAAAAATAAGTATAATAAAGTTTTGAAGGATAATGACACTTGGAGTGCCAGTGGTGGTGAATCTTTAGATGAATCCTCATAATATGAATCTTCTAGTCAGAAGAATATTGGTCTTATAGACAAAATTCCTACTGAAAATCAATGTTTCAGGGCTAAGTTACACACAAATGAATCTTTAACCAATGTTTCTTTAAATGCTAATTATACTAATAAATAATATTATGAATCCTCAGATGAAGAATCTTATTCATCAGAAGATAATACTTTAACTTTATTTAAAGAAGTATCTAGGTTTTCCAAGTTGCTTGAGAATTAAAATAGTATGATCAATAAGAAACTTAACAAGGAAAATTCTAGAATATATATATTAACAAAATAAGTATTATATATTTCCAAAGATCTTGATCATAAAATTCATGATTTTGAAAATGTTTCCAAAAACCTTAAGAAAGTTAATTCTAATAAGGATAAAATTTCTAAGGATCTTGAAAATGTTATTTCAAAGAAAAATGTTTTAGAGAATAACTCAAACCCTAAGACTAATGACTATGAGGATAAGAATTTAGTCATCAGACTAAAATCTAAAATATTTTCCTTAAATAAATTTTTATCAAATTTCACTTCTGTAAGGAAAGAATTTGATAAAATGTATTCAAAACTTCATCCTCTTAGGAATAGTTATGGATTTGGTTATACTCATTTAAAACTAGTTTTTAGTCACAATTATTTTGTTCTCTAAAGTGATCCTTTTTTCACTAAGTGTCAATGTGGTGGACATTGGGAGAAATTTTTTTCTTTGAATACAACCCAATCCTTAGGATTTCATAAATATTACTTTTTTAAGAAAATATGGATACTTAATATTTTACTTTCTAACATTTCCAGATCCAAACAAGTTTGGATTCTAAAAGTATAACTATTTTATTTTTAGGAAAATAAAGGAAGTACCAACAACAATACATGGTACATGGATAGTGGATGTTCCCAACACATGACTTGTAACAAAAACTTCTTTGAAAAGATTACTAAGACAAAAGGTGGAAAAGTAACTTTTAGAGATAATGCTTAGGGAGAAATTGTTAGTATAAGTATCATTGTTCTTCTTGGAAAAGATTTAATTTCAAATGTTTTGTTTGTTAAAGGTATTAAGCACAACCTTATAATAATAAGACAATTATGTGATGAAGGTTACCTTGTGAATTTTAGGAATGATAAATGCTTAGTACACAATTCCAAGGAAAAGTTTATTCTCTATGCCCATAGGCATGAGAATTTTTACACACTTAATTTAGAAAACCTAAGGAACCAAGACCTACCTTGCCTTAGTGCAATGGAAAATCAATCTTGGTTATGGAATAGAATAATATGACACTTTAATATTAGGAAACTATGAAAAATATCAAATAAAATACTTGTTAAGGATCTACCGGAGCTTAGATTTAATTCTTCAAAAGTTTGTGATCCTTGTCAATATAGAAAGAAACATAAGTCTAGATTTAAATCAATCAAGGAAGTCTCAACTTTTTATGGATTATAGCTAGTGCATATGGATATTTTCGTTCCAACAAAAATTGGAAGTATTGGAGAAAAATACTATATATTTGTTTTAGTTGATGATTACACTATATTTACATGGGTTTATTGTTTAGAAAAGAAATCTGAAGACTTTTCTTATTTTAAATCTTTTTTAACCAAAGTTAGAAATAAGAAAAACCTTCCATTGATAAATATTCATAGGGATCATGGGGGAGAATTTGAAAATTTATATTTTGAAACTTTTTGTAGTAATAAAGGAATTACTTATAACTTCTCAGCTCCAAGAACGCCTAAAAAAATGGTGTTGTTGAAAGAAGAAATAGAATTCTTCAAGAGATAACTAGAACCATGTTGAGTGAATATTATATTGCTAAACACTTTTGGGATAAAGTTGTTAGTACTTATTATTATACTATAAATTGATTTTTAATTAGACATTTTATTAATAAAACACCTTATGAGTTATGGGCTAGTTTAAAACCTAAAGTTTATTGCTTCAAAGTATTTGGATGAAAAGTATTCATATTGAATACTAAAGATAACTTACATAAATTCACACCCAAATCTGATGAAGGAATTTTCTTAGGCTACTCCACTACTTCTAAGGCTTATAGAACTTTTAACAAAAATTCTTGTACTGTTGAAGAAACAGTACGTGTTAAATTTGATGAAACTAATCCTTTTGTTTTTAAACAACCCTAACCTATATATTTGGATATTTTTTCTAAAATTGATAATCAAACTTTTATAGAAGATTATTTTAATAAGGAAAATAACCAAGAAAATGTTTCTGAAGTATTTACCCCAGAATATTTTTTACCTTATGTTGATGAACAAGTTTTAAAAAACCCAAATCAGTTGTTTCTAAAGAATCATCCTAGTGATAGTATCATTGGTGATGTAAATCAACCTGTAAGGACTAGAAGTTACTTAAGAAATGAAGTATAAAATCTAGAATTTATTTCCTAATTAGAACCTAAAAGAACTAATGAAGCTCTAGGTAATAATGATTGGATTAAAGCTATGCAATATGAACTAAATGAATTCGAAAGGAACAATGTCTGAACCTTTGTTGAAAGACCTAAGGAAACTTCTATAATTGGAGTAAAGTGTGTCTTCAGAAATAATTGTGATGAAAATTGAATCATTGTAAGAAATAAAGAAAGACTAATTTCTAAAGGTTATAATAAACAAGAAGGAATAGACTATGAAGAAACCTACACTCTAGTAGCTAGACTTGAATCTATTCGAATTCTCTTAGCCTTTGCAACATTCTTTAATTTTAAACTTTTTCAAATGGATGTGAAGTGTTCTTTCCTTAATGGATATGTTCAAGAGGAAGTTTATGTTGAACAACCTCCTGGTTTTGAAGACACAAAACATCCTGAACATGTTTTTAAAATTACTGAAGCTTTATATGGACTTAAACAAGACCCTAGAGCCTGGTATGATAATCTTATAGGATTTTTGTTACAAAAAAATTATGTAAAGGGAATGGATGATACAACCCTTTTTATGAATAAAGATAATAAAAATGTTTTGATTATTTAAAATTATGTTGATGACATTATATTCAGATCAACTCAGTAATCCTTAACTGATTATTTTGTGAATTTCATGAAATCTAAGTTTGAAATGAGTATGATGGGTGAGTTAACATTTTTACTTGGTTTTAAAATTTCTAAAAAACCAAAAGGAATATATATATCTCAAAATAAATATATTAAATATATTATTAAGAAGTATAGATATGACAACACTAAAAGTATAAGTACTCCAATTAGTACCTCAAATTCTCTTGATCTCGATGAATCTGGGAAACCAGTAGATCAAACATCTTTTAGAGGTATGATATGAAGTTTATTATACTTAACAGCTAGTCATCCCAAATTAATATTTTCAGTATGCTTATGTGCAAGATATTAATCTAATCCAAAGGAATCTCATTTAAAAGTAGTAAAAATAATTTTTCGCTATTTAAAGGGAACCATGGATTTTGGATTTTTCTATTCTTCTGGGAATGATTTTGTTTTAAAAAGTTTTTCAGATATTGACTTTGGTGGATGTAGAATGGATAGAAAAATTACTTCCAGAACTTTTCATTTCTTAGGAGATTCATTAGTTTCTTGGTCATTCAAGAAGAAACACTCAGTATCACTTTACATATCTAAAGATGAATATGTAGTAGTTGGAAGTTGTTGTGCTCAAGTATTGTTGATGCAACACACACTCATAGACTATGGAATGAGTTTTACCAAAACAAAAATAATGTGTGATAATACTAGTGCCATTTCCCTAAGAAAAAATCCTGCACATCACTCTCATGTAAAACACATAGATATTAGATATCAATTTCTTAGGGATCACACACTTAAAGGAGATATCATTCTTCAATTTATCAGAACACAAGACCAACTTGCTGACATATTTACAAAATCAATACCCTCCGATAGATTTTCATACATTAAAAAAAATTTAGGAATGATAATCGTAAGGTAATCATCCATATTAATTTTTTTTGAAACCCATCTCCTTTCATTAAGATAATCCTTTTCATAGGGGGAGTACATATGTTTATCTCTTTTATATTTCCTTTTCCAAAAAATTTCTAAACCTAAATTCTTTAGAACTTAAAAATTTTATCTTTCCCTAATAAAATTTTCCGGAACCTAAGTTATTCAAGAAGAACCTTATCAATATTGACAATTCTTTCTAAATAATCCGAAAGGTATATTTCCTTACTTAAATCTTCATAATTGAAATTTTTTTGTTGTTGGAATTTTAAAGCTTGTTTTAAGAAAACCTTATTAGATTCACTTTCCTTAAATCCGATTTTTTCCTTAAAACCTCAAAAGATCAGAACCTATAAATCCTTATTCGGCATTGATATCAACCGTCAGATTTGATCAAACTAATCTCAACCATTAGATTGATTTGGGAATATGAACCATCACTACGAATCCTATATAAAGGACCCCCTATTTGTGTCCCACATCGGTTATTTTAGTGTTTTTGCACCGAAGCTCTGTCGCCCTTCAAAGCCACTATTCAGTTTTCTTTATTTCCTTAAGATTCAAATGTTTCTTAAAGTTTCCTCACAAACTATGATGCCCTCCAACAAGGAACTCAAGGACTGAAAAATTTATAAATAAAGGTTGGTGGACCCAAATTTCTTTGCGAAGTATGATTCTATGATTTTGAAAATCATAAATAAAAATAGTTGGGAAAGTCTTTGCGTTGCCAAACCAAAGAATTAGGATATGGTATATCCAGATCTTCTTATATAATTTTATGATTCAGTTCAATTTTATGAAAAATGAATAAGATATAAGTTTTCTTTCAAGAATTATGGGAAGACTTATTCCTTGTATTTCAATAAGGCCGCTAGCATCATGGATATACCTTATGAAGAAGAGGCTATCTTCTAATCTCATAAATTACCTGATAAAGAAGGGTCTTTTGAGAAGGTTAAGGAAATCAAATGTATTGGTATTAAAGGAGTAAAATCACCCAATATTTATTATCTTTCAACAAATTATATATTGCTAGATCCATGGATGAGAAGTTTTCTCATTCCGAGAAAGGGAGACAAAGATTCCCTTAAGAAATGTGATATCTTCATGATGGATTTCTTGGTGAACCTAAGGAAGATAAACCTCATTAAGTACATTCTCATGACAATAAAAAATATCAAGAATGACACCCTCAAGTCTCAGATTATAATGTATCCATTGATCTTGTCAAAGATCATGGTTTTATGTTTAGAATCCTTCAAAATTCACTACATCTCAAAGTCTAGAGTTTTTAAGATAATGTTGTTGAGTGATGATACTATGAGAAGGATGAAAATAGGTTTTATTATTAAGTCAAGAGAGTTTTTTGATCTTATTAATAAGGATGATCAAGCTATCATAAATAAATATGAAGTAGGAGAAAGCTCCAAGAAAACCCCAAAGAAAAGAAAATAAAAATAACCGGAACCAAAAGAGAAAGATCTTGTACATGAGTCAGTATCTGCTCCACCCAAGCGGAAAAATATTTTTTTTTTCTGATTAACTGGTAGCCAGGTGGAGAGAGAAAAATAAGAAAAAGAAGTAAGGATATATTGTTTTTGGGTTAGACCCTGCTGAGGCTAAGGCCTTAAAGTTTCAAGTAGCTGAAGAGCTTGAGAATAAATAAAAAGAGAAAAAGTTAAATAAGAATATGTCAAAAGATGAGATTGTTCAAAATTTTCTTAGAAATATAGAGAATGAATATGAATAAGTTTAGGTAACAGAATCCTTCTTTCAAGAACCAGTAGAAATTGAAACTCTGGGTGCAGATAAGAGAAAGAAAGTTTTAATTCTGGAATCCATTATTGAAGAAGAAAAAGTGAAATAAGAAGAAGAATAAGAGAAAGAGGATAACGATGATGTGATAAGGATGGTGGAAGAATACCAAGAGAAGAAAAGTACTTCTTACAAGTTTTCCATCAGAACTTCCCAAGATGAATCTACCAAGATCATTTCAGAAGCTTAATCTGTTCTGAAAAATGATGATGCTTAGGATGAGGTTGATAAACCTTCATATGATGAAAGTAGTAATCATGATTTTATTCATCCTGATGATGTTAAGAAATTTTGTGAAAAAATTGCTGATAAAGAAGAAGAAGATGATGATGATAAATTAGTTCAAATTTTTGATAGTGATCATGAGACTCATAAAGTTGAGAAGACAATATCTAAGGCTGATAAAGGTAAGAAAGTGGTTATTGATTCAATAAATAAATATGTAGTTACAAAATAAAAGAAAGTTTTTGTTGGGACATCTAATGGAAAAACAGATGAGCAAGATAAAGTTACCTAGCCAACAAAGGAATATGATTTAGAATCCTTATATTCCTTAGGAAAATATTTTTTGGTTCAGTCCTTAAATAATCTTGTGAATACCATTCCCTTATTTCCAAGTATTGATTCAAGGTGACAACTGATTCAACAAAAAATCAATCAAAAGTCAAATTCAACAAGAATTCTCATGGAAAAGTTTATCAAACTTGAATCAAAGTTCAAAACTTTTCACATTGGTTATGATGCTCATAGGAGATCTTGAAAAGAAATAACTAAGTGGTAAAAGTCAGTGATTGATGATATGAAAATAATGGATGATTTCAAAAATTTAGTTAAGGATTCCTTTGATAAGTTAGATGACATGATAAAGAACTTTTCAACAAGTTTTTCAGAGAAGCTAAATCAAGAGAAAGTTTCCCAAATCCAAGAGGATAAAGACCTAAATGGAAAACTGAATTTAGTTGCTCTCAATTTGAAAAGGGAAAGGGAACTTAGGTAAGAGATGGTAGAAAAATTAAAATAGAAAGAAGAGGTGATAAGGTCTCAAGGTGAATTTCTTAAATCCCAAGAAGAGAGAATAAAAAATATCGAAAAGAAAAATCAGGATTAGGATCAATTAATCAAGAAATATGAAGATAATTATAATTTGTTGAAGAAGATGAAGGAAACTCGGAAAAAGATAATGCCAAAGGAAAATAAGGATGAATGATTTCTCAAATCCAGTCTTTTGTTGTAATTTTCCTTATAACAAATTTTGATATCATAATGAAATTTGTTATCTTTCCATTATTTTTATTTGTATATTCTTATTATTTTAGGTATAATTGTTTTTCATCCCCTCCATTTATTTTTGAAAATTACAAAGGAGGAGAAAATAATGATCAAAATAATATTAAGAAAGATAATGTCTAAGGAGGAGATTACTTAAAGAAAAAATTATTAAGTAAGGAAGAATTATTTCTTTAATAAAGACAAGAATACAATCCTTAGGGATTTAAAAACCTAAGGGGGGAGTTAGTAGTATTCATCATAAGTCTTAAACAAAGTAAAAGGGAGATAAGTATTTCTTTTAAGTTCAAAAATGAAATTTTTTAGCCCTTATATTCTTTTACGAAAAGTTGTTTGTGATTTCCAAAAAGGGGAAGATTGTTGAGTCAATAAGTTCCCTTATGAATTTTCCATTCCTTTATGTTTTGAAAACCACAAACACATTTTCTTAAGGAAAATTATCTTTCTCTAAGAAATATTTTCTTAAGGAAAATGTACTTTCTCTAAAATCGTTTTTGTCTGTACCTATGATTTTCATTGTCTTATCTATTGTTTTTCTAAAACAAGATTATCCATATTTTTCTTAAACAAAAAATATGATCCTTACCTAAAATATTATAGTTTCTTAGAATATGATTTCCACATAATTATGAATCCAATTTCTTCTAAAATCAGAATTAGATTTATTTTGAAATTAGTCTTGGATTTCTTCTGAAATCAGACTCTGATTTCTTTTGAAACCAGACTCTAATTTCGTCTAAAATCAGACTCCGATTTCTTCTGAAATCAGACTCAAATTTCTTTTAAAATTAGACTTTGATTTCTTATGAAATCAGTCTCTGATTTCTTCTGAAATCTGACTCTAATTTATTTAGAAATTAGATTCCAAATTCTTTATAAATTAGGTTCCGAATTCATCATAAATCAGATTCCGAATTCATTATAAATCAAATTCTGAATTCCAAAAAATATAGAAACCAATTATTCATATTTTTTAGACTCTGTTTCTCACATTATTAATAATTCTATTAAATATTTTTCTTACAGTTATCTCATTTAATTAAAGTAACATTTCATTTTATCAGATCCTAAATGTGATAATGTTTCTTAAGCCTGATAATGTTTCTTATGTTTTCTTACATGAAAAGATGTCGTAAAATCTATTTCTAACTAACCGTTGCCTTTGACACATGTACATGTCCCTACAATATTTAAGAAAAAATATGATCGTTGGAGGAGGGATCCAACTATTGGAACCTTTGCCTATAAATACCCCAACCATTTAATAGGTGGACACATGTTGAGAAGTGCTGGATGTGCTGAATTTTAGAGAGAGAATTTGTGCTATGAAGAGCTCTGCTCAAACCTGAATTGTGGGAATGATGTGAACAACTTGGTCAAGATATGAACAACTTGTTCAGCTACCTAGTGTTAATTCGATTATTTATGATCAACTAAGGGAGTATAGAGATAGGAATACAGAGGTTCTGATCATTTTAGAGATCAAGGGATTGCAGGGATAATAAGATAGATTCCAATATTCTTATCGATGGATTACCCTGGTGTGGGTAAGACAGACTTTCTTGAAAGTATAAATCAAGGGACCTTTATCCAAGGTTGTCGGATACCCTTCTCTTTGGGTTAATTTTTTTATACTTATTTACTTGTCTTTGTTACAAGTTTTTAATTCCACTGCATTTTGTTAAAGAAAGAAAGTGTAACTTTATTATACTTTCTTATATTTGTATACTATGATAAATAAGATTTTATATGATTTAAGGTATAATATTTCTCTAAGTAAACTTGTCTTAAGTTTTCTATCAGATCCATATTATCAGATCCTAGGCATGTTATTTTCTTAGTTAAGAACTAAAGAGGGTTTGTGAATCCATCTTGTTTAACTTTGTTAAACATAGATTTTCTTAAGGATAAAAATGAAATTTTTTAAACCTACAATTTACCCCCTCTTATAATTGACCATCTATATCCATATTTATATCCTATAAATAGGTTCATGGAATAAACTGGCTACATGCCGTGAATCCTCATTGCACAACGTGTAATGTTTGGGTGGGGTTAAATGTTGGAACTATGGTCTTCTATGCATGATTTGAAGTATGGTTTGTGTTTGTTTTCAATCAGCAGTGGAAGTTCAGAATGTGTACCCATAAAGAGATCATACAGTTCAAGCAGACAGCAGTATTGAAGGTGGCGCCATTTCCCAGTGTTTGCCAAATTTTTAGGCCTGAAAATCGACAAATGGAGAAAAGTGTTTTTAGCAAAAAGACTTGTGCGCCATGTACTGGATGAAGAGGAAACTTGCGCGCCATATGTTTTTCAAGATCAGAACATGGGAAAATGGAAAAGGGATAAGGGCCGTGCAAGTTTTGGGCTGGTCATGCAAGTGACCTACGCGTCGTGAAGAGACTTGGGCGCCGATGCCTAGGAGGACTATAAACTTGTGCGCCTATTGTTTTTTAATATCATAACTTCAAAATATGGTAAAGTAAAGAAGGTCACGCAAGTATTTGTGAAGGTCGCGCAAGTGAGTAGCGCGACAGAGACTAGGGAGGATGAGCTGCGCGCCGGAACCTGCACGCCGAGGGAAGACTTACGCGCCACCATGCAGGGGGTCCAGTTTGCCTATAAATAGAGGACCCCCTCCTCATTTGCAACGAAGTTCAAGACTTAGAGATTTTTTGATCTCTCGTCGCGCAAGTGGTTGAGTCGCGCAAGTGGTTGTTGGGTCGCACAAGTAGAGGCTGCACGCCGATTGTTGGCTGCGCGACCAAGGCAGTTGGGGAGTTAAAGGCGCAACGTCGCGCAAGTTTAGTGTTGATGGAGGCAGTGTCACACAAGTAGTTTGGTGTCACCTGCGCACCGAATTTATACCGTGCAAGTGACTTGTACACCGGGCTTGAAACTTGCGCACCGGGCTTGGATAAGCGCGCCAGGGTTGTTAAAGTTCATCTATCCTTTTGAAGCTACACGAAAGCTGGAAGATTGCCCGGTACCCTCAGCGCAAAGTGATATTCATCTTCTATCAAGAGTTGGACTTCAACGGAGCATCTACATATGAAAAAGGATGCATTCTTATGCAATGATGAAGAGACCTTCACGTCTATAAACTGAGTGGGAATTCACCTAAGGGCAATGAGCCTGGGGGAGTCAACGAAAGTGACCCGAGAGAAGCAGTGAGCTATCCCAGAACCTTTGTAAAGGCAATGAGCCTGAGACAGAGTGACTGTGCCTGAACCTTTGTAATCCACAACTAGTTAAGATTAGTGGAATTAGGTATGACCGACAACTTGTCGGCGTATTCTCCTTGGATGTAGCCCTTAGTGGTGAACCAAGTAAAAAGTGCTGTGTCTACTCTGTGCATGTGAATGTTTGCTTTCTGATCATATTCATCTTACAGGTTTAACAAGTTCCTACCAACGTGGGAACAAGATCCATCACATTAAAAGAAAAAGTTGTCACCCTGATTCACCCCTCCCCTCTCAGGGTGTCTCGGGGTCCTTCATTAAAATAACCTGAGTTGATGCAAATTTCTACACAACTCTTAAATAAGAAATACATGACATGAAATAGGGTCATAATCTATGTATTTATCATGTTCAGTATCTTTAAGTGTGCCGTGTTCTTATAATTTTCATTCGTCATAGTCCATCCTACCCTCTTTCAAACCTAGGGAGAAATCTAGGCATTTTATATCCCTTATATCCCTTATGGAAATCACAGATTGGTGTTTGATTCTAGGTAAGTCCCCTTACTTTGAGTTTCCTCATTCTTCTATTGAAGTGGTGTTTTCTTTTGATCTCTATTGTGGAATAAGGTTTTTATCTCGATGTTTGGGTGATCTAGGTTCTCTTCTTAGATCTCCATCACCTTTTTTCTTCATTGGAATTTTTCCATTGTTGGCATTAATTGATTTCCGGTTAAAGGTAGGTGGTCTAAATCCTAACCCTATGGTATGTTTAGTTTCTTGAGTATGCGAAATATTATGATAGTGCCAATTTAAAATTTTCTATAATTAATTTATTGATTCAATAATGGTAAATTATGAATTGGATTATCAGTTGGGTCCATTTGGATTTAATTATTGTTGTGACCTAGCTTGTGGCTACCCATTGGGTGAGTAGTCCTTGGATAAATAATGAATTGGATAATGGATTAAAGTGTGTTTAAGATGACATGGATTTTTAGGTGATTTATTAATATAGAATCCCTTTGATAATAGCTTATGAATATTGATATGACTGTTGATAATTTTATATATAAATGAAAGTGTAATTGAAATACAAATGGTAATTTTTATAATTAACCATTGAGGTTTATGATGTGCTATTGTAATATCCTGCCTGTTATGATTTGTGTTTTATTTGATTCTAAAATTCTTATATAGTGGTCTTGGCCTAGTGATACATGATGAAATGATTATATAGCGGGCTTGGCCCAGTGATACAAACTAAAATTATTATATAGAGGGCTTGGACTAGGGATACATAATGAAATTATAATATAATGGGATTATACTGGTGACACATGCTGAAATAATTATATATAGGGATTTTCCTAGAGGCTGAAATGCTTATACAGATGGATTTTACTGGTTATGTGATTATACCATGTTTATGGTTATGGATGGAATGGTTGTGTTACATGCTCAATGATATTCCAGCATGGTGATGAAGTAGGTTGATTTATGTATTATATTAATTGATTAATTAATACACATGTTTATCGCTTTATTACATGAAATTATTATTAGACTGGTTTTGTTTAGACACAGTGGTGTTGGCCTACTAGTTTTACTCATACCCTATTCGGGCCTCTATTTGGTACCCAAGTAGATTACATGGATGCAAGTCTGGAAAAGGGAAAGGGGCCTTTTTGAAGATTTGTTTCTTGATGGATGAAATGAAATTTGGAGACGGGACCGAAAATGGGTTCAAGACTGCGGTCTTTTGAGTTATTTGGTGTTAGCTAATTCTTTTATTTGTATTGTTTTTTAGTTTGACATTTAAATAAATATCAACCTGTCATTACATGATTCATTATTATCTGGTTTATAGATTCCTCCTTTTACTTCCAAGTGGTATGTTGTACTATTTATGTTATTTTTGTTTCTATGATATTTTATTGATACTTGATCATTTCTACAGTATTGTAACTCTATACCAAGGTGGTATAGTCTCCACACTATACTTATCACACCCCTGCTTCGAGTTGATAGCCTCTGGTTTATGGGGAGGCATGATTGAGGTCTAGAAACCATCTTGATTTGTCCATGTGAGAGAGTATTAGGTAGGGAGATATTATAACCAATCATTTTAAAATATTTTTTAACATGTTTTGGCCATTTCCCCTTAGTAAAATATTTCTTTATCATTTTTACTTTTTACTGGGGTAACTATTTTTTAACCTGAGTAATTAATTTTAATGTACAAAATTAAAATTGACCTTATTACCTGATTTAAAACTTTTTATTTCAAATTTAAAAAACATTTTATCATATCAAATTTCTAAATGTGTGAAAATTTAATTTTAAAAATAAACACACTTAATATCATAAAAATAGTTTTTAGAAGTTTTCACCTTTAAATTTATATTTAAGATAAAATTATTATTATTACTGATTTTAATGACATAAATCAATTTATTATAAATAAAATAAAAGGTTTTAGGATTTCAAGGAAATACACAACTGAATATCACCTTGAAAATACATGAATCAAAGAAAAGACTGAAAACCTTTTTTATTAAACTAACATTTTAATTTAGTTCTAAAAATCTTGGACATAGGATTTATAAGCTCAAGAATATATTAAAATACATAATGTTGTTCTTTAAATAAAAATTTTATTTCTTAAAAGGGTTTTCAAACTTTTAATATATTCTTATATAATTATAAAACCAAAATAATATAATTTTCATAAAACTATATTTTTTTGACTAAAAATCAATCTTTTTAGAAAAAAATAAAAAATTAATACTAAGTAAATTTTGATATGTGGGATTCAAAAAATAAATTTTATTTTATCAAATTTACATTTTAAAATTTTTAAATTTAGTTTTTTAAAAAATATATAATATAAAAAAAACATATTTTATTGAAAATAATCCTTTTTAATATTAACTCATATTAATTATATATCTTCTAAACATAATAAATTTTAGTGATTTACCATCTTAAGATTTATTATAGATTTATTAATAGTGTTATTATAATATTTTATGGTTCATTTATGTTGGGTGTAGTATATAACATAATTTATCAAACATAACAATAGTTTTATAAGGTTTATAATTTCACGCCATTACATTCTACCCCCTTAAAAGAACTTCATCCATGAAATTTTATTAAATTGAGGAAAAAATTGAGGGTAATTTTGCCTCATTACATCCTCAGGTTTCCATATATCTCCCTTAAGGTTTTGGTTTCTCTATAGAACCTTGACTAGATGGGTGGTATTATTCCATAGAACCATGTCTCTTTGATCCAAGATCTCCATGGTTTATTATTCATAGGAGAGGTCATGTTATAGTTTTAAAAATTATAAATTTAGTAAATGTGATGGACCTAATATGTACTTCCTCAAAAATGATATATTGAAGACATCATAAACTTAAGATAGGTGAAGTTGGAGTGCTAAACAATAAGCTACTACCCCGATATGATCAAGGATATCAAAGGGACTGATGTATATTGGGTCCAACTTACCTTTATTCTAAAATCTCATAACCTATTTCCATGGGGATATTTGAAGAAACACCTTATCACCAAATTCAAATTCAAGATATCTTCGACAATTATTGACATAGATCTTCTGTCAAATTTTCACCGTTTTCATATTCCAATTAATGATTTGGACCATCTCTGTAATTTATTGGAAAAGGATAGACCCTATCAGTTTTCCCCAAACTTCATCCTAACATGTTGGAGTCACACATATCTTCCCATACAGAGCCTCATATGGTTCCATCTAAATGATAAAATAGAAATTGTTGTTATATGAAAACCCTAACAGGGGAAGGTGATAATAACAACATCCTTATAAATCTATTTAACAAGATATCATCATATCCTCTATAGTTTTAATGGTCCTCTCAGAATGACCATATGTATGAGGTTTATAAGCAATGATAAAATTCATCTTAGTCCCCAAAACTTGCTGAAGAATTTTCTATAATCTTACTATGAACCTTGAATCTCAACCAGATATAATAGATAGGGGTAATCCATGAAGCATAACCACCTCTCTAATATATATCTTGGAAAGATGATCTAGTGAGAAATATTCTCCGATGAAAATAAAATACACTAAATTTTTATGATGACCAACTATATCCCATATGGAATTGTGAACTTTAAATGTATTTGGGAGTCCTATGATGAAATCCATGGTGAAAATTTTATATTTCCATATATCTATGTGTAATGGTTGCATCATCCATTTAGGATTCTATCACTCTAC
The DNA here is from genome assembly GCA_963277665.1 of Viscum album. Taxonomy (NCBI): domain Eukaryota; kingdom Viridiplantae; phylum Streptophyta; class Magnoliopsida; order Santalales; family Viscaceae; genus Viscum; species Viscum album. The sequence goes on from OY728122.1 coordinate 1,088,100,087, forward strand.
CTTAAATTTCTGACATACCAAGCATCGATATATATACTCCACAATTTCCTTCTTTATGTTATCCCACCAAAAGCTTTTCTTCAGATATCTATACATCTTTATGCCTCTAGGATAGATAGATAAGGATGATATATGTGAATTATCCAAAATATCCTTCTTCAGTTATGATATATATATGGAACACATATATGATTTATAAACCATATAAAATATTCTTTATCAAAGTTAAACTCTGAAATATTTGCTACCTTCTTTTATAGCTCCACATCATCCTTTTATAACCAAGGTCTAATAAAAAACATGGGAAAGGTAATACTTCTTTACTTCCCTTATGAATTAAGGATTCATCCTTTATATATCCATTAGTATTTATTCTTTTTCAATCATCATCATGAATATTATAGCATGATATTTTTTACTCATAGCACCAGCCACCTTGTTTACCTTTCCAAGGTGGTAATGTATTGAGCAGTCATAATCTTATATTATCTCTAACCATCTCATTTACTGCTTGTTTAACTCTTTCTATATGAATATATATTTCAATCTCTTATGATCAGTGTATATATCACACTTCTATCCATAAAGATACTGTCACCAAATTTTCAATGAAAATATTACTACTGCTAATTTAAAATCATATGTTGGGTAATTTTCCACATGATCCTTTAATTTTAGTAAGGCATAAGAAATTAACTTATCATTTTTCATGAGAATACATCCCAATATATTTAATGATACATAATTATAAATTAAAAACACTTCACCACTACAAGGTAATGTAATCATAGGTGCTGTGACCAATATTTCCTTACGATCCTTGAAGCTGCCCTCACATTATTTTATTTATAGGACCTTGAACTATTTTAGTGTTAACTTGGTTAATGAATTTGATATCCATGAGAAATTTCTCACAAAACGTTAGTAATATCCAACTAACCCAAGAAGACTATGGATTTCAGTCATAATGGTTTTTCTGGACCATTGCTTAATAACCTCATTATTTGATGGATCTATAGATATAACCTCTCTTTTGATGACATGACCCAAGAACAATACTTTTTGTAGCAATAATTAACATTTTCTGAGCTTGGAAAACAATACATCCTTCCTCAAGGTATTCAAAATAGTCCTTAAGTGACCTTTATAATCTTCCTTTATTTTGAGATATATATGGATATCATTTATAAAAACTATCATACATTGATTTAGATAATCTCTAAATACTCCATTGATAAGATCTATAAAGATAGAATGAGCATTGGTATGTCCAAATTCCATCACTATAAACATATAGTACACATATATTATTTAGAATTATATCTTTGGAATATCATTCCCTTTTACCCTTAGTTGATGATATCCAAACTAGAGGTCAGTATTTGAGAAGAATTAAGCTCATCTGAGTTGATTTAATGAGTCATAAATATGGGGCATATGATACCTTTTTTATCATGATTTTTTAGTTCACAATAATCAATGTAACAACGCATTGATTCATCATTATTATTTACAAAGAAGACTAGTGCACCCCATGATGAATCACTAGGGAATATAAAAACCTTTTCAATATTATTTTTCCATTACTTATTTAATTCCATTAATTAATCAAAATCCATTTTATAGGGAGTCTTTGAGATACACAATGATCTAGGGTTAAGTTTGATTGAGAATTTTACCTCACATTATGGGGGAATACTAAGAAATTCACCAAGAAATACATCAGTATATTACTATATAATAGGAATGTTCTCAATATTGACTTCCTCCCTGATCATATGAGGTAGGAACCCCTTACTGTTGGGTATCAAGGCCCATATTATAGAATTTTCTTTTGATGAAGGTGCGTGATCATCCTTGCATTAATACATGATAACCAGATGATTAGGGATATGAAAATTAATTTCTATTTATCATAAATTATTATTAGATTTATATAAGGAAAGAAAATCCATACCCAAAATTATTTCAAATTTAAATAAAATAATAATTAGATTTTTTGGAAGTATCCCAACAATAATCTTGATTGGAGAAGATTTGTGCACCTTATATTCATTAAGTATTCCACTAGGTGTTTTTATGGATAAATCAAGATTCAAAGTTTCAGGTGGTGAATCCATATTATTATAAAACTTATAATATATGAAATAATATAAAAAACTAGAATCAAATATGGAATTCATGGTTCTAGAGTGGAGAATGCATGTACCTTTCACAACTTCATTATTATTGTACACCTTTGAAGTTGTAAAAAACTAGTTTTTATATGAGGTATGAATCCTTTTATTTTTAGTTAAATTTATTAGTTTTGACTTAATATGAGTTTCTAGTAAGTATATGGAGGAAACGAGGGTTTCTAAAGACTATTTGGAGCCCGAAACACTATTTGGTGGAAGAAATAGCTAGGACACATGGTTAGTAGAAACCATGCAGCCCAATCTTCATGGTTTATACAAACTATGAGAGGTGTTTTAGTGCACATAATAGGCCACACAGTTTTCCCTAACCATGAGAACCAGGCCACATAGCCCTGAGAAAACACTATAGTCATGTGCATGAATCGTGCGAGTCCCCTCCTTGGACATTAGGCCACACACGGTTAGTGTATGGTTTGGCCAACCATGCAACCAAACTATACGCCCCTAAAAAGGGGTGAAATTACTATTGTTTCCTTAAGTATTTATAAATTTAATCCCCTTTATTATTTATTCTTGTAGTGGACATAAGGATATACCCCTTCTGTGAAGATCTCCTCCTCCCTTCCACCTAGGTTCATGGATATCTTCTCCATCTAACCTCAGAATCAAGATCCGTTTGTCTAGTTGGATTCCTCTCGGTAAGTGATTCACTCCTTAGGATCCTTTAATCATTCTTATTTCTTTTTATGATTCTATTTTTATGGAGTCTCATATGACCTATTTTCAGGGTGTTCATCTATTCTTCCATTTTCTTCCAATCCAGACCAAAATATGGGATGATATTGGATGAGGCATCTACTACAGGCATAAGATAGGTGTTCTATGACTCATCCCTTAAATTATCATTATCATCATATATATTTTTTTCATTTTGTGAACACTAGTTTCACTAGGAGTTGCTATTTAAAATGCATCTTCTTTAAATTAATTTGTCTAGGTTATACTCTAATACCCTATTGGAACCTCTTAAAATTATTGGAGGTTGAGACCTCAATGCAGACAACCCATTTAGGGTGTATTCTCTATTTATTCCTTTGTTACCTATCTTGAGATTAATTTCGACACTTTTTGGGTTCCTTTTACTTGACCTTGTTAAGGTAAGTGTTTATTATTAGTTAATAAATATTTAAATTAATGTTATGGAAAGTATATATTTATAGATATCACTTGGCCTAGTTAAATTATAAATTGAATTGATAATTGGTTGCATGCCCTTAATTCACCTTTTCATGGTTAATGAAAGGTAATTGAATGAACCTATTAAATTATTATGTAATTGAGGTGATAATTGGTTGCATTTCCCTAATTCAACTTTTCATGTTTAATGAAAGGCATTGGAATGAACCTATCTAATGATTTAATGGAATGAGTATTACATGGCCTATGATTACATATGTATATAAATGATGTGAGTATAAGGTTACAACATATTTTTTTTACCATTTATCTTTATAGGATTGGTAAAAGTTGAGATCGAATTAGATTCATGAGATAATTACTTGTACACTCAAAGGATTACGTTCTAATTTATTGAGATGATTTTCGTGTGAAATACCCACCCCAAAATATGGTCTTCATCTAATTACTTAAATGCCTTGATGATGTACCGATGATTCACTTTTCATATTTTCCGGATATTATAATTTCTTGGATACACTCCTTGGATTTAGTTTGATTTATTTAGACATGTATCACCATGGATTCACCCCATTGGGCCCAGTCATGATTAGCCTGGGATTACTATGGATGAGCTCCATGGACCTAGTTAGACTCTTTTATAGTTGTTTCCAATGATTTTATGCCAGAGTATGCCTGCCCACACATGTGATGGACACTAATTGATGGTCTCATTGTACCCTGCATTCCTGCTTTCTAAAGGTGGGTGGAATCCGTCACCTCTTGAGGGATGTTTTCTCCTTGATCGAAATGGGATGATGGGATGTCGGTTCCTCCTTCCATGGATTACTCCTCAGATATAGTAGCCTAGTTCATATCTCCCTTAAAGATTAAGACATTGTTTGTGAAACTCGTTCCTGGTGCCATCTCTTCATGGACACTGGTTAATTATGCTACTTCTATTAGGACATTCTAAGGGGTCCAGTCAGGTCAGCAACCTTCGGTTAGGAGAGTATTCACGTTGAGGAATCTATGACATTTCTTGACATTGGAATACTGTAACACCTATATTCTTCCTCATCAAAGGGCTTCTCAAGGGTGCAGAAACCCGAGGATTATCCCATCAATCATGGGGTATCGTATGCCAGAGGCATGTCTCTGAGGTTTACCTTGGATTCCCATGTTTAACATGGGGTATGCTGTGAGTTTAACATTTATAAGATATACATTAGACCGATAAGAACACTGATAAAAGTTGACCAGATGGGAGCCTCACTATAAGGGATCATTGAGAATGTTTATTGGATGGGTGCATCAGAATTCCCATTGAGGACGGACCCAATATGGTGTTTCCCTAAAAGGGGAAGGTTTCACACCGTGTAGTCTGATCTGGACACCACAAAGGGCAGATCAGAGGATTATGGGTCCACACAAAGGGTACACCAAGGTTTACCATTGGATGGAATTGAACCTCATGGAGGCTTCCTACATACCTTGCTTGAAAAGGGAAAGGATCAAAACCCACGTAGTTTGAACGAGTGGTTTGGGGATTACACATTGAGATGGCCTGTATAGATGGAATGATATCACCGGGATGTGGCGTCCTGGGTAAAATAATGATGGGTATGGAGTAAGTGTTGAAGAGGGAGGATGAATGGAGATGGAACTGGTGTGAAGGGAACTAGTGCGGTGATGATAATGTCGGGATTGAACTTCAAGGAGGTTTCTTACATATCCCTATGGTAGGGAATCAAATTCCACATAGTTCTAGAATGGGGCGATAAGTCACCTGAGAAGGCATCTTGTGATAATGGAAGCATGGATGAAACCCAAATAAAGTTGAACCTTGGGTTGAGGCATGATCTTCCAAAAACACAAGGGCTCAAGCGAGAGACCAGGATGGGGAATGAGTGATGGGATTGAACTTCAGGGAGGCTTCCTACATATCCCCATGATAGGGAATCAAAGTCCACATAGTTCAGTATTAGGGGCATAGAATCGGGGTTCACACAAAGGAAAGTGACCCAAAGATATGCTGGGAATTATGGATGATTAGAAGTCCATTTAAAGAGGGATACTCTTGGTTGGAGGAGTATGATTAAGTGTGTAGGGATTACACATGTTTAGCTTCCTAGGAAAGTAGGATATGCAGTTGGGGTGTACACAAAGGGAAATGACCTGAGTGGATGGATCAAAATTCCTTAGGGAGGCAGATCTGGGTTATGTGTCCCAAAAAAGTAATATGTCACATCTATAGGGTGAATCCTTGTGAGGGAGCACTAAATTTTACCACTGATTGGGGTTGAACCTCAAAGAGGAATCCTACGTAACCTGCCTAGGTGGTAGGGATCAAAACCCACATAGTTTGAGAATACAGTTTAACATCATACATGATGAGGGTGAATAGATGCGAAGTAGTTGGGATCGTTGGGTGATGGTATTGAACCTCAGGGAGAATTTCTACATACCTTTATTGAAAAGGGTAATGATAAAAGTTCACGTAGTTCAGGAGGGTGGTGCATGGAATCAGGGTGTACACAAAGGACAACGAACCAGAGATACACTCAGGCTTATGCATGGTTAACAGCCCATCAGAGGATGACATGGTCGATGCTTACTCTAAGTCCACATGAGTTATACTCAATATGAGAAACAAGAGGTAGCATCATACTTGATGATCATGTCACGAAGAACACAACCACGAAGAATGGTGTGGGGATTAAGCATGGATAGTGGATCAGGGAGATGGAGATTGGGATTTACTCCATGAAGGAATCCTGAGGATGATGTACAGGTGTATGAGGAGGATATGGATATCATATAGGGATCACACCATCAAGGTGGGTTAAGGATTATGTGGAGACTACCCTAGGTAAAAATGGAGACAAAGTGCAGAGGGAGAGAGAAGGATAATAAAAAAGGTGGGAAGCGAGAGGCTCCCGATTCTGTCCCCTTTATGGTACTCTTAGGCCCTGCACACATGCAACAACTCATAGTTTAACGTCATGTGTTAGGGATGAGGGTTTCTTGTCAGTTTAATTTCTTTCTGCTCGGACAATGAGGAATCACTCCTCACCCATTAGACTTACATAACTTACACTGACTCGCACTTGGGGGTGGGAAGGAACAATTAATGCTTGAGGGGATTGAGGTGGAGGAGTGGTCACTAAATGGGCTCACATTAGCATGGCTATGTGAATACACAATAGCTGTTAGATTTCCTATGCGAAGAAGAATTAGGTAGGGAAATACTATATAAAACACCACTTGAGGAACCATGAAATCATTGCATATAAGTCTGAAGGGATTCATAGAATAGGGGTTCCTGAAGTGAAAGGCCTCATATAGGTGGGATTCACGAAGCTCAGGTACTTTGTAAAGAGTATGGAATTCACAAAGAAAAGGGTCTCACAAAACATGATGAAAAGGACCTCTATGAATAGAGGATATTCACGAAGCATAATGACCCAACTAAGGCATGGAGTCAACATCATCTTGGAGGGTGCTTCATAAAGATATAATGCTTTGTGAAGACCTGAGTACCCAAAAAGGGACTCCTACCTTCACGATGGCTATAGGGCTTCACGAAGGGAATCCCCACTTGAAATAGAGGAAAAATGAAGCAAAATGAAATCTAGTTCTCAATACACAAGTACCTTGGGTGATATTTTTTTCCCAATGGTTTGTAGAGAAAAAGGTTCTTTGTGAATCAAGATCTTGAAAGGTGAAAGGTCAGGGTTTCGATCCTTTTGATGGGGGTGCCTATTTATAGTAACCTATGATCACAGTTCTCCAAAGGTGTGGCACAAAGAAAAATTAGTGATTTACGATTGGAGGTGGTCTATCGAATCAGAGAGGCTTTTGTCTATTTTATATGCGGTGACGTCACACATGTATCTATTGGACTGTAGAGGAATCTGTTACTTTTATTTGTAGAGGCATCAAAAATGTATCCATCGCATCACATAGGCTTCTATATCTTTTCACTCTGGCAGTCGTAGAGAATCCCATGCTGCCAGCTCTGTGCTGCTCGCGATGCTGGAGATCTTTGCGAAGTGTCTTCATGAGGTATACCCTTTAATGATTTTTATATATTTCCATTGATCCATTTCAAGGCACGAATTTTGGAACCAACAAATTACCCCCCTCAGAATGGGATTTGAGGAGAAGAAGAGGGTTGGATTCTGAGGGTGAATCACAAAAAATATATACATTGTGAAGCTGAATCACGATGGCAGTAGGTGGATCATGGGTTGAGACGACTGTGAATCTCACCACAACAAAGGGAACCGAAAATATTTGGAGGTCGTTGCCTATAAATAAGGGGCAAGGACTACTCTTTTGTCTGCATCTATCTCTTTGACTCTATGCTTAATCTCTTTAATTGTGAATCTCCAGCACCCCCACAAATGCTCTTTGTGAACTAGGTTCCATGGATCGGTGCTCCGCGAACTCTTATTATAGAATTGGTGCATCACAGTAACTTGTTGCAATACAAAGTGAAATGATTCCTTCAAGTCTCCACAACTGTATGCTTTTTGAGATGCTCTTTGTGAACAGGCTTTGCGATCGAGCTCTACAAAAGAGCTTTGTGGAAGGGATTTTCAAACAGAGAATAAATTTTGACAAAGTCCCGAAACCGGATGGCTAAAAAAGAAGCTGCTCAAAAGGTCCTTGCAGATGCTTCTAGAAGGGAAGATATGATGAACAATCTGGGGCTCAGAGAATGTGTATGAATCCATTCAGATCAAAAATCCCCGGTGGATCTCCTGTTGGAAGGGAAAAAGAACTACCCACTCTACAAAAGACTAACACTATACGACTTTGGTCTAAGGGAAGACATTTTCATCCCTGAATCAAGTAGGGACGAGCCATCATATTGGTTTTGGATCACGTTGTGCCAATACCAGTGGTTTAGGGCTACCGAAGACCATACATGGGAGGACCACATGCCCATTGTCTCCAAATATCTATATAACCACATCAATAATGTTGGTGGTAAAGTAATATAGCTATAGGTATCTCCCCCTCAATACCACAATATTCTGAAGGCAGGTTTAGGGAACCCGGAGAAGGGGTGGACCAACGAATGGGACTTATGCCAGGGAGGAAACTTCACAGATGACTGGGCCTGGGCTTACTGGGTCTATGCATCTTGTGATGATTTTAGTACAGAGATGTGGTGGGTAGTACTATATGAGGTTATGTGGGTTTCTCAATTCCATATCTACCAATAGAAACATATGATGCTAGATTTGCTGAGCAGGTGGTCTTTTAGGACTAACACTTTCCATTTACACTATGGGGAGGTTGGCATCAGCCTATGGGACCTACATAAAATATTAGATATTCCCATTATGGGGGTAATGTACAACGAATTTTTCCCCACAAAAATCTCATGGGAGGATCTAGAGCAGATTCCACGACTAGGAAAGGCACTAATGGACCTGGTTCCAGGTGATGACAAATAGTCAAAGAGGGATGTCCATTTCAAGCTGTGGTTTAGACATTTCCTAAACGTCCCATCATAGCATCCTGCTAAGGGAGATAAGTCACCTAAGAAACTACCAGTCAGGCCTCCCACTTGTCCAAAGGGAGCTCATTGTAGCAAAGAAAATTCCTACTAGCGAATCTTGGAGGACAAACAATGACAGCTATGGGGGTATAATGTTAACATCGAGCAGAAACTAGTGGTTAGGTTGACTAGGTTTATCTATGCACTTATTTTCGGTTGGATGTTTCTGTTCATGGACATAAACATGGTCGTGTGACTGAACACATTCATTATGACGTCCATGCTGGTGATGGGGCAGCGTAACAAACTTGGGATCCCAATATTGGAAAATCTATACAAGGTGATGTGGAAAATCAACGAGGGAAATAAGCCACAATGGGTATGGATACCGCTAAAATTTCTGTATGTATAGATAACAACAAAAATGAGGGTTTACGAGTATCTAAGCCCTATTTACCCTCCTATATTAGATTTATGACCAGCCATCCTGAATGCAGTGGGGAGTTTTCCAGCGAAAATAACTTTACTGATTATGATGAACTGATTTTGTAAAGTGGATGAATTCAATTTCCATCTATTTTCACTACCAATTTGGGTATTCACTAATGAAGGCTAGGAAACTAAGGAGCATCGATCATACCTTTTGGCCTTCTAAGGTGGAGTACTAGTGGCACTAGTATATTGTGAGCCTATCTATGAGTCGTACACCCCACACTATTTTGGAAGGTAGTTCCAGTGCATGAAAAGGATGACCCCCCAAGTTTACTTGAGATTTATTCATGAGAACCACTCTTGTGTTCTGATTTAGATGTGTCTCATGTTTACACAGGAAGATGGAAAAAATGTAGAATGAGATGCCTCCACCTACCGCCGTTTACGGGCTGGTTTTGAAGTATGTAAAGAGTTGGGAGAAAACCTACCTGAGGGAGATACTAAAGAAATGGAACATTCAGGTTGATGAAGGGATTCCCCCTTAACCCCAAGATAGGGGTTGTACAATGGAAAGAACATTCCATGGTGGAAGAGTTGATGTGCGTCGTGGTGCAGCGGCAGCAGGGCCCATGATTCCCAGACCTGATCCAGGAAGAAGTAGAAGAGAAATGAAAGCTGAATCAGTAGCTCCAATTTGATAGAGCTAGGGGGGAGGGAGGATACCCAGAGGGTTTTTCATGATACCCACCCAGGATCATGGGAAGAAGTTTCTCCACATAGATATGCCTGAGGATGCTATTTTTTCCGAAGGATTGGGACACTTGGGACATCAACAGACAATTTATCAGTCCCTCTGAGATATGGGATTGCCTTAACCATCTCGGGATGGATCTATTAGAGATAGGATATGACAAGTATGAATTTTTGGTTTCTTACGTGGAAGGTGAACAATACATCATTGAGCTAGAAGACTTTGTGCATTCTTAGGGCACCACACATCCAATGATGGATTGGGTGAAAGTACTAATCAATCAAAAATCCACACCACAAACTTTTTATGCTGATCTAATGGAGTGATTCCTTTTACCTGAAGAATTAGAGGATTCCTCCTAGGGAGAAGAGGCTGACAGGGGGATCCCTTTGGAGGAAGGTGAAGCTACGACCTCAGAGTTGGGAGAGTTTTCAGAAACTCTTAAGGTAAAATCTAAATAATTCCACTGTGGAACTTACTTAGATCATCCATACTTCTCAAGTGACATTTTTCCTATGTAGGAGAGCCTCATATGCAAGGCCCCTTCCTGCATGATATCAAACATATATTTGAGTCCAGCATTTGGGACGATGGAAATTGCAGAATCCAGTAGGGCTGTGACACCCAGGGTGACCATTATAGAATATTTGGAGTTCCCAAAAATATATGGGGGGACACATACTAGGATTCCAATAGCGACAAACCAAGGTTGGGATCAACTATTTAAATTCTGTAAGTCATTTCTATCATAAAATCACAACTGCTATCTGTCGAACCTGGCCAGCTTACATTGTGCATTTTTTTCCTGAAAAGTTCTTCGAATGGCATGTTCCATGATTGTGAGGATGAATGAGGATCCCATGAGTCCCTTCACTAGGGGAACACTGATCTTCATGGAATCAAATTTCCAAACTGATTGGACCAAGGTGATCACAGCTATGGGAAAGACCATTGGTAGGACATGAATGGAACTTATCAACATCAGATTCAGTGACAAAGATCAACCAGATGACATAGAGCCCAATCCAAATGATAGGATTCCAGAGGAGGATCCTTCTACTGTAATTTTGGAGGCATTCCTAGAATACGAACCTACTAACTCGGAGGAGCTAGACGAGACCCCCTCTGATGAGGAGGATAGTAAGTACGTCCATTTCCGGTCGTGGAAACTGATAAAGTACTTTATTGATGACATCCCGTGATCAGAGTGGATAAGCTATATGGGAAAACATTACCCTTTGTTGTATGACGTATACGCTAGAGGAGTGGATTTCCAAAACCTCCACATACTCATCCGAGATTATTTGGAAGAAAGAATATGGGAGTACGACCGTGGCCTCATCGTCAGCTGGCAGTGAAGGAAGTTCGTCAGTACTCAGAAGCTTCACAAAGATAAATAATAGGTCTAACTCTTCTGGGTGCGGGTGAACAAGAACTTCTATTTCATCAATACCTGATCATAACTCATATCACGACTGCAAATTTAGATGAAAAAATCTAAGGAGTAGATGAAGTAAGTATCTCATGAGATGGATGATTCTCGGGCCGAGGAGGATCAGACACATTTCAGAGCTAATGAATTTTTTCCTGTAACCAATGAGGAAGAAAGTGAGATTGAGAGATGATATAAAATCATGGATGCCACCAGCCAGAGGGAAGCATAGCTGAGATGATCCATTGAAGAGGCCAATACATAGGGACTGTGTTTTTCTGAACTCACAAACATATTTCCCTATTTGTTTATTTAGTCTGTGTGTATGGAAATCTTACCACTTTATTTGACTATTTCACCTCGATCATATCTATGAAACAACTAACGATCAATTCCTAAGCTCATGTGGGCCATGTACAGTGTGAGAAACAAGGGACGACTATGTAATTGCTCACTTTGGATATGAGAGATCCATTCAATAATTGAACACTTGGGGTCTGAATGACCACCCATAATTTTCGATATGAGAGAGGGACTTTGAATAGAGAATAGGGTTCTCAAGACAACCAAATTTCCATTCCCAAAATACTCTAGTGTACGAGTGGGATAAGGTCGGGTGAATTGGAATAAATATGAACAAAGGGACATGAGAAGTGTGAATCATGAAACCCAAAATTCAGAACACAGTGAGGGTGACATAACGAATAAGGATAGATGTTGACCAAATTCGAAACACAACATCTGCATCGTGTTAGCCTAAAATTTGAACAAACAAATTAGGGACAACTGCTGATTGTATTCGAAAAAAAGGTCCAAAATCGAAGTGTTGTCTGATGTCATTCAGAACATTGATCCAAGATGGTAGGTGAGCCTTAAGTCCGAGCATCCTAACCTTTAGGGGGTTCCTTAAAACATGAGAGGGAATGAGGATCCAAAATAGAGGGCACACAAAGCGTGGTTATGGAATGACGAGATGTTCAAATAAAGTCCAACACTCTTGAAACTACACCACCGTAACAAAATCATATTGGGTGATCATATTAGACTAAAAAAAGATCAAACCTACTCCAGATAGGACTTCTCTGGAGAGGGACAATAATTCCTTGTAGTTTTACGTCATACAAATGAGGATGATAGACGTATAGTTTAGCATCGTATGGTAAGAATGATACATAGAATATCTTAATGCCACATGAACAGGATGTTGCACATAGTTTAAGATCACACTACCTTAACCTAGCCAAAATTTTAGATCCATGTTACATAGACTAATGGATCTTAGTTTAAGGTTATAGAGTTTAGACCATTGTTGGAGGGAAAGGTCCTGGAAGGTTAATGAACCTGGGGCTGGACCCATCGACTAAATGTCTCAGTGTCGCTACATATCCCATAAGGATGGGAATCAAGCCACATGTTGTTCTAGAGTGGCATGTAAGGTGTCCAATACCAAAAGAGGGTGATATACTCTTAAGCGAGAAACACTGTAGTTGTTATAAAGTTTAATATCATGAGAACTTATACAGTAAGAATCTTAGTTTAAGGTTGTAGAGTTGGGACCATGAAGTGCCTGGTTTAAAGTCATGTGTGTGGAACATGCCTTTATAGTTTAACTTCATGCGATAAGGATTAAGGATGGATGTAACACCCCAAGCCTCCACGGTACGTTTCCCTTCGAATAATGCGATAGCGTGGGTTGTACGCAACCTCGAGTTCTAACACACACCACAACTAATTAAACTAGCCGTTGTGAATAGTAATACCTAATTTTTGAAATCATATATATTTTATATTTCAAAATGGACTTCATTTTTGGATTCGAAATATCGAAATTAGCCTAGGGTGAAATTTTGGTACTTTTCGGATAACTTTTATATTTTGATGAATAGTGAAAATTACTAAATTTTAATTAAAAACAACTTTTTTAATCAAAATAATTAATATTGATAAATTATTAATTTGAGTGGTTTTAAAGTATATTTATAATATATTTTTACCATTTAATTTAATGTTTGTCATTGGACATAATTTCACAATTAAACCAGACATAAACAAGTGTCAATCTTTTGATAGTTATTATCTCTTAAAAACACGCTTTTTATTTTAACAACGGGAATTAATTTTAAATTAATTTCTGCCACTTATGTGTTTTGAATTTGGAAAAATGGATTACATATTTGGAATCAGGATGTCCAAATTATGTAAATAGGTAACTTTTATTTTTACACATTTTGAATAATTACTGCGGTAAATATTTTATTTACCATGGTTAAAGGGTAAATCCGGTAAATAAGGGTTAAAAAATAATATTATAATAATACAAAATTACCCTAAAACGTGTCCTAACCTTATTGGTGGACACATACCCGACCATGGGCATCCTTGGGTCTATTTGGGGACCCCTTAGAGCCACTTGTATGTGGTAGGGACACATTATATTAAAAAAGTTAAAATAAAAATAAAAATGGCATAAGCTTACATCTTTTAGAAGAACAATTTTTACATAGGGTTATACATGTTGGATTTTCGATTATAAATATTCATTAGAAAGATAAAAATATTTCCTACATAATGATATTTTATTTATAATTTTTAGACATCAAATAAGTTAAATTATTAATGACACAATAATGATGCAATGTTTACCTCATTAATAAATCATTTAAATAAATAAGATTATAATGATTAAAATATTATCTAAAACCTGTCCAATTCTTATTGGTTGATGTTATTTAGAATATGAGTCATCTTATCTTCGACCTCAATGATTTTTGGACCATTATAAACCGAATATAATTATATTATAAAGTAATACTTTCACTCTTTCCTAAAGAGCCCCTCCTCTCCCTTATAAAAGGAGACCACTTCTACTCATTCCTCACACCTCTCAAGCCACTTGGCTCGTCCAAACTCTTCCAAAATAAGCTCCCCACATCCCTCTCCTACTCCTTGAAGCTTCCCCTTAGGCAGAAATCATTTCAAGAAGTCCTTTGGTTCCAACCAAAGTGAGTTACCTAAATTAAAGGTAACGATTTCTCTTAAATTATTTTCATTTATTTTGCTTCTCCAACCCCCAAAATCTTTTTATTTCCTTTATTTTGTAATAACACCAGTATCCACAATATACTAGGATGTTGTTATAAGAATTATTCAAACTACACATACACACAACTCCATCTAATGGATGATGAACATAATGTTTCTGTGGATGGAAAACTAACGCCTCACGAAACGATGATTGTTCAAATACATCTTACCGCCTCTCATAGTGGACATTATGATGGTACTGTAATTAAATATGATATTAATGATATATATTTTATATATAAGCTTCTGTAATTCCATTTTATTTCATATCATTATTCGTTTCATGTTGTATATACATACGATAATTTCATTTGAGGAAGTGCGGACTACCGCCCCCTTAAAATGATATGACTCGTTCATACCACACATGGAACGTATAAAGGATGGTGTTAATGAACTTAAGTAACATATATAAAATATTATATTATACTGGAATTGTAATATACCTATGTATAATTTGGATTCGATTCTTTTAAAATAAAAATTAAATGGAAGTAGCGTTCGTGCGTACGTACGGACAACCGTCTCCACGAACGCGATGAGATTCATTCTCCATCGTCTCCATTCAAGTCTTATTCTCATTTTAGGGTTAAAAATAATGTTAATATCATTCTGATTATGAATAAGATATAATATATCCATTACAAACATGTCTTACGTAACCAAACATTTAAGAAGAACGAATCGATTATCACCCGAAACGACGATAATACTAAGATATTATTAATAAAGCAATGTTAAAAGATCATATATGATATCATATTGATGTATATGATTATTGTATAATTTAATAACAATGTTTTAATTATTATACAGGAGGTTAACATACCATCAACTAAGGGAAAGTTCAAGGTAAGGGATTCTCTTATCTCACTTTCAATTCCGTGAGATTTCCATTGTTCGCCACTAAATTATTGAAAGTGGTGTATTGTGTACGGCCATTTGATATATATTATCATGATTCTCTTCATATTCATGTTATTCTGTAAATAATTTGGTGGTTATTAACTTTTGGCCATACGATTCAGTTGATTAATGTGGTAAGGGGTTTCTTATCTCACTTTTAATTTCGTGAGATTTCCATTATTCACCACTTAATTATTGCATGTGGGGTATGTGTACTGCCCATGATTGCATCCATTGTGTATTATACTTTAATTTATGGGTATTTACATCATCATGGTATGATACTTCTTCCATGGGTGTATGTTTCGTGTGTTACCTAATCGATAAGGGAATTTGAGATTTCAATTCCCACTCATTTGGCTTTACGCATATTTCATTGATTATATTACTCCATGATTATGTGTGGAATCACTATTAATTTGATTATGTCATAATTTCCAATCCCCTTCCTGTGGATATAAGTTTGATACACATAATCACTCATTGGTAATTCTCAAGTCATTGATATGAATTTGATAAGAGTAATTTTAACTCATTCTCCATTTGTTGAGTTAAACATCCAATTCGTTGGTATTGTTTTTACAAGAATATGTGTGAATGTCCTTTGATTGTTTTGCACTGAATATCCAATCATATTTAGTGTATTTATATTTGTCACACATAATTATGTCATTGATTTATCCTTAACCTAAGGATACAACCTTTATGAGAGATTTCATCTCAATTTACATTCCATTGAGACTTCTTTGATGATATACACCAAATCACTTTTATGTGGTGTATATAATGTACTTTGACATAGAATATCATGATTCCCTTTATTCTCATGATATTACAAAGTTTTGATTACCTCAATTATTTGTATTCAAGTGTCTCTCTTTTGGTTAGAATCTCTAACTAAAATACCATTTTTAAATGTTTTAAAGACTTATTCATCTAAATCTTTCTCATTAATGTCCATGTTTTAAAAATGGTTTTAAGGATTTATTTATATGGACATTAAAGTTTAGAAATTAAAACTCCTTTTAAAAAGTTTCAAAGTGGTATGGGACACTTTGATTCAAAAATCTATTTTTAAATGGCTTCTTGACAAATAGTGTGACTTTTAAATGTTTTCAAGAAAAGGGGGATATTTCTCTCAAATAGTTTTGATGATTATTTTCATCTATGTCAACATCCTTCATTATTCATGATTGAGGTTAATGTGATACAATAAAATCTTCCATATTGTATCAAATGAGTTATATTTGACTGTGGATGTTCTATTTTTATACCATTCATGGTTTGTGGTTAAAGTATTGACATTTCGTATACTAGTTTAAATACGAATGTTTATTTTATGCTTAAACCTATTCATATGAGGAATGCATTGGACTTAATAAGTGACGGGTGGAGCCCGCTATAGCTCCTCGATGCATCGGTAGGTCTCATGAGACAAACTAGTGTCTTGGCACAAGGCCTTGGCAAAATCTTATTTGTAGTCTTGGCACGAGGCCTTGGCTATGTGGTTATGATAGTCTGGCATTATGCATTCCATCATTATGAAAGTGGTTATTGATATTGCATGTGATCATTCGACTAGTAGAATATCCATGTGAGTAAGTAAATGGCATTATTTCATTTTACCTTTGCCATTTTATGCTGAAGTTCAAGTTTAAAAGGCTTTTGTTTTAGTTATAAATTGCCTTAAGTGTTTATGCTTATTTATGAAAGCTTCTACTATAATGTTATCCTTACTGAGCATCTGAGCTCACCCCTTTTAATGTTTTATTTTTCCCAGGATTATGAAGAAGTAATTTATGAATGACCTGCAGGGATATTATGAGGGGATATGAAGACAAGATGTTTTTTAAGATGTAATGTAAAAATTTATGGATGTATCTAGTTATTCCAAGGCTACTAAACTAATCGGTCTTTCGAGACTTGATCTTTCTCGTGATCATGCCAATGTTATGTAATAATGCACCGACTCTAGGTAACTAGGGTCGGGGCGTTATAGTTGGTATCAGAGGAAGTTTAGTACAAACCTTGGAAGCTAGATTTAGATAAACTCTGATTAGAGTACGTAGACCTAAGATGAACTTTGAGGATTAGTATAAAAGAACTTCCTAGAATTTTGGTATTGTAGAGATTTTTTGAGTTTTCCGAGAAATACATCCCTGTCTGGATACGAGCAGATAGAGGCGGCTCTGGCACAGATGTACCTAGGGGTAAAACCCGTAAACACCGCTTTGAGCTAGACTCGAACGGGAACTGGTGCACGACAACGGGCCTTGCTGCACTCTTGGTTACGACACTCCCGGGGGATATGCTTAGGATAATTTAAATTTTCTTTACAAACCAATTTAAGTAATATATACATAAGATGAGAGTAAATGACCTAGGTTAATCCTAATATGTTTCAAATTGAGAATATGGTGACATTTTAATCTCTAAATGATTTTACGACTACTATTACTCACACAATGCTTTCTGGTTTTAGTCAATGGCTGGATTCCAAGGAAGTCATAGTGACTTTGAGAATGATGTACAAGGTGGGAACGGTGGTGGAAATGAGCAAAAAAATGGAATGTTGATAGGCGTAAAAGATATCGTCTTTATGCCAAATCAGTTTTCCAAAAATATGATCAACAACATATATATTAACCAACTCCCAGACTCAACAAGGAAGAGAAAGGTGATAAATGATAAGAGCTCTAGAAATGGAGACCATGGAGAAAAGAACCCTCAATTTTCATCATGCAAGAAATGTGGAAAGAGACACCTAGGAAAATGTCTCAATGGGACAATGAAATGTTTTACGTGCGGGAAGGAAGGACATAAAGTGAAGAATTGCCGAAGAAAAATGAAGAGTACTATGGAATAAGATAAAAATGGTCCCAAGAGTCCATTTACAGTCATTTGCCGTAAATGTAGGGGACCTGGCCATTACCCGAGTGAATGTCCTATTCTATAGGATATTTTCTTGGTCAAAGAAGAAGCTATGTCGAAATAAATGGTTGGAGAAAAATTATCACTACTTGTTGATGGGTTTACATTGGAATAATTTTCTCTTGTATTTGTAACCCCGCAGTTTTCCATGTGAGAATGATATTTGAGGAAGAATTGTCTCTTCTCTTGTGGATATAGGTATAAATAACCATTTGGTTTTATATGATCATTGGGGTTTGAGAAAATGATAAGTTATTATAATTTGGGATGAAAATGAAAAGTATGATATAACATTTGTGGTTAAATTATGTTATTTTGAGGAATTTATCTCATTTTGGTAATATTATAAAATATAGTTTTTGAAAAAGGACAACACGTAGACCGTGTGACAACCCGTCGCGTCGGACAAAGCTGTGAGAATCGAACCCACAACCAAAGTGCGATTGGGATTTATCGCCTACCACTGGACTACGTGAAGTCCCTGGTTAGTGTGACTATTTTTTTTTGTTAAATGATTTTATTGATCAATAATAAGATGATTTTGGTTCTTATGTCTTATCAAATGAATACCCTTGGTATAGGAAAATGATTTGGTGATTAAGTGATAAATGTTATTTTGGAAGATGTTCGCTTTGTTGGGAACACTATATGCCCAAGGAAAATAGAATACAATGGGGTTTCATTTGTAGAGTAATGGTGGATTTTTATCTACGTTTTTATTGTTGATTTATAGTGATTTGGGTTATTTATGGAAATGATTAACCTATAACAGAGAATATGTGATAATGTTAATTACTTTTAAGTATGTGACTTTAAGAGTATTTGATGTCATTTGGAGATACAATGTAACATGGGAGACTACATAATCAAATTATTCTATGTTTTGGGTTTCAATATTAGTTTGGATTATATTAAAGGATTTTAAGGACAATTGGTTATTGAATGGTATCTATTTAACTTTGGGGTATTGTTGGTTTAATTTTAGAAATTAAGATTAGTGCATATTTATCTCAATGAATATCCTTTTGGGGGATCATTAGATCATTCACTAACTATTTTGGGTTTGATTAATCTTCAAAGACAATGTAAATATATGGTTTATCCTGCATGGATCATGTGATTCTATAGAAGTTTATTCTAGCTCTTCCAGTGTGACCAAGTCTTCTTGAATACTCATCGTTTAAAAAAAAATTGAGTTAGTGGTGGAAATTTATTAAAGAATGAAAATCTACTTAAAATGTAAGTATATCTCATAATGTTCTTAGTCAATATCATAAATGAATTCCTCTTCCTTATGTAATGTAACTTAAAAAAAAATGTTGTCCGTTTACTTTCCTACTAGGAGACTAATGGTCGTTTGTCCCAACACAAGTTTGTGGTTTTCTCATTGTTAACTTTCTCCTGATCATGATTTCTATCCCTCTCCATCAGAACTTGACACTTAGTTTATCATCCATATCCATGTTTTCTTACATGGAATCCTAGTATGGGTTATCTTGGATGACCCTTATACCTCTCTTTCTTTCTTTTAAAGTGATAATTTTATTGACTCTTTTTCCGATGTGGGACTTTCCATTATATTCCCAAGAAAAATTTTAAAAATTGCGAGGACGCAATTTATTGAAGGAGGGGAGAATGTAACACCCCAAGCTTCCACGGTACCTTTCCCTTCGAATAATGCGATAGCGTGTGTTGTACGCAACCTCGAGTTCTAACACACACCACAACTAATTAAACTAGCTGTTGTGAATAGTAATACCTAATTTTTGAAATCATATATATTTTATATTTCAAAATGGACTTCATTTTTGGATTCGGAATATCGAAATTAGCCTAGGGTGAAATTTTGGTACTTTTCGGATAACTTTTATATTTTGATGAATAGTGAAAATTACTAAATTTTAATTAAAAACAACTTTTTTAATCAAAATAATTCATATTGATAAATTATGAATTTGAGTGGTTTTAAAGTATATTTAGAATATATTTTTACCATTTAATTTAATGTTTGTCATTGGACATAATTTCACAATTAAACCAGACATAAACAAGTGTCAATCTTTTGAGAGTTATTATCTCTTAAAAACACGCTTTTTATTTTAACAACGGGAATTAATTTTAAATTAATTTCTGCCACTTCTGTGTTTTGAATTTGGAAAAATGGATTACATATTTGGAATCAGGATGTCCAAATTATGTAAATAGGTAACTTTTATTTTTACACATTTTGAATAATTACTGCGGTAAATATTTTATTTACCATGGTTAAAGGGTAAATCCGGTAAATAAGGGTTAAAAAATAATATTATAATAATACAAAATTACCCTAAAACGTGTCCTAACCTTATTGGTGGACACATACCCAACCATGGGCATCCTTGGGTCTATTTGGGGACCCCTTAGAGCCACTTGTATGTGGTAGGGACACATTATATTAAAAAAGTTAAAATAAAAATAAAAATGGCATAAGCTTACATCTTTTAGAAGAACAATTTTTACATAGGGTTATACATGTTGGATTTTAGATTATAAATATTCATTAGAAAGCTAAAACGATTTCCTACATAATGATATTTTATTTATAATTTTTAGACATCAAATAAGTTAAATTATTAATGACACAATAATGATGCAATGTTTACCTCATTAATAAATCATTTAAATAAATAAGATTATAATGATTAAAATATTATCTAAAACCTGTCCAATTCTTATTGGTTGATGTTATTTAGAATATGAGTCATCTTATCTTCGACCTCAATGATTTTTGGACCATTATAAACCGAATATAATTATATTATAAAGTAATACTTTCACTCTTTCCTAAAGAGCCCCTCCTCTCCCTTATAAAAGGAGACCACTTCTACTCATTCCTCACACCTCTCAAGCCACTTGGCTCGTCCGAACTCTGCCCAAATAAGCTCCCCACATCCCTCTCCTCCTCCTTGAAGCTTCCCCTTAGGCAGAAAGCATTTCAAGAAGTCCTTTGGTTCCAACCAAAGTGAGTTACCTAAATTAAAGGTAACGATTTCTCTTAAATTATTTTCATTTATTTTGATTCTCCAACCCCCAAAATCTTTTTATTTCCTTTATTTTGTAACAAAACCAGTATCCACAATATACTAGGATGTTTTTATAAGAAGTATTCAAACTACACATACACACAACTCCATCTAATGGATGATGAACATAATGTTTCTGTGGATGGCAAACTAACACCTCACGAAACGATGATTGTTCAAATACATCTTACCGCCTCTCATGGTGGCCATTATGATGGAACTGTAATTAAATATGATATTAATGATATATATTTTATATATAAGCTTCTGTAATTCCATTTTATTTCATATCATTATTCGTTTCATGTTGTATATACATACGATAATTTCATTTGAGGAAGTGCGGACTACCGCCCCCTTAAAATGATATGACTCGTTCATACCACACATGGAACGTATAAATGATGGTTTTAATGAACTTAAGTAACATATATAAAATATTATATTATACTGGAATAGTAATATACCTATGTATCATTTGTATTCGATTCTTTTAAAATAAAAATTAAATGGAAGTAGCGTTCGTGCGTACGTACGGACAACCGTCTCCACGAACGCGATGAGATTCATTCTCCATTGTATCCATTCAAGTCTTATTCTCATTTTAGGGTTAAAAATAATGTTAATATCATTCTGATTATGAATAAGATATAATATATCCATTACAAACATGTATTACGTAACCAAACATTTAAGAAGAACGAATCGATTATCACCCGAAACGACGATAATACTAAGATATTATTAATAAAGCAATGTTAAAAGATCATATATGATATCATATTGATGTATATGATTATTGTATAATTTAATAACAATGTTTTAATTATTATACAGGAGGTTAACATACCATCAACTAAGGGAAAGTTCAAGGTAAGGGATTCTCTTATCTCACTTTCAATTCCGTGAGATTTCCATTGTTCGCCACTAAATTATTGAAAGTGGTGTATTGTGTATGGCCATTTGATATATATTATCATGATTCTCTTTATATTCATGTTATTCTGTAAATAATTTGGTGGTTATTAACTTTTGGCCATACGATTCAGTTGATTAATGTGGTAAGGGGTTTCTTATCTCACTTTTAATTTCGTGAGATTTCCATTATTCACCACTTAATTAATGCATGTGGGGTATGTGTACTGCCCATGATTGCATCCATTGTGTATTATACTTTAATTTATGGGTATTTACATCATCATGGTATGATACTTCTTCCATGGGTGTATGTTTCGTGTGTTACCTAATCGATAAGGGAATTTGAGATTTCAATTCCCACTCATTTGGCTTTACGCATATTTCATTGATTATATTACTCCATGATTATGTGTGGAATCACTATTCATTTGATTATGTCATAATTTCCACTACCCTTCCTGTGTATATAATTTTGATGCACATAATCACTCATTGGTAATTCTCAAGTCATTGATATGAATTTGATAAGAGTAATTTTAACTCATTCTCCATTTGTTGAGTTAAACATCCAATTCGTTGGTATTGTTTTTACAAGAATATGTGTGAATGTACTTTGATTGTTTTGCACTGAATATACAATCATATTTAGTGTATTTATATTTTTCACACATAATTATGTCATTGATTTATCCTTAAACTAAGGATACAACCTTTATGAGAGATTTCATCTCAATTTACATTCCATTGAGACTTCTTTGATGATATACACCAAATCACTTTTATGTGGTGTATATAATGTACTTTGACATAGAATATCATGATTCCATTTATTCTCATGATATTACAAAGTTTTGATTACCTCAATTATTTGTATTCAAGTGTCTCTCTTTTGGTTAGAATCTCTAACTAAAATACCATTTTTAAATGTTTTAAAGACTTATTCATCTAAATCTTTCTCATTAATGTCCATGTTTTAAAAATGGTTTTAAGGATTTATTTATATGGACATTAAAGTTTAGAAATTAAAACTCCTTTTAAAAAGTTTCAAAGTGGTATGGGACACTTTGATTCAAAAATCTATTTTTAAATGGCTTCTTGACAAATAGTGTGACTTTTAAATGTTTTCAAGAAAAGGGGGATATTTCTCTCAAATAGTTTTGATGATTATTTTCATCTATGTCAACATCCTTCATTATTCATGATTGAGGTTAATGTGATACAATACAATCTTCCATATTGTATCAAATGAGTTATATTTGACTGTGGATGTTCTATTTTTATACCATTCATGGTTTGTGGTTAAAGTATTGACATTTCGTATGCTAGTTTTAATACGAATGTTTATTTTATGCTTAAACCTATTCATATGAGGAATGCATTGGACTTAATAAGTGACGGGTGGAGCCCGCTATAGCTCCTCGATGCATCGGTAGGTCTCATGAGACAAACTAGTGTCTTGGCACAAGGCCTTGGCAAAATCTTATTTGTAGTCTTGGCACGAGGCCTTGGCTATGTGGTTATGATAGTCTGGAATTATGCATTCCATCATTATGAAAGTGGTTATTGATATTGCATGTGATCATTCGACTAGTAGAATATCCATGTGAGTAAGTAAATGGCATTATTTCATTTTACCTTTGCCATTTTATGCTGAAGTTCAAGTTTAAAAGGCTTTTGTTTTAGTTATAAACTGCCTTAAGTGTTTATGCTTATTTATGAAAGCTTCTGCTATAATGTTATCCTTACTGAGCATCTGAGCTCACCCCTTTTAATGTTTTATTTTTCCCAGGATTATGAAGAAGTAATTTATGAATAACCTGCAGGGATAGTATGAGGGGATATGAAGACAAGATGTTTTTTTTAAGATGTAATGTAAAAATTTATGGATGTATCTAGTTATTCCAAGGCTACTAAACTAATCGGTCTTTCGAGACTTGATCTTTCTCGTGATCATGCCAATGTTATGTAATAATGCACCGACTCTAGGTAACTAGGGTCGGGGCGTTACAATGGATAGATATAGGGAGAGGTACATGGCGTGGTTATTTCAAACCTGACATGAATGAGGACATAAGTCCACACCACACCACATACTTCCAAGAGAACTTAGGCCAAGAGGTGGAAAAATGGTTCATGTTGATGCAGCTGGACTTGGGAAAAAAGCCATTCAGGTGTCACTATGTATCCCATGAGGGTGATAATCAATCCACATATAGTTATTAAGGTTGTAATTATAGGTGGTCAGTGCCAAAAGGGGTAATGTATTCTCAAATGAAGACATCACATGACATGGTAGTTTATCATCGTAAAACTTGGATGCAGAAGATGTAGTTTTTAACATCATAAAACAAGGATTAAAGAGATATTATTTTTTGGTCATAGAGCTCGGACTAATGACGCGTGACTCTCCCATATGGGTATGAATTCTCAAGACCCCTATGCCCATGTGATCCATGATCAGCGTGGGAAACAAGGAATGGAGAATATTCTATAACACATGGAAGATTTCAATAGAGGAAAAGAGGTGTGGGGATGAGGATAACCCGACAATGCTGATCCGTACTTTCAACATGAAAAAGTGCATGAAGGGATAAAACCAAGGGTGTTGAAATTATGCTTGGATATAAGAAGGTGGAAAGGGAGGTGAATCATAATACCAATACTTGGGGCACAATGGGGTTGGCGATAATGATGGAGGGAAACTGTTGACAATGTTCACAACAAAATATCTATATAGTGTGACCTTGAATGGGAATAGGTAACTGAGCATCGACCGCTGGCCATATTCATAATATGGGACTTGTATCAAATTTTTGTTTGATATACTCCAGGGTGTTGGCCCAAAACGGTAGGCGAGCACTGAGGCCGCGCATCCACACCGTTAGGGGATCCCTTTAGATATGAAAGATAATAGAGAACCAAATAAAGGGTCATATGAAGCATGGAGATGGAATTAAATCATGTCCATATAGAAACCAACATTCTAGACCCTATACCACAACACATCTCATGCACGTTGATGTAGCGAGATAGAGGTCGAGGAACTCAACTTAGGGAGAGAATACTCGGGAAGATGAGAAAAATAAAGAGGAAAAATGGGATGATAAACCCAATAATTGAATACCTGGGTATTCCTACATATCCTATAAGGATGGGAATCAAGCCACATGTAGTTCTTGAATGTCTTGTAGTTTAACGTCATGTGGTAAGAACATAGGATGAAAACATAGTTTATTATCATGCGACTTGGACAACAAGGGAAGATAACGTCCCAAAGGGATTTACACAGCGTAGAAAAACAAACCTGACATGAATGAGGAACAAAAATAATCCACACCACACCATGCAATCCAATTAGGGGACATAGGCTAAGGGTCCAAAAAAGGTTGAGGGACTTGGGGCTGGACCGAAAGAAAGATTCTCGAGCATTACTACATATCCTATGAGGATTAGAATCAATCCAAATATAGTTCTAGAAATTTCTATACAGTTTAAAATCGTGTAGTAAGGATGAGTGTGATGAGGAATAAAATTGAGGGGGAGAACATGGTGTGGCCATTGTAAACACGACGTGAATGAGGACCAAAGAGGTCCACCCCACACTACTTGATCCTAAAAGGAATATCAAGCCAAAGGGTCTGAGTGAAAGAGAAGGCTTGTGGAACCTAGGATGGACCCGAAGCAAAATGCCTGAGAGTTCTTACGTATCCCATGAGGATGGGGATCAAGTTGAAAGTAGTTATTGAAATTATGTGTAGTTTAAAATTATGTAGTAAGGATGGAGGAACAAGGAGGTTCTTTTAATGGTGAGGGGGGGGGGTAACATGGAATAGCTATTTCAAACTTTATGTGAATAAAGGCCAAAGAAGCCTCATACCACACCACATACTCCAAAAAAATTCCTAAGTCAAGAAACCAAAAAAGGAGGGACTTGGGGATAGACCCAAAGAATAAATATATGGGCGTTCCTATGTATCCTAAGAGGGCAGGAATCAATCCATAGATAGTTTTGGAATGCCATTAATTTTAACATCATACAGTAAGGATGGATATGAAAGGGGATATTATCAAGAGGATCACATTGCATGACCATTATAAACTTGATTTGAATGAGGACAGATGAATCCTACACCAGACCATGTGATGTACTCAAAGAGAACAAGACCCAAGGGGGGAAACCAAAATAATGAAATATTTGGTAGGGTTGGACTTGAAGACTAAGTGTCTGAGTGTCGCTACGTTTCCCATAAGGATGGGAATCAATCGAAACGTAGTTTAGTAAGTACCGTGCAGTTTAATTTCATGTGGTAAGGACAAGGAAGAATAGTTTAACATCAAAAGGGATGGGGTAAAAAGGGGTTCATAGTTTTATTTCATGCAGTGAGGATGAAAAAGGGCTTAGTTTAGGTTCGTAGAGATCGAACCATATGGTGTGTTCACCATTTGTAGTTTAGCTTCATGCAGGATGAATTATGGGTAGTTTTACATCTTTCATCCTGGATAGATCATGCAATTTAACGTCATGAAAAAAAGAAAAATACAATATTCTTAGGAAAAATACTATTTGAGGAATTTGGTATTGGTGGGAGGAGTAATACGCTCATCATCCCTAATGACCAAAGAGTATGCACCATTGGGTTAAACCTTGTGGATAATATAAGGTCCCTCCCATTTGGGATCAAACTTCAGTGGCTTTCTTCCAGGTATCATCAGTGTCCTTAGGAAAAAAACCACATCACCCTGAAGGAATGAGCGTAGACAAACATTCTTATTGAAATCCTTGGAGATCTTATTTTGGTGTCTCTCTTGGTTGTACAAGGCACGAATCCTATTATCATCGATAACTTATAGCTCAGCTATATGGAATTCAACTACTCTGTCCGACGTCTTCTGGTCATAGACAGCTGTGCGGAGTGACAACAACTAAATCTCGATAGATAGGACCACCTCTGTTCTATAAACCATGGAATACGGGGTTACCTGGGTGGAATTATGAGTCATAATCTGGCAAGCCCAGAGAGTGTTGGGAAGCTTGTCTGGCCAATTTTTCTTATTCTGACCAACCATATTCTACAAAATGTTAGAGAGGGTCTTGTTGAACACCTCGATCTACCCATTTTCTTATGCATGATAGTGAGAAGTGTGGTTGGACTAGATACTGTAAGTAACCTATAATTTATTCATCTCAACTGATTGGAATTTAGTTCCATTATCGGTGAAGAAAATGTGAGGGAATCTGAATCAATGGATGATATTGGAGATCACAAAATCAATAATAGAACAGGCATTGAATTCCTTGAGTGGAATTTCCTCTACCCACTTGGAAAAGAAATCTATGGTGGTCAGGATAAACCTGCATTAGTGAGCTATCACTGGTGGATATGGTACCATGACATCAATTCCCCAGACCACGAAGTTATAAGATTACTTGGTAGTATAGATAGGATACAACGGCCGATGCACAAAATTAGCATGGATCTGGAATGCATGAAACCTCTTGACAAACTTGATACAGTTATAGACCATGGTGGGATAGAAGTAGCCCAACCTTCGGATTTGATGAGAGAGATTTGGCCCTGACTGATGTGATCTATAGGAACCAACATGAACTTCTTGCATAACCAAGTGTATCTCATCTGTAACACCCCGAGAGTTTATGAAAAATATTCTTTTAATTTCATTAATGTCTTGTGTTGTATTCTACACCAAGATTACCTTGCGCTATACGCAACACCGTATTAGCTTGCAGTATAAGCAACACTATTCTTGGATCGTGTTACACAAAATTTTGATAATAGTTATTCTACGCAACATTGAGTATATATATATATATATATTCAATGTATAAATGAAATATGGTTGGATTCTGTTATATGAAACAACAAAGGATTATTTCACAACACGCAACCCTGACTTGGCTTGCATTACACGCAATCGCGACCTTCCTCGATAGTGTGTGTTGTACGCAATACTGAGTTTTAATAAACAACGATATATTATTATAATATTGTCATGAACTAGCCGTTATGAATAGTGTTAACTAAATTTTTAATTTTATAACATTATTATTCATCTTACACATTTTATAGAACATGGTATAAGAACAAAATAAATTTTTCGGGTAAAATAAGTATTTTTCAAAAAATGCAGTTTTGCCGCCTTTTGATGGCGCACCCACTTTAAATCTATTTTTTGACATGTTTATAAGTTCAATTTGACAAAATAAAATTCTTATTTTGAATCAGGATATAAAAATTTACATTAGATAAAGTTTTGATATTTTTCCGATAACTTTCATATTTTAATGAATAGTAAAAACACGCTATATTTTAATTAAAAACAACTTTTTTCATCGTAATATCTTATGTGGTTAAATTATAATATTGAATGGTTTTAAAGTATAAATAGAATATATTTTTACCATTTAATATAATGTATGTCATTAGCATTGATTTTACCTTTAATTCGTAGGTTAAATCAATTCAATCTTTTGCAATGTTTTAAAGAAAAACCCGTTTTCTTTCGACAACGGGATAAATTTTAATTTAATTTCTGCATCTTTTGTGAATTGAATTTGAAAAAATGGATTCCATATTTGGAATCAGTGGGTCCAAATTATGTTAATAAACTACTTTTTATTTTTGGGCATTATGAATAGTAACTACGGTAAATTTTATTTACCATAGTTAAAGGTAAATCAAGTAATTAAGGGTAAATATAATATTTTAAAATTACCCTAACAAATTTCAAAATCCTATTGGATGACTAAAAGATGACCCATATCACCTAATGGTCGGATTAGATTCATTTAATTAAATTTTGTCAATGAAAATAATTTAATTATTATTAAAACCAAAGAATGTGACAACATGTCACTTTCTTAAATCTTATAAGTATAATAATTTTAATCTAGTGATAAACTTCATGAAACTTCGAACATGAATAGTCTCCAGAAATCTAATACAATTATCTACATCATAAGAATTTATTTATAATTTTTAGGGATTAAATAATTATCATTTATTATGACACAAAGATGATGCAGTAATTGTCTTATTAATGAAATATTGACATAATTGATGTTATAAATGCCCAAATAAATGTAATTTGAAACTTTTTATGACTTACACTAATTTTATAGGTTAATATGACATGTTATTGTTGATTTAAGTAACTTTTTTCGAACTTATCATTCTGTTATAAATTTCATAAAAATCATGTACCAAATAGTGTCAAAATTGACATAAAATAGTTTAAAAAAAAAATATTATACTATTAATTGTTATTTTATTCCTAAAAATATAAGGTTCGGCCAAATGACTTAGATAAGATTATATATATTAATAATAAACAACTTGGGGTTCTTTTGGCTTGATATAGTAAGTTTATTAACCATATAGTGTAAGAAAACAAAAAGACACGGTAAAAGTTAAATTATTTAACTTAGAGTTAAATCTAATTGATAAGGTTACAATAATAACCTAAACTTGTCTAAATCCTATTGGATGAGAGGATTTCGACCCATCCCCACCTTATCCTCGAAATAAATAAATTTGGAGCTATTTAAAACCGAACTTGACTTTATAATAAAATAATATTTTTTGTTATTCCAAAGGTGCCCCTCTCCTCCCTTATAAAAGGGAACCTCCTCCCTATCTTCCTCACACAACTTTGAGCCTTCAAGCTCGGCCAACCCCTGCCAAATTCTCTTCTCCACTTCCCTAGAAACATCCTAGAGGTTCTGGTCTTCCTCAAAGACCAAATTTAGTGCCCTAAGAGGAGGTCTCAAAGAGGCGCTTCAAAGAAGAGGTAATTTCCGTTACCGATTCTTTCACCTTTATTTCTTCTTCCACTTCTTCTTCTTAGGTTGTTTCATTATGAAGTAATAACATCAGTATCACTAATATACTGATATGTTATTATAAGTATGAAACAATCCTATTTCACCATCTATCCATCCTACGGAAAACAAAATCACCGCGCGTGCGTACGTACTGAATACCGTCTCCACGGCGTGGTGAAATCTATTTTCCACCATCACCTTACTTGGATGGGTATAATGGTGTAAATAATAACTATATATTATTATTTTAAAGTGATATTGATTCTGAAATAGTATACATACACTCCAATACAGTCCCACGATCATGAGAACGATATCATCGCTCGTGCGTACGTACGGACTACCGTCTCCACGACGCGATGAGATTCATTCTCCACTTTAACAATTCATGAATGATTATAAAGTATATATAATAAGTAATCATGAAATATATGACATAATAATGATAATGTATTTATGTGTATATATATGTATGACATCTACTTAATTCCATTCAACTCAATAAGGAAACGAAAACAACGTTCATTCGTACGTACGGCCTACCGTCTCCATGAACGGTGTATTTCTTTCCATTTACTGATTTATTATATATATGTATATTATGAATATATATATATATATAAATCATGTTTTATATTCTGGAATTAAGTAATCATGATCTAAGTAATCATATGAATAATTACAAGTCAAAACACGGACGACAAATGAAACAATTTTTACCCAAAACGCTCTTTAACATGGAAATTAAAAAAGAACGGGTAATATAAAGTCATAAGTGAACCATATATGATTTCATAACAATGAATATGATTCTGGAATAAGTAAATAACATTATTTAAATCATTATACAGGAGGTTCGGACACTTACAAAGCAAGTCGGACCTAAGGTAAGGGAAAATATCACAATCTCATTTTTATCCGAGATTGTTTTTACTTTGGCATTTACTGGGGTGTATTTTATCATCCACATCCATGTTCCCTAAATATGTAATATTGTTTCCATCCACTTACAATAGTTTAAATCCAATTTTACCCTTTGGTGAGTTTTTAGTAAAGAATATGAAAGGAATCTTTTGTTGTTTTTCGTACGAGGTACTTTTTGACTTTTTCGACAAAAGTACGAGAAGAATGTTTTCTTTTAACTTATACAACATGAATGGATTTTTAAAACATTATTTCAAAGAAGCTTCCATTAAAAGTTTTCAATTTTATTTTTAATCAACTTCTTTTAGTTTAAAATTTTATAACATGTTAAAGAAAGGAAAGTGTTTTTGAAGTAGAAAGGATATTTTCCTCAAGAATAGAGTTCAAGTGTTTTATAAAAATTATTTTCCATCTAAGAAAATAAAGGGTTCTGTTTCTATCCCTATTTTTACATTGATTTTACTATGTTATGATGGAATTATTTTTATGAATTCCTTTATCTTATATGAATTGTTTTATGATGTCACGATGTTTAAGATTCCCATTTTTATTACATGGGTTATGCTATGATGTATGGTTTATGATTTTGTGGCACACATAAGAATGGTATCATTATGAGATGGGTGGGACCTATATCTCCCTCCAATGCATTGGGTAAAGATTTTATATCTCATGAGATAGAAATGGCTGGAATGGTAGGTTATACCGGTTCAGTGAAACAGGACTGAAACGAGGGTGACTCGGTTCAGAAAGGGACTTTGTCCACTAAGATAGTCTTGGCGATGAGTCTTGACTAACAAGAAATGATTCTCTATGATTATGTGTGTATGCCACAAAGTTTCATGTTTTAAGTTATGATTATTGTGATTACATTTCACTACCATGATTTATCCCATGTTATGAATTATGCTCTCTTTTGCAGGTTAATATTTTCAAAATGTTATGTTCTTATGATGTGATTGATATTTCTTTTGTTTACCCTTAATGAGCATTTGAGCTCACCCTTTTATGTTTTCTTTTCCCCAGGATATAAAGAAAGGTTTTAGGTATAAAAAAAGGAAGATCTTTATGGGAGATGTTGAAGATCTTTCAACAGGATTAGAAGATTATATTCCGAGTTTCCAAAGACACTAAACTATTACGATCCTTGTGTGTGTGTTTTTGTTATGTACTAAGTATTTCGAAAATGTAATGTAATGTCAATGTACGTCAACTTTGGGTCTCTACAGTTGGTATCATAGCAAAGGTTTAGTCAACCTTTGGAAACTAGGATGCGAAAACGTTAGTGAGATCCCTAGAGATATTTCTAAGGTATGTCTAAGTCTAGGGATGCCCCTAAGGTTAAGTATACGTATAGGTTATAGTACTAGAATTACGCTAACGATCATAGAATTAAACCTAAGATGTTAGATATTGAAGGTACTCCCCCTTTATTATGTTGTTTTCCCTAGCATGATTTTTGCCTCTCACACTATTCTTTTTGGGTTTTAGACGATGGATGGAACCTGAAGGAACTGTGTTGATCAATGCAATGGACAATGCAATGATTTCCCTCCTGAACAAACAAATGTTATGGGAGATGGAGTGCAAAATATTATTGCTATACTTACATAAGCTATGAATCATTCTGGACTTCCAAATGAGCAGAGAAGGGAACAATATTCTATTGAGTCCTTCATGAGGCAACGTCCACCTTCTTTCAGTGGGTCTTCCGATCCACTTGTTGCTGAACAATGGATTAGTACCACTGAAAAGATATTTTCAGTTCTTCAATGTTCTGAGCATGATAAAGTCATCTTAGCAGTATATCGTTTGGAAGGTGAAGCTGATCGATGGTGTAATATTATCAAGAATACGAGGCCAAGAGATGAAATTGAGTCCATGGAATGGGACGAGTTCAAGAACTTGTTTTTCAGTAAGTACTTCCCTCGTATTCTTCAAACAAAGATGGAAAAAGAGTTTCTTGAGCTGAAGCAGAAGGATGATGAATCTGTTGGTATATACGAAGCGAATTTTACAAGACTTGCAAGGTATGCATCTGGCATTATCATCCAACCTGAAAGTAAAGTTGATCAATTTTTCAGTGGCTTAAAACCAAGTCTTTGAAGGGCATTAGCTATAAGAGACTTCAGTATCTATGAAGAAATTGTGCTTTGTGCTATCAAGGTAGAAATGGAAGTTGGTGTTACATATCCATCTCATGGTTTTGACAAGAAACGAAAGATGGAGTTCAAGGAGAAATCTCTGAATAATGGTGAAAAGAAGATGAATGTTTCCTTATGCACAAAGTGTGGAAAAAAGCATGGTGGAGATTGTCTTAAAGGGACTAGAAAATGTTTTAAGTGTGGAAAATAAGGTCATCGATCAGCTGAGTGTCTAAGTAATGGAAAAAGGGTTTCTAATAATGTGAATAAAGCAAACACTACAGAGAACACACCACCAACACTTCAATACTTCAAGTGCAAGGAAATGGGGCATTATGCTAATAAATGCCCTAATCCAAGAGTTAGTGATGATCGACATGAGCAACCGCTTAAGGCAAAGGAAAAAGGGAAGTCACATGCGATCACTATTGGCGATGTTGAATATGACAACGATGTGGTGGAATGATTAAGTGTTTATGTAATGGGATTCCAAAATAATGTTGTATCATGGAGTATTGGAATATTTATGTATTGGTCTAATTTGGTATTCAAAGTTATTGAGATATTTTTGGAAATAAGATGATATGCGCATAATGAAGGGAAAACGAGAAAATGAAATGTTTAACAGTATTCATGAGCTCATGATTGATATAAGGACTAAGTGATATCATGGTTTGAGTATATAGAATTTTGAGAATTTTGGTATGTGGAAGGTGTTAACTTTTAACTGCATTCATGTTTTCACTAAGGTTCAATGGGTATTCAAGAGAATACATGATTAAGGACTTTGAATGTTTGGAATGTGACCAACAAAACATATCTTATGATATATGGGGATCAACGTTGGTATTAAATCTCTGGTATTCGTTTTCACTATGTTATGAGCGTGGACTGCAGTATTATGGATAAGCCTAAAAATTGGAATGGATTATGTTGGACATAAGTTAGTATTGTTTAAGGATAGAAGTTTTTTTTGATATTATTGATGGGATGTTATAGTAATATAGTTTTAGAAAAAGGACAACCTGCAGGACGGGCGATAACCCATCGCGTCGGACAAGGCTGTGGGAATCGAACCCACAACCGAAGTGAGACTGGCCTTTATCGCCTACCACTGGCCTACAGGAAGTCCCTGGTTAGTAGAAACTAGTTTTATTTTATTAAGCGGTATGATATATGAAGTATAAGTTCTTTTTTAGAACCATATACGATTAACCATAAGATGGACTTATAACTTTTGCTAACCTTTTGTTTGAAAGAGATAAAATGACCCATCATTCTATCACATGATCTGCTAAAACATCACGAATGACAAATTCAACTTCATTTCTTTAAGAGATGAAGTGGAAATTTTCCAAATAATGACAAACGGTGAGACTATACCAAAATCACGAAATTATTTCTTCTAATTCCAATTTCATCAAATTTAGGGAAATGATCTTGAAAACCAAAAAAGTTGTCTTAGTGCTCTTATATTTGATGAATCAGATGGTACCTTAGATCGTCACAAATTTATGGCTTTGTGATTGCTAGCTTTTCCATAGCCATGTTCTCTACCACTCTCCATCAGAACATGATGGTTAGATTTCTCTTCCATATCCATATTTTCACCTATGTGGAAACCCAGTGATTAGTTTATTTGGGTAACCATTACGTTTCATACTTTTGTTTTTAAAGATTGGTTTTGGTATTCCTTTTTACGATGTGGGTTTCGATTAAAGAAACTTTCGAATAGTAAACCATTTATAACCCCGACGAATTTCGAGGGCGAAATTCATTTTAAGGGGGGTAGAATGTAACACCCTGAGAGTTTATGAAAAATATTCTTTTAATTTCATTAATGTCTTGTGTTGTATTCTACACCAAGATTACCTTGCGCTATACGCAACACCGTATTAGCTTGCAGTATAAGAAACACTATTCTTGGATCGTGTTACACAAAATTTTGATAATAGTTATTCTACGCAAAATTGAGTATATATATATATATATTCAATGTATAAATGAAATATGGTTGGATTCTGTTATATGAAACAACGAAGGATTCTTTCACAACACGCAACCCTGACTTGGCTTGCATTACACGCAATCACGACCTTCCTCGATAGTGTGTGTTGTACGCAATACTGGGTTTTAATAAACAACGATATATTATTATAATATTGTCATGAAATAGCCGTTATGAATAGTGTTAACTAAATTTTTAATTTTATAACATTATTATTTATCTTACACATTTTCTAGAACATGGTATAAGAACAAAATAAATTTTTCGGGTAAAATAAGTATTTTTCAAAAAATGCAGTTTTGCCGCCTTTTGATGGCGCACCCACTTTAAATCTAGTTTTTGACATGTTTATAAGTTCAATTTGACAAAATAAAATTCTTCTTTTGAATCAGGATATAAAAATTTACATTAGATAAAGTTTTGATATTTTTCCGATAACTTTCATATTTTAATGAATAGTAAAAACACGCTATATTTTAATTTAAAACAACTTTTTTCATCGTAATATCTTAGGTGGTTAAATTATAATATTTAATGGTTTTAAAGTATAAATAGAATATATTTTTACCATTTAATATAATTTATGTCATTAGCATTGGTTTTACCTTTAATTCGTAGGTTAAATCAATTCAATCTTTTGCAATGTTTTAAAGAAAAACCCGTTTTCTTTCGACAATGGGATAAATTTTAATTTAATTTCTGCATCTTTTGTGAATTGAATTTGGAAAAATGGATTCCATACTTGGAATCAGTGGGTCCAAATTATGTTAATAAGCTACTTTTTATTTTTGGGCATTATGAATAGTAACTACGGTAAATTTTATTTACCATAGTTAAAGGTAAATCAAGTAATTAAGGGTAAATATAATATTTTAAAATTACCCTAAAAAATGTCAAAATCCTATTGGATGACTAAAAGATGACCCATATCACCTAAGGGTCGGATTAGATTCATTTAAATAAATTTTTTCAATGAAAATAATTTAATTATTATTAAAACCAAAGAATGTGACAACATGTCACTTTCTTAAATCTTATAAGTATAATAATTTTAATCTAGTGATAAACTTCATGAAACTTCTAACATGAATAGTATAAAGAAAGATAATACAATTATCTACATCATAGTAATTTATTTAGAATTTTTAGGGATTAAATAATTATCATTTATTATGACACAAAGATGATGCAGTAATTGTCTTATTAATGAAATATTGACATAATTGATGTTATAAATGCCCAAATAAATGTAATTTGAGACTTTTTATGACTTAAAATAATTTTATAGGTTAATATTACATGTTATTGTTGATTTAAGTAACTTTTTTAGAACTTATCATTCTGTTATGAATTTCATAAAAATCATGTACCAAATAGTGTCAAAATTGACATAAAATAGTTTTTTTAAAAAATATTATATTATTAATTGTTATTTTATTCCTAAAAATCTAAGGTTTGGCCAAATGACTTATATAAGATTATATATATTAATAATAAACAACTTGGGGTTCTTTTGGCTTGATATAGTAAGTTTATTAACCATATAGCGTAAGAAAACAAAAAGACACGGTAAAAGTTAAATTATTTAACTTAGAGTTAAATCTAATTGATAAGGTTATAATAATAACCTAAACTTGTATAAATCATATTGGATGAGAGTATTTCGACCCATCCCCACCTTATCCTTGAAATAAATCAATTTGGAGCTATTTAAAACCGAACTTGACTTTATAATAAAATAATATTTTTAGTTATTCCAAAGGTGCCCCTCTCCTCCCTTATAAAAGGGCACCTCCTCCCACTCTTCCTCACACAACTTTGAGCCTTCAAGTTCGGCCAAACCCTGACAAATTCTCTTCTCCACTTCCCTAGAAACATCCTAGAGGTTCTTGTCTTCCTCAAAGACCAATTTTAGTGCCCTAAGAGGAGGTCTCAAAGAGGCGCTTCAAAGAAGAGGTAATTTCCGTTACCGATTCTTTCACCTTTATTTATTCTTCCACTTCTTCTTATTAGGTTGTTTCATTATGAAGTAATAACATAAGTATCACTAATATACTGATATGTTATTATAAGTATGAAACAATCCTATTTCACCATCTATCCATCCTACGGAAAATGAAATCACCGCGCGTGCGTACGTACAGAATACCGTCTCCACACCGTGGTGAAATCTATTTTCCACCACCACCTTACTTGGATGGGTATAATGGTGTAAATAATAACTATATATTATTATTTTAAAGTGATATTGATTCTGAAATAGTATACATACACTCCAATACAGTCCCACGATCATGAGAACGATATCATCGCTCGTGCGTACGTACGGACTACCGTCTCCACGACGCGATGAGATTCATTCTCCACTTTTACCATTCATGAATGATTATAAAGTATATATAATAAGTAATAATGAAATATATGAAATAATAATGATACTGGATTTATGTGTATATATATGTATGACATCTACTTAATTCCATTCAACTCAATAAGGAAACGAAAACAGCGTTCATGCGTACGTACGGCCTACCGTCTCCATGAACGGTGTATTTCATTCCATTTACTGATTTATTATATATATGTATATTATGAATATATATATGTATATATATAAATCATGTTTTATATTCTGGAATTAAGTAATCGGTGATCTAAGTAATCATATGAATAATTACAAGTCAAAACACGGACGACAAATGAAACAATTTTACCCAAAACGCTCTTTAACATGGAAATTACAAAAGAACGGGTAATATAAAGTCATAAGTGAACCATATATGATATCATAACAATGAATATGATTCTTGAATAAGTCAATAACATTATTTAAATCATTATACAGGAGGTTAGGACACTTACAAAGCAAGTCGGACCTAAGGTAAGGGAAAATATCACAATCTCATTTTTATCCGAGATTGTTTTTACTTTGGAATTTACTGGGTTGTATTTTATCATCCACATCCATGTTCCCTCAATATGTAATATTGTTTCCATCCTCTTAAAATATTTTAAATCCAATTTTACCCTTCTATGAGTTTTTAGTAAAGAATATGAAAGGAATCTGTTGTCGTTTTTCGTACGAGGTACTTTTTGACTTTTCAGACAAAAGTACGAGAAGAATGTTTTCTTTTAACTTATACGACATGAATGGATTTTTAAAACATTATTTCCAAGAATCTTCCATTACAAGTTTTCAATTTTATTTTTAATCAACTTCTTTTAGTTTAAAATTTTATAACATGTTAAAGAAAGGAAAGTGTTTTTGAAGTAGAAAGGATATTTTACTCAAGAATAGAGTTCAAGTGTTTTATCAAAATTATTTTCCATCTAAGAAAATAAAGAGTTCTGTTTATATCCCTATTTTTACATTGATTTGACTATGTTGTGATGGAATTATTTTTATGAATTCCTTTATCTTATATGAATTGTTTTATGATGTCACGATGTTTAAGATTCCCATTTTTATTACATGGGTTATGCTATGATGTATGGTTTATGATTTTCTGGCACACATAAGAATGGTATCATTATGAGATGGGTGGGACCTATATCTCCCTCCAATGAATTGGGTAAAGATTTTATATCTCATGAGATAGACATGGATGGAATGGTAGTTTATACCGGTTCAGTGAAACAGGACTGAAACGAGGGTGACTCGGTTCAGAAAGGGACTTTGTCCACTAAGATAGTCTTGGAAATGAGTCTTGACTAACAAGAAATGATTCTCTATGATTATGTGTGTATGCCACAAAGTTTCATGTTTTAAGTTATGATTATTGTGATTACATTTCACTGCCATGATTTATCCCATGTTATGAAATTATGCTCTCTTTTGCAAGTTAAGATTTTCAAAATGTTATGTTCTTATGATGTGATTGATATTTATTTTGTTTACCCTTAATGAGCATTTTAGCTCACCATTTTATGTTTTCTTTTCCCCAGGATATAAAGAAAGGTTTTAGGTATAAAAAAGGAAGATCTTTATGGGAGATGTTGAAGATCTTTCAACAGGATTAGAAGATTATATTCTGAGTTTCCAAAGACACTAAAATATTACGATCCTTGTGTGTGTGTTTTTGTTATGTACTAAGTATTCCACAAATTTAATGTATTGTCAATGTACGTCAAGCTTCGGGTCTCTACATCATCTCCCTGAATGTAACAAAGGACTGCATTGAACCCATAGTTGTATAGGATCTTCTCAAGGCTGGGATCACTCTTGAGGGTGAACTGCACTGCCCGCCAATGGATTCGTTCATGTTCGACTCTATCTATCAAGAGATTTTCATGTTGGAGTTACTCAATAAAGGGAGTCATCCAACTAGGGGTCTCTTCTGCTATGGTAGGGGGACTTGAAGTCTCTATGTGGATGCACTGGTGGTAAGATGGCTTACTTGCTGGTTGTCATCATCGTCCAGAGTAATGGGAGTGATGATTATTTGATACGGCACATGAATAATCAAATAATCCTGGTCAGGCTCTACAAGAGAAGTGGAAAGGATATCCAAGGCATCATCTTGACCACTATGTGACTGAGGGACATGAGTAACCTCTGGTGGAAGGGGGAACTGAGCCATTAGCTGGTGAGTGCGCTCTAACAAGGGTACAAGCTTCGGATTTCTAATGACATAGTCACCATTGATCTGCTTGACGAATAGCTTGGAGTCCCCCTTCACATTCAGGTGGGGAACATCAATATCAAGGGACAGTTCGAGACCAGTGATGAGGGCATGATACTCTGCCTCATTGTTGGTGTAGCCTTCTAACAACAAGAATGAATAGGGAATGACAGCTTGTGTAGGCATGATTAAGATGATACCCAGGCCTACTCTATTACATCTAGGATCATTGATCCTTATACCTATCTGAATTCGAGAAGCACCATCGAAGTGCATTTTACAGCACAACATGGATTGATATACTAAGAGGATGGCCTCATCTGGGAAGTAAAGATCTAGAGATTGTTCTGCGGGGGCCGGATGGGTGGTAAGGAAGTATGCCAATGCCTGACCCTTAACAGATTTCTACAGAATAAACCTAATGTTGAACTATTGAAGAATTACCACCCACCAAGCTAGAATACCTGTTAACATGGGGTGGTTCAAAATATACTTTAGTGAGTCCACATGGACAATAGTTTTATCTCATGGTGCTGAAGATAATGTCGCAACATCTACACTGCTAATACTAGCACAAAGCAGCTCTTCTCGATAGAGGAATATCTAGTCTCTATATCTAGGATCATGCGAATAAGATAGTATAAAATTTTCTCTATCCCTATCTTATTATTATGGGAGATAAGGGCACCGAGGGACTATTCCAGGGCAGTCACATAAAGGACTAGTGGCTTTCTATATATGGGTGGCATTAGAACCGGAGGTTGTAGCAGGTACTGCTTTATCTCCTCAAAAGCATCCTAAAAATCTTCATTCCACCGATAGTTTCCACATTGCTTCATGACTCAAGAAAAGGTATTATACTTTCCAGAAAAATTCTCAATTAATCATCATATGTAGGCTATGTGGCCTTGAAAGGCTCGGAGTTCCTGAATTTTTCTTGGAGGAGGCATCTAACCGATGACCTTGATCTTCTATGGATCGATCTCGATGTCTCTATACCTAATGATAAATACAAGGAATTTTCTAGAGGTAACCTTGAAGGCACACTTCAAGGGGTTCATATTCAGGTAGTGGGAATGGAGGAAGATAAACACTTTCTCAAGATCTATGAGATGGTCCTAACATTAGTAGGACTTGACAACCAAGTCATCTATATAGCATACCACTAATTTCCCTAGAATCTTCTTGAATATGTAGTTCATGAAATGATGATTGGTGGATCCACATTCTTTATGACAAAATAAATTACTTGGTAATAGAAAGTACATTGTAGAACTTTGAAGATGGTAGAATCATCATCCTCAGGGGACATTTAGATCTGGTTGTATCTGGAATACCCATCCATAAAGGAGAGATCATGGAATCCATCAGTGGTGTTGATTAATAGTTTTTCATGGGATGGGGAAAATTATCCTTTGGGCAGTGATGGTTGAGATCCCATAAGTTGATGCAGACTCTGATCTTTCCATTCTTCTTCCTAATGGGTATGATGTTGGATTTCCATTTTGGGAACTGGACTTCTTTAATGAAGTTTTATTTAATAATCTTATCAACTTCAACCTAGACCATGGCACAATGGGAGGGGTTCATTTTCTTGGGAGGCTGTTTGAACCCACGAAGATTTACTAGTAGGACAAGATGGTGGAAAAAAATATGAGGATCTATCCCTGTAACCTCGTTGTAGCTCCAAAAAAATACATCTCAATGCTACTTCTGGAAATCCACATATTTCTATTTCTCTTTCTCAAGCATGCCTAAACTAATCAATGTTATCCTCAGATCTTCCTTGGCACTGATATTCACCTGTACTAACTCATCGATGGTGGTAGAGACACACTGTCACATACATAGATTATTTTAA
This sequence comes from Viscum album, assembly GCA_963277665.1. Lineage (NCBI taxonomy): Eukaryota > Viridiplantae > Streptophyta > Magnoliopsida > Santalales > Viscaceae > Viscum > Viscum album. The sequence goes on from OY728122.1 coordinate 1,088,141,834, forward strand.
ATGTATTTTTATTTTAATTTCCATTAATTCTTTGTTTTGGGGGTGGGGGGTTTCCAAAGGTTTTATGGAGAATAGGCGAGTTTTCATGAATTGGGCCAAACCGTGAGCCCAATTCCAGATTTAAAAATAAATTTTGTTTCTTTTATAACAAATTAATTTTTTAATATTTTTCACTCATTCTAACTCCTAAATGTCCTCCCCTGATATATTAACACCACAATTAAAATTTGGAGCCTTTGGAAATCCATAACCAAGGTGTATATGGGTTTTTATTTAAGGGATTGAGCCTGCCCGAAAGCCCAATTCCAGTTTTAAAAATAAAATTTGATTAATTAATAACTTATTCATTTTTGAGGATTTTTTAGTGATTCCAAGCCTCAAAAGCGCCCCTTGAACCCAGTAGCGCGACCAAGCTCTCTCTCCCCTCTTTGGAGCTCTTCTTCATCGCGATTGAGTGCTAAACTTATTAGGGTCTCTAAAATCGGGCAGATTTGAAGAGGTAAATTCATTCCTTCATATATCCTTCAATATTTACTATTTTTCTCCCATTTCAGTCCCCACATGTCCTCCTCCTCATCAGTCGAGCCTAACTATCAGGTTTTGCTGCTTTGAGATTCAAAATTTGGTTAATTCGGGGTAATTGCTTCAAGATTTTTTAAGGTGAGTGTTCCTCCCTTCCACTTCTTCCATTTTCTTAGGGTTTTATCCCTCTTTCATGATGTTCCAAAGTGTCCAGAACCTAGGTTCGTACCTAGGGTTTAACCATGGGTCTTTTTGGTGAACATTTGTGGTCTAGGGCTTGATTTATCATCCTTGTGGTGCCGGGGTGGTGCGGTTGATGTTTCACACCATGTTTTGAGGGATTCAACAATTTCGGTAGGTGATTCCGTGGGTAAACATTTAATGATGAGTTAGTTTTCTTGATTAAATAATTTTTCATGTCCCTTATATGCTGTGCATTATGAGAAAATCATTTTTGGTAGCAATAGTAAAGCATTTGGTATTAAAGTTACATTTTTTCTTGAAGTGTGTAATTTTTCAAATGTATTTCATGTGTTATCTCTTGTGGTAGTTTTTTAAAATGTGGAAGTGATTTATTAGTTGTTGAAAGGGGCTACCAATTTTGGTTGTGTAATGATATAGTGCCATGTGGGCCTAAAAAAGGGGTGTCTTTGAATGGTTTTATGTGTATAACCTTGGTATACTCCTTGAAAGTGTTTTATGGATTTGTGTGTTCTCATGGGTATCTTTTGTGATATTGTTCAAGGTGATTATATAACATTTGAAAGTGGATTATTATATGTTGATTGGGCTGCCAATTCTGTTTTGGTAGGGTATTGGTGTGATTTTGTCTTAAAAAGAGGTTTTTGAAATGGGTTTTATGTGCAAAGTTTGGGTATACTCCTTATAATTGTTTTATGAAAGTTTTGAATGGTTTATTGAGTTGTGTAATAGGTGAAACTATATCAGAAAATTGTTTTGGTAGGAGTATATTTTTAAAAGGTCCATTTCATTTGTGAAAACTCTTTCATATGATATGTATCATCTTGGAAATATTTTATTAAATTGTTTGAAGGAGATATTGAGGTGTGAAAGTGATGTGAAAGTGATGTGGAGTGTTTTGTGTGAGTGTGATGTGAAAAATTGAATTTTTGATTATGAAAGGAGTGTTATTTTCCATTTGTGTGGGCTGTTATATGAGTTGAAATATCTTATAATTGTTTTATAAAATTGTTTAATGGTTTGGATGAAGTGTTGAAGAAATGTGAAATGTGTTGTGGGCTATTTTGGTGTGAGTCGGATTTCAAAATCATTTTGAATGAAAATTGGATTTTTGTGACTTGTGTGGTATACATATGGGCTGTTTGGTGAATTTTTGATGTGGAAATGATATTTTCATGTTCAATTTATATTTATTGACTTGTTTAACTTGTTTGAGAACAAATGGAAAACCTGGGTATCTAGGTGGGTGGACGTGTACTAGTATGCTAGTGAATCCGTGGGGCTTGGCCTCAGTTTCACTTAGCAAGATTGACGCTTACAACTATAACTAAAATATTATGATGATGATTGGGGACCACTAGGTTATGGTTATGTTCCCTACTAGTGGCTCGTGCATGAGAATGGATATTTGTGATGGTTACTCTCACCGAGATACGAGGTACCTGGGACCCACAACTAGCTAGTGCCTAGGGGTTATTTCCTATTGCTTGTGATCATTAGTTACTTTATACTAACCGTCGGAATACGGTACATTTGGATGGAAAATTCAGTATCCTTGGTGTTTATTTTAAAAGTGTTAACCCGTTAAAATAGCCCACTTGAAAACTATTTTTATTCAAAGTTGGATCTTTTAGAAATTGTAACTAGATTTTCATGTTTTTGAAAACATGCATGCTTTTCGTCTTTAAATGTTTATCACATGGAATCTCTTAGTGGTGGTATCCTACTGGGCATTGGATCACACCCTACTTACACCCTTGGGTGTAAGTAGACTTGGTTATTTTTTTTGTCGTAGGTTGGGTACAGTTTTTTGTTCCAGTGGTTCTGGTTTCTAGCAGGTCCTTGGTGGTGAAGTCTTGTGGAGGTGGCTTGAGGGCGGTGCCCCTTTCCATGAGGGTTCTTGGGCTGTCCTTATTTGGTTTTGTACCTTTGTAATGTTCTTTATAAATTGTTTAAATTTGTGTAATTCAGTTATGAATTTTAGTAAAAGATGTTTTTGTTTGAAAAAATCCAGTTTTGGTTTCTTGGTTTTGTTTGTTGTTTTATGTTTACAAATTCAGGTAAATCATTCCCAAAATTCATTTTATGATACATGGGAACTTGTGCCAGCTCGTGGGGATCGGAAACGCCCTTCGGGCCTTATCACGGGCTGGGTCTGGTGCCGCTTTTGGCGGCGACCAGATTCGGTTCGTGACAAAATGGTATCAAAGCAGGTTCGCTCTCTTTGGGTCATGTTATTTGGGGAACAATCGAGATAGTCTGTTGTTAGGATTTTTGGGAATTGGAATTTAATTTATGAGTAGTGTGGTTGATCACCACACCTCATGATGGGATTTAATTATCCAGTGGAAGTCGGGACCTTTCGGAGTCCATTGGTTTTCTTGGTTTAATGATGATTAGGGGAAATGAAAAGAGAGTTGGGTTAATGGTCTCAGTAAGCTCACATGGCCTAGAAAGCCATGTGGAGCTGGGGATATTCACTAGAACACTCTCTGTGACAGTGAAGTGATTGGAATATGGCATCCAACCATATTTCCAAGTCACCCACTGAAACTAGTTTCCTCTCGCATTGTCTTATGTTTTTTAGTTTTGAAATCTTGGAACTTTGGTTTTAAACTAACTTGGTTTTAAGAAGTGTAAAGTTTTTGTGAAATGATTTTCAAATAAATATGGAATGTTTTGATTTATGAAATGGTGGAACTGAATTTTCATAATTGTTTTGAAATTGAAAATAGTATGCTTACACCTCTTTTGAATGCCGGAACCATATTGAAGTTGGTTTTCAAAAGTGTTTCCAATATAGTTTTCTAAACAATTAAAGGGTGTTTTAATGGGATGAGCTATTTTGAAATTGATGTGAATAACTTGAAAGTGATTTCTTTTCTAAATGGTTGTGTCCTTATGAAAAGTTTTTTAAGATGTGAATTGGGATTTTGATCTCATTGTTAGTAGTTTTGAGAAAAAGGTTGGTTTGGTTGACCATTTTGTTTTTGAAAAGTGGAAGGAATTTTTGTTTTACCCTTTGGTATTTCCATGAGTGACCACATGCATGGGGTTATATGGGATGATGGATGGTTGATGGAATGAATGGATGAGTGCTGGGATGGATATGAGGAGGGTGCCCGGTGTGGCATAAAAACATGCATGTGTGAGGCCCATGGGGTACCATTGGTGGATACGCTTACTGCAAAACCGTTTGTTTTCAAATAATTGGTTTTAAAGAAAAACATGATGTCTTGATGAATAGTTTGGTATGGTTTGTATTATGGGTTTTTGAAAATGTTGATGTTGTGGGATGTTTTTGAGTTCAAGAACCCCTTCTGTTTGAACTGTGTTTTGGGTTTGTGTTTGGTTAGTAAGCTGTGTTGTAGGGATGGTTAGTGGTCTCTTTTGAAAAAAAAATTTGGGATGCCTTTAAAGCGGTTCCCTTAATGTGTTTGGATCTGGTTTGTGGCATGTTTTGACCAATGGACCAGCTTGGTTGGGTCCTTGGGTTCTCTCATTGGATAAGGTACGCCCCCATTAAGGGTTAATGCACAACTGAAGTGAAACCCATATTGTTTCGCCATTGGAAAATCCTCCAGTTGATCAATATAAGGAATATTTTATCGAACATTTTTTTATTGAGTCTACAGCCATTCATTTCGCTAATTTTTGGATCCTCTTGTAGTGGGATAGTGCTTGTGGATGGTTAAAAGAGACCTTAGTTTCTTAAGTTTCCTGATTCATCGAAGGTGGAAGTGTTCTTTCGTTGTTAGTGTGGATGAATGTCTTGATGGTGACTAAGAGGGCCTCTGGGTTCTTTATAGTTTCTTTGAAGAAAGAGTTATTATTAAACCACCAATTTTGAGATTTCGGTCATGATAGGATATTGTGTCCACTTTTTGGACTTGTCTGTTGTTTAGGGAATTTGAATATGGTCCCGTTCCATGTATTGTTTCTATCAATCGCAAGGGTCATGTTTGGTGATGAATTGTGATGTTTTGTGCTCTTTTGATTGTAAAGGTGAAGGTCACACAATCCTCAGAGGTTCTATGTTATGTTGGGAGTATGTCTCCCTTGGGAAAAACATAAAATCCTCTATCTTAGAGGAAGGTGTTTATACGTGTCCTACCCTTCTGTTGTTTCTCACCCAAAGAAACAAGGTGCAATGTGTGTGCATCTTCTGATCCCTTGTTTCAGTGAAATGTCTGGTTTTGGTAAAGTGAGTTATGGAGTGTGTTATGTCTTGATGAACCCATAAGGGTATGCGGTGTAGTTGTCTATGGCATCGAAAGAAGAAGTTCCATATAGGGGTTTCTACAGCCTAACTGCGAGGCTGAAGATGCTTCAATATTTTGAACTCCAGCCATAGGTCCCGAAGAGAAGCTGGCGCGTAGTCAGGGGAAACCCCAATGTCGTTTAAACCCTTGTACAAAGTCCTATACTCAGTATGAAATATAGGAAGAGTTTAAACCTTTGGTGTCATCATATTTCTTCTATTGTTCCCGTTCTGTGGAAATAGGTGGAGGGTCTTGTACCCATGTCATCACACAATGTTATTCCCTCCCCCTTTGGTTTCCATTGAGTCTTTGGATAATGGTTGGAAATTTGGATAGACAAGTTGAGCACACGGTTTTCACATGGTTAGTTCTAACCATGAACAAAAAAAATAACCATGTAGATATAAGGATCCACATAGTATCGCACAGTTTTCCAAACTGTACAGACTAACCGTGCGACCATCCCAACTCCTTAATTTTGGGGTCTTTTCATGTCAACTCACGCCGGTCGGTTAAGATGGATGGTTCTTGTGGTGGGAAGACCCACCATGGGTATCATGCATATTATTTTGTAAATTTCTAATGGATGTATACCCCTTGTACTAGGGAGTCTGTTTGGGCCTCCCCCTATTAGTGTCTTGATTCTGTCTCGGGAAAAAAATTTATGTTGTCTCTTATGGTGGGGAGCCCATTTGTGTCTCTTAATATGAGTAACTCATATTTTTCCTTGGTCTTGTCTGGGAAGTAGGTATTATAATTCAGAGATATATAACTAACTACATATTTCTTGGGTAAACATTGATATTGGAGAGTTCCCAATGGTTTAGTTATCGTAGGGTACGTGTAAACTTGTTCGATGTTGTTGTTTATTTAGGTAAATTGATTGAGTATTGTTCAGATTGTGTTTGAGGAGTTTTCAATTAGGATAAAGCCTGAATGTGATTGATTGTTTCAGGAAAGTGGTGTAAGTTAGGTTTGTGAGAGTATTCATTCCTTCATTGATCACTGGAGGTGTTTTGGCCTTTGGGGAGAAACCTGGCAAGGGAGTACCTCTTGGTTTCTCAGTTGGGTTTGGTTGTTGCTTTGGCCTTACTGTGACTTTACGGGGAGGAAATATTTCATGGTGGGGAGAATTGTCACATAAATATCTTATTTTAAATGTATTTTTATTTTAATTTCCATTAATTCTTTGTTTTGGGGGGGTTTCCAAAGGTTTTATGGAGAATAGGTGAGTTTTCATGAATTGGGCCAAACCGTGAGCCCAATTCCAGATTTAAAAATAAATTTTGTTTCTTTTATAACTTATTCATTTTTTAATATTTTTCACTCATTACAAATCCTAAATGTCCTCACCTGATATATTAACACCAAAATTAAAATTTGGAGCCTTTGGAAATCCATAACCAAGGTGTATAAGAGTTTTTATTTAAGGGATTGAGCCTGCTCGAAAGCCCAATTCCAGTTTTAAAAATAAAATTTGATTAATTAATAACGTATTCATTTTTGAGGATTTTTTGGTGATTCCAAGCCTCAAACGCGCCCATTGAACCCAGTAGGACGACCAATCTCTCTCTCCCCTATTTGGAGCTCTTATTCATCGCTATTTAGTACTAAACTTATTAGGGTTTCTAAAATCACGTAGATTTGAAGAGGTAAATTCATTCCTTCATATCTCCTTCAATATTTACTATTTTTCTCCCATTTCAGTCCCCACGTGTACTCCTCATCAGTCGAGCCTAAATATCAGGTTTTGCTGCTTTGAGATTCAACATTTGGTTAATTCGGGGTAATTACTTCAAGATTTTTCAAGGTGAGTGTTCCTCCCTTCCACTTCTTCTATTTTCTTAGGGTTTTATCCCTCTTTCATGATGTTCCAAAGTGTCCAGAACCTAGGGTTTGTACTTAGGGTTTAACCATGGGTCTTTTTGTTGAAAATTTGTGGTCTAGGGTTGGATTTATCATCCTTGTGGTGCCGGGGTGGTGCGGTTGTTGTTTCGCACCATGTTTTGAGGGATTCGACAATTTCGGTAGGTGATTCCGTGGGTAACCATTTAATGACGAGTTAGTTTGCTTGATTAAATAATTTTTCATGTTCCTTATATGCTGTGAATTATGAGAAAATCATTTTTGGTAGCAATAGTAAATCATTTGGTATTAAAGTTACATTTTTTCTTGAAGTGTGTAATTTTTCAAATGTATTTCATGTGTTATCTCTTGTGGTAGTTTTGTAAAATGTGGAAGTGATTTATTAGTTGTTGAAAGGGGCTGCAAATTTTGGTTGGGTAATGATATAGTGCCATGTGGGCCTAAAAAGGGGGTGTCTTTGAATGGTTTTATGTGTATAACCTTGGTATACTCCTTTAAAGTGTTTTATGGATTTGTGTGTTCTCATGGGTATCTTTTGTGATATTGTTCAAGGTGATTATATAACATTTAAAAGTGGATTATTATATGTTGATTGGGCTGCCAATTCTGTTTTGGTAGGGTCTTGGTGTTCTTTTGTCTTAAAAAGAGGTTTTTGAAATGGGTTTTATGTGCAAAGTTTGGGTATACTCCTTATAATTGTTTTATGAAAGTTTTGAATGGTTTATTGAGTTGTGTAATAGGTGAAACTATATCAGCAAACTATTTTAGTAGGAGTATATTTTTAAAAGGTCCATTTAATTTGTGAAAATGCTGTCATGTGATATGTATCATCTTGGAAATATTTTATTAAATTGTTTGAAGGAGATATTGAGGTGTGAAAGTGATGTGAAAGTGGTGTGGAGTGTTTTGTGTGAGTGTGATGTGAAAAATTGATTTTTTGATTATAAAAGGAGTGTTATTTTCAATTTGTGTGGGCTGTTATATGAGTTGAAATATCTTATAATTGTTTTATAAATTTTTTTAATGGTTTGGATGAAGTGTTGAAGAAATGTGAAATGTGTTGTGGGCTATTTTGGTGTGAGTCAGATTTCAAAATCATTTTGAATGAAAATTGGATTTTTGTGACTTGTGTGGTATACATATGGGATGTTTGGTGAATTTGTGATGTGGAAATGATATTTTCATGTTCAATGTATATTTATTGATGTGTTTAACTTGTTTGAGCACAAATGGAAAACCTAGGTATCTTGGTGGGTGGACGTGTACTAGTATGCTAGTGAATCCGTGGGGCTTGGACTCAGTTTTACTTAGCAAGATTGACGCTTACAACTATAACTAAACTATTATGATGATGATTTGGGACCACTAGGTTATGGGTATGTTCCCTACTAGTGGCTCGTGCACGATAATGGATATTTGTGATGGTTACTCTCACCGAGATACGAGGTACCTGAGACCCACATCTAGCTAGTGCCTAGGGGTTATTTCCTATTGCTTGTGCTCATTAGTTACTTTATACTTACCATCGGCATATGGTAAATTTGGCTGGAAAATTCAGTTTCTTTTGTGTTTATATTAAAAGTGTTAACCCGTTAAAATATCCCACTTGAAAACTGTTTTTATTCAAAGTTGCATCTTTTAGAAATTGTAACTAGCTTTTCATGTTTTTGAAAACTTGCATGCTTTTCATCTTTAAATTTTTATCACATGGAATCTCTTAGTGGTGGTACTATTATGGGAATTGACTCACACCCCTGGGTGTAAGTAGACTTGGTTATTTTTTTTGTCGCAGGGTGGGTATAGTTTTTTGTTCCTGTGGTTCGGGTTTCTAGCAGGTCCTTGGTGGTGAAGTCTTGTGGAGGTGGCTTGAGGGAGGAGCCCCTTGCCATGAGGGTTCTTGGGCTGTCCTTATTTGGTTTTGTAACTTAGTAATGGTCTTCATACATTGTTTAAATTTGTGTAATTCAGTTATGAATTTTAGTAAAAGATGTTTTTGTTTGAAAAAAATCCAGTTTTGGTTTCTTGGTTTCGTTTGTTGTTTTATGTTTACAAATTCAGGTAAATCATTCCAAAACTTCATTTTATGATACCTGGGCACTTGTGCCAGCCCGTGGGGATCGGGAACTCCCTTCGGGCCTTGTCACGGGATGGGTCTGGTGCTGCTTTTGGCGGTGACCAGATTCGGTTCGTGACATACCCCCCTCAAATGTAGCAGTAGCTTCCTCCAAATCCTCTTCATCATCTGCAGCGAGAGTGTCATCAACAGGGGTTATTTATTCTGATTTGACTAAACCTAATGGAATTTTGGAGTTGGCTTAAGTAGTGGTGGAACCTTCATCATGAGATTCACGCACTGCTGAAACCATTACTACAAAATCTTTCGATCCAATCCCATTAGGTCTTCGATCGAGGGGGACACACTTGATAATATCAAAGTAGTAGTGGCATGTCAGATTAAGTCAGTTCAACCTATCCTAGAGAAATAAGAAATTATGATGTATTTTGTTGCCATGGTTCTAACATCCTGACATCTTATAGGGGTAAGGGGCTTTGGAATCACTCAAGCTTGATTTGTGTAAGAGTACAAAGTGATATTTCAGCTCTCCTTATATCTGGGAATGCATTTCCCTCTCGTACCAGAGATAATAAAGAAATGTCCCATGTCTATGGTCATGGATTCCAACTGATGGATTGGGAGGATGAAGACATCATCCAAGTCTATCCATAGATTGGACACAATAGCAGTATGCTCAACCTTGTTGGCCTGAACTTTCTTATTCTTGCTCTTGTAATAGTCAGCATCTAAGTAGAGGAATTCACAAGAGGAAAAGGGAGACACTTCACCCTGGAGTTCACATACTCAACCATTAAGGGAGTACTTAATGCACTGGTGATAGGAGGAAGGAACTACTATGTGCAGGTGGATCGAGGGTCTACCCATCAATGCATTGTAGGTGGTGTCCTACGGCAACCATAAACTCAATATTGGCGACCAGGCCATTGAACTGGGTCTTCAGATGGATTTTTCCAACCAGAATCTACTCTGTCCTATCATAACCTTGTATCTTTAAGTTAGAGGGATCTAGATGTACCTCATATAGTACCAGTTTGCAGAGTGTGTGAGTTGGGATGAGATTGATCCCAAAACCTGTGTTGACAAGACAATGATGAACTTCCACACCATTGAACTGTCCAGTGATATACAATGGGAAGATTTTCCCCTATATTGGAGAAACTTCATCCTCTCCAAATACTGATATTATGTCTTGACATTATGCATGCTCGACCTCCTCAGTATGGAAAGCATCTGCAACCACTACCTCTATTTGAAACTAGAGGGGGATTCTCAAAGCCTTCAGGAGGGATTCAATAATATCTTCAGATTGACACAGAGCCTCAAGAATCAATAGATTTTTAGGAATTATATAGATATGATTAAGTAAATCATACTTCTGTACCAGAAAAACATTTCTATTAATAGGAGGTTGCTCTGTGGCAGGAGGTATGGAAAACACTGTTGGTCGAACCGGAGGATTCTGGATGAGGCTAAGGATATCCCGCTGCTCACTAGCCAAACCAAACAAAATGAATACTAGTTGATGGCTAAATTAATGAGGTATATTCACTATAGTAAGCAAATGATCAAAATGAGGTCACAACAACTCTACCTGGTCGAGTAGTTTGAACAATGGTGGGAGCGAATCTGATGGGGCAGAATGAGAGGACTGCACATGCTAAGACCTATGCCAAGCCTGCTATTTGATCTCAGTGGAATGCATGGCTTAGTAGAAAACACTATACAATGCATTCTGTCAATTCACATATCCATTACTTCATCAATGTTGGCATAGAATGAGGACATTAAGAGGGTCATAATGGTGTTCCTCATTGTCGAGAACCATATAAGGGTCTACCAACTCAACAGTGTTTATTGAGACATATTCTTGATCATCACTTGAAGAATCCTCCATTACTGGGTGGATCCTGGGGCAATTCCCATCTTTGGGGGCATGAAGTCACCAAGAGTAAGAGACAACTTTAGAACCCATGGGGGACTTTTTTTCCCTTGCACTGTCGGTGCCTACCCTTCTGGGAATATGAAGGATGAGATGTGGATACAGAAATGACAATTGGGGATGTTTTGGTGACTTCAGAAGGTTTGGGATGATTCAGGAGAGTGCAGATAATACCATGAACATGAGAAACCACCTTGCGAGCTATCCATTCATCATACTTATGAGATCTGTAGCTAGAGACCTGCTGCGATTCACCTTCTCCATCACTACCAGGCTTTGCAGACACACATTCCACCTATGCCAGGGCCGAACCTAATCTAACTATGTTGTTTTTGACCCAGTCCTAGAGCCAATCCTTGAACATATAACATTTCTTAAGGGTGTGTCCAAGGAATCAATGAGAGGGTAAATAGTTGGGGCGATCAATGAGATATTCCCCTTCAGGACTCCTGCATTCTAGAAATTATAGGATTACCTAATCCAAAGCACTCTGGAAGTAGTTAGGGACCTGAACCTCATCGAATATGTAGGTCTAGTTTCTCTGGTTTGAAAAATGGACTGGAGCATGGCCTTAACGAGGATCTAGATCCTAGAGAGGAGGTGTAACCTAATTATCTTTCCTAGGAATGGTGGTGGTTGACGGTGTGGAACCTACTGATTCTGAGGCTGGCACTACCGACCCAAAGGCTGAGGCTGAGGCAATGGTCCTCAGTGAGGTTGTGGAGGTGGATCTACCAAAGATAATTCCAATGTCTTGGGGGCCTCTACCTGCATGAACACGACTATCTTAGCTTTATCACCCCTTCTTGTAGGAGATGCAGGTGGCAACAAACGTTCCTATTTGGCCTATTTCAAGGATTCCTCTAGATTCCAATCTTTATCAGAAAAGTCCCTAAATCACCCTGAGAATTTCTAAGTGATAAGGGGGGGGACCCATTTAGTATTCACAGTCCTCATTCACTTCATTAGCAACTTCTCCTAAGTTAGTAGAATGTCGAGTGAAAATCTGAGACCCTTCCATCTAGCGATAACATCTACAACATGCTCATCTGTCATCTACTTTCACTTGAAAAGATTGGAAATAATTTTCTTGCAGGTGGTGGAGTTGAACTCATATAAAAATTGTCTGCAGAGATCTTCCCAGCAAGCTATATACCCAATGGGCAACTGGCTGTACCAAATAAATGTAGACCCTTCTAGTGTCTACATAAACCACCGGATCTTGGTGACTTTCTGATGTGTTGGAGTCCCTAGAATAGGTCCACACCTTAAGATGAAGTAGGCCAGGTGCTACAGCGGGTCGCCCATCCCATTAAAGGGGGATAATGTGGGGTTCCCAAAATCTGGGGGTGTCAGCATGTCATCTACCCATACTTGATACGGTTTACTATCAGGTGGGATTTCCACCTACCGGGTCTCAAGATCCTTAATACGGGCAATGAGATCAGCTAGTGGATCAACTGGAGGAGTTTTTCTATCTTGATGAGGGTTCCTAACAACTAGTGTGTTGGTAGCGTCTTCAATGCGGTAGGCGGGCCCAACGACTCGTGGAGTGGCTAGTGGAAAAATTCATGGAGCTGTCGAAGGGTTAAACTGTAGAGCAGCTAGAGGAAGAACCTGTAGAGCCACTAGAGGGGATACTGGGGGAAGATTATCATGCAACTCAGGTAGATTTGGTGACGCATATTGTGTTCACTTTCCATATACGTCAGCATCTACCTTGTCTAGATGGGTAGGGTTTTTGAGGTCACTAGGAGGTAACTCACCAGGAAGGAGTTGTACCTGCCCCTAATGCCCCAATTGAGGATCAATATAATCTAGACGTCACTCCATAGAATGTTTGGGAAGGAGCTAATTGATGGTCCTTTTTTTCTCTGTGAGCTGTTGATGTATCATGGCCTTTTTAGGATCATCCTCTGTCTTCGACACTGAACTAGACGGGTCAGAAGGCTTAATATCTATGGGGGGCCTTTTCCCTTATTGGGGTCTTGAATGAAAGGTAATGACTTGGTGGGGCTAGTGAGGCTAAGAAAATGACTCTGTTGAAGAGTGATAATTCATGGGGGATCCAAAATATATGGTACTTACCCAAGGGTAGGTTCTCTTCGAGGAGTATTGTCTCGACTTCTTTCTCTATGAGTTCAACCATATTTATGATAACTACTCATGGAAGAATTTCCTTGATATCACTAGGTAAATTAGGCTAGAAAAAGATCAAACTAAGGTGTAGGGATGTATACTATCCCCAACCATGGATATATATATGTGGGGATGCCTCAAAAATAATTTTTTGGATCATAGAGAAGCTCTGGACGCATCATTGTTGGAGGATACGATGATAACTAGACGATTCATGATGCTGAGCCACCAGAAGTGTGGCTAATTCAACTAAGTGTTATTGCTGGATGAGGCTATCATAGTGCTTCAAGATCTATGGATAAATTAATTAATGATGGAGGAGGCAGAAACACATCACCCTGAGTGTCTGGCAGAAGCATGTAATCTCCTCCTGGGCGAGGGACCCAAAAATTATGAAGTTTGGAGTCGCAGTTGGCCAAAACATTTTGAGGAATTGATTTAAGGGGAGATTGTTCCATAGGATCATTTTCTTAGTAAAATTATATGATGTTTGATTACCCCACTCATAAATTAGAGGTGGATGGGGAACCAATAATGACAACGACACAGATCGCTGCAGTGGTAGACTAGTTGGTGGGGAGTACGGTGCATGAGATGCCAAACCACTGCATACTAAGATGTCTATCAGGGAATGTACTGACTGTATCATCACATCCCTATAGGAAGGGGTGATGACTATTTCTTCCTATACCAGGGTGGAGGTCATTGGCGGTGGGTCAAGCTGGTGGTCATCATCCACCAAATCCCAGAACAACTCTCTGTGATCTCGTGTCGAGGTAGAGAGTGAATTGGGAGACAGTATAGAAGCCTGCACAAAAATACCCTCGAAAGGAGTCAAATAATCCTACTCCTGTATATATATATGGATATATTTAGGGATATGATGTATATCATTGTTTGGGAGGATGAATATGATACTCCGAGTTACTACCCTAGATCCTGATATAGAGGATTGGGGATAAGTCTTCATCATTGAATTGTACTCTTCTTTAGAATATGAAAAGTGGATAGAAAAAATGAAAGTTTGGTGCTTCTCAGGGTTCGGTGGAGATAGTTCTCCCTCCTACCCTGGGATAGCTATTAAAGGAAAGGTGAATCTTCAACACGAGGAGGACCTCTACATGGGTTAGTACTAGGTCAGGGAGGACTTCTGCCTGAGCTGGATGGAATATAAGGAGGTAATTCATATTGGTTTATCATTGGAGAGGATAAGAAATCCTCTTTGGTGGTACAGGGTGTGAAGAGAACTAGGGAATATGTCGAATGACACATGGGTAGGACCCCCATGTCTATTGTCTGATATGTGGAGAGTACCTCCATGGTAGGGAGTGCCGAAGCAGAGAAGACCTCTGTTGGTGGTGAGAACATGGGGAGGACCTTCATGCAGATAAGTGTTGGAGAGGAAATGACCTTCATTATGATTGGTGCTATTATGGGGAGGGAATCTTCTTGATCCACTGATGATGCAAGGAGGACCCTAACATTGATAACTTAAAATATGGGAAAAGATTCCATACCTGGGATCAGGGGCATGAAGAGGACCTCTATACTGGGTATCAACGAGGTGGGGAGGACCTTCACTTGGATTGGTGATGATGGAATGGTGAGGAACTCCATGATGAGTGAATGAGTAGATATGAACTCTACTCTAGCTGGTGACGGTACGGGGAGGGCCTCTTTACTGAACAACATCATCATAGGTTGGCCAATGATGCCTGCTTCTCATGCCAACGATCAGAAGAGTCAAACCAAACCGCCCAAAGGGTGGATGTGGCCTCAATCCCAACCAAGAATAGAATTGACCCTGCTCTAAAGTAATATGGTATAGATAGTGTGTTTCAGTGGCAACACGAGCCCCTAAAGATGTGGAAGACGACACCCCCTGATGGGCATCCTTCTAAGCCTACACCTGATGTTGATGTCGGGTCAGCCGAACTAGGGCCAACTGGGCAAGGGTGTGTACCACCTTCTCCCTAGTCTGTGTTACCAGATGGCGACATTGGTGCATCATAGTGGGAGCCCTCCTTGGAAGATCTCTAACTAAAGTCAAAGTCGAGATGACTCAAACATCCCTTACCTTGTCTATATAGGGGAGTGAATCATAAGAGAATTCTAGGGAGAGAATCCTGAAATGGTTGTATGTTGGAGTGGGGAGGAGTGACTCCTTGTGCGGCCCTTGGGGGGCAGTAGATATGTTGAGCCACAAAAGCCTCCAAATCTCAGTGGGCCATTTCCCTAATCGGAATGACCGCCTCCCGTTTCTATTTCCAAAAAAGATTTTCGATTACCCTCTAATGAATAAACTCTAAGGGTGAGATAGGTCATGGGTTCCCAGTATTCATAGCCATGGAAACTATCGTGGTGGAGGCAGAGCCGTGTGGGAATACCGCATCATCATTTCTCCTACCCCTATGTCTGTAGGCAGGTAGAGATTGGTTCCCTGTAGAAACAGATTTAGTCCTGTAAAGTAGGGAGATTCATCCATTAGTACATATATGTAGAAAAGAAATTCTCAGTGCCCCAACTCAATTCAGTCTTACATGTTTGGATAAAAAGATCCATGCTATCAATTCCATAGATTGAAGTGCCCAGTGGTCAACTACCCCAAATTCTGGTGAGTTCCATGCTAGGCCCACTATTTGCTTGGCGAGGCCTGGCACCAGATATCTAAATCTGGTGACATGCTCATTTGTTGATGTATCTAATTCTAATAATCTCCATGTCGAGGAGAAGAGATTCACGTTGGGCTCACCATTTCTATTTACAATGATTTTCTTATGGGGTGTACTTGCCTGCACATGCGCTGGACGCTCGCTGGCAATCACATTATACCCTAAATTTCTACTTTACAAAGGAGGGTGGCATCTGTAACCTCTTAAGGGATGTTTTCTCCTTGATGGAAACAGGATGATGGGATGTCAGTTCCTCCTTCAGTAGATTCCTCTTCATATCTTTTCACCTAGTCTAGGTCTCCTTTAAAGATTAATACACTGTTCATGAAACACGTTCTTGATTCCATCTCTTCATGGACTCTGGTTAATTAAGATTCTTCTATCAGTACATTCCAAGGGGTCCAGTTAGGGAAGCAACCATCGGTTATGAGAGTAGTTGTGCTGAGGCATTTGTAGCATGTCTTGACAATGGAACATTGTAACACCTCTATTCTTCCTTGTAAGAGGGATTCTTAAGGGTGCAGAAACCCAAGGATTACCATATAAATTGAGGGGTATCGTATGATAGAGGCATGTCTATGAGGTTTTACTCGACTTAGCATGTTTAACACAGGGTTTTCTATGAATTTAACATCTAGAAGAGAAGGATCATACTGATCAAAACACGAACAAGAGGGGACAATATGGGTGTCTCTCTAGAAGGGAGCATCGAGAATGTTTGCCGGATGGGTGGATCAGAATGCCCATTGAGGATGGACCTATGATGATTTTTCCTTGAAAGGGGAAGGTTTCAAATCATGTAGTCTAATCTGGACACCAAAAAGGGTGGATCAGAGGATGATGGGTCCACAAAAAGGGGACACCAAGGTTTACCATTGGCTAGGATTGAACGTCAGGGAGGATTTCTACGTACCTTTCTTGAAAAGGTAAAGGATCAAAACCCACATAGTTATAATGGGTGGTTTGGGGATTATGAACTGAGACGACCCATATGGATGGAGTGATCTCACTAGGATGTGGTGGCCCGAGTAAAATTAGGATGGGTATGGAGGAAGTGTTGAATGGGGAAGATGAATAGAGATAAAACCAGTGCAAAGGGAACTGGTGCAGAGATGAAAGTGTTGGGATTGAACCTTAAGGAGGTTTCCTACATATCCCCATGGTAGGGAATCAAAGTCCACATAGTTATAGAAAGGTATGATAAGTCGCATGAGAAGGTGGCTTGTGAGAATGGATGCATGGATGAGACCCAAAGGAAGTGAAACCTTGGGTTGAGGCATGATCTTCCCAAAACACAAGGGATCAAGGGAGAAACTAGAATTGGGTATGAGTAATGGGCTTGACCTTAGGGAGTCTTCCTATGTATCCCAATGTTAGGGAATAAAATTACACATAGTTCAATAATTGAGGCATAGAATTGGTGTGTACACAAAGGACAACGCCCCGGAGACACGCTGGGGATTATGCATGGTTATAAGACCATCGCAAGAGGGATACTCTTGGTTGGAGGAGTATGGTGAAGTGTGTGGGGCTTACTCATGGTTATCTACTCGAGAAAGTGTGATATGTGGTTGAAGTGTACACAAATGACAATAACCCAAGTGGATGGATTGAAACACCTCAGGGAGGAAGATCTAGGTGATGTGTCACAAAAAAGGGAAGATGTCACATCCAGAGGGTGAATACTTGGGAGGGAGAACTAAATTTTACCATTGATCAGGTTTGAACCTCAAGGATCACCCCACATACCCTTCTTAGGAGGAAGGGATCAAAACCCACCTAGTTCGAGAATACAGTTTAACATCATGTAGGATGAGGGTGAACCAACGTGAAGCGGTCGTGATCGATGGGTGGTGATCTTGAACCTTAGGGAGAATTCCTACGTACCTTTATTGAAAATGGTAAGGATAAAATTACATGTAGTTTAGGAGAGAGGGGAATGGAATTAGGGTGTGCATTGTAATGCCCCGACCCCAGAAGCTCGGAGTCGGTGCATTATTTTAATACATTGGCATGACTAAAAGGAATCAAGTCCCGAAAGACTGATCAATTTAGCAGTCTTGGAAAATATATTACATACATGAACATTATATTAAACATTAGAAAATAAAACACAACATAAATGATCCTTTGATAACACCATTAATACCTTAGCTTAACCCTGCTTATCAATAATAAAATACTTCTTCACATCCTTGAAAAAATAAAACATAGAAAGGGGTGAGCTTAGATGCTAAGTAA
Source organism: Viscum album (assembly GCA_963277665.1). Taxonomy (NCBI): domain Eukaryota; kingdom Viridiplantae; phylum Streptophyta; class Magnoliopsida; order Santalales; family Viscaceae; genus Viscum; species Viscum album. Next base: position 1,088,159,753 of record OY728122.1, read on the forward strand.
GGATAACAATATAGCAGAAACTTTCATAAATAATCATATACAATTAAGGCAATGTATACAAATAAAACAAAATCCTTTTAAACTTGAAATTCAGTATAATATGGAAAAGATAAAATCAAATAATTCCATTTACTTGTTCACATGAATATTCTACTAGTCAAATAATCACATGCAATATCAATATCCACTTTCATAATGATGGAATTCATAATGTCGGACTTTAATTTTGGTGTCAAGGCATCGTGCCAGGACCTTGAGGGTAACTGTAACTAGAACCCAACCTGGAGAGCCTCTGTAACTAGACTCCAACCTAGAGAGCCTATGTAACTGGACACCAACCTGAAGAGCCTCTGTAACCAGACTCCAACCCAGAGAGCCTCTATATCCAGACTCCAACCCAGAGGGTCTGCTATAACTGGACCCCAACCCGGAGGGCTTACTTTTATTGGTCCCCAACTCAAAACATACTATTCCAATACATTTATCTTAAGAAGAGATTAAAATATAACATAAACATTTGTATTAAAACTAGCATAAAAATTGTCAATACTTTAATCATAAACCATGAATGACATAAAAATAACTCATCCATAGTCAAACATATCACAAAACCTTATATAAAATATGGAAGATTTGTATCATAATAAATCAACTTCAAACAAGTGTAAAATTTATCAAAGGATGTTGACATAGATGAAATCAAAACTATTTGAGAGGAATATATCATTCTATTTTGAAATCATTTAAGAGTCAAATAATTATAAAGAAAACATTTATTTTGAAAATATTCTTATAAGATCGTAAGGGAAGCTTTGACGATGTTATGATGGTGGAAAATAGCCGCACCCGCCATATAAGTTAAAAAAACATTCTTACCTTAATTTTGTCAAAAAAGTCATAAAGTACCTTATTTGGAAAACGATAAAAAGATTCCTTTCAAAAACATATAAGGTCAAATAAGGGTATAAATGACTTTAACCCATTGTCTATTAAATAGTAATTTTTTTGAAATAAATTTTTAAAAAAAACAAGGATGTGGATGATAAAGGGGTCCCAGTAGATAATTATGTATAAACAACCTCAGATAATGAAGAGATTGTAGAATTAACCCTTACCACGTTGTAATCAATCGAGTTGTATGAACAAAAGTTAATAACCACCAAATCATTCATAGAATACCATTAATATAAAGAGAATCATGATAATATATATCAAATGGCAGTACAAAATACACCACATGCAATAAGTGGCGAACAATAGAAATCTCACAAAATTAAAAGTGAGATAAGAAACCCCTTACCTCGTGTCCGACTTGACTTGTTTGTTCCTTGTTATTCCTGAATAATAAACTTAAGTTAATTTATACTTGATTAAGAACCATTTTTCAAGTTCATTATTCTTTTTATATCACTTATTACCATGTTATAAACTATATGTAATCATTTAAGTTAATAATGGTCATTTTATCGATATTTGGTACTTGAGTAAAAAATGAACACCTTATAATTACAAGTTGTCCATGTCGTCAAGAGTCCATTATCTAAAGAATTATATTTATGATTTAGATATCATATATATCATATATATCCAGTATATATAGGTATTTATAACAGTACATAACATTTGGAGATAAGAAATGAAATGCACCGTTCATGGAGATGGTAAGTCGTACGTACGCATGAACGCTACTTTCATTTCTATTTTGTATTTTAATTGAATGAAAACTTAATTATACATAGTTATATTATAATTAAAGTATAATATAATATATAATTTCAATAAATCCATCCTTTATATGTCCCACTTATGGTAAGAACGAGTCATATCACTTTGAATGGGCGGTAGTCTGCACTTCCTCAAATTAAATTATCGCATTTACTCATAATGGAAATCATAAAGGTATGCTATAAATAAAAAATAAAAAATAATAAATAAAAAATAAAAATAATATATATCATATATAAATATATTTTCATCATAATTTCTACCATAATATGTGGTAGAAGATAATTGAACAATCATTGTTTCGTGAGGCGTTAGTTTTCCATCCACAGAAACAATATGTTCTTTACCCCTTAGATGGAGGTGTGTGTAAGTGTAGTTGTAATACTTATCATAAAAATATCCTAGTATATTTAGGATAATTTTTTTGTTATAAAATAAATAAATTAAAATATTTTAGGGATTGGAGAAGTAAAATAAAAAAAATAATTTAAGATAAACTGTTACTTTTAATTCGGGTAACTCCCTTTGGTTTGAACCAAAAGGATTTCTTGAAGTGCCTTATGCCTAAGGTAAGTCTTCTAGGAGGAATAGAGGGATATTTATATCTTATTTGGTTATGAGTTATATGAGACAAAGTGCTTGATAAGTGTGAAGAATGGGTTATAAGTGAGGGTTTTTTATAATGGGGAGGAGGGGTTCTTTAGGAAAGTGTAAAAATATTATTTTATTATATAATGATTTTCAGTTTCTAAAGGTCCAAAAATCATTAAGGTCGAATATAATATGACTCATGGTCGAAATAAATTCAACAAATAATAATTTTACCGGTTTTGGATATTGTTTTAATATTAATAATCTTATTTATTTAAATCATTTATTAATGAGGTGAATACTGCATCAATATTGTGTCATAAATAATTTAATTTATTTGATGTCTAAAAATTATAAAAAAATACCATAATGTAGGAAATATTTTTATATTTACAATGAATATTTATAGTAGAAAATATGAATTATATAAACCCATGTAAAAATTGATATACTAAAAGATATTTGTTAATGTCATTTTTGTCTTTACTTTAAGTTAATTAAAATAAAGTGTCATTATCACTCTTAAGTGGCTCCATGGGGTCCCAAAATCGACACAAAGATTCCCATGGTCGGCCACGACTCATCCAATAAGGTTATGATAAGTTTTAAGGTAATTTTCTATTATTATAATATTCATTTTACCTTAAATTACCCTATTTACCTTTAACCACAGTAAATAAAAGTCAAAAGTTACTATTCAACAAAAATTATTTTTATCTTATTGAACCAAATTTTACTTAATAATAACATCTCATGTGTGTTGGATTTTAAAAATTCAATTCACAGAAGTGGTAAAATGTCATTTAAATGAAAAAGTCAGTTTTTTTAACTACTACTAAGTGGTTTCACTATTCATCAAAAATTGAAGTTTTTTAGAAAAATACCAAAAATTCAGCCTAATATATATTTGATATTCTGAATTCAAAAATTATATCTATTTTACAAAATTTAAAACATGGAAGTTGCATTAATTAATTTAAAATTAATTCCCGTTGTCAAAACGAATAGTGTGTTTTTAAGAAACAATATCTATCAAAAGATTCACATTTGTTTATGTCCAATTTCAAAGTGAAATTAATTATAATGACCTAAATTGTATTAAATGATAAAAATATAATATAATTATACTTCAAAACCATTGAAATTCATAATTTAATACTATAAATTATTTATATTAAAAAAGTTGTTTTCAATTAAAATTTAGTATTTTCACTATTCACCAAAATATGAAAGTTATCAGAAAAATACCAAAAATTTATCAAAACTAAATTTATATGTCCCGATTCTAAAGAAGAAGTTTATTCTATCAAATTGAATATATAAAAGTGTAAAATATTGTATTTAAAAACGGTTCACCATTAAAAGGCAGTAAAATTGCATTTTATGAAAAATACTTCCTTTATCTGAAAAATTGAATTTGTTCTTATATTATTTCTAAGAAACACATAATATGGATGTTAAAATTATATAGAGTATATAAAATTCAAAATGCAGTTAATACTATTCCTAACCATTTTTTGAACAGCTAGTTTGGTAAGTTGCGGTTCGCTCGAACTCAGTGTTGCATATAGCACAAGTTATTGAATTACTTTAAAGAGATAACATACTATGAAATATTGGGGTGTTACATTCTCCCATCCTTCAACAAATTGCGTCCTTGCAATTTGAAATTATTCTTCTGAAATAAGAGGTTGAAAATAGAAAATACCTTTGTGGAAAACCTACATCGGAAATAGGGTTAACAAAATTTAGTCTTAATAAGAGAAAAAGGGAAATGAAAAAGCCACCAACAACTTAGGATTTTGAATAGGATAACATTAGTGGAAATTATAGACACATAATTGGAGAAAAAACATAAATATTTATAGGGAGTGATTTAGGTCATCAATCATAAACAAGTGTAAAATTGAGGGCCTCAAAGCCATCAATCTAAGATGATTTAGAATATCATCGGTTCAACAAAACCTAAGGTATTAGGATAACACATTTTTGGTTTTAATACCCCTTAACTAAAGTTTAAAAATTAATTTCTTTATAGAATTATATATATATATATATAAATACTTGATATGTAGAGTTTCATCCTTTAACTAATTTCTACCACAAACTCATCTTTCACTTCAAAAGATAATAGAACTTAAAAATATTATATTTATCCTAATATTATAAGGTTACAAACATATACCATTAAGAAAACTAATTTATAATAACCAGGGACTTCTTTTAGGCTAGTGGTAGGTCATAAAGCCTTGTCGCACTTTGGTTGTGAGTTCGATACCTGCAGCTTTGTCTGATGTGATGGGTTATCGCCCGACCTGAAGGTTGTCCTTTTTCTAAAACTATAGTATTATAATATTCCAAAAATAATCTTAATAAATACTATACAAAGTTAAAATTAATCCATTCAAACCTTTATAGCTATCCAAAATACTTATGTCCAAACTCATAGTCCAAAATTTGTAAGGAAGGTCAACAAAATGAAGATCTATTTTACCACATAATAACATATGAATACCTTCATCATGTATTATTTTAAAATATGGTAACACCTTGAATTACCATAAAACCTTATTTATTACATTCATTCTCCCTTATTCCTTATAGAATACTAGATATATTCTTTATATCCATTTTTTTGAATATTCCAACAATGATGGAATAAAACCATTAATCTGTTCCAAAGTAGTCAAGAATATCCAATATAATTTGTCCAAATCAACCATCTCTTATTCTAAAATCACTATCTCAGTATCAAGACCATATTATGGTTTAACTTTCCTTCAACCATATATTTTACAAAAACATTAACCTGCTATTGAGTCACTTTTCTGGGTTCCACACAATCTCATGTCCTTAGTGAAATATTACTACAGTAAAATACTTATATACTCTATAATTATTATAATCAGTACATAGTTGATACAATACTCAAATGATATAATTATTTAATATCAATATAAGAACACTAGTCATTACTCTTCATCTGTGGTAATATGAAAACTTGATTATTATTCAACAACATCATTTTTGGTATACTATGATAATTTGGACATTGATTTTCCTAGTGTCCCAACTCCTTTCAGATGAAGCATTGTAAATTTGAAACCTTTTTCTTACCCTTTAAATCACGTACTTGGTGTCCTTTTTCTCCACACTTATAACAAACTCCCATTCCCTTCAAGCATTTTCCAAGGTGATTCTTTCCATAGTTATCACATATGGGAAAATCCTTCTTTACCCTCTTCTCTTTATCCATCATTCTTTCTTCCATCATTTTCTTCTCTTGCTTCCCTTAAAATACATAGGACTCATAGAATTCTTTACTTATCTTATTAACACATAATACTATTTATTCATATGGTGAGAATATGTGGAAGACTATTTTCCTTTAAAATGTTTTCTTAATACCATGAAAGATATGATCCTTTTTAATCTTTTGATCATGAATATTTTTGGAATTCTCATTCCTTCTACTAGATTCCATTTTTAAACAATAGAATACACTAGGTCAGTTTATGAATCACAATTCATAATTCCAAACTTGTAAAATACTTAACGTAAATTGGATAGTTTTTGGATATAATCCATAATCATAAAAAATGGTTTCTTTAAGGAAGTGTTTACTCTTAAATCCTTCATAATGGATTGTAATGAAAATTTTAATTATCCTAAATATATCCCCTGAGAGTGTCATAACCAAGAGTGCAGCAAGACCCGTTGTCATGCACCAGTTCATGTTCGAGTTTAGCTCGAAGCGGTGTTTTTGGGTTTTACCCCTAGATACATCTCTGCCAGAGCTGCCTCTACCTGCTCGTATCCAGACATGGATGTATTTCTTGGAAAACTCACAAAATCTCTACAGTTCCAAAATTATAAGAAGTTATTCTATACTAATTCTCAAAGTCTATCTTAGGGTAATTTTCTCTAATCAGAGTTTCACTAAATCTATTTCCAAGGTTATTGCTAAACTTCATCTGATACAAACTGTAATGCCCCGACCCAATAAGACCACAGTTGGTGCATTATTTTAATAAATTGGCATGATAACAAGGAACCAAGTCCCGAAAGACCGATCAATTTAGCTGTCTTGGAAAATAGATTACATACATGAACATTACATTAAACATTAGAAAATGAAACACAACATAAATGATCCTTTGAGAATTCCATTAATCCATTAGCTTAACCCTGATTATCAATCATAAAATAATTCTTCACATCCTAGCAAAAATAAAACATAGAAAGGGGTGAGCTCAGATGCTCAGTAAGGATAACAATATAGCATAAACTTTCATAAATAAGCATAAACATTTAAGGCAATGTATAAGACTAAAAAAAAGCCTTTTAAACTTGAAATTAATTATAATATGGCAAAGATAAAATCAAATAATTCCATTTACTTGATCACATGGATATTCTACTAGTCAAATAATCACATGCAATATCAATATCCACTTTCATAATGATGGAATGCATAATACCGGAATTTAATTTCTGTGTCAAGGCCTCGTTCCAGGACCTAGGGGATAACTGTAACTAGACCCCAACTCGGAGAGTCTCTATAACCAGACTCCAACCTGGAGAGCCTCTGTAACTGGACTCCAACCCAGAGAGCCTCTGTAATAGGACTCTAACCCAGAGAGCCTCTATAACCGGACTCTAAACCGGAGGGTCTGCTATAACCAGAACCCAACCCGAAGGGCTTACTTTTACCGGTCCCCAACCCAGAACATACTAGTCCAACACATTCATCTGAAGAAGAGGTTGAAATATAACATAAACATTCATATTAAAACTAGCATACGAAATGTCAATACTTTCACCATAAACCATGAATGATATTAAAATAACTCATCCACAGTCAAACATATCAAAAAACCTTATATACAATATAGAAGATTTGCATCATAATAAATCAACTTTAAACAAGTGTAAAATTTATCAAAGGATGTTGGCATAGATGAAATCAAAACTATTTGAGAGGAATATCTCTTTCTATTTTGAAATCATTTAAGAGTCAAATAATTATAAAGAAAAAATTTATTTTGAAAATATTCTTATAAGCTTATAAGGGAAGCTTCGATGATATTATAAAGGTAGAAAATAGCCGCACCTTCCGTATAAGTTAAAAAACATTCTTACCTTAATTTTGTCGAAAAAGTTATAAAGTACCTTATTTGGAAAACGATAGAAAGATTCCTTTAAAAAACATATAAGGTCAAATAAGGGTATAAATGACTTTAAACCATTTTCTGTTAAATAGTAATTTTTTTGAAATACATTTTTAAGAAAACACAGATGTGGATGATAAAGAGGTCCCAGTAGATAATTATGTATAAACAACCTCACATAATGAAGAGATTGTAGAATTAACCCTTACCACGTTGTAATCAATCAAGTTGTATGACCAAAAGTTAATAACCACCATATAATTCATAGAATACCATTAATATAAATAGAATTATTATAATATATATCAAATTGAAGTACACAATACACCACATGCAATAAGTGACGAACAATATAAATCTCACAGAATTAAAAGTGAGATAAGAAACCCCTTACCTCGTGTCCGACTTGACTTGTTTGTTCCTTGTTCTTCCTGAATAATAAACTTAAGTTAATTTATACTTGATTAAGAACCATTTTCAAGTTTATTATTCTTTTTATATCACTTATTACCATGTTATAAACTATATGTAATCATTTAAGTTAATAATGGTTGTTTTGTCGATATTTGGTACTTGAGTAAAAAATGAACACCTTATAATTACAAGTTGTCGATGTGGTCAAGAGTCCATTATCTTCATAATTATATTCATGATTTATATATCATATATATCATATATATCCAATATATATATGTATTTATAACAGTACATAACATTTGGAGATAATAAATGAAATGCACCGATCATGGAGACGATAAGTCGTACGTACATGAACTCTACTTTCATTTCTATTTCTTATTTTAATTGAATGAAAACTTAATGATACATAGTTATATTATAATTACAGTATAATATAATATATAATTTCAATAAATCCATCATTTATATATCCCACATATGGTAAGAATGAGTCATATCACTTTGAGGGGGCGGTAGTCTGCATTTCCTCAAATGAAATTATAGCCTTTACTCATAATTGAAATCATAAAGGTATGCTATAAATTAAAAATACAGAAGCATAAAGAAAACATAAACATAGTATATATCATATATAAATATAGTGTCATCATAATAGACACCATAAGAGGTGGTAGGAGATAATTGAACAATCATCGTTTCGTGAGGCGTTAGTTTGCCATCCACAGAAACAATATGTTCTTTACCCATTAGATGAGGGTGTGTGTAAGTTTAGTTATAATAATTCTTATAAAAACATCCTAGTATATTTATGATATTGGTGTTTTTATAAAATAAAGTAATGAAAAGATTTTAGGGGTTGGATAAGGAAAATAATAGAAAAGAATTTAAGAGAAACTGTTACCTTTAATTCGGGTAACTCCCTTTGGTTTTAACCAAAAGGACTTCTTGAAGTTCCTTATACCTAAGGTATGTATTATAGTAGGAAAATATGGATATTGAGAGATTATTTGGGCAGGTTTTGGATGAGATAATGGGATTGAGAGGTGTGAGTAATGGGTTAGAAATGAGGGCTTTTTATAAGGGGGAGGAGGGTTCTTTAGGAAAGTTTGAAAATATTATTTTATTATATAATGATTTTCGGTTTATAAAAGTCAAAAAATAATTAAGGTAAAATATAAGATGACTCATGGTCTAAATAAATTCATCCAATAATAATTGAACAGGTTTTGGATATTGTTTTAATATTAATAATCTTATTTATTTAAATCATTTATTAATGAGGTGAATACTACATCATTATTATGTCATAAATAATTTAATTTATTTGATGTCTAAAAATTATAAAAAAATAGCATAATGTAGGAAATATTTTTATCTTTACAATTAATATTTATAGTTGAAAATATGACTTATATAACCCCATGTAAAAATTGATATACTAAAAGATATTTGTTAATGTCATTTTTGTCTTTACTTTAAGTTAATTAAAATAAAGTGTCATTATCACTCTTAAGTGGCTCCATTGGGTCCGAAAATCAACCCAAGGATGACCATGGTCGTCCATGACTCATAAAATAAGGTTAGGAAAAGTGTTAAGGTAATTTTATATTATTATAATATTTATTTTACCTTAAATTACCCTATTTACCTTTAACCGTGGTAAATAAAAGTCAAAAGTTACTATTCACCAAAAATTATTTTTATCTTATTGAACAAAATTTTACTTTCTAATAACAACCACGTATGTTAGATTTTTGAAATTCAATTCAAAGAAGCAGTAAAATTTCATTTAAATGAAAAAGTCAGTTTTTTTAACTACTACTAAGTGGTTTCAATATTCGTCAAAAATTGAAGTTTTTTAGAAAAATACCAAAAATTCAGACTAAGATATATTTGATATTCTGAATTCAAAAATGATGTCTATTTTACCAAATTAAAAACATAGAAGTTGCATTAATTAATTTAAAATCAATTCCCATTGTCAACACAAATAGCGTGTTTTTAAGAAACAATATCTATCAAAAGATTGACACTTATTTATGTCCAATTTCAAAGTGAAATTAATTATAATGACCTAAATTGTATTAAATTATAAAAATATAATCTAATTATACTTCAAAACCATTCAAATTAATAATTTAACACTATAAATTATTTAGATTAAAAAAGTTGTTTTCAATTAAAATTTAGTATTTTTCACTATTCACCAAAATATAAAAGTTATCATAAAAATACCAAAAATTTATCAAAACTAAATTCATATGTCCCTATTCTAAAGAAGAAGTTTATTTTGTCAAATTAAATATATAAAAGTGTCAAATATTGGATTTAAAAAGGGTTCTCCATTAAAAGGCTGTAAAATTGCATTTTCTGAAAAATACTTCCTTTATCTGAAAAATTGAATTTGTTCTAATATTATGTCTAAGAAACACATAATATGGATGTTAAAATTATATTAATTATATGAAATTCAAAATGCAGTTAATACTATTCATAACTGTTTTTTGAAAAACAGGTTTGGTAAGTCGTGGTTCGCTCGAACTTGGTGTTGCATGTAGCACAAGTTATTGAATTACTTTAAAGAGATAACATACTATGAAATCTTGGGGTGTTAAATGCACAAAAAACAGCGACCCAGAGACATGCTGGGGATTATGCTTGGTTAAGATCCCATTGGATGATGTCATGGTCGATGCTTACTATAAGCCCATGTGAGTCATACTTGGTGTGAGAAACAAGAGGTAGAATCAGACTCGGTGGTTGTGTCATGAAGAATGTAACCACAAAGAATGGTGCGGGGCTTATGCATGGCTAACGGACCATAGAGATGGAGATTGGGACTTACTCTAGAAAGGAATCCCAGTGAGGATGTCAAGGGGTATGAAGAGGATATGGCCATCGTACAGGGATCACCCCATTAAGGTGGGTCGGAGCTTATGTGGAGACTGCCCGAGGTGCACACAACAACAAAGATAAGAGGAGAGAGAAGGTAGATCAAAAAGGAAGGAAGTGAGAGGCTCCTGATTCCATCCCTTTTATAGTCCTCTCAGGCCCGCCACACATGTAGAAAAACACATTTTAGTGTCATGTGTAGGGGAAAGGGGTTTCTTGTAAGTTTAACATCCTACAACTCAGATGACAAGGACTCACTCCTCATCCCTTAGACATACATAACTTACACTGACCCACACTTGGGGGTGGTAAGGTACAAGAAATGAACAAGGGGATTGAGGTGGAGGATTTTTCACTCGATGGGCTCACAATAGCATTACTATGTTAAGACACAATAGTCGTTAACGTGCATATGCAAAGAAGCATGAGGCAGGGAAACTCTATATAAAACACCACTTGAGGAACCATGAAATCACTACGTATAAGACTGGAGGGCCGCACAAGAGAGGGGTTTTCAAAGTAGAGGACTCGTAGAGGGGGATTATTGAAGCTCGGGTGCTGTGCAAAGAGCAGGGGACTCACAAAGGAAAGGGTCTCACGAAGCATGGATAAAAGGACCTCTACAAAGGGAGGATCTTCACAAATCATGATAACCCAACCGAGGCATAGATTCAACACGTTTTTGGAGGGTGTTTCACAAGGACAAAATGCTCCGTGAAGGCCTGAGTACCCAAAAGGGACTCCTACCTTCACGATGGCCACAGGGATTCGTGAAGAGCATCCCCACTTGAAGCGGAGGAAAAATGGAGCAAAAGAAAATCTGGTTTGCAATGCACAAGTACATTGGGTGATACATTTTTCTTGAAGGTTCGCAAAGTAAAGGGTGCTACGTGAATCGAGAGCTTAGAAGGCCAAAGGTCAGGGTGTAGATCCTTTTTACGGGGGGGGGGGGGGGGGTCTATTTATAGGCACCCAGGATCACGATGCTCTGAAGGCACACCGCAAAGGAAAATTGACAATTTAAGATCGAAGGAAGTATGTCAGATCATAGAGGATTCCGTCTCTTTTCTCTATGGCGTTGTCACAAACATATCTGTCAGATCGTAGAGGATTCTGTCTCTTTTCTTTGCGGAACTGTCAGAAACGTATCTCTCAGACCACAGAGGCTTCTGTTTGTTTTATATATCATGGAATCACAAATGTATCTGTCAGATCATAGAGGATTCCATCTATTTTCTTTGTGGTGTTCATAGAGGATACCATGCTGTCGGCTCTACGTTTCTCGTAGTGTTGGTGATCTTTGAAAAGTAGCTTCATGAGGTATACCCTTTAATGATTTCTATATGTTTACCTTGATCCATTTCAAGGCATGGATTTTGGAACCAACAATAGTGTAATTCCATTTTTGTTCCTCTTAGATCATACTCAGAACCTTTATTTCTAGACAACATGAGTTTCTACTATGAGTTGGATCAACCCCTAAGGTTAAGGATTCCTTGGTTACACCTTGGATCCTTTGTTATTGTTACTTCCTTTTTCAGTACTAATGATACCTTTTACATATGATATCCTTATTATAAACTGAATACTAATTAATTAAATGATCACATGTTCATAGATAGTTCCAAATAAGGCTAGAGAAGGTATGATTTATGTATTTTAGCACAAATTTACTTTTATATATACCTACACACTATACAGTTTATATTAAAAGTTTGTATTGAATAGATGACGCTAGTGGTGGCCTATTGAGATTTATCTCATACCCTATCCAGACTATCATTGGTACCCAGTCAGATTATATGATCATAGGTGTGGGAAATGGGAATCATCCTAATTGGACACATGAATTTCTTGCTTTAGGATGAGATATGGGTAGGAGATAACCAAGCCAGAGCTCGGGATTCTTGTATAGTTTTTTGTTCTTTTTGATTCTTTTGTATATCATGTATTTCACAATCTTCCTCCTTCCATGCATGTATTATCTTCTTTTATAGAAATATGATATCATCATTTTGTATATGATTCAGTTTTCAGATCTTGAGTTGATTATTTATTATTGGATGGTTATATTCATTTCAAATTCCTCATTCATTATCATCCTGCTTTCACTTATTTATACATGTTATATCATTTTTGTTCTCCACTCTGACCTGAGGTCATAGTCTCCCTACAGACACACCCTCATTCCTCACTGTTAGTCAGTAGCCTATGGTATATGGGGAGACATGCTTGAGGCCATATGGACAACCATGTTTGGTTACTCAAGAATGAGCCATGCCTGGGGGGTCACAAAGTGGTATCACAGGGTTTATTTTCTTTTATCTTATTGTTTGGGAAATTTAGATAGAAGATTAGGAACATGTTATAACTTGGTTATAAACCATTCCTGGGAGTATCTAACCTACATTCAGGGTAAATATCAAGTTTCCTGGAAATGGGTAATTGTCATTCTGTATTTTTATTATTAGAGTTTATATACTTTCACCATTTGGTGATGCACATGAATTTTGGTATTTGATATACTTCAGTGAGATTTAATTTGGATAGTATGAAAAATATCATTATTACATGCATCATTATAGGCACATAGAATTCACATTCTATGCATATTCCATTCCATATAGGTGCATTATACTAATTTTATTTCCTATGTTTCCTATGATTGTTGAGCAATCCTTGGTTGTGATATATGCCTATTACACTAACAGCTTATGCAGGAAAGGGAAATTAGTTATTTAAAGTGTCATTATGAAACTAAATGATATTTCACTGTATAGATTGATAGTGACAACTTTAATACCCAATTTTAATCCATATAATCTATGTAACCCTAGTTTCATGAGACGAGCTTTGGCTGCTATTACATGGCTACCAATTTCAATTTAGAAGGTGTATGGACCCTTATAAATTGAAAAGGGTAATTCATTGGAATCAAGCCATAATATTTTTACCCATTACATTCTGAGACCAATTGTATGGGGATGGTTGCAATTATATGGGTATCAATCTAAGTTTATAAAGTGTATGGACCTTTATAAACTGGGTATGGTAATCTATTCAATTAAACCTTATATTATGTACTTAAACACATACAAATTTTAAATATAAATTCTGACTTATAAATGAAATGGTTTCCAATAAATGAAGAGGACAAGTCCAATTTAAATAGTGTTTCCCTCCTTAAATTGAAATTGACACTCCATATATAGGAACCCTTGTAAATCAAAATTGAACACTTATAAATACCCTGACCTTGTAAGAGGGTTTTTGGGGTAGTATTTTGGGTAGTGAACCCCCTTTTCGTATGTTATGATTCCATTCATGATCCTATCTATTTTCAAATCTTATACTAAGGAATTTTCTTAGTATTTGTAGAGATATTTTATCAAGAAGTCCTCTAGTCATGTGCCAGGAGGGTGGGAATGACCATGATCTGGAGGTGGTGTCCCCTGTTCCACTAGTGATACCTCTAGTAGTACCACCTAAGGAACTACCTATTATTCCTGAAATGGGAACTAATTCTCATATTAGGAAGTGTTTCCTAGGTTTGATTTAGTCTATACAGGTTTCTCCTTGACCTACACCTACGATGTATGATCTTACTCATGAGTTCTAGTTGTAGCATCCTCCCATTATTTCAGGGAATGACGATCCTCAGGTTATTGAGTTATCTCTAGAATACATTTTATTCTATCTTCTAGAATTTGAAGATTAATCTAGAGAGTAGGGTCAACATTCCACCTATATTCTACATAATTCATCCAATCACTGGTGGGATGTGATTACCTAGGCCGATCATTATCAAGGAATGGTATGGGAAGAATTCTAGACTTCCTTCTATGATTAATTTTTCCCTCATACATTGAGAGCTACTCAAGTGAGAGATTTTATGAACCTAGAGTAGGGTGCTAGGTTTTTCATTGACTATTCAATGCATTTCACTAAGCTATAATGTTTTTCACCTCTTCTTACCGGTGATGAATTATCGTGAGCAAGAAATTTTGAGGATGGGATCAAGTCTGCCATCCAATCATAGGTGAATATATTCAACTTATGTACCTTCTCTAAGATCATGAACCAAGCACTTATCATTAAGAAAAACTTGAGGGAATTTGATAGTACTGGTCATAGAGGGCCAGGGCTGAGACAGGGTAGTAGTTCTTCCTGCATTTGGAAGCATAGCCTTGAGGTTTCTCATCCAAACAATGGCGATAAAAGTACCTTCACTAGTAGCTCTGTTGTATTACCTCAGTATAGACGGTAGGGGAATTTGAAGACTTAGTGTGATATAGAACTACTTGAGTTCCATTCTTACAACTGGATGGGTCATCTTCATAGGTTTTTCTGAACCTTTCCACTTGTTTCCAGTAAAAGTGGGACCACATTAGATCCACCTTCAGGAGTGGGATAAGTGACTCCACATCAGGTAGGAAGCTGGAGTAGCACTAGCCAAGTAGGCCAAGGAGGAGGTTGTGGCTGAGGTATCCAGACTTCTGATTTTTAGTTCTAGTAGAGAAGACCTGCTCCGAGTAGTCCAGCTGTAGCTCAGGGTCGTGGATCAAGCCAGTTTCATGCATTACAATCGATACCCTAGGATCATAGTTCATGAACATATATTGTATGAGGTACTATTAGAGTATCCCTTATTATCATATCTACTTCCTTTGATACAAGTGCATCTGGATCCTTTATCTCTTTATCAACCATGGAAAGTCTTGGGCTATAAATTCAGTACTTTTGTGGGGTGATGACCCTGGACACACCATTGGGTGTATGGTCAGAGGGCATACTCCAATGTAGTGATTGTTCCCTTGAGGTAGGTAGTTATCATTTCTTATGGGATCTCTTTATCCTTAATATGATAGGATTCAATTTCATTCACAAGATGAACCATTTGGTTCCCTATCACACCTATGTGGACTTTTATCACTACAGACTATCATTTAAAACACTAGAGGGTGGTAGTTATCTCCACAAGGGTGAGTGAGATTTCCATTCAAGTAGAGCTATATTGGAGAATCATGGGCTAGAAATATTGATAACCCAGATTGATAGCATTTATATGAAGGAGCATAGAACACATCTGATATATTTTCCTCAAATGGAGGATTATTTTAGGGATGTATTCTCGAAATACTTCTCTAGACTAACTCCTGATAGAGAGGTAGAGTTTACAATCAAGTTTTTTCAAGGTGTATCTATAACATCTATTCTAATGTACATGATGTCACCTATTGACATCTAAGAGTTCATGAGACAGTTGAAGGATTTAGAATCAAAGGGTTTTATCCAACCCAGTACTTCATCTTGGGGTTCACCTATGATTTTCTCTAAGAAGGTGGATGAGACCCTTATACTTTACGTGGATTATTAATGGTTGAATCAGATCATGGTAAATAAATGATATATATTTCCTCAAATAGATGATCTCTTTGACCAGCTCAAGGAGCTAGAGTGTTCTTGAAGATCAACCTAAGATCGGGATATCATCAAATGTGAGTCAAGCCATCAAATATGCCACATATGAATTTTCGAAGTCATTATGGTTTATATGAGTATCTGGTTATACTGTTCGGTCTTATTAACATCCCCACCATTTTCATTTAATTGATGAATAGGGTTTTCAACCCCTACTTGGATTCCTTTGTAGTGGGTTTTATAGATGAAATATTAGTGTATTCTCATACTCAAAGTGACTATGCTAAACATCTTGAGATCATATTGAGTATACTAAGAAAGCATCATTTATATGATAAGCTCACAAAGGGCCATTTTTGGATTGACAAGGTTCACTTCTTGAGTCATATTATCTCAAAATCAGAAGTATTATATGACTCAGAGAATGTGAGTGATGTTGTTTCCTGGGAGCATCCCATGAACATGTTCGATATATGGAGTTTCTTAAGGATGGATAGATATTATAGAAATTTCATACTGGAATTATCACACCTTATAAAACCTCTTATCAGTCTGACTAAAAAGGGTGTGAAGTTTTTATGGTCTGAAGCATATGAGAATTCCTTTAATGAGTTGAAATGAAGGATTACTTCATCACCAATTTCGATTATTCTAGATCCTAGAAGAGGCTATACAGTGTTCTGTGATGCATCAAGCATCGGGCTGGGTGCAGTAGTGTTTCAGGATGATAGATTTGTTATATACATGCCTCCCCAGTTAGGAAATCATGATCATAATTACCAAACACACGACCTTAACCATGAAGAAGTTGTTCATGATTTGTGTTTTTGGAGACATTATCTAATGAGAGAGTTATTTATGGTGTATACGGACCATAATATCCTAAAATATATCTTTACGCAACATGAATTTAATATTAGACAATGAATATGGGTCTAATACCTTTAGTATTTTGAATTTGAGCTTGAATATATGATTGGAAAGGGTAATGTGGTAGTTGACGCACTGAGTTGGAAAACTCAGGCACAAGCTGTTCAAGAATCCCATGATGAATGGAAATTTACAGACCTCTTTTCTGATATGAATATGGAGTTTCATGAGATTCATAAGCAGCCTTTTATTGTAGCCTTAGCAGTTAACTATTCACTCCTAGATATGGTGAAGAGAAGGTAGTTCTCAGATCCTGAGGGTTTGGTCCTATAAGAAAGTATTTCATGTGAGGACCCACCTCTGGAATAGTCTGTTGATGCAGATGACATCCTACCTATACATGTGAATATCTAGGTGCCTATGGATATGAAAGAGAAGCTGATGCAAGAATCCCATGCTTCTCAGTGGGCAGTGCATCCAGGTATTTCCAAGATGTATCATGACATAAGTTTCTAGTATTGGTAAACAGGGAAGAAACATTAGATTAAAGGTTTTATCACAAGGAATTCCACCTAAAATAGGTTAAGGAGGAGGACCAGTGGCCCACTGGCTTATTATAGTCATTTTTAGTTCTAGAATGGAAATGGGTTTATGTCATGATAGATTTTTTGGTTGGTTTACTGAGGTCTCCTTTAGGTAGCAATGTGGTTTGGGTATTCATGGATCAAATTACAAAACTTACAAAGGTAGATCACATTATTCATATGTGTGAGACTTTCTTAGTTGATGATATGTGAAGACTGTATGTCCATGAGATTATATTGCTACATGGGGTCCCTCATACTATCATTTCATATAGGTACACTCGTTTCACATCAAGGTTCTTATAGGGGTTATATAAATATTTGGGTACACAGGTACTTTTGAGTGCAACTTTTCACCCTCAGATAGATGGTCTGTCAGAACAAACTATATAGGTGCTAGAGGACATTCTCTAAGAATGCCTCTTTGATTTCATAGGTTCTTGGAAAAATAATATCCCTCTCGTTGAGTTCACATATACTAAAATCCATCATGTGAAGATGTAGATGGATCCTTATGAGGACTTATATAGTAGGGCATGTTGTTTACCTGTGTTCTAGCTAGAGGCAGGGGAATCAGTGCAACTAGGTCCTCATATCATGAAGGAAACGTTGGAGTAGGTACAGTTGATCAGAAAACATATGTCTTCTACCCAGTCTAGAAAAAAATTGTATACTAATCACCATCAATGAAATCTTGAGTTTGAGTTTAAGGATTTCGTTTTCTTGTAGGTATCATGTAATACCCCAATCTTCCACAATATGTTTCCCTTTGAGTAATGCAATATCTTTCATTGTACGCAACTTCAAGATTCTAACACACCCTAACCAATCAAACTAGCCGTTATGAATAGTAATACCCACTTTTTGAAATTTTATAAATTTTATATTTCAAAATGGACTTCATTTTTGGATTTGGAATATTGAAATTATCTTAGGGTGAATTTTTGGTATTTTTCTGAAAACTTTCAGTTTTTGATGAATAGTGAAAAACACTACGTTATTGGTTAATTTTTTTTTTATTTAAATAATTATTTACTTTATTAAAATTTACTTTAGGTTAAAATAGATACATAATACCTATATAATTTCAATTTAATTCATTGGATTCGTTTTATAATAAGCTTAGATATATAAAAATTTTATTGAACTTTTTACCGTCTTTTACCCACCTCATAGGAGCATTTGCAAATTTGCATAAAAATTAATTTTAACACTTATGTGAGTTGAATTTAAAAAATCCAAGAGATAAATTTAATATTATTAAGTAAAATGTGGTTCAATAAGATGAAAATATTTTTTTGTGAATAGTAACTTTTGACTTTTATTTACCACGGTTAAAAGTAAGTAGGGTAATTAAGGGTAAAAATGATATCATAATTACCCTAAAACATGTCCTAATTCTATTGTATAAGTGTAATTCGACCAAAAAAAACCTTAGGAATAAAATATGATCCCCTTTTGTCCACTTGGATTAGTTTAGGACATTTATTATTATTTTATTTAAATAAGAGTTAAAAGAGTTAAATTCAAAGTTTAATAACTAAACCATTTTTAGTATAGGGTTAAACACAAAATAAATTTGACTATAAATATTAATTAGAAAACTAAAAATGTTTCCTACATAATGGTATTTTATTTATAAATTTTAGACATTTAATAATTTAATTTATTTATGACACAATGATGATGCAATAATTACCTTATTAAAGAATGATTAAAATAATTGATATTATAAATATCCAAATAAATGTAATTTGAGACTTTTGATGAATTAAACTAATTTTATAGGTTAATATGAACTGTTAGGGTTGATTAAATAATTTTTTTTCTAAGTAATCATGCTGTTATAATTTTCAAAAAAAAAAAAAACTAAATAGTGTCAAAATTGACATAATTGAGTTTTTAAAACAAATACTATATTATTAATGGATATAATATTCCTAAAAATCAAAGTTTTGAAAAAAAAACTTATATAAGGTTATATATATTAATAATGAACCACTTGGGGTTCTCTTGTATGTTTATAGTAAGTTTATTAACCATATAATATAAAAGTACAAAGAGACATGGTAAATGACAAACTATTTAACTAAGAGATAAATATAAAACATAAGGTTAATATGGTGACCTAAACCTGTCTAAAACATATTGTTTGAGATATTTCCGACCCATACCCACCTTATACTCTAAATAAATCATTTTGGATCCATTATAAACCTAAAATAATTTTATTATAAAATAATATTTCAAGGTTTTCCTAAAGTGAACCTCACCTCTCTTATAAAAAGACACTTCCCCTTATCTTAATTTAACACCTTCAAAGCCTTTTTTTTGGCCAAAACCTGCCCAAATATCCTCCCAACTTTCCTCTATTCATCCTAGAGGCCTTACTTTGGTCATAAATCCAACCTAAGGAGCCATTTTGATCAAATCAAAAAGAAGAACCCGAAGAAGAGGTAAATATTTCATCACCTCTTTCAAGTTCTTTTCTTCTTCCACTTCCTCTTTCTTTGTTGTTTACATTATAAAATAATAAATCCAGTATCTTATATATACTGTGATGTTATTATAAAAATGGTACAACCATATTCATTATTTTATCCCTCATATGAATGACAAATTCACCATACGTGCGTACGTACGGCTTACCGTCTCCACATCATGATGTAGTTTGTTATTCAAACACTTCATTATTTGGATGGGTATAATAATGAGTATAACTAATTTAAATAATAAATATAAAATTTTAATATGATATACCATCCAATTACATACGATTTCACCATCAATATAATGATATTGTCACTCATGCGTACGTACGGATTACCGTCTCCATGAACGCGATGAGATTCATTCCCCATCACAATCATTCAAGAATAATTTTCATGTCATGATTAAAAATAATGTTTATGAACATAATATCATTCTATATATTAATCAAATACATCCTATACATAACAAACATGGCTTATGTAACCAATAATACAAAGGAAAATGAACCAGTTAACACCCGAAATGATGATACTACTGAAATATTATTAACAATGCAATATTAGAGGATCATATATGATATAATATTTATGTATATAATTCTTTTATAATTTAATAACAATGTTTTAACTATTATAAATGAGGTTAAAATACCATCGACTAATAAAAATTAAAAGGTAAGGGTTAATTTCACAATCTCTTTATTATCCGAGGTTGTTTTTACGTAAGTATCTACTGGGACCTATTTATCATCCACATCCATGTTTCTTAAAAATGTATTTCAAAACATTTTTACTATTTACTATAGTATGGGTTAAATTCATTTATACCCTTGTTTTACTTTTTATAAAATGGTTTGAAAGTAATCTTTACGTCGTTTTCCAAACAAGGTACTTTATGACCATTTCGACAAAATTAAGGTAAGAATGTCTTTTTTTAACATATACAGTGGGTGTGACTATTTTCTACCATTATATCATTGTCAAATCTTCCTATAAAATCTTATAAGAATATTTTCAGAATAAATGTTTTATTTTATAATTATTTTACTTTTAAATGATTTCAAAATAGAAAGATATATTTATAAAAAAAGTTTTGATTTCATCTATGTCAACATACTTTGATGGATTTTAAGTTTGTTTGAAGTTGATTTATTATGATAAAAAACATCCATATTGTATTTAAGGTTATGTGATATGTTTTACTATGGATGTGTTATTTTTACACCATTTATGGTTTATGGATAAATTATTGACATTTTTATGCTAGTTTTAATACGAATGTTTATGTTATGTTTAAACCTTTTCATATGAGGAATGAATTGGACTTAGTAAGTGATGGGTGGAGCCCTCTATAGCTCCTCGATGCATCAGTAGGTCTCATGAGAAAAACTAGTGTCTTGGCACAATGCTTTGCCAAAATATTATTTGTAGTCTTGGCACAAGGCCTTGACTATGTGGTTATGAAGTCTGGCATTATGCATTCCATCATTATAAAAGTGGCTATTGATATTGCATGTGATTATTTGAATAGTAGAATATCCATGTGATTAAGTAAATGGAATCATTTTATTTTATATTTTCCATATTATGTTGAAGTTTTAGTTTAAAAGGATTTTGTTTTAGTCTTATACATTGCCTTAAATGTTTATACTTATTTGTAAAAGTTTCCGCTGTATTGTTATCCTTACTGAGCATCTGAGCTCACCCCTTTATATGTTTTATTTTTCCCAGGATGTGAAGAATTATTTTATGGTTGGCCTACAGGGATAGGATAAGGATATAAGTGTGTTAAAAAGGGGACAAAATGTTGTTGATGTTTTTTATTTCATGATGTAATGTAAAACTTATGAATGTATCTAGTACTTCCAAGGCTACTAAACTGATCGGTCTTTTGGGATTTGATCCCTTGTGATCATGCCAATGTTATGTAATAATGCAATGACTCTGGGTAACTGGGGTCAGGGCATTACAGTTGGTATCATAGGAAGTTTAGTACAAACCTTAGAAACTAGATTTAGAAAAAACTCTGATCAGAGAACATTACCTTAAGATAGACTTTGAGGATTAGTATAGAAGAACTTCATAGAATTTTGGTATTGTAGGGATTTTTTTAGTTTTCTAAGAAATACATACCTGTCTGGATACGAGAAGGTAGAGGCATCTCTGGTACAGATGTACCTAGGGGTAAAACCCAAAAACACCACATTGAGCTTGACTCGAATGTGAACTAGTGAATGACAATGGACCTTACTGCACTCTTGGTTACGACACTCTCAAGGGACATGCTTAAGACAATTCTCATTTTCTTTAAAAACCATTATGAAGGGTTTATGAGTATATACCACCTCAAAGAAAACATTTTTATGATTATGGATTGTATCCATAAACTATTCAATTTATGTTAAGTGTTTTACAAGTTTGGAATTATGTATTGTAATTCATAAAATAATCTAGTGTATGACATTGTTTAGAAATGAAACCTAGTGGAAGGAATGAAAACTGTATTAACTCATGTAATCCATGTAGGCATTTCCCTCTTACTAAAGATAATTATAGTGGAGCTAGTGATGCAATTGGTGCTGATTAGCTTATCACTATACTGGGACAACTCACTCAGGTTATGAATAATAACCTTATCCGTATGGAGCACCCTGATCCATAATGTGAAGGATCAATGTTATACCTCTTAATGAGAAAAAAACACAAACATTCAATGTGAGTATAAATCCATTATTATCTGAGCAATGGATAACTTCCTTAGAGAAAACATTTCATGCTTTAGGGAGTAGTGAAAGGGAAAAAGTTTTCATGACAGTTCATCACCTCACGGGAGATGCAGATCAATGATGGTCATTAATTCAAAACACAAAGGAAGACGAAGAAGTATTGAACATGGAATGGAGGGAGTTTAAAGAGATTTTCTTAGAAAAATACTTTCTTCCTGACCATCGAGCAGATATGAAAAGACAATTTCTGAGTCTGAGGAAAAAGGAGGATGAGAATATCGCAATGTATAAGTCTAACTTTACAAGGTTAGAAAGGCATGAAACATATTATATACATAACCCAAGGAGTAATATTGATCGATTATTTGATGGGTTAAAAACATTTATTCGAAGAGCATTATTCTCACAATCTTTCTTATCATACGAAGATATTGTCTCATGTGCTATCAAGACAGAAAAATAATTCTCTAGGTCTTACGACTTTAAAGCAAATCAATAGAAGAAGAGATCTTATGAAAAATCTGAAAATGGAAATAAGGGGAAGAAGGGAAAAGTCGAATATCCATCCTGCAGTAAATGTTGGAAGAAACACCCCAGTGCTTGCCTGAAGGGAATGATATTCTGTTACAAGTGTGGTGGAAATGGCCACCAAGCTCGTGATTTCAAGGAGAAGAAAGAGGCTGTCAATGTTGAATGCTACAATTTTAGAGGAAAGGGGCATTATGGAAATTATTATCCTAAGTTCTAGGGGAATATACCTAAAAAAGGCCAAGGGAGAAAGTCTAATCTTATGTGATCACTACTATTGAGGTTGAAGCTCTGAAATATGTGGTGGCCGGTAATTTAATGGTTTCATCAAGTTTAGGCAATGATTTATTTGATTTTTCATCATCACATTATTTCATATCTTCCTAGTTTTATATGAAAATTATATATTTACAATTTGATTTAACAAGGTAGTTGTTAGTCAAAACTCCTAAGGGAAGTATCATTGAAACAAAGTTTTGTGAATCAGTTCCCATTAGGGCATATAAATGTTCTTTATCTTCTGATCTTATCGTCATACCAATGATTGAATTTGATATAATACTTAGTATGTATTGGATTTCAGACCATGATGCAAAAATTTATTGTAAGAATAAGGAGGTTACAATTCTCAATGATGAAAAGGAGTACCTTATCATTAGAGCAGAAACGTCACCACCTAATTCTTATCTAGATCCATCCTCAGTAGCCCAACTAAATTCAATTATTATGGAGTAATAGAATGAAATAACTATGGGTGAGGAAAGGAATGTTCAAATAGAGGATATACCTATTGCGATAGAATATTTTGATGTGTTTCTAGAATATTTACATGGAAATCCTCCAGAACAAGAAATTGAGTTTTCCATTGATTTAATTCCTGGTTCAAGGACCATATCGAAAACCCCTTATAGAATGGCCACTGTGACATTAGTGGAACTAAAGAAACAACTAGAGGAATTGAGTAATAAGGGATTTATTCACCCTAGCGTTTCTCCATGGTTAGCCCCTATTCTTTTTGTTAAGAAGAAAGATAAATCTATGAGGTTGTGCATTGACTACATGGAGATCAATTCTATAACAATAAAGAACAAGTATCCCCTACCTCACATTAATGATTTATTCGATCAAATTCATAGAGCTCAATATTTTTCAAAGATTGACCTTCAATCTGGATATCATCAATTGTGTGTGAAGAAGGAAGACATTCCAAAAAAAAAACATTTCGAACTAGGTACGAGCATTACGAGTTTACAGTAATGCCTTTTGGATTGACTAATGCACCCTTTGTCTTCATGAATCTAATGAAAAGAGTTTTCAAGGAATATCTTGATGACTTTTTAGTGGTATTTATTGATGATATTTTTGTATACTCAAAAATCTACAAAGATCATGAAAATAACTTGCGCATTATCCTAAGGAATTTTAGAAGAAATGAATTATATGGGAAATTTAGCAAGTGTGAATTCTGGCTTCAAGTGATTTTTTTTCTTGTCTATATTGTCTCTAAGGATGGAATTTATGTTGATCCTTAAAATACCAAGGCAATCCAAGAATGTACAGCACTGACAAGTATAACTAAGCTACGCAATTTTATTGGTTTATCAGGTTATTATCGATGTTTCGTCCAGAATTTTACCCGGTTGGCTAACCCATTAACCAAGATCACACGTAAAGGGGTTAAATTTGTTTGGAAAAAAGAGTGTGAAGAATATTTTGAAGAACTAAAGAGAATATTAGTAAAGTCTCCTATCTTGACTCTACCATCAAGGAATGATGGGTTTTTTATTTATAGTGATGCTTCAAAGAAAGGACTTGGTTGTATCCTTATATAGAATGATAGAGTTATTGCCTATGCATCACGACAGCTAAAAATTACTGAAAAAAACTATCCCACTCATGATCCTGAGTTAGCATCTGTAATATTTAATTTGAAAATATGGAGACACTATCTCTATGGTAAAAAATCTGAGATCTATACTAATCATAAGAGTTTTAAGTATATATTCTCACAAAAAGAACTCAACATGAGGCAAAGGCGATGGATTGACCTAATCAAGGATTATGATTGTACTATACACTACCACCCATGGAAGGAAAATAAGGAGGCAGATGCTTTTAGTAGAAAGGATCATGGAGTTTTTAACAAGATGAGAATTGAAAGGGATCCTATTTTCATGGATCTAGTAAAGATAGATATGGGAATAAACATGGAATTTGAAACATCAATGCCTTTTCAAATTGTTTCCAGACTATATTTACTATAAAGGATAAAGAGTTCTCAGACTGATGATGAGAAGTTTAAAAAGAAGATTAAAGTTTTGAATGATGGGAGATTGAGTGACTTCATATATGAAGATGGGATTTTGAAATTTGGGAAGAGACTTTGTGTTCTCGATTTACCTGATCTAAAAAGGGAATTGTTGGATGATTCTCATAGCTCCAATTCCTATATACACCCTGGTAGCACTAATATGTATAGATATTTGAAGGAACATTTTTTGTGGGACAACATGAAGAGGGATATTTCTGATTTTGTGTCAAGATGTATGGTTTGTCAAGAAGTGAAAGCTGGAAGGAAACATCCTGGAGGAGTCATGAAACCTCTTCCCATACCTGAGTGGAAATAGGATAATATTACGATGTACTTTTCCATTGGGCTACCAAATACTCCTAGAAGGAATGATGAAATATGGGTAATTTTTGATCGTCTTACCAAGTCAACAAATTTTCTTGCTACAAGAGAATATTTACCACTTGAACATATGGAAAAACTATATATTAATGAAGTTGTAAGACTTCATGGAGTACCCCTATCGATTGTTTCTGATTGTGATCCTTGTTTTACATCACCATTATGAAAAAGTCTTCAGAAGGACCTAGATACTGAACTTCGTTTGAGCACTGCCAACCACCCTCAAACCGATGGACAATCAGAATTGACTATTCAAACCTTAAAAGGTATGTTGAGATCTTTCTCACTTGACTTTCAAGGTATGTGGGATCAATATTTACCTCTGGTAGAATTTTCCTATAATAATAGCTTCCATTCAAGTATTTAGATGGCACCATATGAAGCGTTATATGGAAAGAGATGTCACACACCAACTTTTTGGGATGATGTTGGTGAAAGAAAACTCATAGGCCCAGAACTTGTTGAGGAAATAATGGAAAGGTAAAGGTTATCCAAACCCACATCAAAGTAGCCCAAAGTAGGCAAAAGAGCTATGACGATAACCGAAGGAAGGATTTGGAATTTCAAGTAGGAGACCATGTTTTCTTGAAGGTATCTCCATGGAAGGGTGTTATACGTTTCATTAATAAGGGTAAATTGAGTCCCAGGTGCATCGGACATTTCAAAATTCTAGAACGAATTGGAGTTGTAGCTTATTGTTTGTCAATGCCTCCAAGTATTTCCAAAGTTCACGATGTATTCTATGTATCACTGTTGAGAAAATACATGACTGAACCAATGCACATACTCACCTATGAGGAAATTGAACTGGAACCCGATCTATCTTATTATGAAGAGCCTATCAAATTTTTTGATACCAGAGAACAAGTGATGAGAAACCGGATGACTCGTCTGGTAAAGGTTCTATAGAGAAACCATAAGATGGAAGAGGCAACATGGGAACCCGAGGAACTTATGATGAAGAACCATTCGAATATTTTTATGCAGTAATATTTTAGAAATTTATAGGATGAAATTATTTTAAGGAGGGGAGAATGTAACACCCCAATCTTCCATGGTACGTTTCCCTTTGAGTAATGCAATAGGTCGCATTGTATGCAACTTCGAGATTCTAACACACTGCAACCAATCAAACTAGCCGTTATGAATAGTAATACCCACTTTTTGAAATTTTATAAATTTTATCTTTCAAAATGGACTTCATTTTTGGATTCATAATATCAAAATTAGCTTAGGGTTATTTTTTGGTATTTTTCTGAAAACTTTCAATTTTTGATGAATAGTGAAAAACACTACGTTATTGGTTAAAACCAACTTTTTATTTAAGTAATTATTTATTTTATTTAAATTTATTTTAGGTAAAAATAGATAAATAATACCTATATAAGTTAAATTTAATTCATTGGATTCATTTTATAATAAGCTTAGATATATAAAAAATTTATTGAACTTTTTACCGTCTTTTACCCACCTCCAAGGAGCATTTACAAATTTGCATAAAACTTAATTTTACCATTTCTGTGAGTTGAATTTAAAAAATCTGAGAGAAACAGTTAATATCAGTAAGTAAAATGTGGTTCAATAAGATGAAAATAATTTTTGATGAATAATAACTTTTGACTTTTATTTACCACGGTAAAAAGTAAATAGGGTAATTAAGGGTAAAAATGATATCATAATTACCCTAACACATGTCCTAATTCTATTTTATAAGTGTAATTCGACCAAAAAAAACCTTATGAATAAAATATGACCCCCTTTGGTCCACTTGGATTAGATTAGGACATTTATTATTATTTTATTTAAAGAAGAGTTAAAAGAGTTAAATTCAAAGTTTAATAACTAAACCATTTTTAATATAGGGTTAAACAGAATATAAATTAGACTATAAATATTAATTAGAAAGATAAAAATATTTCCTAAATAATGGTATTTTATTTATAATTTTTATACATTAAATAATTTAATTTATTTATGACACAATGATGATGCAGTAATTACCTAATTAAAGAAATATTAAAATAATTGATAATATAAATATCCAAATAAATGTAATTTGAGACTTTTGATGAATTAAAATAATTTATTAGGTTAATATGACATGTTAGAGTTTATTAAATAATTTTTTTTCAAAGTAATCATGCTGTCATGATTTTCACAAAAAATCAACTACTAAATAGTGTCAAAATTGACATAATTGAGTTTTTAAAACAAATACTATATTATTAATGGATATAATATTTCTAAAAATCTAAGGTTCTAAAAAAGGACATATATAAGGTTATATATATTAATAATGAACCACTTGGGGTTCTCTTGGATGTTTATAGTATGTTTATTAACCATATAATATAGAAATACAAAGAGACATGGTAAATGACAAACTATTTAACTAAGAGATAAATCTAAAAGATAAGGTTAATATGGTGCCCTAAACCTGTCTAAAACCTATTTTTTGAGAGGTTTTAGACCCATAAACACCTTATACTCTAAATAAATCATTTTGGAGCCATTAGAACCCGAAAATGATTTTATTATAAAATAATATTTCAAGCTTTTCCTAAAGTGACCCTCACCCCTCTTATAAAAGGGAACTTCCCGTTATCTTAATTTCACACCTCAAAATCTTTTTTTCTCAGCCAAAAACTACTAAAATATCCTCCCAACTTTCCTCTATTCATCCTAGAGGCATTAATTTGGTCATAAATCCAACCTAAGGAGCCCTTTTGATCAAATCAAAAGGAATAACCCGAAGAAGAGGTAAATATTTCATCACCTCTTTCAAGTTCTTTTCTTCTTCCACTTCCTCTTTCTTTGTTGTTTACATTCTAAAATAATAACTCCAGTATATTATATATAATGTGATGTTATTATAAAAATTGTACAACCATATTCATTATTCTATCAATCATATGGATGACGAAGTCACCATACGTGCGTACGTACGACTTACCGTCTCCACGCCGTGGTGTAATTTGTTATTCAAACACTTCATTATTTGGATGGGTATAATAATGAGTATAACTAATGTAAATAATAAATATAACATTTTAATATGATATAAAATCCAATTACATATGATTTTACCATCAATATATTGATATTGTCGCTCGTGCGTACGTACAGATTACCGTCTCCACGAACGGGATGAGATTCATTCCCCATTGTAATCATTCAAGAATAATTTTCATTTTATGATTAAAAATAATGTTTATGAACATGATATAATTATTTATATGAATCAAATACATCATATCAATAAAAAAAATGGCTTATGTAACCAATCATATAAAGGAAAATGAATCAGTTAACACCCGAAACGATGATACTAATGAAATATTATTAACAAAGAAATATTAGAGGATCATATATAATATCATATTTATGTATATAGTTATTTTATAATTTAATAACAATGTCTTAACTATTATACAGTAGGTTAACATAACATCTACTAAGTAAAAGTACAAGTTAATGGTTAATTTTATAATCTCTTTATTATCCGAGGTCGTTTTTATGTAAGTATCTACTAGGACCTCTTTATCATCCACATACATGTTTATTAAAAATGAATTTAAAAACATTTTTAATATTTAATAGATTACAGGTTAAAGTAATTTATACACTTTTTTTGACTTTTTATAAAATGTTTTGAAAGGAATCTTTCTGTCGTTTTCCAAACAAGGCACTTTATGACCTTTTCGACAAAATTAAGGTAAGAATGTATTTTTTTTAACTTATACGGTGGGTGTGGATATTTTCCACCATTATATCATTGTAGAAGCATCCCATACAAGATTATAAGAATATATTTAAAAGAAATGTTTTCTTTTATAATTATATTGCTTTTAAATGATTTCAAAATAGAAATATATATTTCTCTAAAAAAGTTTTGATTTCATCTATGTCAACATCCTTTAATGGATTTTAAGATTATTTGAAGTTGATTTATTATGATAAAAAACTTCCATATTGTATTGAAGGTTATGTGACATGTTTGACTGTGGATGTGTTATTTTTACACCATTCATGGTTTATGGATAAAGTATTGAAATTTCGTATGCTAATTTTAATAAGAATGTTTATGTTATATTTAAATATTTTCATATGAGGAATGCATTAGACTTAATAAGTGACGAGTGGAGCCTGCTATAGCTC
Organism: Viscum album; assembly: GCA_963277665.1. Taxonomy (NCBI): domain Eukaryota; kingdom Viridiplantae; phylum Streptophyta; class Magnoliopsida; order Santalales; family Viscaceae; genus Viscum; species Viscum album. Next base: position 1,088,190,023 of record OY728122.1, read on the forward strand.
CTCGATGCATCGGTAGGTCTCATGAGACAAACTAGTTTCATGGAACAAGTCCTTTATAAAATATTATTTGTATTCTTGGCACAAGGCCTTGACTATGTGGTTATGAAGTCTGACATTATGCATTCCATCATTATGAAAGTGGATATTGATATTTCATGTGATTATTTGACTAGTAGAATATACATGTGATTAGTAAATGAAATTATTTGATTTTATCTTTGCCATATTATGCGGAAGTTTAAGTTTAAAAGGATTTTGTTTTAGTCTTATACATTTCCTTAAATGTTTATGCTTATTTATGAAAGTTTCCTCTATAATGTTATCCTTACTGAGCATCTGAGCTCACCCCTTTCTATGTTTTATTTTTTCTAGGATGTGAAGAAGTATTTTATAGTTGACCTGAAGGGATAGGCTAAGTATATAAGTGGGTTAAAAAGGGAACAAAATGTTGTTGATGTTTTTATTTCATCATGTAATTTAGAACTTATGAATGTATATAGAACTTATAAGGCTACTAAACTGATCGGACTTTCGGTATTTAATCCCTTGTGATCATGCAAATGTTATTTAATAATGCACCAACTCTTGGTAACTGGGGTATGGGCATTAAATATCACCCAAACTTGGGAATAGAAGGATACAAAGGCTGGGGAAGCTATCATTTCATTTTTTCGATCCATTTGAGATCTTTGATAGAGTCAGGTTGGTATCCTATTGGATTTATTTACCTTAGAGGTACCATGTCATGCATGAATTCCTTTAAGTTTTACATCTTCTCCTTTACTATATCAATCCATATCATACTTTTAATCCCGAGGATATCAAATTGGATATTGATGCTTCTTTTGAGGAGTATCCCATATGCATCATTGATCAGAGGATGAATAATATCTAAGGCTATTCTGTCCCTTTGGTTCATGTGAAATAGAATCATGGCCGTGTACATGATTAGACTAGGGAGAAGGAGGATTATGTACATGATCAATGGTTAGACTTATTCTCAGATATAATTTTACCACCATTGGAAGGGAAACTTGGGAAAAAATTCCTTTAAGGGGGGAAGACTGTAAGAAACCGATTTTTCTATGAGGTATAAATCCTTTTATTTTTAATTAAATTACTTTGTTTTGAACTAATATGAGTTCCTAGTAAGGATATGGAGGAAATGAGGGTGGTTGGGGCTTGTTTGGAGCCCAAAACCTCAGCCGGTGGAAGAAACAGCTGAGACTCATGTTTAGTAGAAACCATGAAATCCGGTCTTCATAGTTTATACTAACTATACGGGGTGTTTTCGTGCGAAATAAAGGCTAAATGATTTTCCATAACTGTATGACCTAGGTTTCATGACCGTGTGAAAAACTATAGTTTTTAATAGATCCAAATAACACATTTTTCTCATAGTTTCCCAAACTATGAACATGAACCATGTGAGTCCCCTCTTTTGAAAATATTCCACTCACGATTGGTGCACAATTTTACCAATCATGCAGCTAAACTATGAAACCTTAAAAAAAGGGTAAAATTAATATTTTAAACATAATTATTTATAACTTTAACCCCCATTTAGGATTTATTCCTCCAATGTACAGATGGTTCTCCCCCTTCTATGAAGAGCTCATCCTCCCTTCCACCCAGGTTCATTGATATCTTCTTCTTATGACCTTGGAATCAATATCCATTCATCTCATTGGATTCCTCTCAGTAAGTACTTGAGTCCTTAGTATCCTTTTGTCATTATTATTTCTATCGACAATGTTATTTTGATATAGGCTCATATGCCCTATTTTTAGGGTATTCATCTATTCTTCCATTTTCTTCTGATCATAGAAAAACTAAGGGGTGATACTAGATGATACATTTACTACAAGCATAAGGTAGGTGGTCTTTGACTCATCCATTCTCTTTCTATAAATTATTTCCATTGTGCGCACATCAGTTTCACTAATCGTTTATCTTTAAAATAAATCTTCTTGAAATTAACTTGTATATAATGTACTCTAATACCCTATTGGAACCTCTTGACACTATTGGAGGTTGATACCTCAATGTAGACCACCCATTTATGGAACGTTCCCTATTTTTGCCTTGGAAACCTATATTGAGATTAATTTCAACACCGCTCGGGTGTCTTTGACTTGACCTTGTTAAGGAAAGTATTTCTTGTTAGTTGATAAATATTTAAATGAATTTTATGGAAATAATATTTATAGATATCACTTTTCCTTGTTAAATTATAAATTTAGTTAATAATTGGTTTCATGACCTTAATTCACCTTGTCATGTTTAATGAAAGGTAATAGAATGAACCTATTAAATGATTATATAATTGAAGTAATAATTGGTTGCATATTACTAATTCACCTTGTCATGTTTAATGAAAGGTAATGGAATGAACCTATCTAATGATTTAATGGAATGAGTATCACATGGCCTATGATTACACACACACACACACACATATATATATGAAGTGGGTATAATATGCCTATAGCTTTTGGAACTTTTATCATTATAGAAGTAGTTAGACTTGAGATCACCTTGGATTCCTAAAGGAATTCCATATACACTCAGAGTACACCATTCCAATTCATTAAGACAATTGTATTGGGAGATACCCACCATAGAATCCAGTCTTTGTCTTATTACATGAATGCCTCAACAATATACCAATTATTCACTTGACATATTTTATGGATATTAAAATCCCTTGGATACATTCCTTGAATTCATCTTGATGTATCTAGATACATGGTGCCATGGATTCACCCCATTGGGCTCAGCTATTATTAGCCCGATATTATTATGGATGAGCTTCATGGACTTAGTTAAAATCTTTTATAGTGGAATTCCATTGGTGCGCTTCATGGATTATGATCAAACCCTGTATTTCCAGACTGCATGAGTTAATAATATGAGTTGGCTCGACCCCTGAGGTCCAGGATTCATTGGTTACACCTTGGATCCTCTGTTATTATAACTTCCTTTTTTAGTATTATTTATACCTTTTACATACGATCTCCTTATTATAAATTTAATCATAATTAATTAAATGATCATATGTTTAGAGACAATTGCAACTAAGGCTGGAGCAGGTATGGGTTATTTATTTGAGAACCACTTTAATTTTATATATACCAACACACTGTATAGTTTATATTCGTAGACTAGATTGCATAGACACCATTGATGGTGGCATACTGATATTTATCTCACACCCTATCTGGGCCACTATTGGTACCCGAGCATATTATATAATCGCAGGTGTGGACAAGGGGAAGCATCCCTCTTTAGAAACCTGACTTGCTTGATTTAATATGGGAGCTGGGTAGCGGACGAATGAGATAGAGTTTGAGATGTTCGGATAGTTTTTTATTTTTTTTATTATTTTGTATATTATGTATTTCACTGTTTTCCTACTACCATGTATACCCACTCTTCTTTTGTAGAGACATGAAATCATAATTTTGTATATGATATAGTTTTCAACTCTTGAGTTGATTAATTTTTATTGGATGGTTATATTCATTTTTTATTCCTTATTCATTATCATATTTATTCCACTTATTTATACATGTTATATCACCACTGTTATCCACTATAACCTGAGGGATTGGTCTCCCCACAGAAACACCCTAGGACCTCATTGCTAGTCAGTAGAATCTAGAATATAGGGAGGTACACTTAAGGCCATGTGTCCAACTGAGTTTAGTTACTCAGGAGTGAACTAATCCCATGACGTCACAATAGTAGTGATTGTGTATTCTCTCCCTTTTCCCCTTAGTTTAGAAGGTATTTTTTTTCCTATTCACTTCATTAACTCTATAGTTAGGTAATTGGTTCACATAATTCCCATACTCCTAGTATTTTAAGCATTGAAGAGTGGGTGGATCATCAATTGAGTCCTTCTTCCCCTTAATGGTGTTATTATTCCTCTTTCCATTGTTTTGGCAGTCACGAGTTAAGTGGCCTACTTTACCCTACTTATAACACTTTCTAGAACCTCTAAGGAAATTACCTGATGTTTCCTATCATATATTTTATACATGGGTAGTTGGACTATCTTAACCCCATAAGACTAATCATTTTGGATTCCATGATACTTCATATTTATTTTCTTTTCTCCATAATCATTTGGATATCCATCTTCCATTTCAACGTTAATATCACATCAAGAAACTTCCTTATAGATTCTAAATTCACTTAAAACTAATATATTCTGAATAATGGGTTTTAAAAAAATAAAGAATCGATTAATCTTCTTTTTAGCTCTATAGATAGACTCTGAGGTGTACCTTGTGAGTCTCATGAATTTTACCTTATAAGATCCAATATTATTATCTTCCTTTTATTTCCTTTATAGGAATTATCATTCTATCTTAGTGGAAAGATTTAGAGGGAAATATTTAGTGAAGAATATTCCTTGAAATCCACCCACTCCATAGAATCAAATTCCTCCCTTATAATTGTATTCCTAAAGATATTATACTATTGGAAGGCCTCACCTTATAGGTGATAAAAAACCAAAATGACATTCCCATGATCCTAGAATTGAAGGATATAAAATATTTTTTCCATCACATTAATCCATTTCTCAATAATCAATGGGTTGTAAGGCCCATTTAAGGATGGTGGATGTTGAAAAATAAAATACTCAATATCAATATGCTCCCTTCTTGGTGTGTTTTGGAGTTGCAAATTATTCATGTTATTATTCATAACATGAGAGAGTTGAGTGAGCATTTCCATGAGATTTTTAACATCAGTTTCCATATCATTTGGACAATCACCACATTTTCCTTTATATACATTATTAGATTATTTCCCTATGGTTCCTAATATATCCTTGATAGAGGAAATTGTATGGTGAGGATACCAAAATTAGTAAATGTATAAAACAAAAAACTATGATCATAGAATAAATAACTCAAAAATAATGAGTATATTCTTCCTTAACAAATCCCTAAGTTTCAATCTAGGTTATCCACAGTTATTTCAGTAGTAGGTTTTTCTTAACCACACTATTTAACATAATAACCAAATCCTTCATAATGGTTCATTAAAGATAATGTAAATTAACCAAATCATATCCCCTGAGAGTGACTTTCTAGGCATGAAGTTTGACCTCTTTATCATGTACCAGGTCATAGTTTAGTTAATACCCAACACACCCTCTTCAGGGTTATTACCCCTATTTATAACTATGCTAGAGCCTACATCCACTTTCTAATTTCCAATAGGGTTTTATTTTGTAGGAAATACACCCAACCACCACTTTACAAAAACTTTATGATGTTATCATATTCTTAGACTTAAACCTTAGACTTATCCCTAGGGTTTTTTCTAAAATTATCTAAATTAATATCCAAAATTAACCAAACCCTGCTCTGATACTAAATATACAGACCCAACCTAAACATACATAAATAATACATTTCTAACATGGTTTAATTAACACATCTCACAAATAGTCGCACAACCTAAGGAACTAAAGTTTTAGTGTCTTGGAGACTAGAAACATAAAAAAACTTATTTTACATGCTATGGACATCTCTTCATAATCCAAACCCATTATTATACATTCCATGAGACATAATCATCTTTAAATCTTGGGGAATGGAAAACATTAGAAGGAGTGAGATCAAACACTCAGTAAGGATAAAATATTAAAGAACATAATGGTGATATCATAAAAATTTGGGGAATCATGGATAAATAAAAATATTTGATTTAAAATAATATAAATCAAAAAGTTTTAACCATAAACATGAAAGATAAATATATCATCTAAGATGATAAAAATTTTACCATGGCATGAGAAAAATAAAACATGAAGCATAAAACATGGACTGTGGAATTTAGGAAAGAAAGTGGAAAAATAATAAACATAGGATTTCTTATCTTTTTGAATTTGGCTACTATCAACTTGTTCGCACATAAAATTGTGAGAAGATCTAAACGCCATCACACTTACCCATTGTGAACCTAACTACTCACAAATCAGTTGACATAAAATTTCTATATGATGAGATATAATAATTTACACAATGAATTAGAGGTATATATGGGTTCCATTCATCTTATAATCAATAAATTTGTGTGCCAATTGAGAAAAAATATTCACATCATAAAATAACCCATATAAATAAAAATGGGTTTCATGACATTTTCAAATGGTATCTCATAAAATATCTTCAAAAATAAAATCAATTGATACTATTTTTTTTTTCAAAAAAATTAAATATATTATAATATAAAATAGAATGGAAATCATGAAACACAACTATTTTGGAGATAAATATTTTATAGAAAAATAATAAATTAGAAGAAAAATATTTTTAAAAAGTATTTTTTGAAAACCCTTATAAATTGTTTGTATAAATATGTTTAAAATAATTTACAAAATATTTTTCACAAAGTTTAAAAGTGACTTTTATAACATTATTTATGGAATTAAATAATATTGATATAATAATTTTCTTGTATAAGAAAATGTGGGTTAGAAGATAAAATATAAGATCTTGAAATTAAAAACCTTTTAAAAAAATATATAATTCTATTGAAACCCAAATCATTTAAAGATTTGATAAACTATTATTTTAAAAGTGTTAAAGAGAAATATTTGGTTCACAAGAGATAAAATATAATATCTTTTTAAATAATTTTTATCCATTCAGAATAAAGGGAAAATATGGACATGAAAAAGAGTAGTTCATTAGAAAATATAGAAATTATTATTTGGAATAACACACTTTATGAATGAAATCATCATAGAAGAAGATATTGATATAAAAAATAATTACCTGAAAAATTAAGAGGGATTATATTATAATGTCATAATATGTATGATTAGATCCAACCTTTAAAAATAAGGTTCAATAAAGAGGAGTATAACTCAATAAAATGTAATTAAGTTATCAAAATTTTTACAACTTTAGTAATTTTTTAATCAAAAGTAATTAAAAGGTAGGAAATCATATGGATATTTAAATGCCATAAATTAAATTAATTATTATGTTAAAATAAATTATTGGGTAGTATATACACTATAAAAAAGTAAATTTCTTCATAACATTAAAATATGTCTCAATGAAGAGAAGTTGAGATGAAAAACCCTTACCTTGTTCCAAATTCATGTTACGCACACACTTAACTTCTTGAATAATCAAATTAATTTTATTAGATACCTTATTAAGAACCTTATTATTTATATTTAATTCAATACTGACTATTTATTATCATTTTTTATTTACTTATTATATTTTTTTCACTTAAGTTTTCATGAAAATTGAATCGGTGTCGACCTATTTTAGTAATTTTAGCGATTGATGATAATATTTTAATGATGAGTTAAATACCTAATATAGACATTCTAAAACAAAAAAAAATCTTTAAATTATTATTAAATTATAATAATAGTATTATTTAAGTTCCCATAGTCATCCATAATAGAGTTTTATATCATTATTTAAGTAGGTGGTTAAACCAACCCAAACACAAACACACTATATCTCAATGGGTGAGTATCATTAAGAAAATGTATAATATAATAATAAAAAAATAATAATGAAATTATTTATATGTTTTTAATTTTTTTAATCATATTTTAAGTAGTTTTAATAAATAAATAAAAATAATATAAAAAAATAAAAAATTTACTTTGTGGAGGCGGTAGTCAGCACAATGCACTATTAACATTATTTTATTTTTCTAAGTGGATGGAAAGGTGTAAATAATTGTTTTTTAATTAATATAATGAAATATAACTATACTAATGATACTTATTTCATTATGTTAGTAATGTTAGAGATGATTTTTGAGGGATTAGAGTAAAATAAGGACTGAGAGAAAGTAATACTCACGTCAGAAGCTTGAGTTTTCTCTCGAAAAACTCCTTGGAGATGAAGGACTTAAGAAAAATAAAGGTGACTATAAGATTATGGAAGTGGGAGAGGGTTTTAGTAAGATAAAAGTGGCATATTTTTAATGGGATATTCTAAGGTAAGTGAGTCCTGAAGTAGTGAAAGTTTTGGCTTTTTATAAGTAAAGAGAAGGGTAGTTTTGGAAGTAACCCTTATATTTTCAATAATGTAAAGTTACCATTCAAAAGTCAATGGACAAAAAATAGAAAAAATGGGATGGTAAAGTGGGTTTGGGTTAAAAAATAAACTCAAACACTCATTTGAAAACATTTTTTCAATATTTTTTGTGTTTTCCACCCAGAAAAATACTTTTTTACCATTTTTACTTTTTACCGAGGTAACTATTTCTTAACCTTAGTAATTAATTTGAATGACCAAAATTAAAATTGACCATAATAAATAATTTAAAAATTCTAATTTCAAATTTCAAAATAATTTTATCATATCAAATTTATAAATGTTTGGAAAGTAAATTTTAAAAATAAACACACTTAATCCTATAAAAATAATTTTTAGAAAAATAAAATTTTTAGCTTTAGATTTATATATAAGATAAAATTATTATAGTCACTAGTTTTAATGAAATAAATTGATTTATTATAAATAAAATTAAAGTTACGAAGCTTTAAATTCCACCAGAAAATAAAATATCATCGTGAAAATACTTTATTCAAAGAAAAGACTAAAAAACTATTTATTTTAAACTAATATTTTAATTTAGTTCTAAAAATGTTGGACATAGGATTTATAAGCTAAAGTAATATATTAAAATTAATAATTTTTTATTTAAATAATAATTTTATTACTTAAAGGGGTTTTAAACTTCCTAGATAAAATTACGTAATTATAAAACCATAAAAATTCTAATTTTTACAAAAAATTTATTTTTCGACTAAGAATAAATATTTTTAGAAAAAATTTAAAAAATTAACACTAAGTAAATTTTGATATTTGGAATTAAAAAATGACTTTTATTTTATAAAATCTATATTATAAATTTTTAAATTTAGTTTTTAAAAGAAAATACATAATATAAAGAAAATAAATTTTATTGGAAATAACATTTCTCAATATTACTGATTAATATTTTATCTTCTAAACATAATAAATTTTAATGATTTACCATATTAGGGTTTATAATAGATTTATTAATATTTTTATTATAATATTTTGTAGTTTTTTACGTTGGGTGTAGTGTATAACACAAATTTTCAATCATAACACAAGTTTTATAAGGTCTAGAATTTTAGGTCCTTACCATAAAAGAGTATATCTTCATTAAAACCTTTAACATAAAGACTAATTTTTTATCTTACTCTAATTTATCAAATTTGTGTATTTATTACTATATATTATAGTCATTGGTCTTCTTTTTTCACATGAAAACCATTTAATATTGTATAAATGATCGTTTCATAAATTTTCATTACCTTAATTATATCTTATATACATTAATACTTAACTATAACATTTTTTTATGTCCAAGTGTACATATTAAAACTTTCATTTATGTTTAATTTTCTTTAGGCTCAATTTTTCTCATTAAAATTCAACACTCAATGACATAAAATCATTGCTAACATGGTACTCCTATAAAATTTTCCCATACATTTAAAAATAATTTTACACTAAGAAAACACCCTCATAATATTTATTTGTTTTAATAACCAAAAATTAATCACATGAGATGAATTTGTATATATTTATCTATCATGATGCAAGAAAAAACTCAAATATCAAAATAAATTGTTTTTTGAATGATGCTAAATCTCATATTATAGTAATGTCATTGTTTCATAATCTATTAATAAAATTATATTTTATATATTTGTCTTCCCACTAATTAAAAAGAAACCAATCCATCCTAAAGTCTCTCTCTATAACTTCAACTTCCCATTGACTGCCTAAAAATATCTCCTTTATTTTTTTATGTTGGTACTCATGTATGCTTTCTATATTCATAAAAAATTTAATTATATTTCATAATCACATTAAATAAACTAATGATTCAATTTATACTCATCTACTCTAAATATTTCTACACTTCAATGAAAAAAATCACATGATAAAATTATACAGGATAAAAAAATAATATTCCGTAAAAATGGAAAGAAAAAATCTAAAATCAAAGATACATATACATGAAAAATATATGGAGAATCTAGAGTAATAAATCATGAATATAGATACAAATATTTCCTTATAAAAATTATTTATTGAAATATTTATCTTAATATCAAAATGATAAAATAAAAAATTAAGGCTATTAGATATTTTAAATGTCATTGAAAATGAGAAAAATATATAATGTAACATGGTATTGGAGTTCTAAAAGACAACACTTACAAATTTTATGGAATTATTAGGTGGAATTGGAAAACTAATAATAAGAGTAAGATAATAGAGGTTGAAATAATATTTTACATGGTCTAATTATGAATTTATAATAGTAGGATCAAAAAGATTGTACAAGAGGTGAAAATCGAATAAAAATAAATATTATTCAATACAAAAAATGATTTTTAATAGATCAACCAAATGATTGTAAAAATTTTAAGTCAAGTGTAATAAAGGAATCCCCATAAATAAAATTTTATGTGATAATTGTCTCTAGAGTCAAATCTAGTAGGTCACTTGTCTCTGTAGTCATGGGGAAATATTTAAAATTTATAATATATCCAAAAAAGACTTATTTTGTGGGAAATTTTTCCTCTAAAGTCATTAAAATATGAAATTAAATTAAAAGGATTATTTTGGGATTTAAACTTGATAGAGATAAGTGTTTTGTAAATAAAATGCACATTTTTTTTATAAGTTATTATAGTTAGTGCCATAAAACCAATTGAATTTTTACTTTTGATTACCAGTATATTAGTTATCATTTTATCACATAATGAATTTTCTTCTATATAAAATTAATGTGATAATATCCTTAGATTATTTTCCAAATTGAAAGATTATATTAATTCCATACTATAATAGGAAGCTTTATTTTCTATAAAAATATTCTTAAACTTATATCTTATAGTCTAGATGACATCTGTATAATTGAACATGGGTTATTTTTTACTATTAGGTGTTGGTGGCTCATATTAAATTGAAACTTCTTCTTATAAAAGTATTACCTAGTGATCTCCAAGAAGGGAGGTCCTGAGGCTAGGACCGCTAATAGAAATTCCATATGTTTTATGTATTATTGGATATTTTTATTTGAAAATATGTGTATTATTCCTTAGATTTTAGATTATTATAAATGTGTATCACAAATCACATACTTTGATATATAAAAAAACCATGATGACATATGTGATGGGTTTCAAGGGATAGTTTAACACTTAAACTAAGTAAAACAAATAAAATAAACCCATGAAACCAATAACTCCATGTGTGAAATCTAAAATCACAATACTGAATAAATGAAGAAATTACATGCATACCTTACACTATAGCATTACTGCTGAAATATTATACTATATGTGTTTGATGAATATCACTAAAGGGAAGACATCAGACTCCCCTATCTATGAAATATCCACAGGATGTGCTCAATCGCTCGATGCTCGATCAATATCCACCTATATCTCATGGAATTCTAGTTCCTCACAATGGTAAAGGAGGGAATATGATGAGAGAAACAAGTATGGGAGTATCAACAACAAGAATAGCTGGAACAATCACCATATGAATTTGATCGACTCATTATATAGCCATCTAGATATAACTGATCATTGTATATAATAAATCATATGTTTATGATGTATGAGTTAATGGTACTACCAACCTATGCAGTCATCATATGTATGCATTACTTCTCTGATGCATTTCATAATATGAAACATTGATATCGATGATAGACCATATAAAAGACCACTTGAACTCGTATACCTTGATAATATAGAGGTTATGATATCATAATATTATAGACAATTATATACCTTATTCATAACATACGATTATCAGTAGATAGTGGAATGTTATCTTATAACATGCCTCATGATATAACCATATCAATGCATATGATACAATTTAGAAGAACACATACACGTGATGGGGTTTATAGGGATTTATTAACACTTATTCATAATAATTAAAGAAATAAAAAATACTTCCCAAAATCACCCATGAAAATATAAATGAAATTTTCATATGTTTTGGAAATGAAGATATACTATAAACGATATCTACCTTGTAATGAATTCATAGCTTGCTGCTAGTACCAAATGAACACCTTCATATGGGCTTGATAGAAGTCACTAAAGTTGAAAAATAAAGCCTACAACCTATGGAGTTATCTATGAGTTGTTCCTAAATTATTCATCATAAAAATGAGATCCACTAACCACCATGATGTGCTAGTAACTCATAAGGATAAGGAGGAAGTTGAAGAGAGCTTCCGATATATGGAGATTCAACCAAGTGTATAAGTAACACCCTATGATTTTAGGATATATTTTCCTCTTAAATAAATTTGATGAATTTGATATCTTACGATGCATGAACCACATAACTTTAGTGAATAATGAAATATATAATAAAAATGATAAAATAATTGATTTTAGAAAACAAAAGGGGACTAGTTCACTTAAAAAAATACAGTTTATTCTATATAAATTATTTTGAAATATTTTTTTAATCATGTTTTTTAATTTAATTTTTTAGGAAAGATATCAATAAAATTTATTGACAAAATAATAAAATCACCTAATAAAATCTCAGAAAATTTTAAGTAATGAAAATAAATACTAGTCTAATAATTCTTTTCTAAATGATTTTTTTATTTACAAACATAGTTTTATTTATATATGTTTTTATTTTAAATATAATTTATATTATTTTCGGTATTAAACTTATGGAATATTATTTTTTATACATTTAAAAAAATTAATGTTCATCCATACATTGATTAATTAGTTATAAATAAATATAAAATCATTAGAAGGCAAAAAACGATATTTTTTCTGAAAAATGTTTTTTTGTGCGTAATGTATTTTTAAATAAATAAATTATATTAATCACTATTGATGAATTATTTTAATGAAATTTTTAGATAATATATTCAATAAAATAAATTAACAACCATATAATGGTTTTCAAAAGATAAGGAATGATAATAAAATCATTTTTATACTCACATATACATTTTTTTCTTTAAAAAATGATTTTTACGCGTTTTGTGTGTGAGTATTAGAATTAACTTCTATAAACTTTAGAAATTGAATATAATAAAATCATTTTAATATTTGGAATCATAATTTTTATATTTTATTAAAATTTCAATTTTATTTTGGTTATAAAATAATTTACCTAGTTAAAAACATATTCATCATGGTTAAGGTTAAATATGTTAATGGTTAAACTAATAGACAAGGAATACAATATCACTAAAAATTGTATAAATTTTATTGTTTGAGTGTATTTTTAACTCCTATCTAATAATAATTTCTTTTTCCATTTGGTTACAATTTAATTTGAGAATGAAATTTATTATATTTAAAATTTCTTAATATTTAAAAGGGTATCACTCCCCTCAGTTATAAAAGGGAACCTCTTATCCTCACTTCTTCACAAACATTGATCACCTTAGCTCAACCAATATTTTCAAAAATCAATTACTAAATCCCTTATCCATGAGCTATAGGTTTTTTCTCACCAAAATATCAACCCATAAAGGCTTAAGGAGTGACCTAAAGAAGGATTCCCAAGGAAGAGGTAATTGACTTAATCAACTTCTTTTAAGTTTTTTTCTTTCAACTCCTACAAATATTATAAAAAAACCTCAACATAATGGAGTAGATTATAATTATTATATTTAAATATAATTATTTTTTGGAAGAATCATTATGCACCTAATTTACATCTAAAAGAAAATAAAAATATCACTCATACGTACGCACGAACTACCGCCTCCATGAAGCGATACATTTCATTTTCATCCCCTCCTTTCATCGATGGTGATATAGTTTAATTTAATAAATATATATTATATATATTATAAAATTATAATTCTATAAATATAAACTATCAGATAATTTTATTCCCTCCCATCCATTTTAAAATAGAAATTTTTCTCCTGTATACATGCAAATTACCGCCTCAATGGAAAATGTATCCCATTTTTCATCACCACCTTACATGGATGGTTATGAAATTGTATAAAATAAATAAATATGATTTTTATGACATGTTTAAGATTCTAAAATCATGAAAATGTCATAATTAATATAACTATTGAACTGAAACTTGTATGGAAAACAGAACTGTTAACACCCAAATACTGATTTTAACAATAATTTTCTTATAAACAAGTAATAAGAAATTATAAGTGAATGTGTTTGTCGAAGTGGAAAAATCAAGAGGGGTGTGAATTGAGTTTATAAATAAAAATTTCTATTAAAAATATTTAAAACATAAATACCCCAATTTAATAAAAAATCCCAGTTAACTAAAACTATAGAGAAGTATAATTTGATCTTTCAAAACACTTCTCAAAATATTGAGCACAACTTAGTTAAAATAATATTGAAGATACTTAAAATTTTAAAACTAATTTACTTGTATCAAACACTATATATGGAACAAAAATTATAGTTAACTATTAAAGTAATTTTTTTCTATTAAGGTTCTGAAAATAAATACTTTGTTTTAAAATAGTGTAAAAAAATAGAAAATCACATAGTGGAATTAAACAAGTGGATCAATCATGATTCAAGACCTAGTCCTATCCACTTGAAAATAAACCACTAATATGTATTCTATTAAAGAATAAAATTATCCCCCACAAAAATTAGGTTTTATAGATAATTATACTTAGACAGTCTAGGCTAAAAAAATCCCCTTCCATAGTTTTACATGGGATAAATTAATGGAAAACAATTTCATGTTGGTAGTCCAGACTTTAAAACCTCTTCAACAATTTTATGTGGGAGTAAAAAATGGAAATAATTGAAAGAGAGTGTTTAGAACTCTCCAGTTTAGTACAGGAGCATATGTTTAAAAATAAATAGAGTAAAACAAAATTTAGATAAAAAAATAAGCTAGAATAGATAGAGAAAGGAATAGAAAGTGTGAATAATAAATACAGCTCAGTCTGACCAGCTTCGATTATTCAGGAGTCCTTGAATTTGTATTTAAATGATCTCAACTAGGTTTTCATGGAAATTTAAGGAAAATAATATTGTAGATGTCAAGGATAATTCTACATTTCTCAGTAGTCACTAAACTTGCCAATATTATAGTGAAAGAAGTCATTTAGACATCCAACTAGTCAGTGTTTTTTTTCATTTTCACCACAACGGAACACACCACACCACCCCTATAACACCCCAAGATTTTGTGAATTTATTTTTGAATTCATTTAATATTTTTAATATTTTTTTCATTTCACAAAAAACTGAATATATCTTGGGTTATATGAAAGTAACAAGTTATTATTACTTTGTACACTACACCAAGATAATCTTACACTAAAGGCAACACCGAATTGTCTTGCATTACACACAACACTGAGTTTCTACAAAATAATATTTTATTATAATTATTTAAAAGATATAATTATAACATAGTCTTTAAATTTAGTAATATGAATATTAATAGCTACTTTTTAAATATTATTTATAATTTTTTCACATAGATAAAACATATTGATAATAAAACATATAATTTTTGGTAAAGTCTTTATATGTTTGAAAATACTATTTTCTTAATTGAACTTATTTTTATGCCCTTCTGTGAACACTAATAAAATTAATTTTAGAAACTTTTTGAAATTAATTTTGATAAAGTAAACTGCATTTTTGAATTTAGAATGCAAAAATTATCTTAACGTATTTTGTTGGATTTTTATGAAAAATTTCATTTTTGGACGAATATTGAAGAATAATAAATATTAATTCAAAACTATTTTTTCATATAATTTATTTATATTGTTAAATAATATTTTAATTTGGTTTAAAATTTTAATTAGATAAATTTTAAATTAATAAATCCAATTTAGTTAATTAAAAAAAATTTCACATTTAAATTGGATATAAAAACATTTTAATCTTTTGAACTTTTTCACTTTAAAAACCTGCTTCCACGACATGTCTGTGAGATTAATTTTAAATTAATTTCCACCAATTATGTGTTTTTAATTTGAAAAAAAATATTTAATATTTAGAATCATAATACTTTGAAATTTATGGTAAGTTCAACTCGGTTTTTGACCGAAAATATTAGTGAAATTAATTAAAATTAATTACAATGATTAAGGTAAAAGTTAGTTTACTTAGTGGTTACACTTTAATCTTAAGGGAAAAAATGACATAGAAACTTGTTCAAAATCCATTATATGCCAATATTTAGACCATATCCCATCTTGGATCTAATTTTATAAGTTATTGGGACACTATTTTATGAAAGTGACCTATATAATAAATTAAATTAGGACAAAGAAGAAAAGATCCTTCTTTACCTTTAACATTTACAAAGCGTTGAGATATGGACAAAAAACTTCATTAGTTCAGTTTTACTCATTATTTTTAAGGTTAAAGGAGTTTTTATCACCATATTTATTTATATTTAATTTTTATAGAGGAATTTATTAGATTAACTTCTTAAGGAATTCCAAATGCGGTAATTATTTTGCTAAAAATTAAGTAAAACAAATGATACTAAAAATATTAAAATTAAAGTAAATTGATTTAAATATTGTATTTAATTTTTTAGATGAATATATCATGTTAAAAAAGTGTTAAATTAATAAATTCAAATTCCATATTTTTGTTGATATTTTTTTAAAATTTAAATTAAGTAAATAATGTCAAAATTGACTTTAATGCTATTTTATAATAAATGATATTTTATTAAAAGATTAAAAATTTACTAAAAATCCTATATTATGAAAAATTATTTTTAAATGTTAATATATATCAAATATGGTCTATTAATTTAACAATTTATATTTTATAATGAACATGTTTACATTTAATTAGTAAAAACATTGTTAGTGCGGTTTGAGTTAAAGTAGTGTTTTTGCGCATTACATGCGCTTGTTTTAAAATTAATTTCCAACAAACATGGAAGTTTTTTTTGGTAAATTAGATATAATATTTATAATTATTTGGTTCTATATTTTCTATTAAATCTCACTTAAATTTAGTCTTAATGGTTAAATTACTTAGGTTTGAAAACTAGTTACCAAAATAAAAACCAAAATGATAAAAGTGGGGATACATATAATTTAAGGAACAAAATTATAAAAATTCAATTATTTTTGTGTATTGGAGGTTTTTATTGACCATAATTACCATTTAATCCATTATTTGTCCATTTATTAAGCGCATGAGGTAAGGGAGGCCTCCCAATAGTGTTTACCTTTAGGTATTTACAAGAATGCCAACCCTCCTCCTCTATAAAAAGGCATTAACTCTTCCATTTACTCACACCTATAAAGACCATTGGATCACCAAAAACCTGACCAAATAATCTTCCAAAATCCCTAATATCATCATAAAATACTCACTTCTGGAAAAAATCCAACCAAAGAATCCCTTTGGTTTAAACCAAAAAGAGTTACCTAAAAATGATGTAACATTCTTTAGTTTGCATTTCTGTTTTATATCTTTATATACCCATTAAGTTATTATTATCCTATGATTTTATAATAAAATAAGTATCTTCAATATATTGATATGTTTTTATTATAATGGTTATACCTACACATACACACACTTCCATCAAATGTGTAATGAACTTATCATTCGTGTGTACGACAGACTATCGCCTCACGAAATGATGTCATTGGTTTTTCCTTTACTACCTATCATGGTTGATAATTATAATTGAAATACTATTTTTATATGATATATATTATATTTATGATGTATTTATTATTTTTTAATTATTATATAAAATATAACTTCATGCATTCCATTTTTTGTAAATATGAAACTTTGTTTGTGGACGTGTGGACTACCGCCTCTGCAAAGCGATGTGATTCATTTACACTTTACATTGAATGTATTCAGGGTGTTTTTAGTAAAATTATATGATATATATGAAATAATTATTCTAATTTAATTATAATATATATATAAACCTATAAATTTCATTTACATTCTTTCAATATGATAAGAAAATGGAAACAACGTTCATGTGTACGTACGACCTATCGTCTCCATGAATGGTTTATTCCATCTCATATTACTATCTTTTATGGATTATTATAAATATTTATATACTGAATATATATGATATTTACAAATTATTTTAAATTCTTTAAATAAGTAAATCATTATCTAAGTAATAGGATCAATAATAACAAGTTAATACATATACAAAAAACAAAGTAGATATTACATGAAATGTAACATTAACATGAAATTGTTAATAATAGGGTAATATAAAGTCATAATATAATCATATGTGGGATTATATATAATAATATAGTTATTTTGTAGATTTATAATATACTTATACTTATTATACATGAGGTTTGAATGCATATGAATAAATTTAAGACTTAATGTAAGGATTTTCTCTTCTCACTTTTAATTCTGTGAGACTTGTGACTTATTCACCACTCATTTATTTTGTGTGATGTATATAATACCCATGAATGTATTTTATTAATATTATATTTAAATTTATGGGTATTTACATATCCATTTTATGATATTTCTTTCATGGGGTTTATGGTTCAAAAGTTACCAAATCGGTAAAGTAATTTTTGTCTCAATTTTCCTTTGTTGAGATACATTCCTTGTTATGCACCTATATTTTTCTATAAGGTGTATATAATTTCCACTGAAATGTTATATCAAGAATATAATTATTTTCATGATATTTTAAGATTCATGTAATGTTATTATTTCATGGGGATTATGCTTCACAATAACCAAAGTGGTAATAATTTGTTGTTATAACCTCGTCATTTATCAGGATTGTTTATGATTATGGTTCCATTGATGAAATATTATTATCAATCTCTCAATAATTCTCAATAATTATATTATCCTATATTTATATATGTTATATAAAAGTAATGTTACCATATTTAAACTATTTTTTACTTAATATAATTAATAAAATGTTTTTATGAAAATCTGTCTTCATTTCTCTTTTTGGTCGGAATTTTTTTTATTAAAAAAAGCATGTTTCCTAAAAATGTTTTCAAAAATGTATTTAAATGACATTTTAAAATAATTTTAAATTAAAATGATTTTTAAAGTGCGTTATGTTTAAAATAAAGGTTTTAAAAATGTTTTCAATATTCCTTTATATGTTTTCAAGGTTATTTTCAATGAAAATGATTTTGAAAATGTTTTATGTTTTAAAAAGGTGATTTTCAAAGTTGAAATGATATTTTCCTTAAGAAATTTTTTAACTGATCCTTTAAAAATTGCTTTCCATATAAGAAGAAATCATTTGATATAGTTTATTATTTATTAGGGATAGGATCCAAGGACAACATTCTTTTTCTTTCTTTGAATGTTTTAGGTTTATGATGAAAAGTTTCTTATGGAACCCGTTTCTCTTCCATGAGTTATACCATGATAAAATGATTATGAAACACACTTATTTTCATGGGTCATTCTATGATGAAATTATTGTGAAGTCTATCAATTTTACACATGTTATGATATGATTATATTTTTATAATATCCATTTTATTTCATGAATTATGAAATGTTTTTTATAAAAGTCATCTATTTTATGGGTTAGGATACGATGAAAGTTTTATTATCTTGTGGAAAATGTATGTATGATTTTATTATGTGATGGTTGGGACCTATATATCCCTAAAATTCAATGGGTAAATATTTATATCTCATGAGTATGAAATGGTTGGACTGAGGAGTGAAATTGGTTCAATATGATAGGGCTAGAATGAGGAGTGATCTCATTTCAGTATGACAGGGATAAAATAAGGAGTGGACTTTGTTTAGTAATACAAGTCCGGAATGAGAAGTGAACCTGGTTCAGTAATATAGGGCTGTAATGGTGAGTAAACTGAGTTCAATAATATAGGGTTGGAAGGGGAAGTGAACATGATTTAGTAATATAAGGTTGGAATGGGAAATGAACCCATTCAGTAATACAAGGCTGGAATGAGAAGTGAACCCGATTTAGTAATAAAAGGATGGAATGGGGAGTGAACCTAGTTTAGTAATACAAGGATGGAATTGAAAGTGAACCCAGTTCATTAATATAGGGATGAAATAGAAACTAAACCTGATTCAGTAATACAGGTATAGAATATGGAGTAAACCTGGTTCAGTAACATTGGGCTGGGATGGGGAGTGAACCGGGTTCATTAAAGGACTTTTTCCACTAATACGGTCTTGGCAGTAATCCTTGACTACCATGGAAATCATTTTATATGTATGCCAAAATTCCATGTATTATTTCTATGTTACAATTTCATGTCTTATGATATAGATTACCTTATGATTAATGTCTTATGAACTACCAATATTTACTCCATGACTCATGATTATGATATTTAATATTTAGGGTATGATATTTTAATATTATGATCATGTTCTCATACACTTATGCTCATGTTATTTTTTACATATCTCCCTTGTTTAACCTTACTGAGCATATTTGATCACCCTTTCTTATATTTCCTTTCCCTAGGTTATGAAGAAAGTTTTTAAGTAGGAGTACTAAAGGGGAAGATCTTTAAGGGAGATGTTAAAGATCTTTCACCAAGATATAAGATTATTTTTCCATGTTTACAAAGAAACTATAATATTATGATCCCCATGCATGTATTTTTTTAATTTTTTGAATATTCATCTAAAATAATGTAATATTCATGTATGTTAAGACTTGGTCGCTATAGTTGGTATCAGAGGAAAGGTTTAGTAAACCTTTGGAAACTAGGATGAGAAAACTTTAGTGAGATTCCTAGAGATATTTCTAAGGATATGTCTAGGGATTAATCTAAGGATAATATTAAGGTGTAATATATTTAAAAGTAGATTTCATTATTTAGGCATACTATATGTATTTTTTCATGATTATATTATTTTTTACTATGATAAATGTTTCTCACACTATGATTTTTGGTCTTAGTCAATAACATGAACTAGAAGGAACTGAGTTAACATTGAATGCTTCAGATGTGGAAAGTATGGGAATTATAAAAATCAATGTCTTAAGTAGAAATATCATGAAGAGAATTAGGATGGTGGTGCAACTATTGGTTATACTAGAAAGGATAAAGAGACTAAAAATGAAACATGAAAGGTATGAGATGTTCTAAAATTATTGTTTACATTAAACATAATAAGCATGATTAGACTGAGGTTGAGGAACCTTAATACATAATTCATATTTTATATTTTAGGAAAGGGTATTAAATAATATGATGATGAAGCCTAAGTAATGGTTTAAGAATAATGTTGGATGATTGAAGTGTATATGTTTTGGAATTCAAAGATTATGTTATACGAATCGTGAAATATATAAGTATTTTCAATATAAGTTTTCATTGAGGATTTAAATGGTATGATGAATGGTGCTGATGAATTAGAAAAGTGATTTAATAGAATTGTGATATTTTGATTAAGGTAAGGTAACCCTTAATGTGTTTCTAAGGATGATAAAATGATATTTTATATGGATAAAGAGATGATGATATGGATAAAGTAAATTTCATAGTATTTATAACCTCATAAATCATAAAGTATTTGTTGAAAAAGGGGTTTATTATATCATTAATGGAGTTTACACAAAATTTTGGATTTAAGTAATATATCCAATGATATTTGGAATAAGAGAGAATGCATGCTTTCAATAAGGATTTATGGTAATTTTGGTTATTACTATGTTTTAAGAGAAAACATGATAAAGGTATTCACATGTTTGTTCTGTGACAACCAATAGCTACTTTATGATATATGGGGGATGAATGTTAAGATAATTTTTAGAAATTTAGTGACCTTCTTTATAATGTTTTATATTTTCATCTTTATGAAGGGTTAAAAGGGTGAATATTTATAGAATAGTTTAAGTTAAACTTCAATTGAGGTTTTAGATATTATGGTATTATCTCTCCATATGAGGATTGATTCATATTGGATAACCTGTGCTAAATTTTTTTCTTTGATGATAAATAAAGATAGATGAAATGTCTTATCATTCTACATATGGATCTTATGATCTATTAATGCTAGAGGCATAAAAAATTCACCTTTAATTTTAGAATAAGATATGAACTGGAAATAGTTCAAGACACAACCAAAGGGTGAGACTGATCATTTGAAATGGAATGAAATCAAGTAAGTATATTTCATTGTGAAAATTCTTCAATGATAGGAAAAGGGTCTTGAAATAAAATGTTATCCTGTTATCATCAAATTTAATGATATCAATGACCATATTCAATCCCATTTGGGTTATGGATTTGTGATTGTTAAAATTATCCTTACAATTTTCTCTATAACTCTTCATCAGAGTTTGATAGTTAAATTTATTTTCCATGTCCAAGTTTTCACTTGTCAACCATGTTCTTCTATACAGAAACCTAGTTATGAGTTACTTTGGGTAATAATTATGGTCCCAACATTCCCCTTTTAAAGGAAGTTTTAGTATTAATTTTTAAGATGTAGGTTTCTATGAAAGAAAATTTCAATTATTAATTATTTTATATCCAAGACCAATTTCAAGAGCGAAATTCATTTTAAGGGGGGTAGAATGTAACACTCTGAGATTTTGTGAATTTATTTTAGAATTAATTTAATCTTTTTAATATTTTTCTTTTTTGAAAAACTGAATATATATTGGGTTATATTAAATAATCACTTTATTCTTTCATTGTATGTTACACCAATATAATCTTGCGTTAAAGGAAACACTAACTTGGATTGCGTTACACGCAACACTGAGTTTCTATGAAATAAAATTTTATTATAATTATTTAAACAAGATAGTTATAACAAAGAAGTTAAACGTAGTAATATGAATAGTAATAAATAATTTAAAAATATTATTTATAATGGTTTCACATAGAAAAACATATTTATATTAAAACATATAATTTTTTAAATGTCTTTATATGTTTGAAAATACTATTTTTTTCAAATGAACAGCTTTTTATGCCCTTCTATGAAAAATAATAAAACTAAATTTATAAAATTTTATAAATTTAATTTGATAAAATAAAATTCATTTTTTAATTCATAATTTCAAAATGATATTAGGGTGAATTATTGATATTTTTCTAAAAAACATTATTTTTAGATGAATATTGAAAAATACTCGAATCATTTTTTTTGATTTTCAAAGGCCGATTTGAGGGGTTCTGGAACCCAAACATACAAGCACAAAATCAAACAAGATAAACGTAAAAGCAGAAAGCCAACACAGGATTACACATCAAAAGAAACCATACTCATCTCCGCATCCCAAGTTGAATTCATTTTCCCCGGTAGCCGTGGTCGAATCCGATTCTGGTGACCTCCAGTAGCTTTCACTTTGAACCCGACTCCGAAGCTAATCCAATTTAGGTCATTGGATCCAATTTCATTTTTAAACTGGATAAAAAACATTTCAATCTTTTAAACTTTTTCAATTTAAAAACCCGATTTCACAACACTTCTATGGGATTAATTTTAAATTAAAATTTTCCACTTATGTGTTTAGAATTTGGAAAAATGGATTACATATTTTTGATATGCATAATTTTTAATTTATATTAAGGTAAAATTAGTTTTTGAGCAAAAATAATAGTGAAATTTATTAAAATTAATTACAACAATTAAGATAAAAATTAGTATACTTAGTGGTTAAACTTTAATATTAAGGGAAAAAATGACCTAGAAACTTGTCTAAAAGTGATTGGATGCTAATGTTATGACCATATACCATATTTTTTATAATTTAATGAGTTATTGGGACACTATTTCATAAAAGTAACCTATATAATAAGTTAAGTAAGAAAAAAGACAAAAAAGGAACCATCCATACCTTTAACATTTATAAAGCCCTGAGATATGGATAAAAAACCCCATTAGTTCTGTTGTACACATTATTTAGAAAGTTAAAGGAGTTTATGCAATCATATTTGTTTATATTCAAAAAGGAATTCACTCTTCCCCTTCCTCACACCTCTGAAGACCTTTGGATCACCCAAAAGTGACCCAAATAATCTCAAAACATCCCTCCTCTCATCCTAGAATCCTCAATTTGGGAATAAATTCAATGAAGTAATCCATTTGGTACAGACCAAAAGGAGTTACTTGAAAATGAGGTAACATTCTTCAACTTGAATTTCTATTTTATATCTTTCTCCACCAATTCAGTTCTTATTATTGCATGATTATATAATAAAATAAGTATCCTAAATATATGGAGATTTTTTATTATTTGTGTTTGAGCTAAACATACACACATTTCCATAAAATGGGTAATGAACTTACCATTCGTGTGTATGACAGACTACTACCTCACGACACGATGTCGTTCATTTTTTCCTTTACCACCTCTCATGGTTGAGAATTATGAAGGAAATAATATTTTTATATTATATATATATATATAGGATATATATGATATATTTATTCCTCTATAATTGTTATATAAAACATACCTTCATGCTTTCTATTTTGTGTAAATATGATAACTTCATTTGTGGACGTGTGGACTACTGTCTCCTTAAAGCGATGTGATTTGTTCAAATTTTACATGGAATGTATTAAGTGTTAGTTTAGTAAATTTATATGTTATATATGAAATAATAATTCTAATTTAATGATAATATTTACAAAAACACACATATATTTAATTTAATTTAATTTATTTATTTCAATATGACAAGAAAATGGAAACAACGTTCATGCATACGTATAACGTACCGTCCCCATGAATAATGCATTCCATCTCATATTTATATCTTTTATAGATTATTATATGTAAAGACCCGGAAATTTCAAGGAAATTTTTTTCTTAATTTTATTTGGAATTTTACAAGAACGCAGTTTCTGACAGCGCCTGATTCTGAGGCCCGGTGTGCCCGGAATCAATTTCCGAAGTTTAGCTCAGGTACGTTCAGTGAACGAACGAGCGTGTTTTTCTAACTTTTGAACCGGTGCTCGAAATAGAATTCCGAGGGCACCGATGGATTCGCAGCGCCGGTAATTTCTTAAGAAGATCTTTTTCGGAGTTTCTTTTTCATGGGAGGAGTTGTTAAAAATTTTTGGAAGATAAATAAAAATTAAGTTACAATTTTTATTTCTTTAAAAGTAGTTATATCCTTTGAGTGGAAGTTATGGAACCACCCATGAGAGGTTAAGAGGGTGGTGGGGCCCACACAAGACCCTAACCCCCCTTGACCTCCCATAACTCACCTCCCACTTTAATATTGTAAATCCACTTTAACTTAAGTGACTCCTCTCCTCCTCACCTCCCACATTAATTCATGCCACCTAAACATTAACTATTTTGACAACTCAAGATCAATTAATTAAGTGTGTTGGTTTTGAATTTTGTAACTTTGAATGCATGGCATGGGTAAATAAAATAAGGTGGAGCCTTATTTTATTTTGGTTAGAATTGTTGTGTTAAGAGAAAGGGAAGAGAGCATTTGAGTTTTGAAGAACTTCCTCCTCCAAAGAAGAACACTTCATCTCCTTTGTTGATGAACGCGAAGAACATCGAAGCTTCGACGAAGAACGTCATCTCATCTTGCACCTTCTCTCCATGTCGAAGGAAGCGAGATGCCGCATTCTTTATCGTGCGGTCACCGACGATGTGCCTTATCCTCTTCTTTCTCCGCGTCAAGGGGAGGAGACACCACCGCGGGGAATGTCGCCATTGACGATGACTCACCCTCCGAGGACAATGGAATCAGCAGCGATCTTCCGCGACGTTCGATCATCGCGACGCTTGGCTCTTCTGCGGCTCGAAGGCGTGTGACGTCTTTGCAAGGTAGGGGTTGGTTTTCATGTCGTGTATAATTTTAGACGTTCTTTGATATTAACGGCCAACTGTTATCAAAATAATGGAGGAGGTCGGACCGCACAAACACGGTCGAACCTCCTCCCCTTTTTATTTTGTTGGTTATCTGCATGGCATGAAATGGAAGCAACGCAGTGCCATCGCACCGTGTGGGAATTTAGAGAATACCGATGAAGAAGCGCGGCGCCATCGCACCGTGCCTTTGAGGTCGAACGAATCCTTGGTCAGAGTCTGTCCGCGGCGAAGGGGGGCGTCGCCGTCGCGCCGCGCCGGAAAACCACAAAGACGACGCGTTTTGTTATTTGATGTGTGGATTGACGGGCGATGACAAACGAGGCCGAAAGGTAATTTTGAAACCTCCGCAGTGAAGTTTGGGTCTTGGGAGGACCGTTGGCGAAGGTAGCGAGCAAAACAGACCACCGGAGCGCGTCCGGTGGTCCGCGGAAGACTCCGCCGGTGGCGCCGGCGGCCGGTCGCCAGGAGGCGGCGGAGCCCGGCGCGCCGCCGCAAGGGGGCCGCCGCGGCTGAAGCCGCAGTGGCGGGTGACTGGTCCCGCGGCCGCACGGGACCAGAGGGACATGGCATCGCGCCGCGTCTGTTGACAGGGAGCGGCCCCCGCGTGGGGGCCGCGATTTCGTCCAGGGGGCGGTCCCCCCTTGCGCGGCCGCTTGGCCAGCGCGCCGGGACGAGCCGCCCGACCGGACCGCCAGGCCGGGCCGCGCCCAGCCGGGTCGGACCCGGTTTCGGGTCGGGTCGACCCGGTTCGGGCCGACCCAGGGGGGTGGGGCCAGGTCGGTCCGGGCCCAGACCCCCCGTTTTCGGACCTCTTTTGGTCTTTGACCATATCTTGAGCTGCAGACCTCCGATTGATGAACCGTCGGCGGTGATGCGACCCTTGGATCGAGACGGTTGTTTCTGTATATCACACTCAAGGTTTCGGCGTACTTTGTGTTCGACCGGGTTGGTTCGCACACGAAACCAACCGGGCCCTCGGAGCGGAAACGCTTATAACTTGAGCTCCAGACGTCCGATTGATGTTCCGCCAACTTTGTTGGTTTCCTCTTGATGAAGCGAAACTTTTGGCTTACTCCGCTCGATGTTTAGATGCCATCAGAGTGCGGTTAGGATGGTTCTCTCACAAAACCAACCGGGCTCCTGGAACGAAAAAAGCCAATAACTCACAGACCGGGCGTCCGATTGACGTGCCATCAGTCTCGTTGAATTCCTATTGATGAGACTGAACTTTTTGGCATACTTCGCCTGAGTTTTGGTTGCTGTTGGATAGTGGTCGGGTTGGATTGTACCCGAAATCCAACCGGGCCCCTAGAACGGAAAAGCTGATATCTTTCAGACCGGACGTCCGTTTTACGAACCGTCTGCGGCGTTGGTGTTCAAGTTGAGAAATAGTCCCTATGAGTATACTCTATAAGAGTTCGGGGTACAATTGAGATACGGCTAGGTTGGTTCGCTCACGAAACAAACCGGGCCCCTGGGACGAAAAGGCTAATAACTTACAGACCGGGCGTCCGATTGACGCGCCGTCTGTTGCGTTGAGACCCCTATGGCGAGGCAGTCCTTTGAGATACTTTTTCATGGGAATTTGAGATACTTGGAGTATCGACCTGTAACTCATGGAACGGACCCTCCCAGAGACGAGCGTGCGGAGTACGGAGACCGTGTAGCCGACTGAGACCTGACGACTGCTTGACCGACTCGACTTGGAGTGAGTCGACTAGCCTAGTGGACGGAGCACTACTTTGTTTGGGTGCAGACCCATGGAGGACGGATCACTACTTGTGTGATAGTGCAGACCCACAATACTCGTCCAGAAAGTACCTCTGCAGGCTACTAGGGGGTGTGCACTACTGTGTTTGGGTGGCATACCCCGGCGGGAAGCACTACTGTATTTGGGTGGCTGACCCGCGGTACTCGACAGGAGAAGTACCTCAGCAGTCTTAGGTTAGTGAGCAGTACCTCGAAGTCGTGATAGGACCACTGTACACTCCAGATACGGGGCTCTTCAGCAGTTACGGTTTCGATAATAAAAATCCTGGTTGAACTGAGTCTATGACCTTTGTGTTTACCTCTTGATTGAGATTGATCACTTGATAACTTAGGTATATGTTTGGGCATATACCTGGGTTGTGGTTATCCGTTGATTTGATAATATTTGTGTTTCTTCATGATTGAGATGGGTACTTGATAACTTAGGTATATGTATGAGAATATACCTAAGTAGAGGTTATCTGTTGAGATATTCTTTGTGGTTATCCTTGTTGGTTTTAGTGATACCTTGAGGGTCTCGGGGTCCCTACTGAGTATCTTTATACTCAACCCTGCACGGGCTATGCCCGCACCTCGTTGTGTTGGTTGCAGACGACGGGCAGTGCTGACAGAGGCTGAGTGTTCGAGGACTGGACGGTACCCAGAGGTGGACTACACGACGGGTCAGTATCCGGAGGTGGACTTCACAGTGAGACAAAACTTGGAGGAGGTTGACAGGAGAGAGCGATGTGGAGGCTATCTGTACCTACCCTTCAGGTAGGATCCGTGGGGGACGATCCAGGAGCTACGCTATCTGTACCTACCCTTCAGGTAGGATCCGTGGTGGATGATCCCGAAGCTGCGCCATCTCTACCTACCCTTCAGGTTGGACCCGAGGAGGACGACCCAGGAGATGCTTCTGTTCTTCCAGCTGTTGTCTTTTTCTGTTGTACTTTTGTTCAGTTGTAGTTGTACTTTCAGTTGGGTTTGTATTATGGCCCATTTACTTTCAGCACTTCTCTTTGTACTTAGTGTTTTACTTCCTCTTGTACTCTGTGGTGTTTTGTTTACTTTTATAAAGGCAATGCCTTCCCAGTAATTGGGATTTACGCCTTTGGTGCTAGTCGCCAGCCCCTGGCCTATGGAAGGCGAGCTTGGGGTAGTCATGGCATGGGCCCTGAGGACGGGTCATGACATTATAAATATTTATATAATGAATATATATGATATTTAGATCATGTTTTAATTTTTTTAAATAAATAAATCATGATATAAATAATATTATCAAGAATAAAAAGTCAAAACATATAGGAAAAGCAAAGCAGATATTAACTGAAACGTAACATTGACATGTAATTGTTAATAAACGGGTAATATAAAGTCACAATAAAATAATATTTGGTATTATATATAATAATATTGTTATTTGGTATATTTTTAATAAAATTATACTTATTATATATGGGGTTTGAACATGTATGAAGAAATTTAAGACATAAGGTAAGGGTTTTCTCATCTCACTTTAATTTATGTGAGACTTATACATTATTAACTACTCAATTATTTTGTGTGATATATATAATTCCCATGAATGTATTATATTATTCTTATAATTAAATTTATGGGTATTTATATATCCATTTTATGATCTTTATTTCACAAGGTTTATGTTTTAGAAGTTACCAAATCGGTAACGTAATTTTTGTCTCAATTTTCCTCTTTGAGATACATGCCATGTTATATATGCATCTATATTTTTCTATGGGGTGTATATATGGACCATTTAAATGTTATATCATGAATATCATTATTTTAATTATATTTTTATCTTCATGTAATTTCATTATTTCATGGGGGTTATGATTCAAATTTACTAAAGTGATAAGAGTTTATTTCTACAATCTCATCATTTATCAAGATTGTTTATGATTATGCTTCCATTGAAGAAATATTGTGATCCCTATCTCAATAATTCTCATGAATTTTCTTCTCTTATATTTATCCATGTTTTATCCAAGTAATGGTACCATATTTTCACTCTTTGATACTTAATATAATTAATAATTTTGTTTTATAAAAATATAACTTTATTTCTCTCTTTGTTTAGAAATCTATTTTATTCAAAAAAATCATTTTTCCTAAAAATGTTTTCAAAAATGCATTTAAAGGATATTTTAATATCATTTTAAAGAAAATGGATTTCTAAAGTGTGTTATGTTTTAAAAAAATGTTTTCAAAATGTTTTCAAGATTCCTTTATATGTTTTCAAGGTTATTTTCAATGAAATTTTTTTCAAAACATTTTATGGTTTGAAAAGGAGTTTTTCAAAGAAGAAATGATATTTTACTAAATAAATGTTTTAAATAATCCTTTCAAAATTATTTTCCATCTAAGATGAAATAATTTGACATATTTTATAATTTATTGGGGATAGGATCTTAGGACACCATTCTTATTCTTTCTTTGAATGGTTTAGGTTTATAATGACAAGTTTATTATGGAGGCCATTTCTCTTTCATGGGTTATACCATGATAGAATTCTTATGGAAAATGTATGTATGATTTTATTATGTGATAGGTGGGACCTATATCTCCCTCCAATTAATTGGGTAAATATTTATATCTCATGAGTATGACAGGGTTGGAATGAAGAGTGCACTCGGTTCAGTATAACTGGGATCGAATGAGAAGCGAACTAGGTTCAGTATGATAGGTCTTGAACGGGGAGTGAAATCAATTCAATAATAAAAGGATGGAATGGTAAGTGAACCCAGTTCAGTAATACGAGGGAAAAATGTGCAGTGAACTCGGTTTGGTAATACAGGGCTGAAATGGGAAGTAAACCTGATTCATTAATACATTCAGTAATACAGGACTGGAATGGGGAGTGAACTAGATTCAGTAATATTGGGATGTAATGAGAAGTGAACACAATTCAGTAATATAGGGTAAAAATGAGAAGTGAACTTGATTCATTAATATAGGGTTTAAACAGGGAGTGAAATTAGTTCAGTAATACAGGACTAAAACAGAGAGTGAACCTGGTTCAGTAAAAAACTTTGTCCACTAAGATGGTCTTGGTAGTTAGCCTTGACTACTATATAAATCATTTTATATGTCCACCATAATTACATGTCTTATTTATATGTTATGGTTTTATGGATTATGATCTCAATTACCTTATTATTCGTGTCTTATGAACTTCCAATATTTATGCCATGACTCTTGATTATAATATTTGATATTTAGGGTATGATCATCTAATGTTATTATCTTGTTCTCATACCCTTATGCTCATGTTATGATTACATATATCCCTTGTTAACCCTTATTGATCATCTGAGCTCACCCTTTATTATGTTTCCTTTCCCAATGTTATGGGGAAAGGTTTTAAGTAGGATTACTATAGAGGAAGATCTTTATGGGATATTTTTAATATCTTTCCCCAAGATAGAATATTATGTTTCCAAGTTTCCAAAGTCACTAAACTATTATGGTCCTTAGGAATGTATTTTTTTAATGTGCTGAATATTCATATAAAATGATGTAATATCCATGTATGTTAATCCTGGGTCATTATAACACCACAAAACACCACACCCACATATATGAGGGGTTCCTATGAATTTATATCATTCAAAAATGTCCAATTATCAGTTATAGGATAATAATAAAATGAGAATAATCCTTGTACAATGATAAAGATGTGGAAAGTTTGAATTTTTATTTAAATTATAAGAGAAGTTTTTTAAGAATAATCATTTTTAAATCCATATGCCTCTAACTTATATTGAATTCCTTAATCTATCTATTAGAGGAATTATGTTTGAATTTAATTATGAACAGTTTCAGAAATAGATCTATAGGTGGAAATCACTTGGTAGTAGAATATATTAATAATAGATTCTAGGATTGATAATAATGGTGTATTTTGGTGGTTTTTATTTTAACTAGTAGTAGAAAAATCTCTTTGAACTGGTGGTAGTGGTAGCTCTTTGAATTGGTAGTAGTGGTAGCTCTTTAAATCGGTGGTAGCTTCTCTAAGCAGTGGAAGCACTCAACGGTTGTGGCACTTGGAGATATCACCACTTGGTGGTAAAATTTCATGGAATTATATCTTGGAAGTCATATAATTGAACTCCCTATAAGAATATTACAATTTCACGGCAGTTATTTTTTGATATGCCGGTGGTTTAAACCGCCGCTATATGCTTCTGCAGTGGTTTCCAAAAACTGTCACTAAATTGTGTATCTGAAAACTATTGGCGGTGTTTAAAGTAGTTTAGCATCAGTTTATGGGAACCTTAGTAGTGTTCACATTTTTTTGGCGGTTATAATGTTTTTAGTGGTGGTTTTTCCCGGCAGGGGATTACTTTTTTTAGTGGCAGTTAAAACCACCCCTAAAAAAAGTAATCCCGTTCCAAAAAAAACCGCCGCTAAAAACATTATAACCGCCGTGAAAAAAGCATGGAATATGGGACACTGTAGCGAAGGTTAGAACCACCGCTAAATTTAAGACCGTAGCGGTGGTTAAAACCACCACTAATAGAAAAATTCTGACATTTAGTGGTGGTTAAAACCGCCACTAAATATATCTGTTACAGTTAGTAGCGGTTAAAACCGCATCTAAAAACAGATTTACAAAAAAAGAACTAGTTTTTGTAGCCCCTGTATCAGTGCCCTAAAGAAAATATTCCAAGAATACCAAAATACAAAAAGAATACATACTACAGTCAATATGAAAATAGATTCTTAAATAAGCACAATCAAATGCATCGTTCAATGGGTAAAGGAACGCAGATAAACATATCACATGGATATTAGACCTTTAAAACAAATTATAAACAAGCATGTATGTCATATTTCATAAAAACAATGCCAAGCCTAGGTTAAACCTATTCCATCTATACTAGTTCCAACCCTGACATAACCATTCATATCAACATACATGCCACTATCATTGGTGCTAACTATTCCAAAAACTCAGGCCTTCCTACCCATACCATATCAACCAATAGCCATCCCAAGATCACATAACATTATATATAAAGGCCTAAATACAGAGAAATAAAAAGACAAAAAACATCAAATAGAGTCAATATGGAATCTAGTCCCTTAAATAACAATCCATCAATCATAAGAAAATGGGCTTACTCGACACCATAAATTTATCATTATCGAACTAATTATTCAATTAAAGTCTTGGATTAATCAATTTATTTATGATGTGTTACTAATATTGAAAATATAAATTAACTAGAATGATAGTGGAACTCTATTTGGAATTTCCTCCACAATATCAAGGAATGTGTGATGTTTTACATGTATCTTATATTCAATTGTACATTCTCGATCAAAATTATGTGATCAACTATGAATAATTTCAGTTGGATCCTTACCCAACATTTATGGAGTGCTCGGTGTGAATCATGGACTGTAGTGAG
Source organism: Viscum album (assembly GCA_963277665.1). Taxonomy (NCBI): domain Eukaryota; kingdom Viridiplantae; phylum Streptophyta; class Magnoliopsida; order Santalales; family Viscaceae; genus Viscum; species Viscum album. The sequence goes on from OY728122.1 coordinate 1,088,223,096, forward strand.
AAAATGTTTTGAAGAAAGCCGATGTCACTTGTTAGAGTCATATGGGAGCATGGATGTATGCATGAAGAGTCTTACAAGTGATAATATGATGCGTGATCTCAATAGCCCTAGTTTTTTGGGTGTGAAATATAGAGGCACTACTCAAAGATGATAAATTATCCTAGGGGGAGATTATAATGACTTGAAGTTTTTCATGGGCCTTATTCCTTACATTCTACCCTTATTTAATTGTTTCTGAGATATTATTTTATTGGGTGAATTATTAGGTTGTTTGTTTTTGGGTTTTAAACTTTATAGAGGCCTCTAAATGGTTGCATGATAGAAACATGGTCATGGGAAACCATGTGGTTTTCCCCATAAAACCATGTGGCTTGGTTGAAGAAGGATAATAGGTGGGGCATGGTTAGAACATAGTTAGAGATGATCATGAGTCATTTACCTTGAAATACATGTGTCTCAGAATAGAGGAAAAAATAACTATTAGCACACAATTTACCAAATAAGAATATTCATTCATTGACGATGTGCTAGAATCTCATATTCAAATAAGGAAGAATGGAGAGAAATGAGAGTCAGGGAATGTAGAAAAGACAAAGAGTATCATGAATACCAAGGAAAGTAAAAATTTTTGATGTTCAATATTTTTAAAGGTTAGAAATGGAAATGTAGTGGTAAATTCATTGGGATAGAAAATGTTGGATAAGTTATTATAATGAAAAAATAAATTTAGAAAAAATGGATCATAAAAAACGAGTCATCACAATAAAGAGTCAAAATATATAGTGCATACCACACCAAAAAAATCAAGACATAAAAAGAAACATCAAAAGTCAATAAAATACATAAAAGGAAACATGAGAAATCAAGAAAATGTTGGGTCATGAAAATGTTTGGTGGTAACTATGTTCCACACATGATACATATAAAAACGGACTGTTACAATATTTTTACAACATATCAACAATACTACTAATCACTATCTGATGATGAACACATATCGTCACCATCTCCACCTCCATATCCACTTCTTGATACCACCTGTAAGAACATTATATTGAAAATTAAAGTGTTGCATATTTATATTTAAACTTAAAACCAATAAAAGTTTTAAAACTAAATGATTTTGATTTTTTTGATTTACCTTCTCACCACCAGTTGATGCAACACCAACTAGGGAATATCTGCTCATCTATTGATGTATATCCGTAAATTCTTTCTACAAAGCGGATATCTAAGCCCCCTAGTCTTGAACTGTGTTTTATAGAGAAATAATATTTCTCTGAGAATTTCCGTGTATGGAATGACTACAACCAAGAGTTGATGTATATGAAATCCCCAGTGGACATCCAAAGAACTCAGATGATACGTGTCCCAAACCCATCCTACGCACTCTACCAGGATACTCCTTCCCAAGAACTTTAGCAACCGAGTCATCCTGGGAGGCTGAGTAGGACTGACCAGGATTGTCACCCTATAGTTCTTTAATTTTTACCTATAGATCAATTATCAATATATATTAACATAGTAAAAACTAATAATAAGTTATTATAATGAAAAAATGAGTTCATTCCCCAACTTCTTTGGAAGACTCATTAACAAAACTTCCATCATATTTTTTGTGAACATCCAACCACACTTCAGTTCGAGATGCTTCATGCCCTAAACTCTGTGACTACATTAAACAAAGACAAATCAAAAATTTAATATATTAAATAGATAATATTGTCTTATAAATATTTAAACTAATGAAAATATTACTAGAGTCGATCAGATTCTAGAAATGCTTTTTGACCCCATAGTGTGAGGGATGAATTTCTTAGCCCGACTTGATGCATTATTTCTTGAGAGATCTTGAAATAAATAAAATTCTATTTAATAGTAACACATTCCATGTCATATCCTCTTCATATACATGTATAAATGTAAAATGAGGTTAATATAATAAGCACATGAGCCTTAGCCCGATTGGTAAGGACTCCGTAAGTGCATCCAAGAGACCAAGGATAAAATCTAGGTGGAGGCAGAATTTCCGGGTTACTGTAGCAGCAATGTAGCAGCACAATAGCGGGAACTATAGCAGACACTGTTTGGAACTGTATCACCCGAGAATATGCCCCCGTTTGGGCCTTCGGGAAACTGGTTTGGTCCCTGAGTCCTTTAAAGCCTTCCGACCACCCAGGCCTTCAGGTCAGTAAGGACTTCGGGCCATCTCAAGGCCTTCAGGCCAACTTTAGTGAAGATGGAAACCAGAAAACCTATAAGGAACAAGCTCTACAAGGAGGATGAGCAAAGAGCTTTCACCATAGTAGAAGCTAAACAGATTTAAATAAGGAGAGGGTATGACACCTGCCATCAAGAAAAGCCTATGCATGCACGGGAATGCCCAGCCGAACAACCATGCGAAGGTGGAGAGCTGATTTCACGATGAAGATGCTGGGGAGGAGCAGTTCCAAGTAGTTAGTCTGGGTTGTATGTAATGTTTGAAGCCTACGGGCAATGAATTCCTCTAATGCCTACATGCCATGTAATACTTATGCTTACAAGCCTTGTAAGGGTTCCACCTCACCCCTTGAAAGGTGTATTATCAAAATCAATAAAAAATGAAGGCCTTCGGGCCATTGGAGGAGGTTAATATAATAATATATATTTAAATACCATCTACTTCTCATCACGATGTCTGTCAAAAAGAACTTTCCACTATTATTTGGGTACCTTATTGGTTAGCTTCTCATGCATTTATTGGATGGTCAATGAAGTATCATTGACATCGCTCCACAATCTCTATTTGAATTATTTCCATTTCTTACCATGATTTTTCAATGTCCACTTTCGTGCTATTACATCAACAACTATAAAGTGGAAAAACATCTGTATACAAAAATTCATTTTGAACATATTAATAACATGACATTCAGTTACACCATAATTTATTAAAATTAACTTTATTTGAGAATAAAAAACATTATTTTTCAAACTTGGAGACATATGTATCAAATCATCATAAGAAATAGGAAGGGAAATGGGCTTCGCTGCCAACTGGCCTAGAATTTGGCCAAGTAATCCTGTGACGTCATCCATAGGGACCCCATATGAATCAAATGGGGAAAGTATCTTCTCTTCATTCATATTACACACATCTGAACTTTTTATATTTCTCTCCATAGTTTCATTTTTTTCATCTTTAATGAACAAACAATTAGTATAAAAAAGTGCAATAAATTTATTTATATTAAAATTTGTACCTATAACATTGACCCTCCAGTATGCCCGTGATGAACTAGAAGTGGCGCGCCACCGCCCCACTGCTGAGGTTACTGAAGGGGGAGTAGACAACTCAACTTCTAAAGGGACACTCACAAAGGGTGTGAGAGATGGTGCAGGGGGCAGGAAATTAGTGGTTCAAATGCTGTAGGGATGGAGACAGATGGATCGTCATCTGTCGCAGCAGTGGATAAAATAGTGTATCGCTTCCTCCTTGGAATTCCTGTCATTTAATCAAATAAAATTAAGTTCAGAACATATATTTGAAAAAAATATGCATAAAAAATTTAAAAATGATAATAGATGCCCAATACTAACAAAAAAAAACAAAATAATGATAATGAATGACTGCACAAATGAAATAAGTGGTTGTTGAATGAATAAATAAATGTACATACAATCATTTTACCCTTGAATCATGTCAGTTTCATACTCCATTACTTAATCCACTTCATTCATCCTTTATAGACTAATATTTTCAATATCATGATGGAAAAATAATTCTGCTTCTTGTTGTTGATGAGATTCAATTTCAGAGGTCAAATCTTACACTTCATCACCCATATCATACAAATCTCTTTGTATTACGTGAGAAACTACAATCCAACCTTCATCCACAACACCATTCATATAATATAATTTTTTTTATTATGATGATAATATATATGGATCATGCAGTTCATGATCACCAACATCCATCAATCGAGAGAAGTTCAAAAAAGTAAATTGTAAGAAATCTCTTTTAACACCTCTGGTAATATCAACCCAATTTCATTTGAATAAAACAACTAAAAAATACCCATGGTAGTTTAACTAAATAATATCAGTCAGATTTCCATAGTATACCACTTCAGTAAATGTAAATATACCACTATTCTGTGTTTTCAAACCCTCTTCTTGATTGACTGTATGAAATCTAAAGCTATTCATGTTGTAAGCATCGTACTTTATAACTTGTTTAAGAGGACCTCGAGCAAGAAACTTCAAATATTATAAAAACACTTCTCTAGTATCAGTGTTCGTGATCTAAAAAAGGAAATATACTTTATTAGATTTACAAAATACTCATTTCAAACTAATATTCATATTTATTTCAATATTTATGAACTTACACATCGTGCAAACCATTCTACAATCTCTTTATTAATAGATTTCACTATATCTTTATAATTTCATGCTCGGCCTCTCATTCATCTCTTTTTTTGTATCCTCAACTCTTAAATAAATGGATCTGTAATTTCACTATTCAGCATCACATATCTATGTGCCTATAATAATTCCAATTCTGTCAGTGTCACATTTGAGGTACTCCCAACTGATTGGCCAATAATAGGAAATATTTTTGATTTTTGATGTATTTTAGATTGATTTGATGTGTCTTCAACACATATAACTTGATTAAATATTGTATAAATATCATCCAAGTATCTAGAACAAAAGTTAAGTCACTCCTCAACCAAATAGCCTTCAACAATAAAGCCTTCAGGTTGATCTTTATTTCTCATGTATGATTTCAGATGCCCAAGATATCTGTGAAATAAAATAAACATAATTATGCATTTAATTAAGTTCCAAAAATTGTTTACTTAACTGAAAAACATATAAATAAAGTACTTCTCAATTGGATACATCCATCGATAATGAATGTGCCCTCCTAATTTAGCTTCCTCAACCAAATGCATAGTTAAATGCATCATGATAGTAAAAAATGACGAAGGAAAGATCATCTCTATTACACAAAGGGTAAATACAAACCTCTCCTGGAGGTTTTCAAGTTGAAATGGATGTAGATATTTATCACATAGTTGTCTGAAAAATGTGAAAAATTGGAGTACAATAGCAGTAACGTTTTCAGGTAATAATGTACGCAATGCCAATGTTAGTAACTGTTGTAACAAAATATGTGAATCGTGACTTTTCAATCCATATAACTTATGATTCTTCAATTCAACACACCTCAAGATGTTACTTGAATACCCATCAGATACCTTCACATTCTTTAAAAATCGAAGGAATGTATCTTTATCCCTATTTTTCATTGCAAAAATTGCCGGAGCATACTTTTCATTCTCATATGGCCAGAGATCACGTTTTATGTTCATTAATTATAAGTATTTATGATCATTGAGATGATCCTTCAACTTTCCATGCTCATTAATCAATGTGAAAATCAAAATTTCAAAGACGTTCTTCTCAATATGCATCACATTAAGATTATGCCGTAACAAATTAAATTCCCAATATGGAAGTTTGAAGAATATAATTTTTTTCTTCCATTGTTGCATCCTGATTTCACTTGACGATGCACTTCGAACCCCTTTCCTACTATCATTCAAATGACGAACCTTCCCAAATTCCGTCTCAACATTTTCAAGTGATGTCAATATTTCAGAACCAATTAACAACTTTGGAGGTGGTCTACAATCAAGGAAACTGTTAAATTTTGATCTATTCAGCCGAGATCTATGAGATGCATCAAGAAATCTTCTATGGCACAAGAAGCACCATTTTATACTATGAGGTATTCGTTTGGGCTCAAAATCAAAGTTACAAATAGGATAAGCCAAATTTGTGTAAATATTCCAACCAGATAAATTCCCAAGCCCAGGGAAGTCACTAATGGTCCACATTAAATCAGCATGCATTTTGAACATTTTTTTAGAAGAAGCATCAAATGTCACAACACTGTTGCTCCATAACTCATGTAATTATTCAATCAAAGGCAACAAGTATACATCAATATCATTTCTAGGCACTTGTTTTCTAGGAATAATCATCGAAATGATAATTTTTTTTGCATACACATCCACAGAGGAAGATTGTAAGGGATCAAAACAACTGGCCAAATTCTATAACTGGTACTCAAAGTCCAAAATGGTTTGAATCCATTGGAATCCAATCCCAATAAAATATTCCTAGGATCAGCTAAGAAATTTGTATGTAATTAATCAAATTTATTCCATTATTGTGAATATCATGGATGTCTCATTAACCCATAATTTTTATTCTCTACAGAATTCCACTTCATGTGTTCAGTGATTTTCAATGACATGAATAATCTTTTCAATCGAGGATTTAAAGAAAAGTAACAAAAAACCTTTGTAGGTGTTTTCATTTTCTTCTTCTTTATGAAATTATGTTGATTCAGACTTCCAACATCACCCATTGACTGCCATCTAGAAGAAGAAATTTTTTTTTTCAATTCTGTCTATTTTAATCCTCTCACCAATAAAGCATACAATCATTGGGACACACATGTATTTTTGTATAATTCAAACCAAGCCTATTAACAACTTTTTTCATATCATAAAAAGACTCGGGGATTTTTGCTTTAGGAAATGCATCACGCAATAATTCCAATATCATGGACATTGCCTTATTTGTAATTCCACATAGACATTTTATATGGTACAACTTCAGAAGAAAATAAAGCTTTGAATATTTCAAACATCCACTATACTATTGGAGTTGGTGGCCTAGAACCAACTACTTTGTACTTTATTCATTAGTAAATGTCTTATCACATCTTGATTGTTCTTCTGCGTGAAAATGCATGTGATAATGTCCTAAGGACAGCTGTTGCATTAATGGGTCATAGAGGATCCCTACTATGATGAGAACCTGGAAGTGCCATAACACTGTTCTTGAATATATGTTCTATGTCCGGATGATGTTATTTGAGGGACACAAATAATACAGGACATTAGGTGTGAGGACTCATAAAACTTTGAGGCACCTTCTCATGGTGTGTTCCCTTGGTAATATCCAGGAGGATATTATGAGAATGAGACCCGCCAGTAGGAAATCCACATTTCATAGTGTCATTGGATGTTCCTATCTATGGATGTGTGTATTGATCCTTAGAATTTAAGATTTTTATTAATGGGTATTAAAACTCATGGACTTAGATGTATTGACGAAAACTGTGAAGACACACTATTCGCAGCGAGGTAGGATACGTTGGGTGGGTCATGAGTAATAATCCATTAATAGATAATGCGAGAAAGGATTTTTCCCTTCTGTTCCATAACGGAAGTAGATATCTCAGGCCCTTTGATGGAATTGATATAGCCTAAACAAATCCATGTCCATGGTATGGTATGGGCGAGTTCAATTCTGGGAATTCAAAGAAAGAATAATCGATCACATGGGTTGATGGCACTAGCATGCAACCCACTTGATTAGAGATATCGAGACAAAGGGATTATATTACATGGTAAGCGTTCATAGGAGGTGACACGTCATTTCGGCGTTAACTTCTTTCTCTATGGGTGCCTTGGCGTGTTGCTAGACTCTAACCTTAAACTTTAGGCAGGCTCCGCCTAATGCCCCTGAGAAAGAGTCCTAGAGGGTCACATACTAAGTGTTTCCATGTAACTCAGTTAAATATTAATTTAACAAGTTAGATAAATATTATTCCCGACTGTGGTTTAATAATTATTTAAGTATGCCTGATCGCATTTATTTTGACACTAGTTATTCGAGAGAATATATTGTGGGTGAAATAATATATATATATATATATATATATTTATTAGAGAGTAATGCAGTTACATTTATTTAATAAATAAATATTCAATACTCAAGGTCTAATAAATATGGTGGAGGAAATAAATAAAATGAAAAATAAAAGTACACGCCGTGTATATTTATATACACACCGTGTAGTTTGTTTTTCGGGATTCGTGAGAAAATATTTTTTATTTAATTAAATGATATTAAATGTATTACGTTGGGCGCATGTCAAGTAATAATGATGGTCAACTATCATTATTAAGACATGGGGTATTGCTAAGAGTTAAATGAAATGATTGAATTCTTTCGAGCAATTAATTCATTTTATTATTCTAAGTATTATAATCCCAATTACATTATTCTCATATAAGAAGAGCCATTTTGTTGTGCACAATGGATTTGGAAATACTCTCAATCCAAGAGAGAATTCCCTTTCCACCAAGAATGCTTTCAAGTTACGAGAGCGAGATCCTCCACCAGATCAAGGTGGTAGAAGGCGGACATCGCAAGCAAAGGTTCTTCCGCGCTAGCACCCGGAGATCCCTTTGGCGACGTCCAGAGATATGTGGAGCACATGTGGATCACCGCTAGAGGAATCCTGTACTTGGATTCTACGACGCAATGAAGGATCAGAGGATCATGACCGGAGACTCCAACGAAGAAAGAATTCCATCGAGATAATTCTTATGAATTAATTAAATTAATTATAACCAACATATGATGATCCTATATCAAGGGTTCTGGGACTCTTCTTTTCTTTTTCGTTATTCGTTCTATTCCGAAGATTCGGCATTTTAAATTGTGACGGATCTCGGATTGAACGTTGTTTAACGTTAAAATTAAAGTTGGGAAAACCCACCAATGTGCTTTCACTGCACCCAGAACCTACATATACAACTCTTGATTTCCATCATAAACTAAATCATGAAACGTATTTTCCTCAGTGAAGTTTTCTCTTACATTTTTATCCACAGAATCAAGAGGAGGATCCAATGATATGTTACAATCTTGATATGGTTGTGTTATAGTCTAAAAATCATCACTTGTCATGTTACAATTTGTAGTAGCCTCATCTGGTTGTTCTATTATGTTTTTATGTTGATAGTGGTGTCTTGCAGTGCCGAATGCATCATTTATGAGGTTTTGCATTTCATTTTCCATTATCGATGAAGTTGGGAGATCATTATATGGATTTACATCAGTGCTCAACCTTTTTGTAACGTTCGATTCTCCATGCTAAATCCAAAAAAAATATTGACCAGGGAATTTCTTCAGTATTAAATGTTCATAAACTTCATCTCTCTTCAACCATCTTCTAAATTTACATTTAGGACATGTAAATATTATTCTCCCTTCAACGGATCGATTGGAAATTGCAAAATATAAAAACTCCTTCAAACCCTTAACATGCTGAGGTGTGTTCCTCGGTAATGTGATCTAGATTTTATCCACGTATATCATAATGTGCCTATGAAGTATTAAAAAAAAATTAAAACACATAGTTACTAGTAAATAGGGAAAGAGATTCATATATACTAGTTGAAAAAAATATATAAATATGTTACACAAGGTTTTCCTATATAAATACATATGGTAAATCACCCACTAGAAAACCAAAGCATGAAAATTAAAAAGATCCATAAAAGAAGACGAGAACAAGGATCCCATCCCAGTAGTTTTTTGTATGTCATGCTCCACCAAAACAGATGGACAAACTAATGATGCCATTACTTTGACATCACTAAGGTAAGGGCTTGATAAATCATATAATAACTGAATAGAAGTTAGGAATATGAAATTGAAAAAAACTCTTACCTTAAATTAGTGGCCTCAAATTAGGATTCAAAGAGTTGGGTATGGTTTGGGGTTGAGAATTTTAGAACATGTGGGGTATCATGGTGAAGTGTTATGGGTAGAAACATGTTGTGACCCTACGTGTGATTAAATTTTTTAGATCTGAGGTGGATCATGGAACATCAATGGGGGTTGAAACATAATATGGACCTCTATCAGAATGAAATTATATTTGGCCCTGTGATGTTTTTATTTTAGTATCTAAGTAGATAGGTAAGTATACAATGTATTATTTGACCCGTTTGTGGGTAGGTATAAGTGGAATAATAAGGATATGAAAAATCCATGTCTTCTTTAAAATATAGAGGTTGGGTTGTGTTTTTTGTTTCTCTTGGTCCTAGTGTGGACTGTCTTGGCATGGTAGTAAAGTCTTTCTATGGAAATAGAAATTTATTAGAATACATGGTTTGAATTGGATGTAATTGTGGAATATAGAAAGGTAAAGTTAAAGAATCTATTTGTAAACTCTTTTCAGGGTGTTATTGTGGAATGTAGAAAGGGAAAGTTGAAGCATCCATTTGAATTAGATGTTATATGAAAATCATATATAATGGTTATTACAATAAAAGTAATTATATTATTTTTAATTAAAGGATTATTATGTTACATTAAGATCAAACTCAAAACATAACGGGACTTTTAATTAAATATAAAATCTTGTTTCTAAAAAAATCAGATTGGTTTCAATATTCACCGAAAGAATAAATCTTTTATAAAATTCCAAGAATTCAATCTAAGATAACATTGACATGTGGATTTTGAAAATAATATTCTTTTATTCAAATGAAAAATATATAAATGGTAAAAATTAACTCTAATGTATGAACATGTAAAATGAAATAAAAACCATTTGTGAATAAACCTTAGTTTTGAAGCCTAAAATGACATAACTAGAAATTGGGTATTTATTTGTTATTAATTAATAAATAAATTTACATTATTTAAATCCATTATACATAATTTTAATAATTTTTTTATTACTATTTATTCTTTCCAATTCAATAACTATGATATAAATGTCTACTATATCCTAGATCATTTAGACTTCGAGTTTTATGTAATGAAATCTATTGGATACATAAAGTTTATTTCAAAGGAAATTTATATTAAATATTGGGGTAGTGATCGGAACACCTTGAATATTGAATTTAGAAGTTCTCTAAAGTTTTATTATTATAAAGCATGTTTTTATATAATGTGGGAGATGAAACAAATTCCTAAATGGAATATATTATTCGTGATCCATAAAAAGTTAGGAAAGATATTGCTTATGTGATTAGTTCTATGAAGTACTGATATTATTGGATATTCATACTCAATGATGATATTGATAATTTAGAGGCTGTTTGAGAAGAATATATTAAGGATTTTATTTTGATTAGTTCCCATCCAAAAATATATAATGTATAAAATATTTTTTTTAAGGATATATCTCTAAGATATTTCCAAGATGATGAAATATAGTCATATATAAAATATATTTTATTAAATTGAAAATAGTTAATTCACCATCATTAAACCCAAAAACAAGTAATACATTTATTAAAAAAATTCAAATCAATTAACATTAAATCATTTAATGTGTTTCAATGATGTTATATGTTCTAAAGTATTTTGAAACCATGCTAAAGTGATTTAGGAACATTTGAAAAATTCCAAAATTTATTTGAGGTATATTAAGGGGAATTGAAATTGCTTATATAAATTGGAAACAAGTTTATATAGATAATGAAGAATTATAGAGATGAGTAATATATTATTATATAAATGTTAAAGGAATATATAAATATGGATTGATATTTAATGTGAAAGAAAACCTTCATATTAGTGAGAATTCATTGTGTGTGTGTGTGTGGGGGGGGGGGGGGGTTGTGTATTCAAATGATTTTAAGATTATTTTATTAATTACTACAAGTAATTATTTTTATTTTCCGGATAATCCACTTTTGTGGGTTTATTAGGAACCCTCAAAGTAATTACAATTTAAAGATAGGAGTAATTCAAGTACCTTAATCATTTCATCCAGATGAAATAACTCTCAAGAATATTAGAAATTAGTAATTAATATGAAATGAATTTAGTCCTATTAAGATATTCTGAAATTATCCTACCTCTTCCTGTGTTACTTTAAGGTTTTGTGTTTTCCTTGAGTCGTGCCTTTATAATTTGGATAGATTCACTCTGAGTCATCACAACATGATCATTACCATAAAATACTCCAGTAAGGATATCATTTTATTTATTTTCGTGGATCAACATCTCTAAGGCTGTAGAATTTCAAATAGACCTCTTACAGATAGTTCTAGGGATATTGGAGTAGTCTCTTTATTGTCAAGGTATCTTATCCTTTATAGCTTCAAACCCCTCATTATCAATTCTAGCAGTTTATTTTTTACCTTTATCCACATTAGTATTAATTTGGTTATCATCAAAATCAACATAATTGACAATAACCTATACCTCTTAATGTGCATCTTCCTCCTCTGAGAATTGACAAGTATCTTTAACCACTATCTCCCTATAGAAATGCTTCACAATCTCTATAATAGTGAATCCCATTCCAATTTATAACTCATACAAGAAATTCATAGAATCATATTTTGAAATAATAATATTAGTTTACTGGTTATAATTAGATTCATCAGCAGCACAAGAACCATACCCATCAGCAACATTAGAACCCATTCCATGTATCAGCTTATTTGGAAGCATTTCAAACCAGATGGAACCTAAAACTTTACCAAACTAGAGGTTGTACATGTTATATATAATCCCATATACTTTAGATATGTTCATTACCTCTTTATAATTTGATCGAACAACTGGATCACAATATTGCATGACCCCCTCTCCTTACTCAACCCTTCCTTGTGACCACATGTTAAAGATAAGTGACCAAATCTCTTGAATATAAAGTAGAAAGGGGAAAAATAAATATAGTTTACCTAAGAGGCAAGCTAGGGATTTCGGGGGTCAGTGGCGATCGGTGGCAAGGCACGCTGATGGGCAGCGGGGTGCGCTTATGGGAGGCAGGGTGCACTTATGGGCGGCGAGGTCACCAGAAGCACGAGTTGGGAGCCAATCTAGGGTTTGGGGCTTGCCGAGGTTGGGGGGAGAAGGTGGCATCATGGGGGTTGGGGTCGGGTGGTGGGGGGAAGTGTTGCCACTGTAACAAAAGGGGGTTTAGCAGCAGTTTTTAATAAACCGCCACTAAAAGACCACCACTAAGGACGATTTATGTGGTAGTGACTAATGATGGCTTAATTGAACTTACTTGAAATAATGGTAGATGTTCATGATAGTTTTAATACTTATCCAATTTTAACATTTTATCCATAAAATAGCTGACTATCAAAAAACATGAAACTTATTAAAAACACAATAAAAATGATTTGGGATCATTAAAACCAAGTATGTACTAAACTAACCCAAAAATATCCCCCTTTTTGATATCACAAATCATGGCATTGATAACCATTAATAACCATACATTAAAAGTTTAACAAAATAATACAATGAATACAATATGTTTACCAGTCACATTACTTATACAATTAAATGTATATTCATGAAGCATTCCATATAGTCATTCTCTCCCTTTTGGAATTATAAAAAAGGTAGAAATAACATTAAATAATATAAATGACACAATTATAAAGAAAAATATAGGATTTTAATTAAATAGTAAAGTTAGTGTATTATATCAGAGAATGGAAAATTAAAAGGAAAATCCCTATCAAATCCTAATTCGAGTCTAAATAAGAATATTTAGTGCAGATAGAGGAAGGATCCAAAGGGCCCTTTCCTTTTCTAGTAATAGGAGGTGGAGAATTTTATCAGAAGGAGGTGCAAGAGGCTTGAACACTATGGAAGAATCAACTGGCCTGATATGCCTCATAGTTTCAAAATGCGTAAGTAAAAAAGGTCTAACAATAGTGGAAGTGGTCTAAATTAGTGTTTAAAGGGGTGAATAAGTTGAGGATATCATGGTAATGGTTGGTGGTGCTATAAAAATTGTCATGGAAGTGTATAGAAATGGATCCATTAGCATTACAAACTGGGTAATAACCTTACCACCATGCTCCATGGATCTAAAGAAATATAAATTCTCTTCCACAAAAAGATTGAGAAAGGTTTATCTAGTCTTTAATTGATTCAATTGTTATTTGGAGGCCCTAGTGATATGAGGTATCAATATATTCTCAGCTAAGAACTCAAAATTATAGTTAATTTCATGTTTGGTAAAAATCCTAGAGGGATAATACTTGATGGATTTAGTGATTGTTACTCTATCACTTCTAGATCCATTTAAACATTCTCTAACAAGATTTTAAATATTCTCACTATGGGATTATATCTAAATATGTTCTGATATTTCCCAACAAAGATCAATGTATTACTGAGAGGGGGAGGGTGTGAATCAGTGATATCATTTTCTTTTAAGTTTCCTTCCTTTTAAAACAACCTTTGCCTCCTGTTAAAAAGTTACCACCTTTATGAAAACAAAACGATAGCACATCCATAAGAACATAAGAATTTACAAGGTTAACTACTCAACAAGAGTAGCTACATCCTCGATATGGTTTGGAAATAATCCAATTTCACATAATCTACTAGAAAACAATCATTTTTTATGGATACAACAAGTAGGATATACCCTTAACATTATGTAGTACTATATTCAATACAAAAATCCATGTTCTTCAAGTATCACAAAATTATGTAATAGAAATTTGTGTAACAAGTTATGAAACTTTCACTAGATACTTAAAAACATGTTACTATGTTTCCTTTTAAACTTTCACAAATATAATCTTCAAAACAATTCTTCACTTTCCTACCAAGTAGCAAGTAAGAAATTATCTAGACTTTGTAATGATACTCATTCCGATACCCCAGTCTGATTCTTTAGTCCAATTGCTCATTCTAGAAATGTAATTATGCTATAATAAAACTAAAACAATTCTGAACTCTTTCCATCTCAGTCTAGAAATCCCAATCCAAGTTCTCAGTCCAATCTAAAAACTCTGAATATGACATTTATTCTTCTTCTTCTTCTTCTTCTTCTTCTTTTGTCCAGATAACTTCATTAGGAAAGATCAATCCATAAAATCATTCTCTCTAGAAACTTTTAGTGCTCCACATTCTCTCTTCACCTATAAATAGTAGAAGTTTCAAAAAGTACGAAGTAATCTCCTATTTTTATAGGTTCACCAAAAACAGTTTAGGTGGGAATTTAAAAAGTTTTCCTACTTAACCAAATTTCCCAAAAATTCAATTTCCCCTTACATTTTGGATACATATTTTACTTCTTCAGTACTTATCAACTCTTCTTGATTCTTTTTGAACCTTCTCGAATCTTCTCACAACTTCAGATCTCTTCAAACTTTCTAATCATTATTCAGTATGATTCTAATTTTCAATCCAATTTCTTAATTAAAATGAAGAAATATGTAAAAAATAGATTCTTCATTAAGTTTATCTACACCAATTGAAACATATTAAAAATAGATGAATTATCATTATGATGCTTAGTACCAACTGAAATAAAAACTACTCATTCTGATGATCTGAACCAACTGATGGATATAAACATTTGAAACCATTCTGCCATAAAATTTTTGTTACTTCATTAGACTTTAGTTGATTTTATTTTTCCATAAATATAGTTGTAACTTCTAAATATTCCTGTACTTCCTCAGAAATACTTTATCACTAACTTCAAAATCACTTGATAATACTTTTATAAAACTCTTCAAAAAATATCCTTTTTTTATTTTCCTCAGGTTGATGATCCTATGTCTGATGAAGTCTAAAATCCAATGAATTTTATAGGTGTATGAATGTGCTTGATGAATCAGTCTCCACTTCAATCTGATAGATCGGTGTCACCTCCAATTTGATAGTCAGCACCACATACTATCATACATCTCTTAGACCAATTAATGAAAACATATCTGAGTTTTTATTTTTTTTGACACAAATGACAAGAAAATTATCCTGATGGATTTTTTTTGACTATATTATTGATTGATCTCTTGTACCATTTTGCATCAGTTCCAAAAAATCATTCTTGCTCATTGGTCTCAACAACCCCCACTTACTAATATTCTTCAATAAAATTTCTACCTTCGATCCCATTTTGCAACCATCACTTCAACTGATGATCAATGTTAGGATTACTCCAATGATCAGTGGTACACTGTGTCTGATGAACCGGTGTTAGTAGAAACTTCTTTCATTAATAACATATTTCTATGAAGATTTGTATCTTATGTGTTATTGGTTTTACTGAAACCGTTATCTTCATCTTCTCACGTTCTGAACAAAACTCCACAAAACTCAAATAATTATGCGTCTAGTGATATCACACTGATGAACTGAAACAAAAAATATTTGACTTCAGAAACTTTCTTCTTCTACAAACTTCATCTTATATCATGATTTCTTCATGACTTTGAGAACGTTTAGGATCATCATAACATTGTCTAACTTACATTGGAAAGTATTATAACTACCCATCCTTTCAGTATCTTTTTTCTTTCTGACCAACCCTTAATCTGATTGGAAACGAATGTTCTCCCCCTTTACTTTATAAGTATAGCATCACAAGTTTCCTAAATAACTTATGATATAAGAAATACAAACTAAAAAATAATTTTCATATTCTTATCCGAGCCAATTAGACTCCGACACACTTCCTCATTCTGATTCAACCTTTCATTCCAGACCCAAGGTGAGTCCAATGAACCTTTTCTTCCTGGAAACTTCTTCACAATCCGATCGAATTTCTTAATCATCTTGCATATAATCATTTAAATATTATGGTGAGTCCTATCATCAACAAATATAAAGTGAATTGATTTCCTTTTCTTCGAAAACAAAATAAAAAACTTTCAGTACAAACTTCTTTCAGCTTCTAAAAACAACTTCCATCCAAACTTGGTCATAACAATATCCCCATTTATATTTTCCTTTTAACCAGGGTTAATTAATCACTGAACTTTGTAAACTCAAGCTATAAATTGCTTATCAATAATTCCAAGCCTACGTGAGATAACTCGTTATTTGAAAAAAAAATTATTGATTGTAAAACCATGTTGTCCAAAAGTAGTGACTCATGAAACATATTCAACATTTATTAAAATCTTTCTTCACTTATTCAACTTTCCTATAAACACAAGTTTCCTAAAACCACTCCAAAAAACTTTTATAATAGTTAACCCATTTACATGCAGATTTGATAGCTTACCCACAACCCCCCTACATACATGCCTCCTTAAAATGTTTAACACATATCAATGAATTGATTTATGAAACAATTCTCCCCCTTGAAAACACTATCCAATGAAAATTATAGGGGATAGAAACACACACCTAATCCTTGATTAGAAAGAGGTTGGATATCCTTGTTCAAACTCATTTTATAAAAATATTCATTCAGTAAAGTTTTTGTGAAAATTCCAACAACTTATTCTGATGTAGGAACATACTCCAACTTCAATTAATTCTTCTCCACATGCACTTTAATGAAATGATATTTGATATCAATATGTTTTGAAATATAATTTTGTACCAAATTTCTTGTAAGGTTGATGGAACTTTGATTGTCACAACCTAATAGAAAGGGTAGATTCACTTTAACAAGTAAGTCTTCAAACTGAGTCTTAATCAACATAAGTAGGGTAATAGCTTTAGTGGTAGTAACATACTCAGCTTCAACCGTGATAAGAGTTACTGATTTTTTTCTTTGTATTCCAACTAACACAACTTTTTACTTGAAATAAAACTCCACCATATGTGGATATATTGTTATCAACATTTTCAACCCAATCAACATCTAAGTACCCAAACAATTCAATAATTTCTGAACTTTCATACCTGATTCTAAAATTTGTTGTGCCTTTGATATATATGAGAATTATTTTTCCATATAATAGATGTGATTATTTTGGAGCACTCTAAAATATTTCACATATGTCAAAAACATAATCAATGTCAGATCTTGAGGTAGTGAAATATAACAAGCATCTAATAATCTTATGAAACTCTTTAGAGTTATATTCCTTATCTTCTACATCATTAGTCAACTTAGTTCCCACTAAAATCAGTGTGGAAACCAGTTTTTAATTTTCCATTCCAAACTTCTTAAGAAGTTCCTTAGCATAATTTTCTTGAGAAAGAAATATGTGCTTATTCTTTTGTGAGATTTGTAACCCAAGAAAGTATTTCATTTCACCCAACATGGATATCTCAAATAAGTTTTTCATCTCTTCATAAAATATTTCACAAGTTCTTTCATAATTCCCAACAAAGATAATGTAATCAACATAAAATACTACAATAAGGAAAAACTCTTAACTTTATTTGATATACATATTACTATCAAACCTTCCATTCTTAAAAATTATCTTTCTTAAGAATTTATCTAGTTTGGAATACTGTGACCTTGGAGCTTAATTTATCCCATACAAGGATTTCTTCAACTTGCACACATAAATTTCATCCTTCCTAAAAATAAATCCACAAGGTTGTTCAATACATAATTCTTCATCAATGTCCCAATTTAGAAATGTAGACTTCACATCCATATGAAATATTTTTTTTAAATTTTTTGTGCAACAATATCAAGAAATATTCTGATAGTTTCTAACCTTTCCACAAGATCCAAAGTCCCATCAAAATCAAGGCCTTCAATCTATGTGTAAACTTTGAAAACTAATATTTCTTTATTTCTTATCACTTAGCCATATTAATTAATCTTGTTCTAGAAAACCCACTTTTTTCCAATAAATTTTTTTATTCATATTAGGTACAAGTTCACAAGTATCCTTATTTTATTTTTGATCTAGATCATCATTCATTTCCCGAACACATTTCATATTCTCAAAAGCTTTATTCACATATTTTATCTAAACTTTTGAATACAAACAAATATGTGTAATAAATTTTTTTCTCTTATTGTTTGAAACTTTTGATGTTGATCACCAATAATGTTTTGAGCTTCCACTTGATTCCTCATCCCAGGATAATACTTTCATAATTATTCCTCATCGTTGGAAATAAATGTGTCTAATTCTTTTTCCTGAGTAGTATTATAATAATTTTTATCCTGATCAGAACTCTCAGTAAAAATTATATCATCCTATTAATATTCCTTACCTACATGAGTTTGTTTAACATATTATTTATCTTTTTCAATAACTATCTCATAAAAAAGTCAAATAATATTCCCAACTATTTGTTGAAACATCTATATCCTCTTCCTTCCTGAGCATAGTCATGAAAAATTCCATATCCACCTCTTCAATCAAACTTTCCAAGGTTTACACATTTCTTCTTTATGATGCATGGACTCCCAAAAAATCTTAAGTGTTTCAAAACTAGAGTTTTTTTATAAAAAATTTCATATGGAGTTATATCTGAACTTGGCCTGTAGAAAAATAAGTTTTGAATATAAACAACAGTGTTCATGGATTGCCTCCAAATGTAATGAGAGAGACTATGTTCAAGCAACATGGTTATTCCCATTTCAATAAGGTTTCTATTTTTACTTTCAGAAACACCATTTTATTGAGGGGTATATGGTGTAATAAACTCATGTCGAATTCCATACTTCTCAAGATAACTTTAAAAATATTTATTTTTATATTCCCCATCATTGTCTATTCTCAACTTCTTCACTAAATAATCATATTCCTTATCATATTTCATCCTAAAACTTTTAAAATTTTTCACATTATCTGACTTATTTTCCATATACATAATACAAGTAATGAGAGTAAAGTAATCGATGAAAGTAATGAATTAATTATCTCCACGAGTTCATTTTTTTCTCATTGGTCCACAATTATCAAAATGAATAAGTTCCAGGGGTCTTTTTAAAAAAATTTAAACTTTCTTACGCATAGAGTTTGTAATATTTACTTTCTTAAAAATTGTGAAAAACTAATATCTTCTTATTGACATATCAAGAATTCCACATACACTATCTTTATTTGATAACTTACTCATTTTTCTCTGAAACATATTTCCCAAAATTTTATTCCATAATTGATTCTCTTCCACCATACCTAAGAAATAAGAGTTTTTAATCTCACCAACTTGTAATAAGTTTTCTTTTGTATGTTTTCCTCTTATAACTATTTTTCTATCTTCATCACTTTTTACAAAAAAACCATATTTTCTAAAAATAATTTTTTTTCCTTCATCAAAAAGTTGGGAAACACTTAGAAAGTTTTGTTTCATCCCATCAATAAAAAAATATTTCTTGGACTTCAATTTTCTTCCTTAATAATAAAAGATGGAACTCCTTTGATTATAAAGGATTAATCATTACCAAATATCACTGTTATTTATTTGAAATATTTCAAATTCTTCAAAAATTTCAAATCTCCTATCATATAAGAAGAAAACCCACTATATAGAATCCAAGGTCATTATTATTTTGTAGCTTTAAGATCAGTTTCTACAATAAGATATTTTTATTTCCCTTTATCTTTCTTAAAATATTACTTTTGAGAATTGTTAACAAAATCTTGTTGTATCAGTAACAAAACAAGAAATAATTTTTCAAGATGTCCAAGTTTCTCACATATTTCTTAAAAATTTTCTGTAGGTTAGAATCTATTTTCAATTTTTACACAAACTTTCTCAGGTTTCTTCCTTTGAGAGGATTTAATCACCCTTAAAATTTTACTTATGTAATTTGTGGAATATTTTTAATGCTATTGATTAAGCCAACACAAATTTTCCTTGTGTCTGAATCCACCATAATACCAGAAGTATGCATAGAATGAATATTTACCTTTGTAACTTCCATAATATATGAAGTTATCAGCATGTTTCATAGAAACCTAGTTATCTTTCTTTTTAGAACCTTCTTGACTACCAAAATATGTTTTAACTAAAATATTCTTTTTCAGCTTTATTTTTTTATCTTTATCAGAACCAGAAGTTGTAGGAACTTTTCTGGACTTATAATTTTTAGAAATTTTTGACTTCTCCACTTTTTTGATTTTGGCCACATATATAACTTTCCTAAATTTATTTTTCTAAAAAACAATTTCATCCTTCTTATGAACCTTTGAAGGTAAAATTTGATCCTTATTAGGTTTAACCTTTCTAGAGATTTCACTAAATTCAGGAATAGAGTTATTGAAACTTGTAACCCTCTATTCAGCTTTATAAAATTTTTATACAAGTTACTATTATTTTTCTTTTGATTTCAACTTGACTTCCAGATGTTCATTATGATTATTTCCTTTCTCAAGGTATTTATTCAAATTATAAATCTCTTCCAGCATCTTAAATTTATCATCAATAAAAAAATCATGATTTTTTTGTTCAAGAATTTTCATTTTTCAACTTCCTGATTTCTTTTTCAAGCCTCCAAATCTTTCTATGACATTAATTTAATTCATATTTAATATGAAATTATAATCAAGTTTCTTATTCTTAAAAACTATTGATTTTCAATTCCTTATTGTTAAATATTGAATATTTTTTTTGTATTAAAATTCACCATATTCTTCATCATCATATTTAGATAAGAAACTTCTCCTTTTGGATTTGGAGAATTTTCTATCCTTACCTATGGAATAATATTTATACTTATCAACCTATTTATTCCATGATATTCTCAACATTATTTCATGTTCACCACTATCCTATTATTTATTTCTTTGAGGAAAATTATCCACAAAGATCCCAATGGCTCTACATTAAAAAACAATTCATGGGAAGTTTCCATTTATATTTTCCTTATACCCCTTCTCAAATTTTTAGAAAACAAGGATAACAATTTATCAATATTTTTACATACTTAATTTTCAGAATTATAATCTCCAAATTCCTCTTCATTAAGAATCTTTTTTGACATTTACATCTTGGAATCCTTTAAATAAATTTCTCTATCAATTTTTTTTATAAATTTATCCCTTCTCATTTTATAAGAAATGAGAGTATTATGAAAATTATCCATAGAAAGTGTATCTGGATATATATCTTCCAGTAAGGATTTTTTTCATCAAAATTATCATGAAGAGTTATCAAGATCTTTTAAATAATAGTAGAATATTATAACTTTTCACTATGAAATATGATAGTGCTAAAAATTCTATTCACCCTATAAAAGAAGTTACCAATGGATTCATACTCACCCATCTTGAGATCTATGTACTTCAGCCTCCAGATTTTTAATTTTGCATTATTCACTTTTGTATTTCCTTTATAAATGTTCTGAAGCTTCTATTAGATACCTTTGGAGGAGGAAACACCCTTCAATATTTGAAACTCACTTTCAGTAAGTGATGAGAGTAAATCATTCTTAACTCTTACATCATTCTCAAGATTCTTCTTATCAACAGATATAAGAGGAACTTTTTCATCAATAGGAGGAAATCCATCTGTTGCAGCTTCAAGAACATCACACCCAAGAGAAATAAGATAAGGAAATATTATATATCTCCATATATGATAGTTCTTACCATAGAATAAAGAAATCACCTTACTGTTCACACAATTCAAATTCTCCATCACAACTTCTCTTCAAAAATTTAGCAAAGAGTAAATGAAGGAAACCTTCCATCCGATACCAATTGATATTTCCAAAATAGAATCAATGTGTCATTGAGAGGGGGAGATGGTGAATTAGTGATATATTTTTATTTTAAGTTTACTTCCTTTTGAAATAACATTTTCCTTCTATTAAAGATTTATCACCTTACTAAAAAAAACAATCACACATCCACAAGAACACAAGAATTTATAAGGTTTACTACTCAACAAGAGTAACTAAATCCTTTTTATGGTTTGGAAAAAATACAATAGCACAAAATTCACTAGAAAATAATCCTTTTGGCTGGATAAAAAAATTAGGATATACCCATACACTTGTGTAGAACTATGTTTAATACAAAAATTCATGTGCATTAAGTAGCATGAAATGATGTAACATAAATTTTGTAACAAGATAAGAAAATTTCACCAGATTCTTTAAAACATGTTACTCTGCTTCCTTTTAAACCTTCAAAAATATAATCTTTAAAAAAATTATTCATTTTCCTACCCATAATTAGGTAAGAACTTCTCTAGACTTCATAATGATACTCAGTTTGATACCCTAATTTAATTCTTCAGTCTGATTACTCAGTCTTGAAATACAACTCTGCCAGAATATCGCTAATTTTTTTTAAATACTTTTATCTCAGTCTAGAAGTACCATTTTGATTTCTCAGTCCAATCCAAAAACTCTAAATATTATGTTTCTTCTTATTCTTATTATATCTAGAAAACTTCATTAGGAAATCTCAATTCAAATACTCTTTCTCTCTATAAACTTTTCTCACTCCACCTTCTCTATTCACCCATGAATAATAAAAGTTTCAAAAATTAAAAAGTACTCTTTTACTTTTATAATTGCACCAAAAATTGTTTAGGTGGGAATCTGAAAGGTTTTTCCACCTAACCAGATTTTCTAAAATGTAAATTTTCCATTATATTTTGAATGCATATTTGAATTTTTCAATGCTTCACAAATATTCTTTATTTTTCTCAAACCTTCTCAAATATTATCATAAGTTCAGCTTTGTTTATAATTTCTAATAATTCTTCAATTCAATTATGATTTTCAATTATATTTCTTCAGTATTATAAAGAAATATTCCCAATAGAAGATTCCTAAAAACATTTATCCCCACTGATTGAAACATATGAAAAAAAGATGACTTATCATTATTATTACTAGTAATAACTAAAAGAAAAACTAATCATTTTGATTCTATTAACCAACTAATGGATATAAAACTTTTAAACTATTCCCCCATAAACATTTTTTCTACTTTGTTAGACTTAGTTTTCTTTTATTTTTCTATAAACATAGTTAAACTTATAAATATCTATATAATTTCTCACCAATACTTCAACACCAGCTTCAAACTCACTTGATAAAACTTTTAAAAAACTTTTCAAAAAAATATCATTTTCTTCATTTTCTCAGACCGATGATCTAGAATCTGATGACTTTTATAGGTGTCATCCTATGCTCGATGGATTAGTCTCTACTTCACTCTGATGGATTAATGACACCTCCAGTATGATATTTGACACCACATAATATCCAATATCTCTCAACCAAATTGATGAAAACATATCAGAGTTCTTCTTTCATTCTTAACCCAATTTATAAGAAAATTATCCAAATGAAAATGGTTAACTACATTTTTGATTGATCTCTGGTCCCATTTTTCATCAGTACCAACATCTCCGTTTTTCTCATTGGTCTCAATAACCTACACTTACTAATCTTCTTAAATAATTTTTTTTGGTTCCATTCCCCTTTTAAAAACATCACTTCATATGATGATCGGTGTCAGGATTAATCCAATGATCAGTGGCACACCATTTCTAATGAACCCGTGTCAACAAAAACTTATTTTCTTATAAACATATTTCTTCAAAGATTTTTATCTGGTATCTTATTGGTCTGACTAAAAACTAGTTTCTTCAACTTCTCACATTTAGAAAAAAACTCTATATCCTTCAAATAATTATGTGTCTAGTGATCTCACTATGATGAACTGAGACTGGAAATCTTTGAATTCAAAAAATTATTTCTTCCACAAAATTTATCTTGTATCACAATTTCCTCATGAATTTGAGAACATTTAGTATGAACATATAATCATCTAACTTACATCAATAAGTATTATAACTTCCTATCATTCTAGTATCTTCTTATTTCTAACCAACCCTTAATTCGATTGGGAACACTAGTTCCCCCCTTTACTTTATAGGGATATCCTCACAGGTTTCTTGAATCCTTTATTATTTAAAAAATAAAAACCATAAAATCATCATAAAATTCTCATCAGATTAAATTAGACTCTGATACACTTGCTCATTATGATTAAACCTTTCATTCTAGACCCAATGTGAGTTTGATTAACCTTTTATTCTCAAAAACTTAATAACAATCTAATGGATTTTCTTAATCATTTTTTATCTGATCTTATGAATATGATGGATAGTAATAATCAATGAATACAAAGTGAATTTATTTCCTTTTCTTTGAAAATAGAATACAACACTTTCTTTACAAATATCTTTCTACTTCCGCAAACAACTTCCAGTGAAACTTGGTCCCAACATGTTCATCTTGATGAGAGGTAGATGGATAATTCAAAACTACATGTATCTATTATCTCACTATAGATATGACCAAATAATCATCAATACTGATTGGTTCAGAGGGAGGTGGATCTCTAGAGGAAGAATCTCCCTCCATAGATAAAGATTCTATCCTCTCTAGAAAAGATAGATCACTCTGAGTGAAACTGGTTCTCATATCATCCAAAGTTTAATGAATGACATTCATCTATTCCACTAATTTCTTATTCTCCACTTCTAT
Source organism: Viscum album (assembly GCA_963277665.1). Taxonomy (NCBI): domain Eukaryota; kingdom Viridiplantae; phylum Streptophyta; class Magnoliopsida; order Santalales; family Viscaceae; genus Viscum; species Viscum album. The sequence continues at coordinate 1,088,248,135 of OY728122.1, forward strand.
ATTTCTAATATTTATTAATATTTTGGGTTGGAAATGAGATACCACCAAGGGAACTATTAAATTGGTATCATCTTTACTGAGTTTCTCATATTGAAAGGAAGCATACCTAAGCATTCCACTTAGATTTGATACTAAATATACATTTAAGGCATTGAGGTCAACTATTTTTAGATAATTGGTAGGAGAAGGAGAAGTAAGAGGATGATGTGACGACATTTCTTGACTAGGTAATAATGAATCCTCATGACCGATTTCCACAATATGCCCTCCAAAAGAAAAAGGATCTAAACTATCTTCCTTATAAATCTAATCTCGTAAGGATCCATCTGTATCTTTATAAGAAACCAAGAATGAAGGTCCACCATGAACTAGTGGAATTACCTTATCATTATTATCAACATAATAATCTCTATCATATCCAACATCAGAGTCAGAGTTTATGATCCCCAAAATAGAAGATCCTAGGGATTTACCCCCCTAGATGGTGCATCATCCTCTCATTTTTTTTGAAGTATCTAGCTCTACTTAGCTCCCAAAATCCCAACTCACTAAATCATGTTGGGTTACACTATCCCAATATCCATGAATAGTGTTATATGATTAAGAAACAGTTACAAAAAGGATTTTATTTCCCATCATAATCTATACCATCAACATCATACTCAGAATCATTAGATAGCTCAATAAAATCTTCTGGACTCTATGAAGTAGATCTTTCAAACTCATCACCATTTGAAACTTCAGTTTCTTTAGTTTCATATTCTTCCAAAAAACTCTCTTTCTTAGGGATATATTTAGGCAAGTCTAGTGATCTATAATATACATTCAGACTTCTAACAATGTCAGGATCCCTTACTTATTCTATTGAAAAGGGAACATATTCCTCTACTTAATCTATAAGTCTCTTATCTTCAAATTCAATACTAACAAAAGACTTATCTTCATAATCAAAAGAATAATCAACTACTTCATCTAGCTCCTAGTCAGGGTTAACTAAATTTCTTGGTCTGGAAGGACTCTCTATAGGGTTTAATTTCTCATATAATTTATCATTGTCCACTACCCATCATTTCAACCAAGGATTCCAATTTAATTTCATCATAAGTAGAATACATCACATTTTATTACCTTTTTCTCTCCATATAGAATAATTACTATATCTTCCAATAGAGCATAGATTATCTTTGGATAAGTTAGAGAAATATATCTTGAATAAGGTTTGAAAAACTCCATCATGGGCATTATTAAATACCTACAGAGATTGATTTTGTCTCTTTTTTCATAAGAAACAAAAATAAAATGTCTTGATACCTTATTATATTGAATCCCCTATTCCTAAGACACAATATATGTTATATTAACTTGAAAATAAACTGAAATTATCCATCTAACAATCCAACTCAACTGTAGTAGGTCTTTACACTGTGGAAATCCCTATGAACTCAAGAAGAGAATCCTTGAACAAAAAGTTCTAATGATTAATGGGAAAGGAGTCTTGATAATCCTCATAGATTACTTTATGAGGAACTATCCCAAACTTATCCTTTTTTTAAAGAAAATACAAGCTATTTTCCATCCAAAACTGTTAAAATAACATCCTTATTATATTTAAATCAAAATTCAGTGAACAAATAGAAATCAAGAATCAACCTAGGGTATAATAATCTTTTATTCCTTGAGAACCATTCTTATCATACATGGTTTTGGATTACCTTCCATAAAATTTACTTCCTTGAAGATAACTAAGAAACAAAGAGTTCTTTATCACCAATAACAACTCAAGATGAAATATGAGGATTTTTGATTTGATAAACTGAATCATTTTTCCTTTTTTAATTCCTTTAAAGGATATGACTCATTTAGAGATCCACCAGAATTCTTCACTATTACCATTTTTACACAGGTTTTAGGGATGGAGTTTTAAGATGAAGAGTCATGGGTCAAGAGAGAAGGAGAGGTTTCAAAAGGGTGTGGCTGTGAGAATTCTAATTTAGACTCTTACTTAGATATTTTTATTATTTATGGTTTTGAACATTAAATAAAAATAAAAATAATACTAATAATTTTTTTTAGTGAAATAATAACTATAATTAGAAAATATAGAAATGGTATCATTTAGAGTGGTAGAAAACCAACAGTAGGTCCTAACAGTATCATAATAATGGTAGCATTCCATGGTAGTATTCCATGGTATAATTCCAATGGTTAAACACCATAGAATCATGGAAATTATATCCATACATGGTATTATATACAATGGTAACATAAAAATGGTAGAAAAGGATCACGATATTATAACTATGATAACATGGATTTGTGATTTACCCTTACCAGAAATAAAGTAAATTCATGAATAAAATTATAAGAAAAATTGATCATTCCAAGTTCATGTATGAAATAGATCATTCTATCATAATTCGATGTATTTGTGAATATATCTACAAGATAATGTTCAGAACCAATGAATTCAAGATTTATATCACCTTTTTGAAAATGGTCTCTAAAAAATTTATGTCTTATATCAATATGTTTTTTCCTTGAATGAGGCACATGATTCTTGGAAATATTTATATTACTTTTATTATCAAGATTTATAGGGACATTCCCAAATAGATATCCATAGTCTAGTAAAGTGTGTTTTATCCATAGAATCTGTGCACAATGACTTCCCACATCTATGTACTCAACTTAAGTAGTGGGTAATGAAACAAAATTATATTTCTTACTACACCATGAAACTAGTGACTTTCCTAAAAAGTGAAATGTTCTAGAAGTGTTTTTTCTATATAACTTACAACCACAAAAATAAGCATATGAATAATACAATAAATTAAATTCCTACCCCTTGAATAAAATAATCCTAAATTGGTTATACTTTTTGAGGCATTTAAAAACTCTTTTGACAATAGTCAAATGTGATTATTTGGGGTTTTCTTGAAATCAATCACAGGTACACACAATAAGCATAATATCAATCCATCTAGAAGTCAAGTATAATAAACTTCCAATCATAACTCTATAAGTGGTTTTATCTACTAGTTTCCCAATTTCATATAAATATAGTTTATAACATGTACTCATGGGAGGATTACTATATTCAATAATATCCATACAAAAATGTTTAAAAAAACCCTCATTGTACTTGATTTAGTTTAAAATGATTCATTATTTATTATGAAAAATTTAAAACTAAGGAATAATTTTAACTTACCCATAAAACTCATTTCAAATTATTTTTTCATAATTTTTGAAAATTTAGCACATAAAGAGTTTTTGGATGATCTAAAAAATATTATCAACATATATTTTTACATCTAAAAAATATTTTGAAATTATTTTAATAAATAAATTATGGTCATATATTCATTTAGTAAAACCTTTATAAATAAAAATTGAGATGAGACTATCATACCAGGATCTAGGATATTGTTTTAAACTGTATAAAGCTTGTTTTTAATTTAAATACATGATTTAGAAAATAAGGGTTTTGAAATATATAGGATTGTTCTACAGAAACATCCTCAATTAGATAACCATTTAGGAAGGAAATATTTACATCCATTTGATATAATTTTATATCCAAATGTGTTACATAGAAAAATAACATTATAATAGCTTCAAGTATATCTATTAGTGAAATTTTTTCCACATGTCGATACCTTCATCCTGATTGAAGCCTTATGTAACCAGTCATGCTTCATTTATAATTATTATTACAGAATTATCTACCTTGTTATTAGATACCCACTTAGTTACAATGGTTATAAAGTTCTAAATTATTTATATTTGTTACCATAATTTTTTCTTTTCAAATTGATTCAATTATTATTACATTTCCTTAACACATAACTCATCATTTATTTCTTCTATAATGTTCTTAGGTTCAATCTACAAAAAGGCTTGATGTTCAAACTAATTTCTAATATAAGATATAGTCTATGTTTCTTAATCTATATATCTAATAATTTCATATAAGGTATGGTATCTATGAGTCATAATGGTTCTAGGAATATAAGTATTTTATACTTCATTTTCTTCTACAGGTTTAGGATAATAAAGTTCCTTAAAAATGGGTGATTTTTTCTACAATAGGTTTCAAAGAATTTTTACTTGGTTTGAAATTGATATTTAAATTTGAAAGGTAATTCTTAAGGTTATATAAAGGAGTTTTTAGGCTCATGTGAATTTTATTCATCAAAATTTTCATGTATATATTCTTCCAAAACTTTGGTCCTTTTATTGAATACCATATATGATTTACCAAATGTTGAATAACCATGGAATATTTATTCATCACTTTTGGATTAAAATTTATCTAAATTCTTCTTTGTGTTGAGTATAAAGACCTTGAAACCAAAAACTATGAAGTACTTAACTTTTAGTTGTCTTCTATTCCGTAACTCATATGGGATTTTCTTTAAAAGTGTTCTAATAAGAATTATATTAATAATATAGAAAGATATGTTTATAGACTCTTCCTAAAAATAAATAGGTAAATAATATTCCTTAAGCGTGGTCTAGGAAACTTACTAAATATTTATATTTCTTCTTTTTATAACACCATTCTATTGTGGAGTCATGAGAGTAGAAAATTTGTGATTTTAACCATGTTGGGAGCTTAAGGATTCAAAGTCTTGATTCTCAAACTCATGAAGATGATCATTAATTTATGTATTAATAGTAATTCAACTAATGTATTCTATATATTTTGTATGCTTATAAAAATAAGAAACATAATAAACATGATTTGAAATCATTAAAACTAAAGTGGTGATGGAATAATCCATCATAATGGTATCTAGTAACAGAAATATAAATATTGTTATAATATTAATGTATCATAAATTTAAATTTATCATACATTTGTTTAGATCATGTTAAATGAAGAATAAGAATGAGGTAAAGGTTTATGTTACCACTACTATAAAATAATCTTTTACCAATAGTTACAAACTGTTGGTAAAAGCCCCAAAACCATTGGGAAATTCTATCCCAATGGTTCACTGAACCGTTGGGCTGTGAGGCATGGGGATAGCCATATGCCAATGGTTTGGCTTGAACCGTTGGGATAGGTTGGCTGAATTTTCAAAATAACAATGGTTTAGTGTTAACCGTTGGTAAATTTCTATCCCAATGGTTAAGAACCGTTTGTCACCAAGGTATACACCAAAAATTGTTCAACAGTTGGTATACACCTACAACACACTGCTCCTAATGGTTTCATTGAAACCGTTGGGATATAGGTATACCAACGGTTCTCAAACCATTGGTATATACTACTCAATCTATATACCAACAGTTCATAGAACTATTGGAATTTCATCTTCTCCCAAAAAAAACTGTACGCACCTCTTCCAGCCAGAACCAGCATAGAACAGCCTCCCCCTCTGCAGCAAGCAGCATACAACATCCTCCCCCTATGCAGCAAGTAGCATACAACCGCCTCCCCTCTTCAATTCCAGTACTGCAATTCCAACAAGCGGCATGTCACTGCCTCCACTCTGGAATTACAGTACAAACCTGTATAATAATGATTAATACAAAAAAACCACTCATGCAGACAATATACAATGATGAATACAAAAAAATACTCAATGCACCCCCTGGGAAGCCCCCTTTCACCCCTTGAACACTCCCATGCACCCCCAGGACAACCCCCTTGCACCTCCCTGGATAGCCCCCTTTCACCCCCACTGGACACCCCTCCCCCCATAGACACCCCCTGGACCCCTACCCAGTAGCCCCCCAGACACCACCCCTGGAAGCCCACCACTACCCTGCAGACCCCCCTAAACACCCCCTGGAACCCCGCCCCCTGCTCTGCAGACCCCCATAGACACCCCCTGTGTAACACCCCAGGTAAATAATGAATATGAAATTTTTATATTTATTTCTATTTTTGAATAAAATGTTAATATTAATTTAAATGGAACGCTATGCTCGATGGATTACCCAATACGCAACAATGAGTTCCTTTGAAATCTTAAGTTTCACTCTAATAATAAAATAATTTTATTTTAAATGGTAGTTAACACATAGCCGTTGTAATGAAGGGAATGAACATAACTAACTACAAAATGATTATATATGTTTGTCAAATATTTTTACTTTTTACAATAAATTTTAGAGTATTAAAAATGCGAATGAATCCAATTTTAAGCGCAAACATTCTAATATTCTTTAAAATGTCGATTAACCGCCTTTTGATGGCGAACCTCTTTTAAATCCACTTTTTGAAAATTTTATGTGTTATATTTGACAAAATAAAATTGTTCTTTATAATCAGGACATCAAAATTTACTTTGTGTAAATTTTTGGTATTTTTCCGATAAAGTTCATTTTTAATGAATAGTGAAAAATGTTGTATTTTAATTCAAAACCTCTTTTTAATATAATTTATTTATATGATTAGATTATCTTTTGAATTGGTTTTAAAGTGAAATTAGAATATATTTTTACCATTTAATCCAATAGTGGTCATTGGAATTAATTTCACTTTGAAATTGGACTTAAACTAGTGTCAATCTTTTGATATATATTGTTTCCTAAAAACACGCTATTTGTTCTGACAGTGGGAATTAATTATTAAATTAATTGATGTAAATTATATGTTTTGAATTTTTTAAAATAGACATAATTTTTGAATTTGGAATATCAAATATAACTTAGGGTTAATTTTTGGTATTTTTCAGAAAAACTTCAATTTTTGATGAATAGTGAAACCACTAAGTGGTACTTAAAAAACTGATTTTCCGTTTAAATGAAATTTTACCACCTATGTGTTTTGAATTTCAAAAATCCAACATAAATGGTTTTAATTAGGAAGTAAAATGTTTTTCAATGGGATTAAAATAATTTTTTGGTGAATAGTAACTTTTAAGTTTTTAATCGCAATTAGAGGTAATTAGTGTAATTTAAAGTAAAGATAATGTTATAATAATATGAAATGACCTTGAAACATGTCCTAACCTTATTGGATGAGTCATGGACGACCAAGAAATTCCATGGGTCATCTTGGGGACCCCATTGATCCACTTTGGTAGGAAAATGACATTAATAACTTTTTATTTAAAGTTAAAATTAAAATGTCACAAACATGTGTTGTTTTACTAAAAGTTTTTTTACATGGAGTTATACAAGTCATATTTTTGACTATAAATATTCATTAGAAAGATAAAATGATTTCCTACATCATGATATTTTATTTATAATTTTTATACATTAAATAAATTAATTTATTTTTGACACAGTGATGATGCAGTGATTACCTCATAAATGAACGATTTAAATAAAATGAGAAGATAGGGTGAAATATAAGTCTTAAACTTGTCACAAACCTATTGGATGTGTGAATTTAGAACCCTTATCACCTTATCCTAGAAATATATCCTTTCGGGACCTTTAAAATCCGAAAATCATTTTATAATAAAGTAATAGTTTATAACTTTCCAAGAGTGCCCCTCCTCCCCACTTATAAAAGGCCCCCACCTCTACCACGTTACCCACACCTCTCAAGCCTTTGGCTCGGCCAACCCCTACCCATTTTGTCTCTAAAAATACCTCTATTACTCCTAGAAGCCTCAATTTGGGTAGAAGTCTTTCCAATTAATCCTTTGAGCTCAAATCAAAAAGAGTTACCCGATTTAAAGGTAAAGTCTTCCATAGTGTTCTTTTGTTTTATTTTGCTTCTCCAACCCCCTAAACTTTTTTATTACTTTATTTTGTAACAAAACCAGTATATTAAATATACTTGGATGTTTTTATAAGAATTATTCTATCTACACTTACACACACATCCGTCTAATGGTTAAAGAACATACTATTTCTGTGGATAGTGAATTACTGCCTCACGAAACGATGATTGTTCAATATTCTTTTAACACCTTTAAAGGTGGCCATTATGATGTAACTGTATTTTATATATGATATATATGGTCTTTATGTTTACTATATGCTTCTTTATTTTATATTTAAAACATACCTGTATTCTTTGCATGTTCTGCAAATGCGATAATTTCATATGAGGAAGTGTGGACTACCGCCCCCTCAAGTGATGTGACTCGTTCATGCAATAAATGGAATGTATAAATAATGAAATTAATGAACATATGTGACCTATATAACATATATATTATACTGGAATTATAATATATATATCTCATTTATTTTTAATTCCATTAATATGACAAAAAAATGAAAGTAGCATTCATGCGTACGTACGACCTACTGTCTCCATGAACGATGCTTTTCATTTTTTATCTCCAAATGTTATGGAATAGTATAAAATGAATATGTAATGGATATATATGATATTTTAATCATTAATACTATTCTAGAAATTATTTAGTTATAACTACATGGGAAATCATTTTCAAACAAGTTCATTTTTGACTCATGTACCAAACATCAGCAAAAACGTCTGATATGAACTAACATTATTAAACAATTATTATAAAATTATAATATGTGATATGAAATGAATAATAATATTTAAAGGAGTTCCTTAAGAAACTATAAATTGACCAAAGTTTATTATTCAAGAATATAAAGAAACGAACAAGACAAGTCGGACTTGAGGTAAGGGATCCTACCCCTCTCTTTCTTTTTAAGTACATTATTTTATGTCATTCCTTTTAAGATCATATTTCTTATGATTGGGATGTTATTTTTATTAATATTACTTTAATTTTTTATGTTCGTATTATGAGATACCCTATTTTCTCTCATCAATCCATTTTGGAAGTTTTCAGTGGCACCGTTAGGCTGCCGAATTTTTGTAAAAGATCCAACCTCTCTCTTTCTTTTTAAGTACTCTCCTTTATGTAACTTATTTTAAGCTCCTATTTGTTATGTTGGGGGATGTTATTTTATATTACTCTTTTTGTACATTTTATTTTAATATGATGATAGACCCTATTTGATCTCATTAATCCATTTTTGGAAGTTTTAAGTGGCGCCGTTAGGCTGCCAAGTTTTCGTAAGGGATTTTCATCTCACTTTTATTCCCGTGATATTTGTGCTACATTTGCCACCATTTCCTTTGAGTGGTATATTTACTTCCCATTATTCTACTCTTTGTGTAATATACTTTAATTTATGAGTATTTAAATCATTGTTGTATTGTCCTTCTTTCATGGGGTGTATGTTTCGAAAGATACCCAAGTCGGTAAGGGAACCTTTCACCCTCCTCTTTTTAAAAGGATTCTTTTTGTTGGGTCTTTTAATTTACATATTTTTATGTTGGGATATGTTCTTATATATCGTTATTGATGTAAATTTTATGTCCATGTGATGAGATACCATTTTATCTCTCATCAACTCATTTTCTGAATTTTAAAGTGATGACGTTAGGCTGTCAAATTTTTTCTAGGGAACTTATTAACCAAATTTTGATTCTTTGGGATAAACTTGTACTCCTTGAATATGTAGTTCTATGAATATGTGTGAATAAACTCTGATTTTTTTACACTTAATATCCACTTATATTTTGTGTATTCGTTTGTCAGACATAATTATGTAATTGATTTATCCTTAATCCAAGGATATCATCTTTGTAAGGGACTTCATCTTAGTCTCCTTTCATTGAGGCATACTTTGTTTTAATACAATAATTTATTTTATATGGTGTATAAACCCCTTTTACTTTTAATTTTATACAAAAGGAATCTTTCTCTACGAAGCGTTTTACAAAATGACAAAAAGGAATGTTTCTTTTAACGTACATGGTGGCAACGACCTTTTCTGCCGCCATGAGTATTATTTGGTCTTTGGCTTCCTCAACAAGCCGTGATGTTTTTTTAAATGAAATAAATACCATATACACTTTTATGTATTTTGGTATTGAAAATGGTTTTTATAATGGATTTGTTATGTCAATATATTTAAGTTATATATTGTGTTTGAAATGTCGAAATGTTTTCTTTCCATTATTTTTGTTTTACGTCTTATGATTTTATAATGGTACTTGGAAATTTGACAGGTGGTTACGTGATAAACTATATGACGGGTGGTTCCGTGAATACCAGGACGGGTGGTTACGTTATAACCTCCAATGAATTGGGTATGGAAGTCAGCCGTATGAATATTCCATTAAGTGATATGTGTGGAAGTCGACTGTATGGTTATTCCATTTAAGTATGTTTATGTCCCAAGTTACCTTTATATGTTATGTATATGGGTTTTATGGTAATATTTTGGTTACAAAAGGGTAAGTAATGATCTTTTATTCATTGAAGAGATAATAATACTTCATAAAGGTGAAAAGTATTACTTTGATAAAGTACTCATGGTTTACTTGTTTTTTTGAAAAACTAACAGTTTTCCTTCTTTATGTATCCCTTATCGAGCTTTTTATGCTCACCCCAAGTTTTTTTTGAAATGTTTTTCACAAGACTTAATGTGGAATAGGGTCAAGGATGGGAACAAGGAAACATCATGCTATCTAAAACATAGAACTAGACAAGTTTCTTTTTAAGAGTTTTTATTTTATGGAAACTTAGTATAATTGTCTACTTTGTAATCTTTTGAGATGTAATAGTTACGTACTAATTCTCTAAAACTCTAAACCTGAAAAGATCCTCTATGTGAATTATTCATTTAATTCAACAATAAGTAATGTTTAAGGCCGAGTCCTTATACCCTGACCAGCAGACCCACCTGGAACCCACTACCATGCATACCCCCTAGACACCCCCCTAAACCCCCTGCCCTACAGACCCCCTATAAACCACCCTGAAACACCCCGCCCTGCAGACCCCCCTGAATCCACCCTTGATCCCCTGCCTTATAGACCCCACTAGACACCCCCCTGAAACCCCCTTCCCTACAAAACCCCCTAGAAACCCCCCCTAAACCCCCTACCCTACAGACCCTCCAGAAACCCTCTACCTTGCAGACCCCACTAGACACCCCCCCTGAAACCCCCTGTCCAACAGACCCCCCAGAAACCCCTTGCCCGGCAGACCCCCCTAGACACCCCCCTGAACCCCCCTGCCCTGTATACCCCTCAGAAACCCCCTACCCTACAGACCCCCTAGACACCCCCATAAACCCCCTACCCTACAGACCCCTTAGACACCCCCTGGAACCCCCCCTGAACACCCCCTCCTAGACACCCCACCTGCACCCTCCCCCATTCCCTATAGACCCCCCTACACCCCCTAGATATCCCCAGGCTTCCAGCCAGAACACAACAGTCTTCCTGTTTTCCCAGTACAACCAAAATTTCATTCTGGATAGTTATGATATTAACCAATATAACAAAACAAATATGAATCACCTCAATGGATTTAGTTTCCCAAAGACTACATATAGTAGTCTAAATTGATTCATGTAACCCAATATATTCTCATTGTTTAGACTCCATCTCGTAGTCTAACAAAAAATACCTCTAGTGATTCTAGCAATAAAGTTTCTTATGTCCCACTTTTTGGCACTGATATAAAACCAAGTAGTTTATCCTAGAAGAAACCAGTGAGAAAAAAAAATATAGTTTTTAAACCACCACTTATAGGGTCTGACATAGCACTTCCTTTTTCCCTTATTAGAGATTCCTCCACCACACTCAAGAATAGAAGAAACCTGAAATACCTCTGGTACAATGGTCAACTCTGCTACAGGGTACCAACCAGATCAAGCTACACCAATCCAACAACTTTAAAAGCATCTATTTTAAAAGTACATTTGGCTTAAATGTTTTAAAATATTCTAATTATGATTTATTAATATCACTTTAAAACCGTGAAAAAAATTAACACTATCCCTTTTTCTAATGGGATTGACAAAATTTCCAAAAATAGGTTATCATTTTAAATCCAAAACATTTTAGAAACTTTTCCAAATACAAATATCATTATAAAAGTATTCGCAAGTTTTCTATAAGAATCAATGTATTTTTAAACTTTCCCATTTAAAATTTCCCATTTCAAATTAACCCTAGACAATGAAAACATACACAGTATACCATGATCCATCATAACCAAACCATAAAGAAAATAGAAATAACTCAAAATAAAAAAATGAAAAATTCCAAGTCGACAAAAACACACAACAATGCAAGAAGATATTGATGTCAAGATTCATTCAAGAAAGAGGATATCTCAATTCATGAGTGTTCAAGGGGTTGAGAGAACCAAACAGTTGAAGAAATGATGTGACTATTTGAGATGAGTAGATATAATCATGCCTATCAACTACTAAATATCTTGAAGATTATGTTCATGAGTAGACTGGGTTATCCAGTGTGTTCATGCAGGGATATCTACATCAAGTGGTGCATAAGAAACTTAGAGATTAGGGATATATTTTATTTTAATCATACCTTTTTATTGGTTAGTGGGAAGATGAATTCATTGGTGGGACTCTAAAGTATAGGCATAGTGGGTCTCTATTTTTATAGGATTGAGAGGTCCTTAGTGCAACCACTTGAGTTTATAGTGGAGAATACGCAACTAGGGTGACTAACCAATCTTGAAAAGGAGTAGGTATTTGAGTTTGAAACTTTTAAAACCTTGAGATGTGATGGCAACCGTAGTGAGTAATTCAAGAAGAAAAACTAACCAGGTCTTTGAAAACATTAAAGACCTCATATATAATGAATAACTTCATCAAGAGGAGGCATCTTCTGGAAATGCATATAGTGTGGAAGGAAGGGGAGAGTTCCACAACATAGAAATGTTATAGAAAAGGGAAATCAGAACATGTTGGAGTGGGAGTAGCTCAGAGGAAGACGGTCCCACTCCAGCCCCCATCCCCCACTCCTACCCCCAGCCCCACTCCACAAACCCCCCATCCCCTACTCCACTGCCCCCCATCCCCTACTCCACTGCCCCCTGCAGCATCCCCCTACATCATCCCCCCATGCAGCCACCTCCTGTTGCAGCCCACCCTCCCCCTACTGCATCCCCCCATTGTAGCTCCCCCACTCCACTCAACTTCCCCCACTCCACTGCATCCCCCTATCCCCTACTACACTGCCCCCACTCCACTGCATCCCCCTATCCCCTACTCCACTGCCCCCACTCCACTGCCCCACACTCCACTGCATCCTCCCTACTCTACTACCCCTCCCCCCACTCCACTACACCCCCTCATCCCCTACTCCACTGCCCCCCTGAAGTAGAAATGGAAAATTTATCTAAGTTAGTGAAAAATAGGTAGAAGAATGATGCAAATAAGAGGATAAAATTTATGAATAATGAAATGGATCAACCACTTATAATATTTGAATAGATTTTTAAGTGTTAATCCATTGAATATGTTTATAGTGATACTTTTGATGATTCATGTAGATATTGAGAGTATAAATAGATCAAAATAGTTGAATAATTATACTCTCATGTTCGAGTTTATTTGAATAAATTTCCTAAGAAAATTATTTGATATATACTTAGTATTATTAAGGAAATAGTTGATGAAAAAGAAAAACAAGAGGAATAATTTGATTCCATGTAGATTTCATTGGCTAAATAGGTTAGAAAATGTAACACCCTCTCAACATTAGTGAAATTCAAGGGATAAATAGTCTCAATTTTCAATGATAACATGTCTTTGACTGATGAAAAATTTCAAAGAATTTATGTTGATAAGGAAGTGTTTAAGGATACTACTACTACTGAGGTATTATAATAATTGGAAAATCTACACAAATTTTCTACGAGTGTTAAGGTTTCACAACTGGAAGTGAAAGCTAAAAGAGTTAAAGAAATTGTTAGTTCACTATAATTGAGAAATAAGATCCATAATGAACAAGTTAAAAATATAAAGAGCAATGGGGTAGTTAGGTTGAGATCATTATAAGATAAAAAGATCACCCTAAACCTGAAGTTTCTAGATTTGGAAGTAAAACTGAAATACATGGAATAAAAAAAATCTAGAACTTTTTAAATAATTGAGAAGATTACTTCCACTACTCAAGATTTATAAATGACATTTACATTAAAAGAGACTAATGATAGTGATAAAGTGAGTTTTTTAATTTTTTTAGAAGGATATACCTCATAATTAGTGAAAAAGGTACCCTACAACTAGGTAAACTTAGCTAACACTGAATCTAGATTATTAGGAAATACATGACAAAAATAAAATTCTGTAAAAATGTGAAACATTAAAAAATCTTAGACACCTAATGATATTTCAAGAAATTATTTGAGAATTTATAAGAAAATATTCCCCCCAAATAGACCCTAAAAGTTTGGGGTTCCAACCTAAGAACCTCAAGCATTTATGATTAGACAGACTACACCTACAAAAAAAATCAAGACTAATTGGAAGAAACTGGCGATGCTAGAGATTTAGGAATATATCCATTGATTATTAGCATAATATATTAGTATGTAAAATTTCAATAAGGAATGAATAAAGGGGTATAAAATTTAAAATAAAGGGTGAAATTAATGGAGTGAAATAGTCGTAGAATACCAATATCTATATGTAAGGAGCTCATGAGATGGCACAAGTGTCTGGGTGTCAAAGAAACATCACTTGGGAACAATTTTTCCCATAAAAAATAAAATAAAAATAGCATCAAAAAATAAAAAAAATTTGGGTCTGGGGTTTTTGGCTATTGTGGTTAGTGTTGGTGGCTGGTTTGGGCTGGAGTGGCTGGTGTGGGTGGAAATTCAGGTGGTAGGGGGCTGGCAGGGGCCTGGTGCGGGTTGGAATAAGTGGTATGGGGTTGTTTTATAGGTGGTAGGGGGTTGGTGCGGGCTGGAATGCAGGAGGTTGGGGGCTGAATAAGTGATCCAAATTTTCCTATTTAACCCAACATGGTTTTATCAAAACTTATTTCAAAAATAACTTTCATTCATTAAAACATCATTTTTACCCATGAGGTTTTGAAAAACTCATCAAATAAAGAGAAACTTTAATTATTTATGAAACCATTTAAACACAATTATAGATTTTGGTAAAACATTTCTAACATTCAAATAGTTAAAAATCATCTATTTTAAAAGTACATTCAGCTTAAATTCTTTAAAAGATTCTAATTATGCTTTATTAATATCACTTTAAAACCTTGAAAATAATTAACACTATCCTTTTTTCTAATGGAATTGAAAAAATTCCCAAAAATAGGTTATCATTTAAAAAAAACATTTTAGACACTTTTCCAAATACAAATATCATTATAAAAGTATTCTCAAGTCTTCTTATTGTCCAAAAATTACTATTATGTCCCTAGAGCACTTAGATGGTCCTTGTAGAATACAAGTAGCAAGATTCACCCTCATCTCTAATTTTGTCTACAGGTGACTAAATATTTTCATGAGAGACTCAATCCAGATATTTTCTACCTGAGGGCCTCCCTACCCATTAACTATGGGTGGGTAATGTATCTAAAACTCTATCTAGGTATCATACATCGAATTCTTATAGGACTGCGAACCGTCACAGGGTGTTTTCCTAGAGGAGGGCCAAACCACGACGTGACCGAGGCGTGACCGCGGCGTGACCGCGGCGTGACCGCGGCGTGACCGCGGCATATTGGCCTAGTCCAACGACATCCGCATGGCAGTATCTTCCAGCCAGGAGCGAAGGGAGCAGGAGGAGGTGAGGAAACATTCTGGTCATCACCCCACTGACAGAAATTGTGATAAGTCAGTCTCAGGATGAAACACAAATCTTATGGGAGAATTCATATATGTAAAAAATTAGATGTGCATCGAGGACAGGAAAACACCCCAAATAGTGTTAAGATGAAGCTTATGGTGGGGAGCACCATAAGCCTAAGAGGTGCTAAACAATGACACCATCATTTCTTTAGATATATAGGCTCAGGTAAAAGGGATACAAGTTATACTTAGTAAAGAAGTTCTTAACTCTAATTCACCATTATCGGTGTTGAGTATGTCCTAAATTAGTCCTTTCATTTAGTACACATATTTATTAAATTTATTGATTAATATAACATTAAAAAGTTTAATATTAGTTAGATATGTAATAGTCATGCTTGGTAACCTTGCACTATATTGGATTAACCAATGGAAATGATGATTTCTAATCGATATTATTATTGAATAATTATTGATAAATAATATCTAATTATATATTTACAGTAGATGGAGATATGTATTTGAAAAAAATCACATTATTGTATAATTTGGACCTGTGGGGGTTATTTATTTTATATATAAAAAAATAATTCATACCTTCAAGTAAATATATACAAAATTCATAATTGAATTTAGAATTTAAAATTGAATACATACCTACAAGTATAACACATAATTCATAACTGCAAGTAAATACATACCGAATTCAGAATTGAATACATAACTTCAAGTATAACACATAATTGATACATGCAAGTAAATTCATAATTGAATACATACCTGCAAGTATAACACATAATTCATTCATACAAGTAAATACATACAAAATTCAGAAATCAGAATTGAATACATACCTGCAAGTATAACACATAATTCAAACCTAAAAGTAAATACATACAAAATTCGTAATTGAATTCAGAATTCAATACCTGAAAGTATAACACATAATTTAGAAGGTAATTAAATATATATATAATTTAATTCAGAATTAAATTCAGAATTCAGAAGGCAATTACCCTGTGCAATACAGAATTCTAAATTGAATTCTGAATTGAATACATATGGAATTCAATTATGAATTATGAATAAAATACATTCAAAATTGAATACATACCTGCAAGTATAACACATAATTCATACCTAAAAGTAAATACATACATAATTCGGAATTGAATACATATTTGAAAGTGTAACACATAATTCATACCTGCAAGTAAATACATATAGAATTAATAATTGAATACATACGTGCAACTATATTACATAATTCATACCTTCAAGTAAATAAATAATTGACTACATACATGAAAGTTTAACACATAATTCATACATGCAAGTAAATACATAAAAATTTCATAATTGAGTTAAGAATTAATAATTGAATACATACCCGCAAGTATAACACATAATTCATACCTACAAGTAAATACATACAAAATTCAGAATTGAATTTAGAATTCAGAATTGAATTTAGAATTCAGAATTGAATACATACCTGCAAGTATAACAAAGAATTCATACCTGCAAATAAATACATAAAAAATTCAGAATTTAATTTTGAATTCAATACCTAAAATTATAACCCATAATTCAGAAGGTAATTAAATACATACAAAATTGAATTCAGAATTCAATTCAGAATTCAGAAGTCAATTACCCTGTGAAATACAGAATTATGAATTGAATTATGAATTGAATATATACATAATTGAATTATGAATTATGAGTACAATAAATTAAGAATTTAATACATAATTATGTATGCGTTATTGAAAATTATGAATACATACAGAATTCTAAATTATGTACAATGTATTCAATTCAGAATTCAATACATACATAATTATGATGAAGCTATGACTAATGATGTGATCATGGACCAATCTTCTGAGTTTTCCCACCTATATATTTGTGTTTAGTATGATGTATTTGGAAAATATAGATTATACATGAATATGGAAGATGATTTCTTTACTTCCTCATTCTGGTGGAGGGAATACGACATTTAGCAATTTGAAGATGAAGTATAAGCACCTCCATGGGAAATTGTTTGAGGTGTCATTTTGGGATTCTAATGGAAGAGGATCACTATAGTGTATTTCGTATAGAGATCTGG
Organism: Viscum album; assembly: GCA_963277665.1. Classification (NCBI taxonomy): domain Eukaryota; kingdom Viridiplantae; phylum Streptophyta; class Magnoliopsida; order Santalales; family Viscaceae; genus Viscum; species Viscum album. The sequence goes on from OY728122.1 coordinate 1,088,265,802, forward strand.
GACACCCAAATATATTTTTCCCAAATCCACCATGCACATTTCTAAGATGTGGGAATATTGGATATCTTAGGAAATATTGTGAGCGGTTCACATGCCTGAGAAATGATGGTGCATCTGACTAAGTGATGGAATCGAAATTAAAGAGAAGTGTGCTGAGATTGGATGAGTTATGGTCTCATGATTGAGTAATAAGAAATTGTTAGAAAGAGATGTTAGTACAATTAAAAAAATAATACTCAAATTTTTTACCCACTATATTTTTATTGGTTTGGGTGTTTTAAACAATGAAAAATCAATGTACAATATAGTGGAAAATGAAAAACCAAACATAAAAACTACTGGGTGTTAAAAAATGAAACTAAACTCAATAGAAAGTACAATTTAAAAAAAATAAAAATGTTAAAATAGTGCATTGAGATTTAGATAAAATCATGAAATTTCCAGAAGCATCAATTTGACACATGCAAGAAACAAAGAAAATGTAACACATCCTGTTTCACAACACATTGACTCTTAACCTGGTAATTAATCATTTGGGATCTAGCCCCATGCCTTATGCCCATCCTAATATCCATATCAACCTTATTAGTGTTATGTAACATATATATGGACCAACACATCACATCGATATCACCAAACACAACGAAAGAAGCTGAAATAAATGGAGGCAGAAGAGATAAATCAGTTACAACGTACCGATTTGAAGTGAAAGAAAAAAAATTACTTGAATCAAAGATAAATCACTAGTTGGGAAGTTTGGTTCATAGCCTTGAGAGGTTTCATTAAGGGAAAAATTTTAGAGATGAGTTTTGATGGAAGTGTGCTCAGGAATTAGGGTTGAAAACCCAGAGATATCCATTCAGGAGGGAGTGACTCACGAATCGGTGAGGAAGTAGGGTTCGAGGAGATATCTATCGGATAAGGAGGAAAGATCTGCTCGCGAATAGGTCGGGGAGTAGGGTTTGAGGATATCTTTGTGAGAGGAGGAGGAGATATGTGCTTGGGAATCGGTCGGGAAGGAGGGTTCTGTTGGAGGAGATCTATAGATAATTGGGTTTTCCCAACAGTTATTAAAAACTGTGTGTAAAGGATTGATATTCCAACAGTTAAGTAAACCCATAGGAATAAGTTTAGAAATTCTATATCTTTCCCAAAGGTTCAGAAAAATCGTAAGGATAGGTTGAGAATTTGTATACCTTTCCCAATATCTTATCAAAACCATTGGTAAAATCCAAATTATATTAGCTATACCAACGGTTCACTAAAACCATTGGGAAAAAATGTTGGTAAAATATGGTTACCCATTCAACTGTATGTGAATCCAAAAAGAATAACACATTTATCCACAAACCAATTTCCCTTCACATGCAGCATGTACATATTAATACAGTATACATTAGATAACATTTTCATTTTCAAATTATAACACCACATTCACATGAAAATGAAATCCACAAAGCATCAGTGGTATGAATAATTCTACACATAAAATATTATTAAAATTTTTACGAGATCCAAATGATTTCACATAGAATATGATATTCTTTATGAAACTAAAAACACATCATAACCTAAATCGAAAAGAAATAATGTTCTCATGGTATCTTTTATTTGAACTTCCAATGATTTATATCTACAAACACTACAATGATAACTATTTTTATGTTCTGAGAAAACCAAAATCAATCATATATCACAGATGAATGAAACAATATGAAAAGATACAAATTGAATCAAGAAAACTCAAAATAAAAAATGAATCAATTTATCATACCAGAAGAAAATTTGGGAATTACTACTAAAGAATACCGAAAATGTAGAAGGGGATGCTAGACCATAGGGGATCCTCAAACTAGGCGGGATGCCCGGCCACCAGATGGGATGCTCGACCTTCTCGATCTAGGGGGTTTGTGTTGGGTGATGGAAAGCTTGACCTCAGAGGGATTAGCATCGGGTGAGGGAAATCTGACCCTAGGGGGGGATGTGTGACCTCAGAGGGGATTATCTACAAGAGGAAGATGAGGAGGGGGATGCATGAGTGACAATGAGTTGAGAGTGGCGAGTGTCGAGCCACGAGGGGGATTTTGAATGGGAGGAGGGGAGCGTGCAGCGAGCTGCGAGTGGCGGAAAGGGGGATTCGGGGTTGGAGCGGCAGTGAGGAGGAGTCGGGATGGGAGTGACGATGAGGGGGAGTCAGGATAGAGAAGATATTTTCATGATGGAGAAGTGGGGGTGCGACGCGAGGGAAAGTCGGGATGGGAGGAGGGTTGCATTTTAGGTAGGTTTATCCCAACGGTTTATAAGAACCATTGGCTATTGAGCTAGTTTTGTCCAATGGTTTGCAAAAACTGTTGGTAAAACCAAATTATATTAATGTATACCAAGGATTTCATAGAACCGTTGGTATAACCTCTTTATTCCAACAATTTTTTCAAATTGTTGGGAAATAACTATTGGTATAGGTGGGATTTCCACCAATGTACAATCTCAATTCTACTTAGGATTATTCCTGTTTGAATTTCCATTGGGGAAATTTTATGGTATAACTCCCTAAAAACCCATCCATTTTATTTTAATTTTGTTATTATTGGGGTTTATATGAATTATTACCCTTTCCTTCCCCTTTGGTTCAATAATTAATTAAAAAGAAATCTTATAAGAGAGATTGACCTTATCTCTTCTTTTAAGATGAGAATATTTTTCTACCATGTTCATATTATTTATATTTTTTTTGTTGTATTAGTCCAAAAATTCCTTATTTTAATAATAAAAAATCATATTTATATTATTTATAGTCCATTTTATTTTTTATAAAAGTTAAATTATTTTTTGGGAAATAATAGAATTTTTTTCTCATATTGACCGCATGACCACCTGACCGATCATGAAAAATATATGGTAGACTCAAGAGACTGCAAGAAAAACCAAGTGACCACACATTTTATCTCAAGAAACTTCCAATATCAAGATTATTTTATTGATCACATGACAATTGAATTGACCACACGTATAACAAATCAACCATAGATGTCTTATCACAAACTCATGGATTGATCACAAGGATATTTGGGTCGATTGCGTGATCAACCATGTGACCACAAGGCTAATTGAATTTTTTTTTTGAAATGTGGAATTTCAAAAAATTAAAGAATCAAATTTCGAAAAATTAAATAATTGAATTTAAATAATGTAAATAATTTAATTCATCATTAAGTGAAGCGAAAATAGTCAATAGTCTCAATTTAAAAAAGTCTTATATCAGCCATAAGTATAAGTTGATCGACCATATGTGTAAGGTGATCGACCATAAGATCAAATGATAGACCATAGGTACATGTATTCTTGTAAATTATTAAAACAACCATGTATTGTGACATGAAAAACCTTAATGTGACCATACCTAAAGTATTATATTATTAAATATATTAATTTAACTACTTTTCTATAGAGAATTAAATTCTAGTCAAAAGAATTTATTGAGCCCATAATTCCTATCGATGTATAAGGGTATTAAATGATGATTTTTCAATGGATGTTTTCAAGGAAATAATATTTTTAAAGGATGAATAAAGATATAAAAAATAGATACATGTGTGACACATAGACAATGGAATTTTCTGTGAATGAAAAAAATGAACCAATACTCTATTTTTTTTAATGAATATGACTTTTTTCTTGCCTGAACTTTAAAAAAACACCAGAGAAAATCTGAGTGAATTCAAAAATCAATTAAAAATTTAAATTTACCAACAATAAGAGAAGAATATTTTATAGAACAATAAAACTACATACTCTACTTCACTGAATTATTGCTCTTATCTTACTCTATCTTTCTTACTTTTAAGTTGTGTGTGATTTGTACTGTATATATTTTGTCATTATATCCTATATTTTATTGGAGAGTAAAATAATATCTCTCTTATTCATTTTAATTTATTCTCCCATGAATAACTATAGAAGTGTTTTTGTACCCCATACTTCCTTCATGTTGTTTTTTTCTTTTTATTATCCCATGTAAAAGTATGTAAGAGGCTCTATATAGCCTGGGCAGCCTTATGCACTGTTGTCAGCAAAACCTATTCTAGGGCATGGATCAATTTGTTTATAAGAAACTTCTTGGTAGTAGGTGACTCCCAAGTAGATAGGATTAGGTATTAGCTTAATACCAAACCTCTTGTTTTATTACACTATGTGTTTTTCTTATTTTTTTTTATCTATTTTCAAAACTAATACATTTTAGTTTTCTAAATTATATAACAAAACATTACTTTGATAGTTAAATTTAATCTATTTTTATATACAATGTTCGATTCTAGTAAATTTATTTCAAAATTTAAAAGAGTTTTAAACATATTTTAACTTATTTATGATTGAACTTTTAAGAAGATTTTTGAAAGATTAAATTTTACACTTCTACTATTTTATTTAATTAGGTTGTATTTTATAAATTGTTGGATTTACTTTTTGAATAGATTTTAAAAAAAATTTTAATTAGAAACTAAATTCACCCCCTCCTGATTTGTCTACTTTAACCAACATTTGGTATTATAGGATTATTTATTTCTCTTTACTTACTATTTATTTTTATCAAATTTTTTTATAAAGATCTATTTAGCTCCTATTTAATTTATAATATTATTTTATGGAGGATAAGTCTGAAGGTTATGATACCAAAAAACCTCATTATTTTAATGGTAAAAACTATGATTAGTGGAAAATAAAAGTGAAAATACACCTTGAGAGCATGGGATTTGATATTTTGGGATCAATAGAAGATTTATATGAGAAACCCAAAACTGCTAGAAAATGATGATATTTTACTTTTAAAGATTCTTATGATTCAAATTAAAAATCTATAAATGATTTAATTTTTATTTAGGAGAATATGAATTTAATAGAATAACTTTTTGTGATATTTCTTATCTTATTTTTTATACTAGTTCCAAGTCTCATGAAGGAACTTATAATGTTAAAGAAATGAGACTTAATACATACACTATTAAGTATGATAAATTTAAAATGAAACCCAATGAATATATTTTTTACATGTATCTTTATTTCAATGAGATCATAAACACTATGATTACTCTCGGATATTTGATAGATGAAAAAGCTAAAGTAATGAGGATCTTGATATTTTTACAAAATAGATAGAGAGGTACTACTATTTCTATTTGAGAGTAATGTGGTATCAAAAAGTTACCAATCAAATAATTAATTGGGAAGATGATGAAGTAAAAATGAGAGATGGAGGTAAAAAATGATGATAATGAACCAAAATAAAAATATGTTACATTTAAAGTATCACTGTCAAAAGAAAAATAAGTTGTTAAAGATGACTATATAAGTGTAAGTGAAGGTGACAATGAAAGTGATGAAGAAATGGATCATCTAGCTTGAAGGTTTACTAAGTTATAAAAAAGGAATAAGTTTTTCAAAAAGGAGAAATATAAAGGAAAATATAACAAGATGGATAATTGTAAGAAATATTGGAAAAAGGATGACTCATCTAATGAGATGACCTGTTATGGATTTAAAAGAAAATGAAACATAAAGGATGACTATATGAAACTCAAATACAAAAATAAATATGAATATAATGATAAAATACCAAAAATAGAAATGAAAGATACTTGGATTTAATTTGAGGATATCTCGAGTTACTCATATTCAAGCTAAGAAGTTATGATTGAAAAATCTAATCTATACTTTATGGATACTTCCTCCAAGGTACCTTTTATTTTTCTCATATTTTTAATGATTCTGAAATTCATAATAAATAATTATAATTATGACATGATATTATTGAATATAACATGATTGAGTTAAAATACAAATATAAAAATATTAAAAAGGCTCATATTTTATGTGCAATAGATAAATATGATCATAGAATTAAAAAAGAAAAGAATGCTAATCTGTTAAAAGAGAATACTAATTTGAAAATTGTAAATGAACAATTTAAAAAGGACATTGAAGATTTTTATGAAAGAATAGAAACCTTAAACAAAATTTTGGGAAGTTAGGTTTTAACTAAACTAATAGATACTTTTGGTTATCAACATAGATATAAAAATAAACTACACAAAAACTATTTTATTAATAGTTACAAAAATAGAGGTTTAGTTTCTAAGAATTATATTAGTTTTTGAAATCATTCTATGAATTTTGGACCAAAAATGATTTGATATAGACACCCAGGCTTTTTATACAAAGATATTACATCTTTTTATATAAATATTCATTACATTACATAAACACATTCCTGAGGATCATAAAGGTATAGTGCCTTTGGAAACATTGAAACCTAAACAACTGGTTCATAAGAGTTATACATCGTCTCCCACTTAGTTCCTCATAACTAGAACACATCTTAGACATATCAAAATTGATACTTATCATCATAACTTGAGGAAAAGAAATATAAGAATGGGTGATATCAGATTATTATCAAGGGTAAATAAGGGAAATAAAAAAACCTAGTGGGAGAATAAGGGTATAAGAACATGTGCATAACTTATGAAACCTTAAATTTCATATCAAAGATAAAAATATTGAGTCATGGAATAAAGATTGGAATTTCATAATACATGAATCATAAGGAAGTAAAAGATCATGAGTGATGATAGCATAACATTGATATAATACATTTAATAGTGGAATACACATAAGTATGGAAAACCTTATGTCAAGGATACCCACAGAGACATTCATCACATGTTGGGATTTTTCTAACTGCTCATGTACTTTCTTTGTACTTTGGATAACCTCCCATGCACCCTCTTTTCAGGCTTGGGGTAACCTTGCATGTACCCTTTGAACATATAGAACACTAATCATTACCCAATGCATTGGAAGTAGATATAGTCCCCACCTGAAACATAATGAAAATCAAACGTATGTGTTCCATAAGATCATAAAACATTCATCATATCAGAACCCATGAAAATTAATATATTTCATAAACATTTCATCATAGACTAACCTGTGAAAAAGAAAAAGGTTTTATAATCATTTAATCATAGTATAACCCGTGGAAGAGAAATAAGTTTCATAAATATCTTATCATCATAAACTTGAATCATTTAAAGAAAGAATAAGAATGGTATCCTTGGATCATATCCTCAATAAATCATAAGTAACGTCAAAGGATGTTATATTTGATGGAAAATTATTTTGAAATATCACATGGAATATTTCTTGAGAAAAATATCATTTCCACTTTTAAAAACACTTTTTAAAATATAAAACACTTTCAAAATAAATTTCTTTAAAAATAACCTTAGAAACTTATAATGGAAGTTTTAAAAACCATTTAAATAATTTCTTATGTAAAATATCCTTTCCACTTTGAAAAATAGTTTTTAAAACATAAAAAATTTTCAAAATAATTTTCTTTTAAAATACCCTTGGAAACTTATAAAGGAAGATTTAAAAATAATTTAAAATATTTATTGAGGAAAATATCCTTTCTAATTTTATTTTTTTTAAATTTAAAATTCATGAAATAATATGGAAATACTATTATTTGAAAATAGCTTTTAAAACTTATAAATTAATCTTAATATAAAATAATGGTTTTGATGGTGGTAAATTTCATTAATGCTGTACACTTTAAAATAAATACTCCTTTAACATTTTCAATAAAATCCAAACAAACATTGTTTTGAAAATGAAATGAATATAAATTTTACAATATTTTGTAAAATGGTAAAAAAATAAAAATTAATTTAAGAAACCCTATAAAAATATTAATATAATTTTGAAAATATTTTTAGAAACCATGGATATGGAAGAAAAAATGGTTTTCGTCCGAAGAGAGAAATATAGTTGGTTTTATTTCAAAAAAATATTTTAGAATAATGACTAAAAATATAGTTTAAAATGAAGGTAAACATGTACTCTCAAGAAATAAACATAAGATATTGAATATTCATGATTTTATTGAGATATAGTTCATAATATTTCATCATTTGAAACAAAAACATAAATAATCTAAATAAATGATGAGATTGTATCATAAAACCCTTACCACTTTAGTAACTTTGAATAATAATCCCCATGAATAAATAAAATTAAATTAAACTTAAATTTTCATGAGAATAAATAAATTCATGAAATTACATGTCAAAGGGAAGTATATACACTACACAAAATAAATGAGTGGTAAATATGACATTTGTCGCCTAGAAATATAAGACAGACTCCCTTACCTAAAGTATTTAATTTCTTATTACACATTATAACCTCATTTATACTAAATTTAGGTTTATTATACATCTATTAAATAACCACACTTATATATATCATATCATATATGATTTATTTATGACTTTTATTACCCGTTTATTAACAATTATTTGTTAAAATCATGTTTCGGGTAACAACTCATTTGTTTTTCGTGTATGTTTTGATTTGGTATTTTCTATCCTTTTAATTTGATCATGGTTCAATAATCTAATTTTTTTTAAACATGATATAAATATAATATATATTCAGTATATATATATTTAGAGAAATCCATAAAAGTAATAGATATATAAAATGAAATACACCGTTCATAGAGACGATAGGTCGTATGTACAAGAACGTAGTTTCCATTTTTTAATAGATGAAAAAAATAAAATAAAATAATAATTAAACTTTAAAGAATAATTATTATTTAATATATATCACATATATTTATTAATTTTATCCTTATTCCCTTCCATGATAAGATTTAGTGAAAAATGAACTATATCGCTTCGTGAGGTGGTAGTCCACCGTACACATGAGCTACATTATCGTATCCCCCAAGGAATGAAAATTTAGAAGATATATGTGATATGATAATTATAAAAGTATAATTATGTTAAAAATATCATATATATATTCATTTAATACATCCCAATTACCATCTAAGTAAAATAAAAATGAAAACACATCACATCGGTTCACAAGACGGTAGTCCACCATACACACGAGCGATGTTATTGTTTTCCAATGGGTTGGAAGGTAATAATGAAGGTGTGATATTAAAATTATAGTTACATAATAATATCATAAATATTTTATATTAAAATTAAATAAATCATTATTTCAATCCATGATAGGTTGTGATAGAAAGCAAATAACATTGGTTCGCGAGGTGGTAGTTCACAGTACACACGATTAACGGTTTCGTTTCCCATTTCATGGAAGTGGAGATTGATATAATTTATGTAATTAAAATAATAAAATCTCAGTATATTTTATATACTGGTGTTATTATATCAATATAATCTAATAATATTTTAAGGAGTTGGAAGAATATGTAAAATAAAAATTCATAGTTTAAAACATTACATCTTCTTTAAACAACCTCTTTAGGTTTAACCTAAAGCATTATTTGATTGAATTTATGATATCAAAAAGGAAATTTGGATGTGGGTATGGATTTAAGGAATATATTTGGGTAGTTATTGGATAAACCAAAGGGTTTTTAAATATTAATAGGATAGGATAGGGGGTGGACTTTTATAAGTGGGGGAGAGGACACACATGGAATTTTTGAAATGAGTAAAGTGTGACCACATTTTTCACATGAAAAAGGATAATAAATAGGTCAATATAGAACCTTAGATTTGATAAGGTCTAAATATGGATATTAAATGGGTTTTTTACAAGTTTATAGGTCATTTTAACCCTCATCATTTTAATTTAACCCCCAGTAAACCCATTTTAACCTTAACCACGGTAATTGCTTTTTCATATTTTAACTATTCATTATGGAAAAACATTAAGTTGATATTATTAGATAATTTTTATTATTATGAGTAAAAATATGGAATCCATTTTTATAAATTCAATTCACATAGGTGAAAAAATAAAATTTATAATTGAACCCACAAAAGTGATGAAGAAACAGTTTTCCAATGATAAAATGCTCAAAAGTTTAAAAAGTTCTTTTATATCAAAATTAAAAATAAAATTGATTATAATGAACTAAATTGGATTAATATATATTTAATTAATCTAATTTTAATTTAAAAACAATATTAAAATAAAATTTATCTTTTAAATTATTTGAATTAAAAGATAATTTTTAATAAAAACCAGTATTTTTAACTATTCATTGAAAAATTTATATTTTTAGAAAATTCTAAAAAATTCACTCCAAGAAAATTTGTACATTATTATTTAAAAATTTAATTTAATTTTTTAAATTAAATTCTTTAAAATTGGTAAAAAATAAATTTTAAAATAATTTCACAAAAGGTAACAAAATTGTTTTTTAGAAAAAAATATAGTTTTTAAGTGTAAAATTGAATTTATTCTTATATAATTCCTAGAAAACACATAATATGAATGTAAAAAATTTGATTGAATATATAATTTATAAATTTTATTAAAAACATTCACCAAAAGTTATTTGTTTAATTTATTTTTATAAAAAATATTTGTAGGCATAAAAATAGTTTTTTAGAAAAAGTTTTCCTTTATCTTCAAAAGGATTCTTTTGTTTTCATTTATAATTAAATAGATCACCTAAGATTTAATTTTATATACAAGTTTAAACCATATATTTTTACAATTAATTTAATCCTATTCATACCCTATATTCCAACAACTTGATGATAACTAATCATATTACATAATAATATTTTTGTTGTATGTAGTGTTTCGTTAAAACTAAATGTTGTAAGTAACGCAAGATATCAAAGAAATTAAATTTATTGGAAACAAATATTTCATAAAAACTATAGGTGTTGTATTATAACCCCTTAAAATTAATTTCTCCCTCAAAATGCATCATTTGGATATAAACAAATGAGGATACTACTATCTCATCATATTCTCAGGTTCCCACATAGCTTCTTCAAGATGTTGGTTTCACCAAAAAACTTTAACCAGGTGAGTGGTCTTATTTCATATAATTTTATCTCTACAATCTAGAATATCCATTAGTTTTCCCTTGTAACAAAGATCTTTTTTCAACAATATGTACTTTAACTTCAGTACATGTGAAAGGTCAGGTATGTACTTCCTCAGGAGAGATACATGGAACACATTATAGACTTGACCAATCGAAAGGATACTATATCAATATTATCAAGAATATAAAAGGGGCCGATATACCAAGGATTATATTTTCTTTATATCAGAAGAAAAATTTCATAATTTGGTAGTGCTTTGACCAATTTACACTTCATCTCTTACTCCATGAAATGAAGATGAATTTGTTATTTCTGAAGCACTAAAAAAATCACAAGATCCATAATATAATGACAATTAATTCCTTATATATCTAGTTATCATCATAAAAAATTGTTAGAATAGTTTATCCAATATGATTAAATCTTTATATAGTGAATTATTACATTAATCTTTAAAACCTCATCCAAAGTTCAACTTAAACCATTCCATAAACTGTTAACCTTATGGACCTTAAAAAATAAAAATTTATAGGGAATGTAACTAAATTTCCCAAAATAAACTTAACATTAATCCCAAAAATGTCTTTAAGTAGATCTTAATAGCCATATACCAAATATGTGAATACCTTAGTTATATATTCTCCTGAAGAATATTAGTAACCATAATTACCATACAACCATAATGAAAATATAAATGCTCTATAATTCCTTAAATAAAACCATATATTATTGAATATATATCATAAATACAAAAATGTTGTAAACTCCATCAATGATAACATAAAACAATTTATCATTAAATCATTAATTAGTTCCAAGATAATCAATTCTATCTTATTTAATTTATCAATATCAATCATCTCTTTATCCTAATATCATTATCTTAACATTAGGAACATATTAAGGGTTATGTTTTCCTTAATCACATGTTTTCCATAAAATATCACCTTTCCATTAAATAAATTTTCTAGGTCATCAGTACTATTCATCATATTCTTGAAAATTATTAATGAAAGAATTATTCAAAAAATTTCTTATATATTTCATAATTCTTGATTTCTAACACGTAAACACTTCAATAATTCTACTTCATTCTTAAACCATTTTCTAGGATTTTATATATTATTCCTTAATACCTAATTATTTTCATATTTCATTTATAGTAGCTTTATCATAAAGAAACCTTTACTTGTACCGCCTTGCTGATCCACTTCTTGAGATCCACCCTAGGAAATTTATTTTTATAATTCCCATACTTTCTACATTTATAACATTAATATATTAATGATTCCTTAGGGAAACCAATATTATAATCTATTTAATTAATGGAACTTTTCATTTTTCCTCAGAAATCACTTACTTTGTGACCTTCTTCTCTACACATAAAATATATTCTTGTTCCTTTGATGTATTACCTTGAGTTCTTATTCCCACATTATTAACATATAGGAAACCAAATCTTCTTTTCTCCACAGTCACCACTACCTGAATTCTTAATGAATTCTATCCTTATCTTATTTGGAGAGTATGAGATTTGGTTAAGGTTCAAGTTTCTATATATCATGATAACTGATTCGAAATAATCATAATATCATTCGCTATATTTATCATCAAATTTGGTTGATCACCAATACATTATCTATCACATTCAATGTTAACCCAATTCTTTATGGTTCTTCCATTGAATAAAACTAAAAAGCATAGTGTGAGGAAGAATATTCATAGTAAAAAATGACATAATCATGAAAAATCAATCATAGGATGTCTAAACCATGGAACCTTATTTTCAATCTATGACACCATGATTTTAACCTAGGCCATACATGGTAATTATTTTAATACTTCAAAATTGTTCATAAAGAGTTTTTGAATTTCCAAAGAATATCCCCTAGTAGTGTCAAACTAGGGGCATAGTAAGGCCCATTTTCATGTACTAGGTAATGCTTGATTCAAGCCCGATGTGCCTTTTTCCAAGTTATTACCCCTAGGTACATCTTTTCCAGAACCACATCCACTTGAAGTATCTATAAAAAGATATATTTTCTTGTAAACCACTAAATATATCATTTAATAATATTCTAGGATATTTTCCTATACATAGAATTATCCTTGGACATATACCTATACATATCCTTATAAATATCCCTAGGTATATCATTAAAATTTTCTTATCCTAGTTTGTAAAGGTTAACTAAACCTATCATTTGATACCAACTATAGTGACCCAATATTTTTATACATAGATATTAAATTTTTTTAGATGAATAATCATTAAATTACACAAAAAAACACCTAAGTATTATAAATGTGTAATTCATTTGGAAACTTGGAAACACAAACAAATGATTAAAAAGAGTTCAAAATCATCTACAAATTAGTTCCTCATAACTAGAACCATTATTATACATACCACACATAACAACTATCATAATAATCTAGGGAAAAAAAACATAATAAAGGGTGAGATCAGATTATCAATAAGATTAAATAATGGAAATATGTAAACATAATTTGATAATATAGATATGAGAACATGAGAATAACATATGAAACCATACCATGCATATCAAAGATAAAAAATATTGAGTTATTGAATAAATATTGGAAGTTCATAAGTCATGAATAATAATGAAACATAAAAACATAATCCATGAGAGCATAAAATTAACATAAGACATGGAATTGTTTCATACACATAAGAATAGAAAATATCATGTTAAGGATACACACCAAGACATTCATAACATGTTAGGCTTGGGCTAACCACCTGTGTACATGATTTGGTCTTGAGATAACCTCCAGTGTACCCCCTTTTTGGGATTTAGATAACCTCACATGTACCCTATGAGCTCATATAACATTGATAATTAACTAATGCATTTGAGGAATATATAGGTACCACCAATCACATATGAAAATCATAAATACATATCCCACAATATCATAAAACATTCATCATATCAGAACCCATGAAAATAAATGAGTTTCATAAATATTTCATCATAACATAACCTATGGGAAATAAATATTTTACATAATTATTTCATCATTTCATCATATCATAACCCATGGAAAATAAAGTGGGGTTCATAATCAGTTTATCATGGTATAACATGTGGAAGATAAATGGGTTTCATAAATATATTTTCATTATAAACATAGACCATTTTGAGAAATAATTATAATGGTATCCTTGGATCATATCCCCAGTAAAGCATAAATAAAATTAAAGGATGTCATATTAGATGGGAAAAGATTTTTAAATATCACTTGAAACATTTATTGAGGAAAATAGCCTTTCCACTTTAAAAAACACTTTTAAGACATAAAACATTTTCAAAATACTTTTCTTTGAAAATAACCTTGGAAACTTATAAAGAAAGATTTTAAAAACCATTTAAAAAATTTATTGAGGAAAATATCCTTTCAACTTTTAATTTTTTTTAAAATATAAAATACTTTCAAAATCCTTTTATTTGAAAATAACCTTGGAAACTATAAAGGAATCTTTAAAAATCATTTCGAACATTTCTTAAGAAAAACATTCTTTCCTATTTGAGAAACAATTTTTTAAAATTAAAAATTCATGAAATAATGTGGAAATAATTTTATATTAAAAAAAAATTGAAAACTTATAAATTAATCTTCAAATAAAATGATGTTCATGATGTTGGGAAATTCCGTTCATGATATACATGTTAAAACAAATATTTCTTTCACATTTTTGATAAAATGAAAACGAGCATTGTTTTCAAAATGACATAAAATTTAATTTTAAAACATTTTTTAAAAAGGTTTAAAAAGGGTAAAAATGACTTTAAAAAATCACATAGTAACAATAAAACATTTTTTGGAAACTTTTTTTATAAAACATGGATATGGAATAAAAAAAGGTTTTTCAATCGAAGAGAGAAATAAAGTTGGTTTTCATAAAAAAAATATTTTAGAATTATGAGTACAAAAAGAGATTAAATTGAATGTATAACATGAATTATAAATAAATAAACATATGATAATAAAATTGAAAAATTTCTTGAGATATATTTCACAATATTTCATCATCAAAATTATAAACATAAACAATCCTGAAAAATGATGAGATTGTATCATAAAACTCTTACAACTTTGGTAAATTTGAATTGTAATAAAAATGAAGGAATAACCTTAAATGAAACTTAAAATATATTTATAATAAATAAATTCATTAAATTACATTTCAAAGGATATTATATACACCACACAAAATAAATGAGTGGTGAATATGGAATAGGTCTCTTAGAAATAAAAGAGTGACTAGAAATCCCTTACTTCAAGTCTCATCTTCCTTAGTACACAATTGAAAAAAATGTATAGTAAATATAGGTTTATTATAAATCTATTATAGAACATTAAATATATATATATCATAACATATATTATTTACTTATGACCTTTTATTACCTATTTATTAACAATTCCTTGTGAATATCACATTTCAGGTAATAACTATTTTGTTTTTCATGTATGTTTTAATTTGGTATTTTCAATCCTTTTAATTTAAAAATAGTTATATAACATCCAAAATTTTAACCTTTATATTAATATAATATATATACATTATATATTAACTTATATAAATCCATAAAAGTTAGAGATATAAAATAAAATACACCGTTCATGGAGAATATAGGCCGTACGTACGCATGAACACTGTTTCCATTTTTTAACGAATGAAAAAAATAATGGTAAATAATAATTCACTATTATAGAATCATTATTATTTAATATATATTTAATTTATTTATTAAATTTATCCTCATTTACTTCTATTAAAATAATTAATAAAAAACTAATTACATTGCTTCGCGAGGTGGTAATCCGCCATACACACGAGTGACATTATGATTTCTCCCACATAATGGAAATAATAAGTTATATTGGATATGATAATTAAATAAATATAATTATCTTAAAAATATAATATATATTAATTTGATATATCCCCATTACCATCCAATTAAAATATAAATGAAAAACACATCACATCGGTTCATGAGGCAATTGTCCTTTGTACACATGAGCACAATCATTGTTTTAAAACAAGTTTTAAGGTAAAATATTAGCTGTGATATTATAATTATATAAGTATAATAATATCATAAATATATTATATAAACATTAAATCCATAATTATATCTTTATATGATAGCTGGTGATGGAAGACAAATAACATTAGTTCGCGAGGCAGTAGTCCTCCGTACACACGATCAACAGTTTTGTTTCCCATTTGATGGAAGAGGAGATGGATATAAGTTATGTAATTAAAATAATAGAATATCAGTGTACGGGATATAATGGTACTATTATTTCAACATAATTTAATACATTTTTAAGGAGTTATAAGAAGAAAATACAAAAAAATCATAGTTTAAAACTTTAGCTCTTCTTCGGACAACATCTTTAGGTTTAACCTAAAGCCATAATAGATTAGATTTATGATCTAAAAAAGGACTCTAGGATGTGGAGAGAGATTTAATTAAGATATTTGGATAGTTTTATTCCAAACCAAAGGGTTTTGGAAGCATGAAAAGGATATGAGAGGGGTGGCCTTTTATAAGTTGGGAAGAGCACACACATGGAATTTTGGAAAAGAACAAAGTATACCCACATTTTTCATATGAAACAAGGATAAAAAATTGTAATTATATAAAATTATAGTTTATAATTTCAAAATATGGATATAAAATGGGATTTAGACAAGTTTATAGGTCATTTTACCCCTTATATTTTTAGTTTAACCCCAGATAAACCTATTTTAACCTTAATCGTGATAATTAATGTTTACTATTTTCACTATTCATTATGATAAAAACGTAATTTGAAATTATTAGATAATATTAATTATGATTATTAAAAATATGGAATACATTTTTATTAATTCAATTAATCTAATTGAAAAAAATTAATTTAAAACTAAACTCGTAGATACGATGAGAATGCGATTTTCTATAGAGAAAATGCTCAAAAGTTAAAAAGTTTGTTTCTATCAAAATTCAAAATGAAATTGTTTAAAATAACTTAAATTTGATTAATATATATATATAAATTAACTAATTTTACTTTTAAAACCATAATAAAATGAAATTTATCTTTTTAAATTTCTTGAATGAAAAGGTAATTGTTTTAACAAAAACTTGTATTTTTCACTATTTACAGAAAAATTTATATTTTCTGAAAATTATCAAAAAAAAAACTCTAAGGTAATTTTGAAAAATTGATTTAAAAAATAAACTTAAATTTTCAAGTAAATTTTCTAAAATTTTCAATATTTAATTTTAAAATAAGTTTTCAAAAGGTGAAAAAACTGTTTTTTTAGAAAAAAATACAGTTTTAATTGTAAAATAAGATTTATTCTTATATCATGACTATAAAACACAAAAGATTAATTTTAAACATTTTATTTAATATATAATATATAAACTAAGTTTAAATTATTCACCAAAATTTATTTTTTTAATTTATTTAGATAAAATACATTTGTGCACATAAAAAAATTTTGTTAGAAAAGATTTCCTTTATCTTCAAATAGTTTCTTTTGTTTTAATTTATAATTAAATGTTTAAGAAAATATTTCATTTTATATATAAGTGTAAGAAAAATATTTTCATAATTTTTTTAATCCTATTCATACCCTCCATTTTAATATCTAGGTGATAACTTATCATATTAAATAATAATATTCTAACAGTATGCCGTGTTTTGTTAAAACTTAGTATTGCATGTAACACAAAAAATTGAAGAAATTAAATTTATTCAAAAGAAAAAATATTGCATAAAAACATAATTTTTTACCTTTTATTTATTAATTTTTAAAATCTAATTATAATAATCTTGTAAAACAATTTTGGATTAATTGTTTTTTGATTTCTAAATTTTTTAGTCCTAAACCGATTGGGGTACCAAAATAAATGTGCATTTAATATATTACATGAGAAATTATTAAAGATATATTTTAAGAATATGTGGTATTTGGATAGTGGATATTCCAAACATATAACCAGAGACTATTCAATCTTTAAAAACATTTTAAAGGTATATAGTGGTTGTGTCACTTTTTGTAACAATGTAAGAGGAAAAATCATTGGACTTAGACAAATTTGTAAATATGAATTGGTCCATATTTATAAACCTTTATTTTTTAACAGTTTTAAATATAATATTATTAGTATTTTTTAATCATGTGATGATGGTTTTAATGTGAAATTATAAAAAAATTTATGTCAATTTTTTTATTCTATACATTATTTGGTATTTATTTCTTTTAAAAATGATAATATTTATGTTGTTAATTTAGAATACCTATTTTATAAAAATGTTTCTTATTTAAGTGATTATTATTGATAATTTGGATTATGGAATATGATACTAGGATACTATAATATATATTCATTTATAAATCCAACAAAGAATGTTTTAGTCAAAGATCCACGTTAGTAAGAGTTTCCCAAAGACAAAGTGTGTAATATCTGTCAAAAGAGAAATAAAAAAAATATTTAAAACAAAGAAATAGGTATCTACCTATAAACCACTATAATTGGTTTATATAGATTTATTTGGACCATGTATATTTTCTAGTTGAGTAGGAAAACATTATTCTTATGTTATAGTTGATGATTGTTCAAGATATACATGTGTTTTTTCCTTGATCGAAAAATACAGATATTTCCTATTTTTCCAAGTATACTAAATCCATAGAGAAAATTTATGGACTTAATATAAAGTCATTGAGAAGTGATCATAGAATACATTTTTAGAATCAAGAATTTGAATCTCTCTGCTCACAACATGGATATATTCACAATTTCTCTACACCTTGAACACCTAAATAAAATTAGGTTGTTGAAAAGAGAAGTTGGAATCTTCAAGAAATCTCTAGAACAATTCTCAGTGAATATTAAACTCCTATATATTTATGGGATAAATCTATTCACATATATTTTTATGTAATTATTAGAGTTATAATAAGTCCTATCATGAAAATGAATCTATATGAATTATAGAATTATAGAAAACCCAAATTAAATTACTTTATAATTTATGGATATAAAGTTTATATTCTTAACACAAAAGATAATATGGATAAATTTTTTCCAAAAATATATGTAGTAATTTTCCCTAGTTATTCAATCACTAGTAAATATTATTGGGTATTTAACATGAAATATAAATTCATGGAATAAACTGTTAATGTCACTTTTGATGAGATAGATCCACATGAACCCAAGATTGCTTTATAAAATCTTTGGGATGATATATAAAGTATAAATATCAGTAATACCTCTAAATCATCTAATATTTATACTCATTTACCTGATAAATCACATGGTAGTGATCATCAATCTCTCCCTAAACCTGATGAAGAAAATGAAGTACCGATTAATTATATCCCTAGAATTACTAAGACCTTTAAATGATAACATTTAAGTTCTATAGTTGGAGATCTATATAAGGTAATTTAAACTTGAGAATCACTAAGAAACCAAGTTGAACATCAAGATTTCTTGTCATATCTTGAACCTAAGAACATCAATGATGCAATCAATGATGAAAATTGGGTAATAGTAATTCATGAATAACTGAACCAGTTTGAAAAGAATAAAGTATAAGAAATATTAGTTTGAATTAAAAACTACCTAACTATTGGAACTAATTGGGTGTGTTGAAGAAATGTTGATGAGAATAACATAATAATAAAAAACAAATCCATATTAGTTTCACAAGGATATAGTGAAGTGGATGGTGTTAACTACGAGGAAACCTTTTCACTAATAGCTATACTTGAGGCCATAAGATTATTTATTTCATATGCTACACATATTAATTTCAAACTATATCAAATGTATGATAAGTGTGTATACCTAGATGGATATATTATTAAGGATGTATTTTCTAAACAACCCCTATATTTCAAAATCCTCATCTTTAAAATCATGTTTTTAAATTTATAAAGGCTTTGTAAGTTTTAAAAAAATCTCATAGAGTTTGGTATGATAAGATCAACACTTTTCTTATTTCAAATGGTTTTACAAAAGGTTTTACATACCCTAATTTATTTATAAAAATAATTTCAAAGGATGTTTTAGTAGTTCAAATTTATATTGATGATATTATTTTTGGATCAACCAAAAACACCTTATGCATTAAGTTTTACCAAATGATTCAAAATTAATTTGAAATGAGTTTAATGGGTGAGTTAAAATACTTTTCTTGGATTTAAAAATTTTCAAAACAAAGAAGGAATATTTTTAAATCAAATAAATTACAAAAGGGATATTTTAAAATGTTTTGTATTGGATAACACTAAAAGTAGTGGTAATATCATGAGTATAAGATGTTAGATATATCTTGATGAAGTTAGAAAGTTAGTATATTAGACTAATTACATAGTTATGACTATAAATTTATTATAATTAACTATTATCCGATTTTGAAATTATGTTTAGTGTGTGAAAATTTTCGCAATTTCAATAAAACCATAAATAATATCATTTAAATGATGTTAAAAGGATTTTTAAATACCATACCAATTTTGGATTTTTTTACCATAAAGGACATACATTTGGAATAATTACTTATTCAGATGTCTATTTTAGTGGTTGTAAGTTAGATAGAAGGAACACCTCTAGAACATGTCATCTTTTGGGATAGTCCTTAATTTTATAGTGTATTAAGAAACATAGTTTTGTTTCATTTTCTACTGCTAAAGAAGAGTACATATCTACAGGTAGTTTTTATGAACATATTATGTATATGAAACACACATTATTGTACTATAGATATCAATTTAGACATGCCCCTATAAATTGTGAAAATAAAAGTGCTATAAATATTTATAAAAATATCGTATGTCATTCTTGAAAAAAACATATTGATATAATAAATCACTTTTTGAGAGACCAATTTTGAAAGGATGATATAACTCTTGAATTCATTGGTACCAAACATCATCTTTATTACATATTTATGAAGCCATTTAATATTGAGAGAATGAATTATATCAAACATGAATTATTTATGATTAATTTTTCTTAATTTTTTATGAACATTTTTATATTCTTTTTAATCTTCTTTTATATATTTTTATGGATATATATAAGACTTTATATTATCGAGTTTTTTATTAGTTATTTTATTCTAAAATATATCATATGGGTTTAAAAATATATTAAATACTTATTTTTATTTCCCATGCATTACTATACAAAAATTCCCTAAATGATTAAAATATCGAATTAAAAATAAAATCATCACAATTCTTTCTAACCCAAATCAAACCCTATTTTGAAAACTAATTTAACCTTTATTCATAAAATCACTATATTTTCGAATCATTAATCTCATATTTTTAGTCAAAATGAAGAGATCTTTCAATGATGATGCTTTGAAATCATAGAAAAGAGAAAATGATTGTTCAAAAAAATCTAAAAATATTTATATGTTGCATATCCTTTATTGTGAAGTGGTGTTTGAGAGAGAAGTCAATATAGAGTGGTTCAAAGCCATTCATTCCTTGGTTTGGAGATATATTCATAAAAATTAGACCATTTGGTTCTTGGATGGAAATCACTACTTAATTCATACCTTGTAAAAGTGTTTTAACTTTATATGGTGCTTGAAGCCATAGATCATTAGGATGTGATTGGGAAAATTATCAATGGTCAAGAGTGTGAGTTTATTTTCACTTTTGAAATAATTGTCTAATATTCCTACATCTTGGTGAGTTTAATGTTAATAAAATATTTTTTTTCGTGAAAACCATCCCCATTTTTGGATTCTGAATGCACTAGAATAGATGAAAGATGATAGAACCTACCAAAGCATAGTTGCAAATGAGCTTAGTGAAAAATGTTTGTTGTTATTTAAATTCATTCAATACATTATCTTCTCTATAAATGGTGATTTTATCTCTATATGGTATCAATATTTATTTTTTTCTATACCAAAAGTTTCACAATATTCAGATAACACAACCATAATTCTTGATATGGAATATGGAAGTGTTAACCAATCCATCTTTGAGATTCAACACTCTTTCATTCCAAATTTTATCGTTGTTTCTCTCGAACATAAGAGATTTGTCCTATGGTAGTTGAAAGAGCAGTGCTTCACTGTGGTGTTTGTTTGAAGAAAAAATCTTGAAAAAGGATTAAGATTAGTTGAAATACTTAGAAAAGGATGTGGATCACTGATGAGTATATAATTTATGAAATATTCAATCTAATATCACATCCTTTTATGCCCAAAGATATCATTGATCCTATTTTAGAACCAAATGAGATTGTTGATACAGAATAATACTCTAATGAAGATGAATCTCAAAATCCTACAGATATTAGTGAGGAAGCTATAAGTGGTTTTGAGGAGAGCATATATGGGTTTAATTCTCATGAAGTTCCCATGATTCTTTAGATTCAAGTTAAAGATGAAAAAGATCCTAAAATACCTTTATTGGAGGAAAACCTAGGAGAAGGAGATGTAACTCCTAAGGGGGAGGGAGTTCTAAGAGTCATTATATTTAGACTTTCTCTCATTGAGTGAGAAAGTGACTAGGGTGTGGATTGATTTGATAATATTCCACCTATGTTTGAGATAGGGATATCACATATTTGATTCCACACCTTCCAGTGAAGAATCCCTTCATGATAATCGATTATTTGATGTGAATATGTATTATACCATAGATGTTGATGGTAAAGATGATAAAGGTAATGAGGAAGAAAAGGATGATGATGATGATAATATTCTAGATTCAGAAGGAACTACCCTTGGTATTATTTCAAGGGAAGAATAATATTCTATTCCAAATAATCCTTCTACTCATATTCCAAAAGGATTAGTGAGAACTAAAACTTCTGAGGATTTGTTAAAGTTTTTGGATACTCTTTATTCTCCCAGAGTTGTTCTTAAATATATTTCTCAAGAAGAACCTTATTATGACTCTTCTCCTATAAAAAAAGCGGTTTTTATGAAAGTATGCAAAGAATAAAATGATTCCTATCTTACAGATATTGAGAGACCTCATAGTATTATCTCTCCTAAAGGATTATATTGGAGAAAGTCCCCTAAATTCAGGGATCATTATTCTAATCTGAATTATGATTTACTTCTTAAATTTACTTTTGCTAAAAATAGAGATGATCTATTTTAAGAAATTAGACCTTTTTTCTATACCTCCTTTATTTATCACTTCTACATATTTTATGTAGTTTAAGAATAAACTTTTGGAATCATTAAAAGAACTGTGTTTGAATATTAGTTTGTCTAATACTCATGAAAAATATGTGGATATTGGATATGCTTTTGAAAGTGTTTTTGTACACATACAACCTATGATGTTTCTAAAAATTGATCATATGTACCATGAGATTCAGTCTTTCAAATGATAAATGAAAAGTTTTAGAGGACATATTGGAGCCCTTAAAGATTAATTATTAGATATTCTTATTACCATGGATAGAAGGTATCTCACAGTGATAACCATTCCATCTAGAACTTCCACTTATGAATCAACACCTCCCTCTTCTTTAGTTTCTATTTATGAGTATTTAATTTGAAGACTGATTCATTAGGAGATTCACGATATCTTGAAAATTATGAAGAATATTAGAAATCAAGTGAAAATGGACATTTATACCCATGTATAAACATTATAATCTGATTATAGCACAATCAATCGAGATTTTAAAACATAAAGGTGTAATTAAGGGTGTAATAAAGTACTATCTCAAAAGGATTTACACCAAGGAATATCTCAAGACTCAGTTATTTTTTTTGGAGAGATATTTGATGATGCCTCCTCTGATAACTTCCTTGAAAGTAATTGTAGATAATTTATTGGTGATGAATACTCTTATAAATCAGTTAATGTCTTATAAATATGATTTAATTCATGTTATGGAACATGAGACAAGGGATGTGGATGATATCACTAGGATTTTGGAGGATTATATGTATTTTTCTAATTATCCTATGCTAGAAACTCCTGATCTTCCTATTACACAAATCTTTTTCTCTCCTTACTAAGCCTCAACCACAAATTTTAACTCCACATTTTCCTCTATTATAACCTCTACCTCACCTACACCTCCTATAGGACCCTTTGGTGTCATTGTTTCTCATTCCCTTTGATAGATCTGAATAATTTCCAAGGGAATCTCTATTCTATTACCTCCTATAATTCCTCGAGCTCCTCCTCCTCCTCGTGTTATTAGAAAAGGGAAGGACCCATTCTTCCTGAGGAATCTGATTCTCATTAGATTATAATAGGGTCTATGTATAAATTTTTAATAATTAATGAAATATATATTTATTCTTATTTATGTTTCTTTGTTCTTTTTATTACATATTATTTCTTTTCTGTTTATTCCATATTTACTCTTTCACCATTTATGAATTATTTTTGATAATACCAAAGGGTAAGTGAAATATATGGCATAAAAAAAGAGGAATAAATTATTTCATGTGAGTAAAATATGGAATTTTACTTTAATGGAAAAAATTATTCTTTATTTCAAATTGATTGTTACAGTAGATTATAGTCTTTAATGCCTAATATTTAATCCTTTGAATAATTATTTTTTCCTCTATTTATAATCATAAAAAACGGGGATATTATTTTCTTATTCTATAAATTCCTTATTTTAATAATAAAATATCATGTTTATGTTATTTCTAATAAATTTTATATTTTACGAAAGTTAAATAAATTTCTGGAAAATAATGGAAATTTTGTTAATCCTCCAATGAACTACATGACCACCTAGTCGATCATGGTGAATATATGGCTGAGTCAAGTGACCACAAGGCAAATCGAGCGACCACACATTATATCTCAAGTGACTATTGCGATCAAGATTTTTTGATCGACTGCACAACAAGTGGATTAACCACACACCTAATAGATAAACTGTAGATGTCTCTTCGCAAAATCTTGGATTAGCTACAATTATATTTGAATAGAATGCACAGAAAACCATGGAGAGACAAGGAAAAATGAAAGCAACCATTTTTAAAATGTGTAATTTAAATAGATTATAGAATCCAATTTCAAAAAATTAAATAATCAACTTTAAAAAATGTAAATAATTTACCACATAACCAAATGAAGTGACCATAGTCAATAGTCTCAATTTGAAAAATTATTGGATCTATTGTAAGTATAAGGTGATCGACCATAAGTGTAAGGTAATTGATTTAAAGGTCAAATGATTGACCGTAGGTACAAGTGATTGACTATAAAACCTTTAAAATAAACCTACCAGTATTATTACATAGTAATGAAGTGACCATGGATAATAACATGACAAAACTTAAAGAGACTATACCTAAAGTAAGTATTATATCATTAAACATATTAATTCAAATACTTTTCCGAGTAGAATTAAATTTTAATCATAATAATTTATTAATCCCATATTTCATTCTAAAGTACGAGGATGTTCAATGATTATTTTTCAATGGATATTTTTGGGGAAATATTATTTCTTAAAGGATGTCTCAACTTAGAGAAAAGAGAGAAGCACATGACACATAGACATTAAAATTTTTCTATGGATGAAAAAGATGACCCAATGATTTTTTTTGAATTTACATGGATCCATTATTTATTTAACTTCAAAAAAACATCATATAACATCTAAATATATTTGTGCTTCAATTCAAAATTAAATGATGAAAATGATAATAGAATAATCACCTGTAAAACAATAGAACTACATACTATGTTGCACCAAATTATTTCTCATCTATTACTCTATTTTTATTACTTTTGAGTTGTGTGTGATTTATAATGTATATATATTATCACCAGATCCTATATTTATTGGAGAGTGTGAGATAATCTATCTTATTATTTTTCAACTATTTTCCCATGAAGAACTGTGGAATAGGCTGTGTGTCCTAGAATACCTATATGTAGTTGTTATCTTTTTTATTCTCCCAAAGTATGGAAGAGGATATGTATATTCTGGGTATCCTTGTGCACTATTTTCTATGAAACTTTATCAAAGTTATGGATCATTTTATTTATAATAAATTTCTTAGGAACATGTGATTTTCAGGTTAAGAAGAATATTTCTCATCTTGAGACTAGACTTATTTTTTTATTTCACTATGTTTTTTTCTTGTCTTTTTTACTCAATTTTCAAGAAAAATATATTTTAGTTTTATAAACTATATAAAAAACATACTTTTATAGTTAACTTTAATTTGTGTTTTATATACCATTTTTGATCCCAGTAATTTTGTTTCAAAAGATAAAATATTTTTAAACCTATTTTAACTGAGTAATGATCAAACTTCTAAGAATATTTTTAAAATAAATTTTTTTATACTTCTACCATTTTAGTTAATTGGGATATATTTTATAAATTTGGAGATTTAGTTTTTAAATTTATTTTAATAGAAATTTTAATTTGAAAATCAATTCACACCTATTAAGTTGTTCAATCTGACTAATAGTTCCAAGAATGTTCTTCTATTTACTCTGATGGTTATTTAATATCATTTTTAACTATCTTTTAATTTCTTTTAAGTGTTTTTTAAATGAATATTTTCCACATTTTTAGTACATGTTATTTTAACTTTCTTTTCAAAGGTGTAAAAATATTTTTTTAATATTTAACTCTTAACCACGTTTTCCCACCATAATGACCATTCTTTATTTTCAATATTCCTTTAAAATTTTCTATAGTTTTTCAAATATAATTCTATTCATATTATTCTATAATTTTTTAATTTTTAAAATTTTCTAAAATAAAATGATTTTTATTCTTGTATTTCAAATAATATTTATAATTATTTTATAAAATTATTTTTCATATATATTAACATTCTTTAATGATATTATGCTTTACTGGGGGTATACTCAAATGATACCATCCACCTTCGTTATTTGGATGACTTATGATGTTTTTTTTGTGGAAATTCATGAAACCCATTTATTTTCCATAGATTAATTATGCATTGAAGGAATAATGAATGCTCTTATGAAATACATGTGAATGGTTTATTATTATGTAACTGATGAGTTTATTATAGACCATTAATTATTTAGTTAATTTTTTATATTCCA
This sequence comes from Viscum album, assembly GCA_963277665.1. Taxonomy (NCBI): domain Eukaryota; kingdom Viridiplantae; phylum Streptophyta; class Magnoliopsida; order Santalales; family Viscaceae; genus Viscum; species Viscum album. The sequence continues at coordinate 1,088,292,808 of OY728122.1, forward strand.
TGATGTCAAAGGGTACATGGGTAGTTATCCCAATCCTAAGAGGGTACATGGGTATTTAACCCACACTCAATATGGTACATGGGTGGTTATCCTAAGCATACTATATAATTAATGTCTTCATGGGTATCCCTAAAATATGATTTATATAATTATGTTTATTCTATACTCTTATAACATATTCTTATTACTATTTTATGATCTCATGGATCATGATTATTTGATGTTCCATAATCTTTTGACTCTTGTTTTATGTTATGCTGATTATTTTTTCCACAACTTATGATTTGATATTTAGTTCATTGGGTATAATATTTATTCCCATTGATTTTGTTCTTATACCCTTATGCACATATTATTATCACTTATGATAAAAAATGTTATCTCCCATTTTTACCCTTACCGAGCATCTAATCTGACCCCTTATTATGTTTCCATTTCCAGAGGTTATGAAGAATGATATTAAGTATGATAAGTATATAAGGGTATTATGTGAGAAAAATGTTTGTGGGAAATAGTGAATATTGTTCATAAATAAGTTGTTTATGTATCTAGTATCCAAAGACACTAAACCTTTACGGTTATCATGCATGTATTATTATGATATGGTTTGAATATTCATATAAAATGATGTAATATTTATGAATGGTATGCTCGCATTGCATCAATTGGTATAAAAGTAGAGTTTAGTTATTTTTTTGGACTAGGTTATGAAGAATAAGAGGTTAGAACCTAAAAAAACCTATGTGATGTAGGATGAACCTAAAATTTCATAGGTTGAAATGAAGGTTTCATAAATTAATATATCCCATGATTTCTTTTCCTTATGATATGATTTATTACTATGATTATTTATTTCTTCCCACAAATATTATTTTGGTTTTAGTCAATGGTGGAAACTAGGAGAAACCTTATTAACAATGAATGCGATGACCAATACACTGACCTTCCTCATGAGTAACCAAATGGAATGTGAGCTAGAATGAAAGATCTGCAGCTATGCCCACCCAAATCTCTCAAGCTATAAACAATAATTCAGACCATGTTGAACTTCCAAATAACCAAAGGAAAAATTAACCATTGATTATTTTATGCAGAAGCATCCACTTTATTTAGTGGGTCCTCTGATCCACTAATTTCCAAGTGGTGGATCAATGCAATAGAAAATATATTTTCCATTATCCAGTGATTATATTATGAGAAGGTTGTGTTGAAAATGTATTGTATGAAAGGTGAAGCTTATTAATGGTGGAATCAGATAATGAATATAATACAAGAAAAAAAACTTTATAGAATGGGAGGAGTTTAAATAGGTATTTATTAATAAATAGTTTTCCCAAATTCTCCATACTAAGATAGAGAAGGATTTTTTGTAGCTAAAATAAAAGGAAGATGAATACATTGGTTTCAATGAAGAAAACATTACAATAATTTTAGGGTAGACCATTGGTTTTATCATTAACCCTAAAATAAAAATTGATTGGTTCTTTAGTGGGTTAAAAATAGTATCCAAAAGGAATTGACTATAAGATAAATTGGTAGTTATGAATAAATTTTTTTATGTGCTCTCAAGTTATAAATGGGGAGTAGATACTCTCATTATTATCATAGTTTTGGGAATAAAAAGATAAAGGTGTATTTTCAAAGAAATTCAAACAATAAAACCCATGGAGTAATGAAAATTAATCATCCTTTATACAAAAAATATAGAAATAAGCTTGGGGGAAAATTTCTTCAATGGAAAAGAAAATTCTTAAAGTATGGAAGAGAAATTCATTAAGTATATGAATTTTGAGGAATTATTATTGGTATGAAAACTCATCTAAATGCACTACTCACACTCAATTGCTTCAATTATAAGGAGTATGAACATTATTCCAAATGAAAAAGTAAAGACCTAGGAAATTACAACTTCTGAAGTAGGTCATGATAACAAAGTGGTGAAATATACACTTATCATCCACTATATAACTCTAAATGTTTTATTTGATTTAGGTTCTTCCCAGTATTTTATATCTAGATAATTTACTATAGGTATCATATTATCACCTCAATGATTAGATAATGAACTATTAGTAAAAACACTTCATGGTATAGTGATTAAATATTAAGTATATAACTCCTCTTTGATATAATTTTATGGAAATGTTCTTCCTATAAGTCTTATTATTCTACCTAGAATTGGATTTGATGCGATTTTGGGAATATATTATCTCTCTCTATATAGATACCATATTAATTAATAAGTAAGGTAAGCCACATTTGATATACCTATTCAACTTATGATCTTCCATCAATGAAATAATAAATATGAACTTATAATGGGAAATAATTATATTATATTGTTAATAATACCTACTCATGATGGGTATCTAACTCAAACTAATTGGGGATAAACTCAATACTGAAGATATTACTTTTTTGTGGGAATATAACAATGTATTTCCTTTATAATTTCCTAAGATTCCCCCAAATTGTGCAGTTTAGTTTTCAATAAAACTCACACATGGAGCTATACCTATTTCAAAGACTCTTTATTTGATTCCCTTAATTGAGTTTCAGTAATTAAAGAAGAAAATCTAGAAGAATATGGATAAGGGATTCATATTCCCTAGTGTGTCCCCATAGGGTGCACATATTATTTTTATTAAGAAGAAAGATTGGTCAATGCATCCTTGCATTGATTATCACAAAATTAACAAGATCACTATCAAGAACAATTATTCTTTACCATATATTGATTAATTGTTTTATTAATTACACAAATCTCAATACTTCTCAAAGATTGACCTTCGATTCAGATATCATCTATTAAGGTTAAAACTATGTAAGAAACCCAATAAATCCTTTCATATATGGTATAGAAATTATGAATTTATATTAATTCCATTTATTCTTACAAATTCCCCCACTATTTTCATGGATCTATTGAATAGCGTATTTAAAGATTATCTCTATAAATTTATGGAAGTCTTTACAGATGATTTTATTATTTTTTCAATGAGTAAGGAAGAGTATGAAAATAAAGTGATAATTATGTTGAAGACCATGAGGAAGGAGAAGATAAAAAACCCCAATATTTTAGAATATATTTCTCTTTAAATAAATTTAATTCCTTTTATGTCTTTCATTACACACAATATTATGTTTAAAAGAACCAAGATATACTTTTAAAATATTATTTAAACATGATCATTATAACATAGACATTGAATTGGAGGGAATGAATATGAGTAAATACATTATGACATATTTTTATAATGTTCCAACTCAATAAAAATGAACTGACTTATTCTTATAAAATAAGCACTCAATTTTTATTAAAATCATTTTTTCTTCAAAAATACAATTTCATCAAAAGTGGGTTTTATTTCTTTTTGAGAGAGAATATTATAGTTAATTTATACCAATTCTATAAATTTAGTTTGATAAAAGGTATCATTTTTTAAATCACCATATCATAATTAACTTATGGTGAAATTTTTGGATTTTTTCTGAAATGATTGATTTTTCAATAAATATTGAAAGTTACCAAATTTTCAAATACTGTCATTTATTTTCATTAAATAAGGAAATTTAAAAGTAATATTATATTTTAAGTTTAATATTAAATTAAAAAATAATCCATTTTATTTAGAATAATCTAATAATTTTTTTCCTAATTTTGATATAAGTTTTTTTTGATGCTTAAAAGGCATTTTTATAAAAAACTGTTTTTCGTTGTGTTTTAAGAATTTATATTAAAACTAATTTCTTCCACTTTTAGAAAATAAATCTTGAAAAATATATACCAAATATTTAATTATAAATTATTATTTTTTAAATAGGTCCCTTTTATTTTTAGGTATTATAAATAGTAACTGTGGTAAAATTTATCACATCGGTATGGGTAAGCTAAAAAATTAAGGTTAAAAATAAGGTGGTAAGACATAAAACTCTCCACAACACTTTTATTTACCTTATTGGATAATTTTATTTTGATTTTTACTATTCAATATTTGAAACTGTTCCAATTTTTTCCACTTTCCTTCGATTATAACATTTAAATTATTTTAAGTAAATTTAAAGTAAAAAATATCACTCTCTTTTATTTAATATATATAATATTTTTTAATAGAGATAAAAAAACTTATATTAAATTTAAAATTTTTATTTTAGGGATAATTTTTTTTATCATGGTATTTTTTAATTTTTAGAGATGAATTAAATACCTTAAATTCTTATGAAACACCAACACATCATTTATTAAATTAATAGAAAACTAAAATAAATTATTTTAAAAACTTTAAAAGTAATATTTTTGGGTATGTTTCAGTGACTTAAGAATTTTAAATATAAATATAATATATTAGTGATGTGGGAATGGTTTAGATTCAAATTAATTTTCTATCATTCAATTTTCAAATTCAAATTAAATGAATAGTTCCGAAAATAAAATTAATGATATTTTATAATAAATAAATTTTATTAAATGATTTAAAATTAATAAAAATACCATATTTAGACAAGTGAATTATATATGGTTTAAAATATAAACCATGATTTATTCATTGATCAGTTTCCCATTTTTGGTAACATTCATGACCCTTAAAGAGTAGAAAACTTTAATATTATGGTAATTGTCAAAAGGGTTAATTGGGGGGGGGGGTTAAAAATAAGAGATAAGGGTAAAAAAATAACCAAAAGTTATCCAAAATTTATTTTATGAGAATATTTTGAATCATACCCATCTTATATTCTAATTATATAATTTTAGACTCATTTTTTTTTATAAAAATTAATTCATATTAATACTTTAAGTAATTTTAAAAGTTCCCCTCCCCTCACTTATAGAAGTTCACATTTTCTCCTCTATTAATTACACATTTTTATCCTTATATCTCATCCATTACATACCATAATACCTTCATATCTTCCTTAAACACATTCTATAGCTTTTGGTCTTTCTAAAATATCATCCCTTCAAGGCTTAAGTTGTAAGATTAAAGGGGATTCTCAATGAAAATGTATGACTATCAACCAATAATTTTCAATTTTATTTCTCCTTATAACTCCTATAAATACATGGAACCATTATAAAATAATTAATTAAGTATATTAAATATAATTAATTTTTATTATGATGATGTAACAACCATTATCCACTTTATTTTCATTATATGAAAAGTGAAAACATCCCTTATGTGTATGTATGGCTTACTATTTCCACATGGCGGTGTAATTCATTTTTCATCACCACTTTAATTGGATGGTTATAATTATGGAATTAATAAATATATATGATCTAATAATGATTTTTAAAGGTTAATTTTTATTTACCTGTCTTTCATTCAATTCGTAAAAAAATGAAAACAACTTTCATGCGCAAGTACGACCTACCGTCTCCATGAATAATGTAATTAATTTTTATATATATACCTTTTATGGATTATTATAAATATATATATAAATAATTAATATATATTATATTCATGCATGATAAAATGAAGTAGTTAACACCTGAAACAATGGAAATAATGAAAGATTGTTAATGAATGGGTGATATGATGTTATAAGAAGATCATATATGATATTATAAATATGAATATAATCCTATTATAAATTAATAACATTCATAAAACCATTATATAAGAGGTTGAATCACGTTAAACTAAGGGGAGGTGTGAGGTATGGGGTTTCTTAACTCAATTTCCATTCATTGGGTTATACTTATACTTCATTGACTATGTTATACCATGATTATATGTGAAATGACCAGTGATTGTATTATGTGGTATTTCTAATTATTTTATGTGGATTAAATTTTTTATACATAATCACCTCATTTATTAATTCTAACTTTAATGATATGATATTTGTAAGAGATTTCGTCTCAATTTTCACTCCATTGAGTCATATTTGGTAATATGCACTTATTTATTTTTATGTGATGTATATAATTCCCATTTTATGTATTTAAAATTAATATATATTTATTAATGATGATTAAACTTTCAATTCAAGTTCATTATTTCAATGGGTTATAATTTTAATGTTACCAAAGAGGTGATAATTTATTTTACAATCTCATTTTTGGGATTACACTTATTTTCATTGAGGGAATATTATAATATATCCTTCATAAAATCCATTTATTTTCTTATATTATAGATATTTAATGATTTTACATGTTTTATTCAAAATTTTTCTCTCTTTTTCACTTGAATCAATAAAATTAATATTTAAAATAAAATTTGATCTTATTTATCTTTTTGATTGGGTGTATTTTTCTTCCATGTACATATTTTTAAAAATTGTTTTACAAAAGTTATTTTTATTTAATAAAATGATTTATTAAAGAAATTTTAAGTTTTATTTTAATTTTTAAAAATGTTTGAAAGGAATATTTATAATTATTTTCAAAGGGATCATTTTTTACATTATTTATTAAAAATCAAAAGGAATGTTTCTTTTTAACGTAAACAATGTTAACAAAATTTACCATCACCGTAACTTTTTTATAATATTTATCTTACTTTAAAAGTTTTAAATGGTTTTAAAAATAAAATCCTTTAATGAAAACCTATTTTAATTTTTTTACTACATTTTAGTTTTTTCTCCAAATGAAATGAATTCATTAAAAAATCTATATTTTTTATGAATTAAAAGTCATCTTTTATCACTTATTAATTTTTTTCACATTAAACTTATTTTGAAACAATCACTTTCTTATGATCATATTTCATTAGACATGAAATTTCTCTAAAATATCCATATTCTTTGTATAATGTATATTATTATTTCTTAAACTATATACCATTTCTATATATGGTGCCTTACCATGAAATTTATTTGATTGACTGAGGAAATATTGATATTCTATATTCTTTACTCAATAGGAAATGTTTTTATAAGAAATATTTTTTATGAATTTAAATTTATTATTAAGTATATGATGAATTCATTGGAAATGTATTGATAGGTGTGGATTATAATTATATATCCCCTAAATGCATAAAAAGGTCTCATGAGACAAACTAGTTGACCAAACTTATTAAATGGATTTTTGGTGTATACCTACCCATACTTTAAACTGTATTGGAATAAGGAATTGAAAGTAAATATATCATGATGTCTAAGATCAGGACATCTAATATTATGAATTTCCTTTATTGATAATTTATTTGTAATTATCCATGAGATTATTATATTGTTATTATCCCTAAATATGCTCATTTGTTTATTTATATGTAATTATTTGATCATCATTTATTCTTACCATATTATTCTTTGTACTTAAATTATTGATTAAATGTCATGTGCTTTTAACTATTTACCTTAACATATTTATTATTCCATATTTACTCATTATATCATCCATTGTAACTAACCATTACAAATCATATGATCTCACACTTTAGTTTTTTTCTTTTCCACAAGATTCCATGAAGTGTACTACGATTAAAATTCAAGGATTTTCTAGAGTGAAAAATGACATTCTAAAAGAAAATACTATATTTCATTTTATGCTTTAAAATGTAATGTAATATTCAAGATTCTGTTTAGTTTTCCAATACTATTAAACTCTTCCATCCTTTGTTATTTAATCTCTTATATCTAGTACCAATATAATAAAGTAACCACTAACTCTGGGCTACTGGGGCTGAGGTATTTATAGAAGTTACATGCCAAATTTTTCAAGTGTTAATTCCGGTGACCTAAAGTATCATTCTTAAGTCATGTAATTAAATTCAAGGGTATATCAATGGATCCTCTAAAGATAGAGGTTATTGAATAGTGTAACAAACCAACCATTCTTACTAAGATCCATAATTTTCCTAGATCGAATGAACCCCATTGATGATTTGTGAGAAATTTATCATGAATATCAAATCCATTAACCAAGTTTATGTGGAAGTGATCCAAGTTCCTTTATATAGATTAATCCGAATAAAATTTCAAGGATCTAAAGAGAATATTACCCAACACACTAGTTCTTATACTACCCTACAATAATAAAGTTTTTTTTTGATATATAGTGATGCAGCAAAGAAAGGATTGGTATGTGTTCTCATGAAAATTGACATGGTGGTAGCGTATTCCTCACACAAATTGATGTTTCAAGATAAAAATTACCCAACTCATGATTTAGAGATGAAATGAGTGATTTTTTCTTTGAAAATATAGAGGAATTGTCTATATAGTGAATGGTGTGATATATATACTAACCATAATATCTTATAGTATATATTCACATAGAAGGAGTTGAATATATGTCAAAGTATATGGTTGGAGTTGATTAGATATTATTACTTCTCAATAAATTACCACCTTGGGAATTTGAACAAGGTGGATGATTTTCTAAGTGAAAAAGGATCATGTTATCTTTTCCATAGTTAGGATTGAGAGAGATCTAATACTTATGAATTTATTGAGGAAATAACTTTAAATCACAAGGAAAATGGATAAATCTTGTCTTTATCAAATTAATGTTGAACCATCCATTTATGTGATGATTAAATACGTAGAAAATGAGGATTTAGAACTATATAAGAAGTTAAGTAATGTTCCAAAGTTCAACCATAACCTTATTGGAATGATAAAATTTAGGACCCAAATATGTGACCATTATACACCATAATTAAAGGATATATTGGTTGAATAACATCTTATCATTATCTATTCATCTTGAAATAAAAAAACTATATATATATTTCAAATTGAATTTATGGTGGGACAACATGAAGAGAGATATTGTAGAGTATTATTTTGATGCCTAGAATTCCAACAAGTTATGGATAAATGTTAGAATTATAAGGGGATGATTCAAACCTTACCCATACCTGTATATAAATAAGAAAAAATCACCTTATATTTCTTGTTAGGACTCTCTAATACATCTAAAGGCTATACGTATATTTGGGTTATAGTCAATCATCTTATAAAGTGAGTGAATTTTATTTTTATCACTGATGATTTATTACTTGATTAAATTTCCAAGATATACATTAAGGAATTGGTAAGGCTACATATAATACCACTATTAATTGTATCTGATCAAGATCTGAGGGTTAACTCAATGTTTTTGAGAAGTATTCATTAATAATTGAATATAGAGTTGAACTTTAGAACTTCATATCATCCTTAGGTAGATGGTCAATCTGAGAGGACTATTCAAACCTTAGAAGATATATTGAGAGTTGTTCTAATGGATTTCAAAGGTGGTTGGGATCAAAACCTTCCCATTGTTGTTTTTTCTTACAATAATATCTTTCAAGAATACATTCAAATGACTCATTATGAAGACATATATATAAATATGTGTGGAACTCCAACATATTGGGATGAAGTTGGATAGTGAAAGATATTAGAACATATAACATCTGAGGAAATGAATGAGAAAGTTAAAGCCATTCAGTAGCAAATTAGAGCATCTCAGAGTCAATAAAAAATTTATGTTGACAATCATCCTTGAGGTTTATAGTTTGAATTTGGTGACATGGTATTCCTATGAATATATCCTTATAAGAAAGTAATGAGATTTAGAAAGAAGGGAAAGATGAGCCCCAAATATATCATTCCCTTCAATATTCATGATCGTATCAGGATGGTAGTTTATATCTTGAAATTTACATCGAAATTTTCCAAAGTTCAAAATTTGTTCCATGTATCACTTTTTTGAAAGTATATACCTGGTCATTTACATGTACTAAACTCATAGGTGGAACAACTGGAAGATGATCTATCCTATGAGGAACAACCAGTGTAGATTTTGGATCGAAGAGATCAAGTTCAAATAAAAAACAACTGAATTATTCAAGGTTTTTTGGTAGAATAATAAGTTTTAGGAATCTACATGGGAAACTAAGGATGTAATGAGGGAAAAGTGTCTTCATTTTTTTCATTATAGTATTTTTTTTTGAGGGCGAAACATTTATGAAAAATGGAATAGTTAACATTAAAATACTGAATTTAAAAAAGAATATTAATAAAAAGGTATTAATAAATTATAAGTGAATTTAATATAGTAATATACACATAAATATGGTTCTAGTGTGGATTTATAATTAAATTAAATTTATTATACAGGAGGTTAGAGTGTTTTCAACTAAGTGGAAGACCAAGGTAAGGGTTTATGTTGTAATCTCACTTTTAATCATTATTGTTCTTATTTAAATTTATTTTATGAAAATTGTATGATATATCTCTATTAAATCATTCCATTTTACTCTCCTCAAGTTATTCTTGGTATTTATATAAATTATTATCATTTAATTTCCCATTGGTTTAAGAATCAGCTAAAAAGAAATATTATGAGTGAAACTGAATTTATATTTTCTTTTAGTTTTAGAATATTTTTCTTGCATATACATTTTATTTATAATATTTGTATAATGTTCTTATATTTCCACCAATTATTGTTTAAGGTCATTTTAGACGTCCTTTACCTTCTTTGAAAAGTTTTTAAAATGAATCTTTCCAACATTTTTAGTACGGGTTATTTTGAATTTATTTACAAAGGTGTGAAATGATTGATTTTTTATTATTACCTATTGATTGCCTTTTCCCATCATCATGATCACTATTATTTATTAATATTCCTTTATAAGTTTCCATGGGATTTAAAATAAAATATTATTCCTATTTTTCTATTAATTTTTTGTTTTAAAAAATTTCCAAAATAAAAGTATTTTTCATAATGTTTTTCAAATAATATTTTTAATGATTTTATAAAATTATTTTTCATCTATGTATACAAAATTTAATGATAATTATGATTAATTGGGGATATGATATAATAAAACCATACACCTTATTTCGTTGGATTTTTTTTTATATTTTTTTGTGTAAATTTTCATAAAACCATTTCTTTTTGATAAGTTAATTAAAATATGAAAAAATGATGAATGATATTATGTTATTATGGAACACATATGAATGGTTTATTATTACATGATAGGTTATTCTGTTATAGTCCTCCAATACATTGGGTAATTTATTATATCACATGATACCAAAGGGTACACATGTGGTTATCCCAATCCCAAGAGGGTACATGGGAAGTTAGACCGAGATCAAGAGGGTATATGGGCGATATAACGACCCCCTCCCCACAAGGTATACCCCTCATGGGCTGAAAATGTGAGAAGAGAGATAACGACCCCCCAAGACTTGCCTCCAGTAGGCCCCAGGTTAGCGACTAGCACCGAGGGTATAGTAATGAAAAAGATATGAGGCATTACCCTCTAAGAGAACACATGCGAAAGAGAGAGATAAGATAGACACCAACCAATTCCATCTCAGACTGAAATATAAAAGAAAACCCAAGTGCACATATGTAATTTCATACAAAACTACTACAAATGGAAGGGGAAAACTGCAAGTACCCAATAGAAAGTAAAACAACAACAACCACAATCCTGAACAGCTCCTGTAACCCCAAGCTAGTAGAAACTAGCTTGATCTCCAACCTGCTGCAAGGGATCTAAAAAATAGTTTATGTATACATAGGGTGAGTATAACAGTGTACTCAGTAGGATCCTCCCTGGAGCCTCTCATGAAAAAGTAAAGAAATCATGCCAAAGCACAATGAACAACAAGTGAAACTAACTCGTCACCTAAATAGGTATACTAAGTTCCCAAACTCACCATGGCTACTCTCAACAAGTAACGTATACATGAGTATGTAGTATAATAAATAATATCAAGGGTACCCCGCTACTACTTACCCACTGGTTTGCCTCTTTCCCCCAACATCGCACGTCCTAAGCATCTCTCTCTAAAAAGGATTACTCGCATACACCTGGGTGAAGCACCACAACATGCACCTCATGAAACAAAACCACCATGTCCACACAAGAAAGTAACCATGTAATTTCTGGGATCCACCACAACTCGTATAAAATGTATCATATGTCAGGTATTATACCTCATGCCATTACAACCCATACACCGAGTAAGGATCCTCAATCCATCATAGCCTATACACGTTACACATATAGTAGTCTATAGGATACTATATCCAGAATATATGTGTGTGAATAACCACAAGACATTACATCCCTCTACACACATATATACGGATAACTAACCACTGTGCCTACCAGCACAAGTAACTACCAAGAGAAGAGAGCGGGGCCAAAGGGGGTAGTCCTCCATCCATCCTCCCACCAAAATTTTGGGGAAAACACCCCCAGTGATCAGAATCCCTGGGGTGTCAGTTGCCCTAACTGAAGGGGTGGAGTAGCATATAGAAACAGAAAAAAGTACAGAATATACTATATCTCACAACCACACTATAAGCATTACATATTATTAGACTCAACTGCAACTAACATCTATTGGACTCCCACCTTCCACTTCTAAGACTATGTATCCTATAAGCACACAACCATTTAAAGAGCTTAATTACATTACTTCATTCCCTTTTTTCATTTCCACTTTACATTAACTAATTATTTAAACATTAATTAACCATTAAAAATTTCACATTATATTTTATTAGCATCACATCTAAAGTCCACTGCCCCTTTAAAATTGTAACCTCAACATTTCGTTACAGCAAGCTCCACCCCATGGGTTAACATAATTTATTCAATTATTTATTATAGCATTACCTTCCCATATTCCCAGGCATTCTAGAAAAACATTCTATGCTACTAAACACAAGGGGGATCAACACGGTGAGTAGATGAACTACCTATCGATTCTTTACCGACTATAGAAAGAGCATAGACCCATCCTCCCTTGAGTAGCTAAACATGGAAAGCACGTGGCATACCCCATGTGTCTTCACACCTTTCGGAATAAGGGTAAGCAAGAACAGCTGCCTTAAGAAGTGGGGAAATTAAAGAAGATAACCAATCAAGGAATCAACAAGCTTATGAACATTCACATCCAACCCGTTCTATCATTCCTGGTGTCCTCCATGACACCCACATACATAAACTGATGCATCTTACCACTCTATGTGCCAACTGCTGCCACAAACAATAGGATTCCCTGCCCCCACATATCAAAACAGCCATCCAGGATCACAGCCCAACACAAGAAACAGGAAAACAAACATCATACCAAATGGGCTCTTAGCCCTTAAACAAACAAGTGGGTAACTCAGAACCCTACAAGGAATTATGTTTTATCAAACAATCATTTCTTTAATCCATCTTGGATTAACCAATTTATTATTCATCAGTTCCAAATTTGGGAAACCTAACTAGTAAGCTATCATAAATAAGTAAGCATGCTTACTACACCGATTTTATTAACATCAAATTACAATAAGAAGAACCAGATTCATTTACATGCCTCTTTATCTTTAGCCAAACAATTACTGATTAATTCTGGCTTTACTTTCTTTACCAATTTCCATCAAGAACTAAAAGCTAAAAAAATCAATCATATATATCACACTATCTTTAAAAACAAGAGTCAATAACATACGATCAATATCAATTTATTTATCCGGTTCAAATATTTATTATGTTAATTCCATTATGATCAAGTGGGATAAAAAATGCTGACTATACAACTGCTCATAAAAGGAAAGTGAAGAAATGAATCCCCTACCTCAAATGGTTCTTGACGTTCTTTATACGAGAATGATCCACACAACGGATCACGATCGCCTCCTCTCATGACAACTGCATCCATCCGAGGATGTCGCGACACAAATGAACCAACAAAAACCCAAGAAAACTCCATTAGAAGCATGGAGATTTCATTCCATAACATGGAAATAATAAACAAGAGAAGATGAACCCAAAATAACCACAATAAAACATACCTTATATCGATGAAGGATCGAACCTTGCTGTTTTCACCAAAGTAGAGGGTGCGCATGCAGTAGTAACAACTTCAAGGGGAAATGATCCAAGGATTAAGGTTAAATCACACCACTCCTATGGGAAGAAAAAAGGTTCAAGATTATTGCACAAGGTAGAACAAGGAGGAAGAACAAGAGAGGAAGATATCTCATCCCTTTAGATGATTTAATGGAGAAAAAGTTTAAGATACGTTGGATTTTCCATTAAAATCAGATCACAATAAACCACACGGTTTGATCAAGTAAAGACATCCCAGGCCATAGAAAAATTAATATAAGAGTTATGAGATTTGATTTGGCCTTAAATCCCTTAAAACAAGGACTTGAATGCATTTTACGTCAAAGAAAACGTCAAAGGGGCGAAACTATAGGAAGCTGGAAACACTATTCATGATCCTGGAAATGTTGTACATGTACCAATCCTAGAAACACTATACACAATTCTAGAAACACTATAAACTCACTGATCCTGGACTCACCGCTCCTAGAAACACTGTTTACAAAATGACTCATCGATCCTGGACTCACCGATCCTAATACTGTTCACAGAATGACTCACCGATCTTGGACTCACCGATCCTGGACTCACCAATCTTGGTACTATTCATAGAATGACTCACTGATCATGGACTCACCGATCTTGGTATTGTTCATAGAATGACTCACCAATCTTGGACTCACTAATCCTGGTACTGTTTACAGAATGAATCACCGATCCTGGACTCACCGATCCTGGTACTATTCACAGAATGACTCACCGATCCTGGACTCACCGATCTTGGACTCACCAATCACAGTACTGTTCATTGAATGAATCACTGATCCTGGACTCACTGATCCTGGTACTGTTCACAGAATGACTCACCATTCATGGACTCACCGATCCTAGACTCACTGATCCTGGTAATGTTCTCAGAATGATTCACTGATCCTAGAATCACTGATCCAAGTACTATTTATAGAATGAATCACCGATCCCGGTACTGTTCACATAATGATTCACTGATTCTAGACTCACCGATCCTAGACTCACCGATCATGGTACTATTCACAGAATGACAGACCGATCTGATGTTACTGTTCACAGAATGATAGACCCATCCGATGTTACTGTTTAGATCGATCTCACTGATGGAACTCTTCACATTGGTCTCACTAATGGAACTGTTCACATCGGTCTCACTGATGAAACTCTTCACATCTGTCTCACCGATGGAATTGTTCACATCGGTCTCAATGATAGAACTATTCACATCGGTCTCACCGATGGAATTGTTCTCATCGGTCTCACCAATGGAACTGTTCACATCAGTCTCACTGATTGAACTATTCACATTGGTCTCACTGATGAAACTATTTCCAAAATTGGAAAAAATTGGAAAAATGTTGGGGATAAGCCAACTCAACCACCAGAACACCCCATACACTAGATTTTTCAGAGGAATTGACTGGAGAGGTTCAGGCCATCATAGGTGATTAACCCAAGATCAAGAAGGTATACAGTGGTTAGACCAAGTCTACCATGTAATAAATTTCTTAGTGGGTATCCTTGATATATTATTTCTATTCTTATGTTTATTCCATACTATTATATCACATTCTTATGCCTATGTTATGCTCTTACGAATCATGATTCTTTGATGTTCCAAAATCTTATAACTGATAGCATATGTTATGTTTATGATTTATGCCATGAATCATGATTTGAGATTTATATCTCTGTGTAAGATATTTATGTACCTGAATTATATTCTCATTCCCTTATTATCATCTTGTACACAATTATGATATTTGAATGTTATCTCCTATATTTACCTTTACTGAGCTTCTGAGCTCACCCCTTCTTATATTTCCACTTCCCTATATTATTAAAAAGGATATTAAGTATTTTAAGTCTAGAAGGGTACCATTTGAGAAGAATGTTTATAAGAAATAATGAAGATTGTTCATAAAAAATTTGGTAATGTATCTATACTTAAAATATACTAAACCTTTATGGTCCATATGCATGTATTATTTTGATATATATTTAATATTTATTTAAAATGATATAATATTTATGTATGTTAAGTTAAGGCCACCTAAAAATATAATGTGACATACCTCATAACCATTATCACATGGTAAAGGTCTCCTTATATATCCCTTAAAGATTCTCCTCGAGAATTTATACATGTTAACTCACATGTTATGATGCATGAGTTAATACCTTGGTCAATGCATGCATCGTATGCATTAATCTCCCTTTATTGTGTTATATATTAGGTAATAATTCAATAAATGATTGCTAGTGTAGAGTGATTTAGCCAAATGTCAATTCCTTAATGCTTGGTTGTCGATAATCATAATCACTAGTATCTCATTCATACTGAAATCCCACTTCACATTGAGCCTATGTATTATAAAGATAAAAATCAAAAACATATCATATTACACTGGATTCAATTTATGTTTAATCCTTTTCATGCATCATATGCATTATTGGCTTTAAGTAATACCCATTTCAATCTCCCACTTTCAATAAATCCTAAAATTCTTTGTGTCATTCCACTGTATATGTAATTATATATGATAACTTGTGAACTAATATCAGAAAATCCTTTTAGACATCATCCATTTTTCTGGAAATATATCATTAAAATCACCTCATATCACATTATATTATATACCATGTCAATACCCATCCAAAATTTTTATGGATTAACTGTAAAAAAATTTAGAGTATCTCTTATTGTCAAACTCAATCCCTATCCATTCAACTATAAATTGTGACCTCGTGTTCTTTTATAACATCATTAAAAAATATTAATCTACAGATCCATAAATGTAATGAAAGATTTTATTCTATAAAAACATAAATTCTACTCAATATATAAAGTGATATAACATGATATTCATCAAAAACATGTATCTATATAATTATTTCCACTAGTTTTCATCATATGAAAGTGGGAATTTTAATATTTTATCTTTTTCTAAGAAATTGATGGACTATGGGACATAGATCATGTCAATCCCATATAGAAAAATTATATGTTCTTGATTCATTAAGTATAGAATGACCTAGTTAATGAATAAATAACATGTCACTCATCCTCATAGATGAGATCATCACATTCCACTTATCTGAGTAAATAAGAACATCACTTATAGTGTCTAGGTGTGGCCACACACTCCCCAGTTTATCTAAATCAAGGGACTATATATCATACTCATCACACAAGAGGAAAAATCATATATTAGTTGATCTCTAATAGATGAAATAATCGAGGACATATCCAACCACCCCTACTTAGCTAAGTCATTTTTTAAATGTGTAAGAAAGGTATCAAAGAATGAAACTTATCATGCTACATATCTCAACAAAATTAGGTATTGGGGACCAAAATATGATCCATGAACCCCTAGTATACTAAAGTCATCACGTATGACACTCTATGTGGTATAATTCATGGGTCACCTGGTGCACAAAAACACCATTTTTTTGCCTCACAAGAATATTCCATATCTCTACAAAGGAATCATAATCATGATACTCTTATCATTTTGTCACAACATACAACACTCCATGAAAAAAAATCAGTAAGGTATAACACAAATTCATACTTTGAGAGGTCATTTATAATTTCACTTAATGATATATATATATATATATATATTTATACATCTAAAGTGAAAGAATGATAAATTAGAGATTTAATTTTATGTGATAGATTTTATATTATTAGTCACTTTTAAGAATTATTCAAAAAACCATACATATGTGTCTATCTAACATATCATATATGGTAGACTTCCTGATAAAACTTATATTTTCTTCACTTTTTGGGATTTGTTAATTTATTGAAACTATATATAATTCTCACCACATCTTTATGTGACTCTCTAATAAAATCGTCCCACTAACTATTTAGTGAGTAACATCTATGAAGAAAGAAATATTGAATAATTGTGAGATTTTAGGAATCTTATTCCTAATGTTTGACTCCTTGAACATATTCAAACTCCTTAATTATAAAACATAAAATGTTACAATGTTAACTTATATTTTCTACTTATAACTATTTCTAAGTTCATCATCATTATCATTGTAACCTATTCCATCAATTTTTTCCTTGAATAATAGTGTAACTATTTATATTATCATTAATTATCCAATCCTAAACTTATTTAGGATGAAGTAACATTTTCATTGATATGGTAAATAAATGTCACTATTTACATTTCTCTTTTCCATCATATCCTAAAATATTTTGGGATATTAAGTAAAATTTATTTATAAATTGACCGACACAATCCTTTTAGAAATAGTGATATTCACTTTCTATGATAAGTAAATGTAACTCTTTATATTTCCCCATACCATCACATATCCAAAACTCTTTAGGATATTAAGTGGAAATAACATTAACTTTAGAGTGGGGTGGTCCTTTATTTTTTAAATTTTAACTTCTCTAAGTTAAAAAATACACCCATTGTCCTCTTAGAAACTATATTATATTTACAATATCTTTGAAAAAATAAAAAACTTTTTTGTTAAGAAATAACACTTATTTCCTTTTAGTAGGAATACTTAAAAAATAAATTATTATCTTCATATCACATATGGTATTATATGTGTTTAGAGAATTTTATTCTTAAAATAATTCTATAAAAATATTCTAGTGATGGACAAAAGGAACATATTCCCTCGTATTTTAATAAAAATTTAGATAAACACTTCATCATGGATAAAACAATTTTATCCTTATCTCTTTTTCAAAAAATGTTACAGAATCAAATGAATCATAAACCATGTGTATAAAATCAGTTATCTCTTTATATTCATAATAAATCTTATTTAATGAAAAAATATTCTTATTATATAGGAGAAATCATATAAATATACAAATCCTTTTAAGATACATCTGATATTGATATATTACTTTACATATTAACATTTTATATAGAAAAAATTACTTCATTATTTATATGAAAACTACAAGATCTATCGATTATTCCATTAATTTTAAAATCCTATATATTTATGACACTTGTAAAACATAATGTTGGTATTATATATAATTCAAAACTAAAGAATAAATTTCTATAACACCGATACCTAATATGTAAATTCCATTAACTTTATAAAACTTCTTAAGGCTTCCTAAAAGATTCCATATTATGGAATTATCACTCATCCTTTTTGAATTTATCTTTAGGTTTCAAAGACCTCATCTGCATACTTGATGAATCTTTGTTAGATTCTACAACTAACTTTTCTTCTTTTAGTTTAAACTTTTCCCCACTTTTACCATCGCTCCCACACGAGGACCTAGGCATCATATGCCTAATTCATCAATTATTATCATTTTTAGAATATTAGATAAACTTTTGTAGAACTCATTCATGTTTTTATAAATTTTATATTGATATATTTAGTCTCTTAAATTAATTATCTCATTCAATCATATTAAATATCATTGACATACCTAATTATATTGGGTATATGAGACTAAAACTCCATATTTCATGCAACATATAATGCATTTTAAACCTTAAGTGAATTATTATATTCTTATAAGAAGAATATAGATCCACATGTTGAAAAATTTCAACAATTGGTTACTAAGGAAGGGATTTCCCTAACACATATAATTTCTCTTCACTTATGAATTTTTATTAGGTTACCAATCATTAATGTTTCTTAAATTAAGATTTAATTTTTAAGGATTGATTTCAAAGTTATGTTTGATTACAATGATGCTATAATATATAACAGAATCTTTTATCAGACGAGTATCATGTTTTATAATGGTTTCATAAGGACTTTAATTTAATTTACTCTAACTAAAATGATTATTCCTTCAGAATCATATCATATCCATTAGTGGGATAAGATTCATTTTTCACTAAGAAATGAGTCTAATTCATCATTCATATCACTAGTTGATATTTAGGTAAATAATCATCCCAATTATATCATATATGACTCTTGGATAGTTGAGCAGAAAACTATTTGTCTACTATATCAAATGGAGAAATCCAACTTTGTTTCCCTGGTATCCTATCCGTTAAGATTTACTAGATAAATTTAACCGAAATAAAATTATATGAATAAGGCCAAAACCATTAGACTAACATTATAACTCTCTTTCCTCACACAAGATAATTCAAGGGCACTGGACTTTGGCATGAAACTACCTGATTGGATGATCGAGGTCTTAAGAAGTTCCACTTTAGAAGAAATCTAATACTTAGTATTTTAATTGGATTTAATCTCACAATTGGGTCTCAAATTTATTCTCTTATGTATGCATTCTTTTAGAGATTTAGTTTTATAATCCTATTTTATCCACCAAACGAATATGTTCAATCAATATTGATGTGTATCTCTTTATATGACCCATAAGTTTTTGTTACTCACCCAAAAATAGGATCCAAACCTATTATTACATATCCAAATGCATCATATTCATATAGTGCATCAACATTTCATTTAATGGTTTAGAGACATATTAAATTTATAATTTATTCACAAGTAAGTCCAGAGCCATAGATAACCAACTCCCACCTTTCTAGAATATTTCATAAGCCTCCAGCCTAGTGGGAAGTCCGAACCAAAGTCCCTATACCCAAGGATACTTTACTTAATAGAAAATTCAATTCATAATAGTTATAAAAACTAATATTCATAAACTATTATCACCAACTAAATCCAATATAATAACCCAAGTAATAAACTAATGTCAATTTTCAAGAATACTAAATCTTATGTTTTTTATCCCAGTATGTAATGTAGGTCCTAATAATTTTATAAGAAGCAATATAAAATTTTAAACTAAAGCATACATATATTCATATTGTAAACAATTTATAATTATGAATAAAGTAGATAATAAAATTTTAAATAAATTAATATTTCGAATATTTGAACCCGAGACAACTATTTATAACTTATTCATAAATTAAAGAAAATTATAAACATTTTATAATTAATATTTAATCCTTATAGTCATTCCATAATAATGAATATAAAAACATTACATTCAAATTATAATATTAACTCCTCACACTATGCATTATATGGAGCTTCATTTTAAAGATATGATAATTTATGAATTTTGAAAAATTTTATAATTCATTTTATATTATACAAACATTTTACATAATTTGGATATCACATATATAAAAATTATTTAAAACTTTGATCAAATCAATTATCGAATTTTTTTGATGTGATTTAAATAATTTCCCAAATAAATCTCATTTAATTTGAATAGTGAAAAATAATTATGTAATTATGAACCTTTCATAAATTAAATAAAAACAATTTATATATTGGATTTATTTTGTAGTTTATAAACATTATAAATTATCCTTATGATTTCTAAATAAAAATTTTATTTTAATATCACAAGGAATTCCATATAATTTGGTTAAATGTATTTGAAATATTAACAGCTAATATTTGAAATATTTTATTAATAAATGTTTCATAAACATTTATATAATTAATTAAAAACTATTTATAATTAATTAATTTATAAATTATTTATAAATTAAAATATTTTGAAAATACCTTTTACTATGATTTATAAACATTTTATAAACTATATAAATTTGAAAAATATTTTCTTAATATAGAATCTTTAATATTAATGAATATTTATAATAATTATTTCAAAAAAATATAAATAATTAACCATAAACATTTTATAGTTAGTTAATTTATAAAACACTTTTATAAATTTTATCAATATTCCAAAAATATACTTTTCCCATTATTTATAAACAATTTATAAATAATCTAATTCAATTCATAAATAAAATTTCTTAATAAATAAACACTTAGTTTATTTATCAAAAATTTGAGAGACAAATATAAAATTTTCATATTTAATTTATAATTGAAAATAAAATTTTACAAATCCTAACACTTATCAATTATAAACTATAAGAAAATATAACAAAAATAAATAATTTTCAAACTTTCCAATACCCTTAAACATGAAGAATTTTGTTGTAAAGGTAATATAGAATTACCATTATATAGAGGATTCTGTGTAAGGGTAGCCTGCTATGACCCTTACGCAGGACACTTAATGTAAGGGTAGTCAGTAACATTCCTTTCACAGAACCCTTCTTTGTAAGGGTATCCTCAAATTAACCTTAAGAAAATCCCTTATCCGTATGGGTAATTTATAATAACCCTTACATTGAAATGTCTACATAAGGTTAATTTGTGATGACCCTTACACTAATCTCTTATACGTAAGGGAAATAAAGTTTACCTATTATGTTCACTTAGAGAAAAATGGTTCTATGTTTTTCCATGTTTCCTCATTTCTTGCATGATTTCATAAATATAAAAACATAGATGGATATGATACCATTGATGAGTTTCATATGGGTTGATTAACACTTAATTATAATAGAGAAATCGGTAAGAAAACCTTCCCATGTAATGACCCATAAATTCCATGTAATTTTTTAATTAAATAGAATTATTACGAGTCTGTGAAAATTGAAGGCACGTGATTCTGAGGCCCGAAGTACCCATAATGATATGTTGAAAAAATGTTAAGATTTAAATTGTGCACATGATATATTTTCCTGAAAAAGTGGAATAAATATTAAATTGGTGCCCGGATCAGAAATCCTAGGGCACCATTGCATTCAGGATGGTGGGTTTACTCTAGGCACGACTTAATTTTAGTCGGTGCAAGCCTCTAGTAAAAAATCCAAAAAATGGAATAACCGTAAATAAAATAATTAAAAAAATTATTTTATTTTTAAAATGCTTTTAACTCAATAATAGTGACTCTGATTAAAAATTCTAGACCACTACTAATCTCATGAGAGTATTCATTCCTTAGGAACATTCTAACCTTGGCCGGTGCAGGCCAATAGTGGAAGTTAGTTTTTGGTCGTAAATAAAATAATTAAGTAACAATTATTTTATTGTTAAATTCTTTAACTCATAAATAGTAACTCATATTAGAAATTTGAGAATACCATTGAGCTCGTGAGGACGTGTTTCTCTTAGGCAAAGACTAACCTCGACCGACACAGGTTGAGGGTTAATATTAATAATTTTTGAATTTCTTTTAATGTACGTTCAGTAAACGTGCCGACCACGATTTATATATTTTGAGTTGCTTCTTGGATTAAAAATCTGAGGGCACTGTTAAATTCAAAGTGTCAAGATTCTTTTAAGGGAAGCTTAACTTGGACCAGAAAGGGTCGGGCGAAAAAGTTAATTTTTCGACTTTACAAAAAAAATAATAAAATAACTCAACGAGTTATTTTATTCTTTATTGTAACTATTGAGCGATAGTGGAGGGATCGCTGGGTTGTCAGACCATTAAATGGACAGTTACACTTGGTTGTGTAACCGAACCATTGAGAGAATTAACAGATTCGTTAATTTAATTCATTAATGAACCTCTTTAATTGTGTGGTGCGTTGATCCTCTCTTTCATCTATTTAAACAAAGCTCGGGCATGGATTTTTGGAACTCAAGAGAGGAACCTCTGAAAAAGTGTCGTGAGGTCTTACAACAACCTTGAATGAGGCTTTGACGACTATTGGATGATTCAACGATGAGAACTAATGGATGTGAACCTTCTCCTTCGTCCGCAACACCCTCAGATGTGGACACTCCTTCCTCGTCCGCAACGACTTCTAACGAGCTCGAGGTAGGGGGTTATGTGCTTAATTACTCCCCCTTTCCCTGTTCTTGAATATTATGAAACAAACGAATCAACCATCCAATGGGTAGATCTGAATTTTGTTCTTTAATATGGGAGGATAATGTGGGGTTTCTTTAAAAGAGTTTTTATGATTAAATAATCCTCCCCATGTTATAATGCGAACGCAGAGGGCGCGGACCAAATGAACAAGACCCGAACCTTTTTCCATTCTTTATTTGGTTGTGTTTCTTCATGGGTGGATGAGAAACAATGTGGAAAGGCCAAATTGGGAGCCATGCAGTGATGGAAGCATCTGGGGTGGCCTGTAGGCGCAGTCGGTAGAGGAAACAGACCTCCAGAGCTTCACCAGAGGCCCACGGAAGCTTCACCAGCACGACAACACTGGCGATCGGAGAAGGCGGCGACCGACAATCTCCATACGGTAAGAAGAGGCGGTGCTCAAAGGCACCGTGGAGGACAAGGGTGGTCGGCCAATGCTGACCACGTTGAAAATGGTGGCGCGCCGCGTCAACGTGCCGCGGTGGAGGGCCGCAGCTTCAAGTCGCAGCAGTCAGAAGGGGAAACTAGCCATCGTCCGCCGTGTTTTCACCAGGCAACGCACCACTGAGGAAGGACATGGCTTCAAGCCACGGAGGAGGTGGACTCAAACCCCGTAGGTCCCGTGGGTGACCAGTCTGAGCGGACCCACTTGGTGGTGCGGCGCTATCCAGCGCCGCCACTTTAAAAACCCGAACGACTCAGCTTACCAGGAAGGGGAACAGAACCACACACCCAGAAAGTGAGTTGAGTGGTTCCTCGGGCCAGACCAGGCCCAGTAAAACTGGTCCGAGCCCAGTGGGCCTGGTCTGGTCGGTCTGACTGGGTCAGACCAGACCTAGACCCTTTTCGGCCCAGTTATGCTTAAATGGGCATATCTACTAAACCAAATACCCATTTGATGAACCGTCTAGGGATCCAAAACCCTTAGTACAAGGCATAACTTTTGTGATACTCCACTTGAGTTTTGGAGAAAGTAGGTGAATGGATGGGTTGGATCAAACCTGAATCCAACCGGGCCCTTGACACTAAAATGCCTAGAACTCACAAACCAAGCATCTAGTCGATGCACCGTCTGTTGTGTTGGAACCCTTATGACATGGTGGTTTATTATGTTACTTCTTAGTGGGAATTCATTCCGATTGAAATATGACTAATGGCTTGAGGATAGGATCCTATTGAAATAAAGTGTGCTTTGTGCGGGAATCCAATGGATGGTCGAGATGTGAAGAATGAATAGCGATCCTGTGTGGATCAACACCGATCGATTCTATGTGGATCAGCACCGAGCAATCCTGTGTGGATTATCACATGGTGATCCTGTGTGGATCACCCTCAAGTGATCCTCTGTGGATCATTACCAAGCGATCCTATGTGGATCAACACCGAGCGATCCTGTGTGGGTCAGCAGTAGAGCCTCATCATAGAATAAGATGATCTAGTTTTACGACTAATCGTCTGTACTTCTATACCTAAGTTATACGCGGTTTGAGTTGACAATTTTTCTTTGTGCTATGTATTTGAGATCATGCTTTGTGGTTATTACTTTGTGGAATTCTGAGAGACCTTTGGGGGTCTTGGGGTCCCTACTGAGTATTGTTATACTCACCCCTACACGGGCTTCACCCGCACCTTATTGTGTATTGTGCAGACGACCTACGTCTTTGACTGAGACTCAGGGAGCCAGGACTTGACAGTGTATGAAGGTGACTGGTTGTCAGGAAGAGTCAAAATGATAAGATGTACCTAACCTTCAGGTAGGATACATAGAGGATGACCTCAGGATTTATTTTCCCTATATTTCCATTTCAGTTGGGCTTGTATTCTGGCCCCTTTACTTTAGTACTTAATTTACACTCTATGGTGGATTTTAGTTGTGTTTGTACCTTTCTTATTTCATTGTGTTGTACTTTTTCACAGAGTTCCCTATCTATGTTTGTAAAAGTTTTAAGTAAATGCCTTCCCTTTTTAGGGATATGCCTTTCCGATTCTAATTTACAACCCTTGTCCTATGAAAGGCAGGCTTGGGGTAGTCACAACACGGGCCCTGGGGGATGGGTCCTCACATCCCAAGATTAACTATTCAAAGATAAATAAAATCTATATAAATCCTTTAAATGAATAAATAAAATAAATGATATGTACCTTGAACCTAAGTCACACTCTACTGATATCACAAAATAAACACCTTCATATGGGATTGATGGAAATCAATAAAGTGGAAAATGAAAATTTCCCACCTTCTTAGGTATCAATGGGTTTCACCTAAATCGTTAGTCATACAAATGAGATCCAACAACCACCGTGATGTGCTAGTGATTAAAAACACTAATAAGGAATATAAAAAGTGATTATGGTTTATAGAGATTCAACCAAGCATATAGAACACCACATACTTCATAACCATCATCGCATGGCTGAGGGATATTTATATATCTCTTGAGGATTTTTTTAGTTTTTTATGCATATTAACTTAATCATTACAATGAATGCGTTAATAACTTATTTAATACATGAATCATATGAATTAATCTCCCTTTTTTATGTCACATATTATATAACACTTCAACAAATGATATCTATCATGGGGTGATTTATCCAAATGTTAATTCCTTAATGCTCGGTTTTCGATAATCAAAAGTAGTAACATCTCATGCCTATCACAAGCCCACCACATTTTGATCTTATATATTTTCAAGATATAAATCACATGAATATTATCTTACATTAGATTCAAATTTTGTTTATGACTTTTCATGAATCACATGTAGTTTTAGATTCAGGGTATATCTCTTTCAACACATAGGGTTTAGGGAATATATCTTTCAATCTCCTACTTTCACTAAATCTTCATATACTTGGTGTTATTTCAACTTATATTGCATCATATAAAATATCTTGTGAAACTATATCCAAAATTTCTTTTGGATATATTTTAAAACACTTTTATAAATCCATAAACAACTTCAACTTGTATCACATCATATACAATACCTTGTGAATACCAACCCAAAACTCTTTTGGATAAAATCTAAAACACTTTTAGATTAGTTCTCCAAGTCAAACTAAATCCCCATTAAATCAACCACAAAGTTTGACACCATGGGAATTTTAAGTTCTTAAAAATATGTTTTACTAAATCCATAAATTTATGAAAAGATAATTCTCTAGTAAAATATTAATAAATCTAAAATTACAAATGGATCGGGCACAATCCTTATCAAACACATGTTTCTCTATAGAAATGTCCCCCGTCTACATCATAAACAATAATGAATTCACATATTATCTCTTTTTTCCAAGACATTGTGTGACCATGGGACATAGAGTATGTCAATCCCATATCTCCAACTCATAAGCTCTTAATTCTTTGAGTATAGACTGGCCAGGTTGATGAGTACATCATATGTCATTCACCTTAATGGATGGGGACATCACATGTACCTCATCCAAATAAACAAAAACATCATATATACTATCTAGGTTTGACCACACACTTAATCAATCAATCTAAATTGAGGTCCCGTATGTCATACTCGTTATATGAGAGAAAAAATATCATCTTAGGTGATCTCTAACCCATGACATGATAAAAAACATACCAAAACACAACTTGATTAGATAAGACACAAGGTTTTAATAAGAAATGTGTAAATGTATAGAGGATATAATTATAGATATCTCACCAAAATCAGATAGTGGAGAATATAAATATGATCCATGCACCCCTAGTATACCAAAGGCATAGTATGTTACACTGTGGTATACTTAATGGGTCATCCAGCACAAAAAAACTCATTTGGTACCTCATGGGTAGATTTCAAATCCCAATAAAAGAATCGTATTCACTTCAACCTTAAAATTTCATCATAACTTATAATAATCCATGAAAAACAACCTTTAGAGATATCTTGAAGTTGTACTTTGAGTGATCGATTGTTATTTCACTTAATGAAATGTATATCAATATATAAATATGTGAATCCAATAAAAAAGAATGATAAAGCAGAGATAGTATTTTTTTAACATGATACATTTTATTTTCATAAAGAATACTTAACAAAACCATATGTAAGATTCTATTTAAAATATCATATATAATAGTCTACCACATCATCTTTATGCTTGATTCACTTTTAGGGATTTTTTCAAATCAATTACATCTCTATATAATTCTATACATATAACTATATGATTACCTAATAAACCCCCAACCAAACTATTTAGTGAATAACATTTATGAAGTAATTTAGTTTGAATAATAGAGAGACTTAATAAGAATATTACTAATGTTCAACTCATTGAACACATTAAAACTCATTAAATCTACAACATCAAATATTATGATGCTAATAAATTCTATTATCTACTTAAAACTCCTTTTAAGTTTAGCACCCTCATCCTTGTAACCATTTCTATGAAACTGTTCCCTTGAAATCTTTTGGAATCTAATATAATTATTTACATCATCACTTACCAGAACTTCCTAAACTCCACTAGGATAATGTGGAGTTCACTTTTTTATGGTAACTAAATGTAACTCTTTACATTTCTCATTTCCATTATACACTAAATTTTTTTGGGATATTAAGTGAAATTCACTTTTAATTTTTACTCGCATAATATTTTATTTGTTAACTTTTAACATTTCTAAGTTCAAACATACTACCGATTTCCTCTTAGATACTATATTTTCATCATAATATCATGATAAGATTAAAAAACACTTATGTAAAAAAATAACACTTATTTCCTTAAGTGTGAATATTTAAGAAACAAACTATTTTACCCATATTATATATGGTATTCTATGTGTTTGGATGATTTTCTTGAAAATAGGATTATTTTTTATACATTCAATTGATGGTGGTGGAATATAAATTCCTTATATTTTAACAAACATCTTGATAAACACATATATCCTAGATAAAAAATTAATATCCTTATATTTTTATCAAATTATGTTATATAATCGTATAAATCATAAACCATGTTTATTGAATCCATTATCTTATATTGTTCACAATAATATTTTTTTAATAAAAAACTTCTCTTATAATATAATATAAACGATATGAATATACACATCATTTACTTAGATCCGTATGAGATTGATATATTCCTTTACATTCAAATATTTTATGTAACAACTATTTTCCTCATCACTTGAATGGAAAATACATGATTTATCAATTATGCCATTGATTTTTAACTCCTTTATACTCACAAAATTTATAAAGTATACATTTGGTATCAATTTTTTTTGTATAAAATACTTAACTTGGGGGGGGGGTGAATTGCCTTTTAAAAATTAAAATATAAGGTAAAGGTAAATTTCATAATATAATGATTCAGATAAAATGAAGTAATAAATATTTAATAGATAAATTCTATTCAATTTAAAATTTAATATCAAATTGATTCATGGAAGTGATCAAACCAAATTTTTTCAAGTATTTGAATTGATGATAAATGATTCAATGTATAAAATTAAAGAGAGGATAAACACACCTGATAAAGATTTATATAATATCATGACATGTTACCCAACATATACACCCCTTGACTCGAGAGGTGAATGTTATTAATCTATTAAGATTGGTGATTATCAATAAACCCATCCCTCTCAATCATGGTTTGCGAGAACCCTCTTGAACTTCATCAATATCCAAGGAATCTACCCTTAACTTTTTCAGAGGGAGAACCCATTATAGAAGGGAGATCAAGAAGATCACTCCAAACCCATTAAAATATGATAAAAATCTATTTTATGGATAAATAAAAACGGGGATGAGATATTTGAGGGAAAGGTAGAGTTCCTTGAGATATTAAGAAGATAAAATTGGCTCTTAAAGAGGTTTTGAGACAAATATGAATTTGAAATTAGATTGATCCAAAAGTGTTAACGAGAGAAAGTTTACAATTCCAAGGGGATAATGGAGTCCTTTTATAGGCTCCAAGAGATGTGGGAAACTTTTAGAATTAATCCGGAGTCAAGAAGCCATGGAAGACTGAAGTAGTATAAATTTTGACCATAATTAAAGTAATCTTGGATTAGTAGGATTGATTCCCTCAGATACTTGGTAGCCTCCACTGGGTAACTTATGGTATTTATGGAACATGAGGCTTCTAGAAAACCCTTATTAGCTAGCTACTATTGACCAATGGCTAGTCGGTGGCCTTTGAACAAAATGCAGCATCATTGGATGGGTCATCAACCATCCAATTCTCCTCCACCAAATATATGGTGGGTCTTCATGATAAGATATTATACTGTACACCTGGAACTAGTTGTACGATGCCCTACACTAACTAGTATGTGTAGCTTGTACAACTCTTCCTTCAATAAGAGATTCCTCAAATTTCTTCTAATACATTATTTGGTTATTAAAACATGATTCCATGGTCTTGAAGGAAGAAATGGGATTTGTTAAAGACTTTTATAGTACTTAAAAATAAATTTAATATTCTATGGATTCCATCACTTGGTATTCAATAAAATCATTAAAACTCACTTGGAAGGAGAAGTTAGAAACACATGTGAGTGTTTATGATCATGAAAGAACTATGAGAGAGAGATGTACAAAAATATCCACCCTTTCAGTGATCATAATCGCTATCACTTCCATGGTGTTCTTTGTGTTATGTTTTCTTTTTATTTTTGGCCCTACTTGTTTTCCAAATATTTTTTATACACTTTTAAAGAAAAATGTTAGTTTTTGGGAGGAAAGAAGGAGGTAAATAGTTGGTTCACATTTATGGGAAACTACGTGACTGCCTAGTGAAAAACATTCAACTTAGAAAGTGGCACTATATAGGATGCACAACTATGAACATGGTCGTGTTCCCCTCTAAGTGAATTATGTTTCCTACCCCTCCTCTTGGGAAGAGGTGCTTCTTGGTTGATGCACTGTCTAGAAGACCATTAGTCCAAACCATGCAGCCTTCCATATTCTTTAAAATTTTGAAATTCCAATTCTACCCCTCCTTAATTTTAACCCTCTAACCCCCTGTTTCCACCCCATTATACCTTCACCATCCCTAGGTGTACATCCCCTCTACATCCTCTTCTATTTGGATCAATTTTTAGGTAGTTTTGGTTATATTTGTTTTCAAGAAACTCTAAGTTTATCATCCTCATTCCCTTATCTTGATATTTTCTCTCTTTACTATTGGGTTCTCATTTATCCATAAATTATGTTCACCTAAAATGGTTTAAATCTCATTTTTTCGGGTTGAATATTGATGGTTTTTGTGTTCTTACTTCTATAAGGTCTTCTCTTGGTACGAATTGTGGTTTCCAACCAGACTTGGGTGGCTCAAAGTAGAAGGTAGAAGGTTTTATTCCATGATATTAATTTTTTATTTTATTATGATCTATTTGGATTGTAAATATGTTTCAAAATTGTTTTTGTGGGTGAAAATGGTGTTTTCAAAGGTGTTGGTATTGGTTTAAGGCATAAAAAATATTTCCCCTTTATTAGTGGTTGTTTATCTCATGTATGGATTTTGGAAAATAGAATTTTGATTGTACAAAGTGGTTTTTTATTGATGTGAAAATGGGATAGATCATTTGGGAAACTTGATAATCTAAATGGGCTGTGAAGTACTAGTACTCTAGTGGAGTCGGTAGAGAAATGACTCAGAATCCATGGAAGGTCTACACTGTAACACTAACTAAACAAATGATGATGCTTTGGGGACTGCTATAACTCTTTCATAGAACTATCTAGATACTCATGTATGAGAAAAGACGATATAGATTGATCAATGAGGTATGTGTAGGACCCCGAGACTCCCTGAGAGGGGAGGGGTGAATCAGGGTGTCAAATTTTTCTTTTAAAGTATCTGATCTTGTTCCCATGTTGGTAGAACATGTTAAACCTACATGATGGATATGAAAAACAATTAAACAATAACATACAAAGACACCACAAAACACTTTTACTTGGTTCACCACAAAGGGTTATGTCAAAGGAGAATAAGCTGACAGTGTGTCGGTCAGACCAAAATCCACTAATCTTCAGTTGTTGTGAAGTACAAGAGTTTGGACATAGTAACTCTATTCCAGACACACTACCTTTACAATAATTCATGGATAGATCATTGCATACCTTATAAAACTTCCTTCAAACCCCCCTTGCTCACTACCATGGGAGATGTCTTACCCAGTTTATTGACTTGAGGGTCTCTTCAACAAATTTGCATTGAAGTCTTTGTCTAAGTCCATCACAAGACACTACTTTCATCAAAGTCCAGTATTGATGCACTTGAAGGCACAAATCACACAAAATAGATATCCAAAAGCCTATTGGAAGAATAAAACCACACTTTCACACAATACCTCAACTTGAATGAAATATTTGGGAAATTTCGTGAAAGATGACTTCGTGCAAACCCTATTTTCCATGCAACCCTTATATTTCACGCAACTACACAGAAGGATTCACTTGGTCTGTTAAGACTAAAGAAATGCCTTGTGTGCAAGATTAACTCTCTATAATTATTTCTCATGCATATATTTTAGGCATCAAAGCGACCATATTTTTGTTGTAAAATTCTTAGGTCTTTCATGGGGGTAGCTGCCTATTTATAGGCCTCGATGACCCTGCACTTAAGTTTTTGACGCGTCTTTCTTTGTGCGTGCAAGATTATTTATGAGCATGAAAAACCACTATTGAAGCATCACTGAGTGCATAAGATTATTCTGTGAAACATCATATTTCATGCACATTTATGTTTTGCACTCACTTTTTTCCTTTTCCTTATTTTGATGCACTGATAAAAAAAAGCCTTGCATGCAAGTTTCAAAACACACTTCAATCTTGCGTGCAACTCTCTTTTCCAATTTTTTTTGTCCATATTGAAATTTTTGGACCCAAAAATTTAGAAAACACTGGGAAACAATGCCACCTTCAATACTATTTCTCACATGAACTGTATAATCCATTTCCTAGAAAACATCCTATACATCTAATGAGGATTGACAACAAACTGAAAAAATATTCCATTTCAAGCATAGAACGACCATGGTTCGAAAAGTATGAGGATCCTAGAACCTAGTAGAATAAACTAAATAGGGATTACCCATAGTTCTTAAATTGTATTTTTACATGTTTTCATTATACCTTTTAGGTTTTCTTTTCCTAATAAAATAAGTATTATTTTTAGTTTAAAATACTTGTTTTCTTGATTTTAAATCCAACATTTTAATTTATCTTTTAATTTAATTTCATGGAACCTTCTTGATGGTATCCTACTAGGAAAGTGAGATCACACCCTATATACACCCTCGAGTGCATGTAGACCTTGTTTTTTCTAACTAAGTTAAAGGAAATGCCTTCTATGGAGGTGGTGACAGTTTTTATTATTAGTAGTTTCTCCTTGGGAAGGTGTTGGTGGTGGTGTAACCCACCCGTCACATGGAGGTTTTTTTCATTTAGTTAATACCCTCCACTTTTTTGTTTTATCTCTGGTTGTAAATGTTAAATGATTAACTCCTTCTTATAGTTTTGTACACTTGATTTATTTGTTATAGTTATTTGTAATGAAGTATGTGAATCTTGCAATGATGTTGGATATTGTTATCTCAAGAGAAACTATTCCCAAAGGTTTTAAAAAATTCCCAGGAACTATTTTCGAGCACACGGGGATCAGGATCGCCCTTCGGACCATGTCACGTGCTAGTTTGAGTGTTGAGTTGGATGAAATCCTAGGATGATTTCTCACAAAATTGTACCAGATTTAATTTTTTTCCTTAATTTCTGTCACGTTAATTAGGAAGTATGGATATATTGGAACTAGGACTATCATGGATTAAGGATCTAGTTGTGAGGGATTGGTTGAATCCTCCTTAAGGTGTAGTTCACAAGCTGTATACTGGGCATGGAAACCGAGGAAGGGTGGAGTGGTTTAATTGGTAATTGTGATTATTGTAGTTTTAAACCTTGATTTTTGAGAAGTGTGTAAATTTTGTTATTTTATGGGTTTTTATGTTATGATGTATTGATAGTTTACCTTGTGTTTTTTGATTTGTGTAGTTTCATTCCTCCCTGAAGACCTCCTATGGAACCGCAAGAATAGGATATAGAGAGTTCCCCCTCATTAGTTAATCAGAGGATAATTGATATAGTGGTTCAGGCTATCCGAGCTATGGATTAGGGAGTGAAAAATGGTCTTACTCAGTCTAAGGAAACTGAACAAAGTATAGAAAAAGATAGGTTTCATAAGTTCCTGAAGAATAAACCCTCTTTATTCTAGAGAAGTATGGATCCACAGGAAGTGGAAGATTAGATTAAGAAAATAGAGATGATATTTGGGATCTATGGGACTTCTAAAGTTGTAAAAGTTAAGTGAACTAAATTTATATTGTAAGGTCCTAGTCTCAAGTGGTGGGATTTAGTGGTTCAAGTAGGGAACCATGAGAAAATAGTCTAGTAGGATTTCAAGACCATCTTCAATGAGAAATAATGCACCAAAGACTTTGTCCCTTGCTAATACATGTGAGTTTCTAGATCTCCATCAGGGAGAATGATCTGTGATAATGTATGACAAATGTTTGGTAGAGTTAGTCTATTTCTGTCCCATGGTAGTTACTAAAAAATAGTTGAAGGCCTAGAAGTTTGAAATAGGGTTTTAGACATACATTCAATCTTAGGTTTTTCTATTTAAGTTGAATTTGTATGAAGATGTGGTTGATCATGCCCTGATGGCAGAAATTGACCGAGTAAGAAAATATGGTTTTTATGGAACAATTCCAACAATAGGGTAAGTTGGGGTTGTCCTATCTATGAAAAATATAAATAAAAATGATTTGAAGATGAAGGGTGGAAGTATCTCCAGATATCCATCCCAACCACCTTCGATAGAAACCTCTAATAGTGGGTTAGTTATTTTCCATCAACATGGAACCCTTAGACACGTAAAAAAAACATGTTCATCTATAAACAGGTGATTCCATTAGCAGGGAAACATGGGGAACTTGCAACAATTTTTTATAAATGTGCCCCCATCTCAAAGCAGTGTAGGCTCTTTAGCTTCTAAGGGAATGATACCTCAGTCAGATCCATATAGATCTATGGGTTCTCAGTTTGGTGGTTATGGTGTTAGGGTAAGATCTTATACTATGAATAGTCAATTTAAGGTAGAAGCACAAGTTAGTAGTCAATACCAAGATTAAACAGAGATAAGGTACCTTCATGCTGTGGATTAGATGCCTATGGAATTAGATGCAGGTCCTACAATAGTTTGCAGTACTTTTTTTATTGCGTCATCTATAGTCATTTCTTATATTAATACACGTGATTAAAATTATTTCATCTCTACTCACCATATCGAATCATTGAAACTTTTGATAGAACTCATACTGTATATAATGGAGTTAGTTATGCCTCTTGGAAATAGGAAGGAACAAGGCTTTAGATGTATTTATTATGCTATTACCTTATTATATGTTAAGTTGAAATGGAATTATCTTGTTATGGAAATGGGAATCTTGGACATGATCATAATAATAGTTTGGATGATGTGATTTAAGGCTCAAATTGATTGTTATCATTGATAATTGATGTTTATGACCCCTAATGAGAGTACATAGATCTTCTAAGGTAAATGGGAACCATGGCCCGGATGAGCTGGACCTCCACTTTTGGAGGTAGGTAGTCTCACTTTCCCTATTTATTATCTTATTCTACAGGATTAGGTGAAAGGTTATGAGGATAGGTTTCATCTCATAGTGTTTGACTTTCTAGGGTTATTTCCAAATTATTTTTCTGGTTTACCTCTAAAAAAGGATATGGAGTTCATTATCAACTTAGCATCGGGAAAAAATCTAATATCTATCCCATATTATCGCATGGACACCACTTATTTGAGGGAATTAAATATACAACTGGAATATTTAGAATACAAAGGTTTCATTCTCCCAAGAATATCACCTTGGACAACCCCAGTGTTATTTTATAGGAAGGAAAATAGATCTCTTTGGTTATTTATAGATTACCAGAAGTTGAATAGGGTCACCATAAAGAATAAATACCCCTTCCCCCAAATTTATGAACACTTTTATTAGTTCAACAGAGCAAGGTGGTTTTACAATATCTACCTATGATTTAGGTATCATCAGGTTTGGGTAAGTGAATTTTATCTTCCTAGAGAAGCTTTCAAATGAAGGCATGGACACCTTGAGTATTTGGTTTTTCCATTAAGGATAAAAGATGATCCAGTTTTTTTATAGCCCTTATAAACCAAGTGTTTCATAAATACCTTGACTCATTTATTTTGGAGTATGTGGACGACA
Source organism: Viscum album (assembly GCA_963277665.1). Lineage (NCBI taxonomy): Eukaryota > Viridiplantae > Streptophyta > Magnoliopsida > Santalales > Viscaceae > Viscum > Viscum album. The sequence goes on from OY728122.1 coordinate 1,088,328,638, forward strand.
TCTTGATCTACTATGGAACTAATGAAGAGGACGATTAGTATCTGAGAATTGTTTTGGGAACATTATGGGATCACTGTCTTTATGCTAAGCAATATAAGTTAATTTTATAGATCTGGGAAGTAAAATTCTTGGGGTATGTGATCGCAGAACATGAGGTTTTATTTTATCCAAATAAAACTATGGTAGTGATGTCATCGTAAAAAATGAATAATGTCTTTAAGATCAGGTGATTCTTAGGAATGAAAGGATATTACTGAAATTTTATCAAATATTTGTCTCATATTTCTTCACCCATGATGAATCTCACTCAAAAGGGGTGAAGTTCATATGGAGTTTAGAGTGTCATAAATCCTTTTAAGAGATCAAGTAGTGTTTGGACACTACCCCTCACTTGGATTTTACCAGTGGTTAGAAAGGGGTACATATTTTATTATAACGCTTTAGGTATGGGTATAGAATGCATGATGATGTAGGCTGACCACATGGAGGTGTATGGATCATTATAACTCTAACCACATTAAATGAATTACCCCACCCATGATGTTTATCTAGTGGTGGTGATGCATGCTTTGAAAACATGGTTTCATTATCTCTTTGGGGAGAAATTCAAGGTCTAATCAGACAAAAAAATCTTGGCCTACATATTATCCTAGAAGGATATGAATATGCAATAACACTGCTGGATCTAGTACCTCCAAGGATTTGACATTGATATTTTCTATACCCTGGGTAAAGTAAATGTTATGGATGATTCCTTAAGAAGTAAGTTTCTAATTCAAGCTTTTAAAGAGTCTAGTGACGAGTGGAATCTAATGGGACTTTTTTCTTGGATGCATCTAAAATCCAAGGATCATAGTGGAGGGTTGTTCTTGATTAAAATTCTATTGACTCCCTCCCTTATTGAACTGATTTGGGTAGAGAAACCTAAATTTGAGATATTTTAACACTATTTGTAGTTTTTAAATGGTGGGGAGGCATTTTATGGATGATCTATGTCTTCTGAGGTGATTATTTTCTTCAAGGGACATTTTGTTTGTGCCGTGATCTCTATAGAAGGTGGTGAGGCATGATAGCCACCATTCTTAGTGGTAAATTCATACTAGAAACACCAATATTTTTTATGAAATGAGTTTATAGTTCTGGTAGAAAATTACGAGACATGATATTTCTAACTTCATATCTAAATGTTACACTTGTCAGTGGATTGAAACTGGGAACCAAAAGACCTCAGTTCAGTTTCAACCATTCCCCATTCCTATCTGGAAGTGGGATGTGGTCAAAATGGACTTAATCATTAGTTTTCTTAATACACCCTAGGGAAGGAATGAAATTGGGGGGGGGGGGGTTATTGATCATTTGACTAAATATACCCATTTAATCCCGATCATGTATTTGATTAAGCTGTAATAACCGGTTAGGTTGTTTATCCAGGAAATTGAAAAGTTTCATGGTGTGCCATAAAATATTTTTTTAGATAAGGAACCCCCATTTAACCTCTCAATTTTAATAAGGCCTTCAAAAGGAAATGGGATCATAGGTAAATCTCATTATGGTGTGCCATCCTCAAATGAATGTTCAAACAAAATGGTAAAATTAGATTATGGAAGATATGATCTATGATTGCATGGAATATTTTGAAGGATCATAGGATATCCATATTAGGTTGGTGGAATTTTATTATAATAAGAGTTACCAATACTGAATTAATATGGATCCTTTTGAAGTGATCTATGGTTGGCCTTGTTAGTCACCTTTTTTATAGATGGAAGTGGGTGATACTTCTTTACTGAGGCCAGGCCTTGTGAAAGATATATCTGATAAAGTTCATTTGATCAGATAGTGGTTTTTGATAGAATAGATCCTTCATATATATTATTCTGAACAATGACACTAAAATTTAGAGTTATTAGTGGGTGATTAGGTGTTTTTAATGGTGAAAATTTTCCTAGGTCACCATCCTCTTGGTAATTAGGGGAAGCTTATGCCGAGGTATGTCTAACCTTTTAAGATTACAAAAATAATTAATAAGGAGAAATAGATATTAGATTTAACTTCCCAATTGATGTTTATTCACAGTGTGTTTCATGTATCACAATTGAGGAAGTATAATCTAGACCCATATCATATACTAAATTGGGAAGAGCTGGAGTTGGAACCCTTTTTTTTCATGACTGATCAACCAGTATGGATTGTAGAATCCTAAGTAAGAGTGATTTGGGGTAAATATATTCTATTAGTTTATGTCCTTTAGAAGCATTGAAATTATGAGAATGGGAAATGGGAATTTAATTATTGGTTTTAGTAACAATATCCTCATTTATTCTTTGATCAAAGTATATTTTGAATTTCTAAGGGTAGAAAGATTTCATTTTGGGGAGAATTGTCACACCTATGGTGTTATTTCTAGTATTTTTTTTATTTTTGGTCTTACTTGTGTTCCCTAGTTTTCAAAAGTGTTTTCCATGATTTTTTTTGTTTTTGGGTGCATAAAATGAGGTTTATAGTTGGAACATGGTTAGGGGAAACCATGTGCCGACCTAGTGGAAATTGTGCAACCTAGATAGTGGTACTATCTAGGCCGCATGACTATGCACAAAAACATGAAACCCTATAGATAAACTATGAGGCCTACCCCTTATCTTGGACATATGTAAAACATGGGTGAAACATGGTCTAGAAATCCATGTGGCAAAACTGTGTGAACTACCAGAATCTTTAAAATTTTGAAATTCCAATTCCACCCCTCCCTGATTTTGACCCTCTAACCCCCTATTTCCACCCCATTTTACCTCCACCATCCCCCATCACATGTACCACCCTCCTCCACTCAAATTGGGATCATTTTAGGTGTTTTTGGTTATATTTATTTAAGAAACTCCATGTAATTTCATCACTTCTTCTTCTTCTTCCCTTATCTTGAACTCTACTCTATTCCCTACTGGGTTCTCTTATCTCTAGAAATAGTACTGACCTAAAATGAGTTCAATATCATTTATTTGGGTTGAATATTGATGTTTTTTATTCTTTCTTCCATATGGTCTTCTCTTGGTGCATCTTGTGGTTTCCAACCAAATTGATATGGTTCTAAGTAAAAGGTAGGTGGTTTTGTGCCATGCCATTATTTGATGATTTTATTATGCTTTATTTGGTTTCTATAAGTGTCTCAAAATTGTTTTTGTGAGTGAAAATGGTGTTTTAAAAGGTGTTTGTGATGGTTTAAGGCATAAAAATACTTTCCCCCTTTGTTAATGGTTGTTTCTCTCATGTGTGAATTTTGGAAAATGGAACTGTGATTGCACAAAGGGGGTTTTATTGATATAAAAATGAGATATATCACTTGGGAAACTTGGGTATCTAGGTGGGATTCTAAGGACCAGTATACCATTTTATTTTGAAGGGAAATAACCCAATATCCCCAACCAGTTTATAGTAAAAAACTAACTAAATTAATGATGATACTTTGGGGACCACTATAACTTTAGAATATACCTCTCTAGTATATCATGCTTGAGAACATACTATATGGACTGATCATTGGGGTTTGAGGAACCTAAGACCCAGTTAAATTAACTAATTAGGGATTACCTATAGTGATTAAACTGCACATCTACCTTTTCTTTTCATTATCCTTTTCATGTTTTATTTTCATCATAAAATAAAGCTTGGTTTCAATTTAAATTTCTTATTATCTTTCTTTTAAAACCATATTGTAAATTTATATTTTAATGTCTTTTCATGGAATATTCTTGGATACATCCCATTGGGAAAGAGATATCACATCCAATATACACCCTTGTGTGTTTTTAGACCTTGTTTTGTCTAACTTAGGTAAAGAAAAAGCCTTCCATGTAGGAGATGGTGGTTTCTATTATTAACATTTTTTCTTTGGATAGGTGTTTGTGGGGGTGGCATGGTGGTGTCAAACCACATGTCACATGGAGGTTTTTTTATCTAGTTGATATCTCCTTTTGGTTTTTTATCTTCCATTGAAAATGTTAAATTTTTAACTCATGCTTTGAGTTGTCTTATCTTGCTTTGTATATTATGGTTATTGTTCTTTTTTATGTGAATAGGGTTGGATATTATTATATTAGGAGATACCATTCCCAAAGGAGTTCCCTGATAACTAGGCACTAGCTACTAGCCCTTGGGGATTTGTAATTCCCTTCAAATGATTCTATGGGTTGGGTGGAGTGTTGGATTGGGTGGCATGCTGGGCCGATTTGTGACAAAAAATTAACCTAAAAGGAAAATTAAGTGAAAATGAAGAGTAATAAATAATAATGTAATTAAAGATATTTAAAATAAATTCAATGATCTCAAGGAGTTAACATATTAATTATGGAATACTCAATAATTATGAGAATTTTAAAGACTAAAATTTTTAAGAATAAATAATCACTAGAAAGTTTTAAAAACATCTCCCTAATTTTAGAAAATTAAAATTCTACCCATTTTTGAATAATTAAAATTTTATACCCAATTTTGATTATAAAAAATAAGAACAAGGAGAGAAAAAAGAGACTCTTAATAAAGAGGAAGGTTTTAAAGTCAAATTTAAGGTAGATTTTAAAAAAATCAAAAAAAAAATTCTGAAAAGAAAATTTTAAAAGAAATGGATTTTGAAAACAAATCTCAACTTACAAATACCCTTTAAGATAAGTAATTGAGAGTGATAGAGTAAATAAAAAGATAATATAAAAAGAAAAATCATATAAAATAATTAAAAAAAGATAAAGAATAATAGAGGAATGAAATAAAGTAAAATTGGTATATAAATTTTACAGGAAGTTCATTCACTTAAAGAATAATTTATCATCCTTGAAGGTTATCAAAAGAAAAAGTTCCTATGAAACCAAAAAGTATACCTTTATAGTTTCCTTTAATTGTAATTTCATTAAATTCATCTCAAGAATAAGATGTTAAAGATACAAGTATATAAAATATTTTTTTATCATCACCAATCTTCAATTAATAGAGTTTAATAGAGATATTTAAAAAATAAGAGAGAATTAATATTTCTCATATAAGTTTTGAAAATATAATTTAATAATGGACTTAAATTAAAAATCAAGTTTAAAAAATAATAACATTTTTATAAAAAGTACTTATTTTTAGAAAATATTATTTTTGAAATTTTTTAAAGAGGAGAAAACATTTTGGTCAAAGAAAATAATAATTATTAATTTGAAAGAAATGTCTCTATTAAGGAAAATTTTAGAATTAAAGAGATATGGATCCCCCTAAAAAGATATATCATTAGAGATAAATGAATCATAACCAAAACACAATAAAATTATAAAACAAGAAAATTTAAATTTTTTTTCTTAAAAAAGATCATGATTAAAAGATAAATCAAGATAGACATAGATTAAAGGAAGATTTTCATAAGTGATCCATTCCCAATTCACATTTAATTAATTAAAAATGATCAAAGGATATAGGTTTGGTGAAAATATTAGCATGTTGATATTGCATTGAGACAAATTCTAATAAGATATCACCTTTTTGGAAGTGATCTATTAAGAAATGGCATACCCTTTTTATATATTTAGTGTGAAAGTGTTGGATAGGTTTTTTATAGATATTTATGGAACTATTTTTATTGAACCTGATAGGGATATGGTCAAATGTTATCTTAAAATCTAATAAAGTGTGTTACATCCATAATATTTGGGAAAAAACTCACAGAAGCTTTGTATTCCATTTCAGCTATAGAAAGAACAACTGAGTTCAACTTATTACTACTCCATGATGTGATAAATTTTACAAGTAGGTTGAAAGTATAACTTATACTTTTAAAATATAGTTATAATCATCCAAAATAAGTGTCAGAAAAATAAGTTAACTCAAAATAAGTTCCTTTGGGATAAAATAGACTAATTTTTTTAAATATTTTTAACTAAAGAAAAATCCTTTTAAAATATTGGTGATGAGATTCCTTTTTATTTGATTGAAAATGAGAATAGGGATAGAAAATTAACTTGATATCAGGCTGGGTCATAGTAAGGTAAATTAGAATAATAATTATACTTCTATAAAGTTTATCATGAAACATTTTACTGGATTCATCCAATGTTAACTTATAAGTTTTACTCATGGGCGTGGAACTTTCCTTAGCCTGATATATTCGGAATCATTTTAAGAGTTCATTTGTGTATTTTCCTTGGTTCAAAAAATTTTCCCATTTCTTTGTAATATTTAATAAATAAGAAATAATTTTAGTTCACCCATAAAGATCATTCCAAATTCTTTTTCCATTAAATCAGAAAATTCAAAATAAATAGATTCATTGGTAGAACCAAAACTCACATCATCAAAATAAATTTTAATTAGTAACCAATATTTTGAAACATGTTTTAAAAAATGAGTTGAATCATATTTTCCCATTTCAAAAAAAATTAACCAAAGATAATTTGAAATATTTGCATACCAATCCCGAGGAGATTGTTTTAAACTATAAAGATCTTTTTTTTAACTTGAAAACCGAATTTGGGAAATGTGGATTTTCAAAACCTAGTGGTTGTTCCAATTTTTTTTAAAATGAAACCATTTGAAAAAGAAATTTTTATTTCCATTTTATGGAGTTTTAACTTTAGATGAGAGGTGAATGCTAACAAGATTCCAATGGATTCTAATAGAGTAATGAGTGAAAATGTTTCACAATAGTCAATTTCTTATTCTTGGTTATAACATCTGGAAACTAAATGAGATTTATTTCTAGTGATATTACCAAGCTCATATAACTTATTCATAAAAACCCATTTAGATCCTATGATGAGATTATATTTAGGTATTTCTACTTGATTCAATGCATCATTTTGATTACATTTATTTATTTCGTTTTTCATGGAAAGGTCCCAATTTTCATCATTAAGGGAATCCTTAAGGTTTTGGAGTTCAAATTGAGAGAAAAAGGCACAATTTTCAACCTCATTTAAGACCACTATATTATCATGAGTTCATTTTTGTAAATATCTAATGAAATATTTAAAGGGATGGTCTTTGGATATTTTGAAATATTGAGAAAAATAATTTGAAGTGGATTATTTTTCTTCTTAAAATTATTCAATTTGAAGTGGTTTATTTTAAAAATTATTTTCAAAAACATTTTGAGAAATATATTTTAGAAAATTTTTATAGAAAACAACATGGATTGATTTTTCCAATATTTTAGTACTTTTTTTTAAATACACAATATTCCTTCTTGAGTTGAAGTACTCGAGAAAGATACTCTAACACCCCAAGATTTTGTGAATGTTTTTTTTCAAATTAATTTAATATTTTGATATTTTTTATTTAACAAAACATTTAAAATAGTTTTTTATATTAAATAACGAATTAAAACATTCCTTTCATATATAATTGACTTAGATTATTCTACACACAACACCGACTTAGCATACCTTACACTCAACACTGAGTTTCTATGAAACATCATTTTATTATTATAATTATTTAAATGTGATAATTGAAACCTATCCATTAAAAATAGTAATATGAATATTAATAACTAATTTTAAATTTTTTATAATTTTTTATTGAAATAAAAACTATTTGTGATGAAATATTTTTTTTTGGTAAATTCCTTATATGTTTAAAAATACTAATTTCTAAAATGAACTACTTTTAATATCATTCTGTGAAAAATAATTAAATTAATTTTAGACACATTAGAAATTTAATTTTATAAAATAAAATTCTTTTTTTAATTTATAATTTCTAAATTAGATTATGAATTTTTTTTGTGATTTTTATGAGAAACATCATTTTTGGATGAATATTCAAAAATACCGTATTTTAATTGAAAACTGTCTTTTTATATAATTTATTTATAAGGTTGAATTATATTTTAATTTGGTTTAAAATTTTATTTAAATCATATTTTTATCAATAAATCCAATTTAGTTCATTGGAATCAATTTTACTTTGTAATTGGGTATACAAACTTAGCAAAATTTTGGTCATTTTTTACTTTAAAAATCTATAGTGTCGTCCCTTTAGTGAGATTAATTTTAAATTAATTTATACCAATCCTATGATTATAATTTTGAATAATTAATTTCATATTTTTAGTTATAATAATTTATAATTTATAATAAGTTCAACTTAGTTTTTTGACCAAAAATATTAGTGAAGGTGTTTAAAATTAATTATAATGGTTAAGAGAAAAATTAGGTTAATAAAGTACTAAACCTTAAATTTAAGACCCAAAAATACCTAGAAACTTTTGAAAAACCAATTTTATTTACACTATTCGGACATTAACCTTAAATTATTAAATTAAGTTGGTTTGTTATAACTTTTGTTATGTAAAAACATGGGTAAAGAAAACTTATTTTTAAAAATGCCAAGTGTGTCATTTACCTTACCTATAAGAGGCCACCACATCTCCCTCTTCTTCACACCTCTAAAACCACTTAGGTTCAGTAAAAATATTCCCAATAAACTTCCAAAAATCCCTCCCTTCTTACCATAAGTCTCCACTTGGATATAAAGCAACCCAAGGAATCCTTTTGGCACAAACCAAAAGGAGTTACCCAATTAAGAGGTAACGTCTTCTATCAAACTCGTTTATTTTATTTTCTTTATCCATCCATAAAATATTTATTCAATGATTGTATAAAAATAATATAATTTTCAACATACTAGTATTTTTTATGCTATGTTTCAGACCTACACTTATACACACCTGTATCTAATGCGTAAAGAACATACTATTTATGTGTAAAGAAAACCACCGCCTCACTAAATGATGATTGTTAATTTTTTCTTTACCACCTCTCATGATGGAAATTATGATGGAAACTATGTTTATATATGTTATATATTATATTTATTATTTATTTAAGCTTCTTTATTCCTTTTATGAAACATATATTTTTTACTTTCTGTTTGGTGTAAATACGATAATTTCATCTGAGGAAGTGTGGAATTCCACCCCCTCAAAGTGATGTGATTCATTAAAACACTACATGGTATATATTAAGGATGGTTTCAATGAAATTATATGATATATATGATATAATAAAGTTACTATAATAATTATATATATATATACATATACGTCTGTTTCTTTCTTTCTTTCAACATGAAAATTAAAGGGAAATAATATTCATGTTTACATACGACTTACCATCTCCATGAATAGTGTATTCCATTTCATACTTATATATTCTATGGATTATTATAATACACATATATATAATATAAATTATATTTAAATGATGGTTTACATTCTGGAAATCATGATATAAGTATATCAAAAAAAGATATAACAAATTATGAAACATGAGAAAAATAGAGAAGATATTACCCAAAGTGAAACCTTAACATAGAATTGTTAATAAGTGGGTAATATAAATCCATAATAAAATCCTATACAGGTGGTTTGAATGAGTATTATGGGAGTAAAGACACAAGGTAAGAGAATTTCATCTCATTTCTTATTTCTATGAGATAAATAATTTATTCATCACCCATTCCTTTTGGGTGTTGTGTATACTTCCCATGGATGAATTATATGATTTTTATACTTAAAAATATAGGTATTTACATATTAATTTTATGATATTTTGTCACGACCTGACCCTACTTGGGCTCGAGCCGCAACTACCCCAAACCTGCCTCCATAGGCCAGGGGCTGGCGACCAGCGCCAAAGACACAATAACTCGGGGAGGCCTTTGCCTAAGTACCTGTACACACACACACAGAAAACTCAATGCAACAGTGCAGAGTAAAAGTAAAGGCAAACAATGTAAAGGGAAACTGCTATATATAAGCCACAATGTGCATCGACCTCTAACAGTACAAAGTACAATGATGAAAAGGAAAAAGGGGAAAAACACGCGCCCAACCAGAAAAGGTGCCACAACCCGGCAACAGGTAAACAAAAAGGAAACAGCTGACGGGTCTCCCACCTGGAACCCGGCCATAACCACCGCACGCGGTCCAAGCTCCCAATCTCCTATGCTCCACTGAAGTCACGCTCCACCTGTCCGTCGTCTGCAAGGGAACACCAAGTGCGGGCAAAGCCCAAGCAGGGGTGAGTATAAAAATACTCAGTAGGATACCCCGAAGGCTCGAGGGAGAAACAAAGGAGGTACCAATGGGTGAGAAGTAGAGTGAACTGATAAAAGTAGAGAAGTACAACCGAGAGTGCAGTAAAGAGTCTAGCTCAACCCAACAAGAGGATAGAAGGTAGACTCGTCTAGACACAAGGAGCTGGAAACGGTAAGAAGATGAAGTTCCCGTCGAGTCTTCACTACCTATAGAAGGAGAGTAGACTCATCCAACCATGATAAGCTAGACACAGAAAGAACGTGGCATACCCCGCATCTCTTCGCCTCTCCTGGAAGGAGAGTAACCAAACCCAAGAAGTGGGTACCAGAAACAAGGTATATACATATCGGTATGCTCAACAAGAAACCCGAAAAACGTCGTAAGGGGATCCCCATCCTGTAGCTCAGCCCAAGAGAAGTGAGTCGCCTACAGTCCCAGAAGTAAACCATCATTGTCGCCCAGCATTCCGCATGTCTTCCCTGAACTGCAAGTCAAGGGACCAAAATCACCGCACCTTGACACTATCCACTTTGGGCGGCCCTGTCTCTCCCGCATGGTTTTAGATTGCATCACAAGAACGCGTCTCAGTAGGGAAAGTGCCCCTCGTACATGAGAATTCTAGGAAAAGTCAAAACACACCTCGTCACTGCCCTGCAGTCGAGAGGTCTCCTCAAAGTCAAGTCATTCCATCACCGACCCGTACAACCAAGGGTCCTGCTCGGGTAATCACGAAGGAAAGCCACAGGATAGCCTAATAGAAAGGACTAAGCCTGGAATTCCAACAGGTGTCCCACTACCCAGCCCTGCTGGAGGGTAATTCATAACCAGATATTGGGTGACCCACTGCCCAGCCCTACTGGAGGGTAAACCATAATACATCACCCGGCGACCCACTGCCCAGCCCTGCTGGAGGGTAGACCATAACACATCATCCGGCGACCCACTGCCCAGCCCCGCTGGAGGGTAGACCATAACACATCATCCAGCGACCCACTTCCCAGCCCTGCTGGAGGGTAAACCTTAATACATCATCAGGAAACCCACTGCCCAGCCCCGCTGGAGGGTAGACCTGGAATAAGTCGACATGCGACCCACTGCCCAGCCTTACTGGAGGGTAGACCTGAGACTAGACGACGGGTGACCCACTGCCCAGCCCTTCTGGAGGGTAGACCCTAAGAGGTCATCGAGTGACCCACTGCCCAGTCTCTGCTGGAGGGTAGACCCTAATAGCGTCGGGTGACCCACTGCCTAGTCTCTGCTGGAGGGTTGACCCTAGAAGTTAGTGATAAACCTACTGCCCAGCCCTGCTGGAGCGTAAGCCTGAGGAAGTCGATGAGTAACCCACTGCCCAGCCCTGCTGGAGGATAAAACTCAGAACTGCTCTCGCCATCTCTACTGGCGGGTACAACACTGGCCAACCGAACACAGAGTGGGTATCGTGCAACCACCCAACTCCAGCAAAACTCTCCCAAAAGAGGTTCAGTGCCTGTTCCATCATGGGGTTCCACTAGCACCGCTACTGAACAATCCATCGAGAACAAAACCAGGGGGAGACCACTCAACCCTGCTGGTCAAAAAACGAGCATAGAGCCAGGGGAAAAACTCCACCCTACTGGTCAAACAAACACATAGAGGGACACTCTACGTTGTGAGAGGTCAAAGTACGCAAAGCAGAGAATGGAACACACATGGGGCCCACATGGCGTGTGGCCCCAAGTCAACCCCAACAGAACGCACAAACGTTCTCAGGTACAAACAACCACATGTACCTCCAAGTGCTCCCGTATACTCCCAGAGTATACCAAGTTCCATCCTAAGGGCTATCGTGCACATGGAACCCAACGTCAATGCGAAGGCGTGACATAACATTTCCAACTCAAAGGCCTAGGCATGGCTAACCACAACTTGTGAACCATTTACATCACTCTCCCAAGAGTGTGCGATCACACGCCAAGGGCCCTCTATAAACAAGGTAGGGAGAACCACCACTAGAGCACCTTTCATGCTTCCACATTTAACAAGATCACACAAGAGGCTCCGCACAGCCAGACGGATCGCACCGTTATAATCCTTGCGGAAAAACACACGAGATCGACTACTTACTCGCCTCCAACGGATATCCGACAGAAAAGTCACCAACACTGCCTCACGCCCGAATGGCATCCCGTGATCCCGAGCCTCGGCCCCGAAAACAGTCGGGCACATCGCACCATTGCGATCCCCTCGGGAAAACACGTCAAAAGCACTACTCACTTGAGTGCAACAGATATCCGAAGAAAAAGATGCATTCCGGCACACCGCACACGAGCGATGCCATGTGGGACCCACATCCCGGTCCCAAAACTCAATAGACAGATTACACCGTTGCAATCCTCTCGAAAAAGCACCCAAGATGGACTATTCACTTGTCCAAAACGGTCGCCCGGTGATAAAGATGGAAAATCACTGTCGATGCCCAAACGACCCTCGTGGGCCCCGCACCATCGTGCGGAAATACAGCGGGCAGACTGCGCCAATATGATGCCCTCAGAAAAACACCCAACATCGACTACTCGCACGCCCCGAACGGACATCCGATGCAAAATCCGCTAAACGCTGCTCGCAGCTCAAAAGACGGGTCGTGGGGCCCACGCCACAACTTCGGCCTCAATGCTTGAAACAACCCTGGAAAACTCCTCCTTAGTACCTGAGTCGCAACGCCACTGACGATGCTCAAAACGGACGTCGGACGCGTCCGTGCTGTCCAAAACAAGTTTCCCCGAAAAAACGACAAACCCCTCGACGTACGTGTCGCACCACTGAGGCCCCTCGTTTAGGGAATTGAAAATTCCCGAAGCCATCTCAAAGTGTTCCCCTCGACGCAAGGTCTGTGCTGCCACTGACAGCACACAAAACAGAGGCCCGTAGCGAAAGCTACGGGCGTCGGAAATTCAAAGGGGGCACTCCCTTGGGCCCGACCGGCCTGGTCCGGCCGGTCCGCCCATAGCCGGCCCGCGGCCCGGCCGCAGGTCCGGTTCATGCCGCCGCGGCCAGGTGTCCGCGGCCCACCACCACTGACTGGCCTTTACGTCCGGTCACCCCTTTCCGCAGCGACCCGCATCGCGCGGGTCGCGATCGCGCACACGGGGTCGCGCACCCCGCGGCCCCCCTTTCTCTTCGCGCTACACCGACGCCGCCACGCGGAACCCCGGCTGCCCGCCGTCTCACCCAGGGAGCCCTGCCCCGTCGCCCGCTTCCATTTTCCGGATGGATTCGTCACCGTCGCCGCCTCATCGGACCAAAGCCGCGCCGCCCTGGGAACCCGTCGGACCTCCGGAAATCGCCGGGATGACCCAAAATTCCCGCAACCTTCGACGATCAACCCCGGACTCCTATGAGCTCAGATTTTGATTCCGAAATATGCGTTGGAAAGATAATAATGTATACTACGCATATATGGGATTTTTTTAAGGTTTAACATCAAATATACACATAAAATCAAACTCAAAGGGGGGGGGGGTTTGGAAATTAAAATGCAAAACGCATAACCCTACCTCGTGGGCGTTGCCCGGAGCTTCGCCGCCGAACCGCCGCCTTGCCGGAGCTGCCTCGCCAGAGCCGCCTCGCCGAAGGTGGAGGAGGAGAGGGAGAGGAGGGGATGCTAGGGGGGAAAGGGGAAGGAGAAGAGGTAGGAGTGTGTGTTAAGCGTTTAAATAGAAAACGCTTAACCGCCTGCCTGCCGGCCCGAACCCGAACTCCCGACGGGGTCGCGGTTGAGCCTCCCTTAGGGTAAAAACCACCCCCCGAGCACAACGGCGGTATTATAATTTTAATCCAAGACCCCGTTAAAAAGTTCTAAATCTCAACGCCTGAGGACACCAAATTACGAAAAAGCCCCTGGGACCATTTTTCACAGACGGCCCGCGCCCGCAAAACTTACACCCCTCCTGGGGTAAACGACACATTCCAAACTCAACGGTGCCCTTGGTTTTCCAATCCGAGCCACCTTTTAAAAGATACTAGAGTTTCAACATTAAACGAATAAATAAATAAATTAATTTATCTGTTTAACCTTCCGAAAGCGAGCGAGGGGTCCAAACATCCCGCGCCGACAAGTTTTATGTCGTTCCTAGGGTAAACACCCCATTTTGGACCCATCCGTAAACTCAGATCTCTGATCTAGAACTCCGTTTAGGAGTTATCCAATTTATTTGGTGTTTCCAGTGTGAACTCAATATAAATTTAATTCCGGTCACTCCAGGGCTCGGAATCGCACGCCGTCTGAAGGCGCTGCTCTGGAATATCATCAAGAATATTCCAAAGTCTTTCATAGAAAAAACTGGGTTCTTACATCATTACCTCCTTCAATCTTTTCATCCCTGAAAAGCAAAACTAGGGAGAAACATAGGGTAATAATCCCACTCATGGCTTTTCCATACCCAGAAGAACCCATTCACAGCTCTGCGTCACCGCACACAGACCACGAGATCGATCCATTCACGTGAGGTCGGCCCTTGCCGACGTCGTGCATAGGATCACGCACACATCTTCTCGAATGAGCCACGTAGGAGACGTCATGCACCCACACCAGACTTTGGGGTTAGGGAGAGGCGTTAGGGAACTCTCCATCCCTTCACATGGTCCCAAACGGCCCGAAGGCCCTCGGGGGTAGCTCACCTCCCCGGTCAAACCTCTATGTCGCATGACGCGACTGGAATCACCGCCCGCACCTGGAACAAGGCCCGGTGATTCCTTCCTTCAGAATATCCACATGGTGAAACACCCAAGGATATCTAGTCACGCAAGATTGTACATTATATGCATCTCAACCAAGACTCTCTTACACGCTCGGAAGCGAATGAGTCAACACCATCGACTAAAGGAAAAGGTCTCACGCCTTTTTCCTTACAAACACAGGGTTACACCCGACTCCCTGCGTCACCCTGGTAACACCTTAAACAAGGAGCAGGGAGAAAATACTTTCACACATAGAGCCTAACAATTCTACTACAAGAAGTAGAAGAGTCGTAAGGGGTACCTCTAACCATCCAATGCTCTGCAGGATCGTAGACATCCAAAGCTCGCGGCTGTCCGTGGTCCCAACCGTCAGCTCTCGGAGCCTAACGTAGACTGCCTAGTGGTGATGGGAAGACCTCGTAACGTCGTCCCCCACCACCAGCTCCTCCCGATCCTCTACTAGCACCACCTTTCTGGGATCTACTCCGATCACGGCGCTGCCTCTACCGTGGTGGTGTGCCTGCTGCCTGCCCGAAGCTCTCAGCAACTCAGGTCGGGCAGACTCGTGCCAGGTGACCTCACCCATCGCAATCATAACACCAACTCTCTCTGGGCTGCACTGGTGCCCTCCGACACCACTGTGGTGTACGAAGACTCCCCTGAGTCCGGTTGTTGGAAATCCACCTACGTTGAGGTTCTGCTTCCCGACGCCCACTAGCTGCGGTAGACGTCTTGGCTCCGGCGTGCCTGCTGCCACCACCAACACTAGAACATGACAGGAAGCCCTCTGTCACCAGCGCCTGCTCTATCACCTCGGCATATGTGGAAATGCCCAAGGGTACTATGATAACACGAATCTCTCAGCGGAGACCCTGCTCAAACTTCCGCACTCGGGGGTTGTCTTCATGGACCAATTCCGGGTAAAAGCGTGCACGATCTGCAAAACTAGCCGCATACTCGGCCACCGTCACCCTCCCTGCTGAAACTGAAGAAGCTCCTGAATCCGAATGGAGTGCAAGCAGGATGGAAAAAACTCCTCACGAAACAACAACGGAGTGTCGCCCCATGACAGCGAAGACTCGTCAAGAAGCTGAGTCACCAGACTCCACCAACGCCAAGCTGCTCCACGGAAAAGGGTGACTGCCAAGACACTCTCCGATCTCTCGGCATCTGCACAAGACTGAAAAGGAGAACCACTACCTCGAGCCAAACCCCTGCTACCTGAGGGTCTGGCTCATCACTAAACCTCCGCGGTCCCTGCCGCTGGAACTCGTGGAGTGCTCTCAAGCCCCATCTTCTCTGCTAAAGCTTCCTGCTGCTCAACAAGTGGGGGTGATGCTACCGGCCCACCCATAGAAAGGGGCTCGAATGATGGGTCCTGGACTATGGTCTCGTAGCTCATAGGGTCATCATCACGCACCAAAGCAGGTATCTTGGCTGGCTGTCTTCACAGAGACATCCTGAATATTACCATGGAGTGCCGCGGTCAGATGAGTATATATGTAGATACCAATAACAACAACGATGGGGAGCTAACTCAAGAAGGACAGTCAAAGACTCGATCCTATGTGATGCAGAAACCAAATTTCCCTGCAACAAGTTCTCAGCATGCCGAGTCGACAAGCGGGTTATCAGGGTCCTGGTGAATGGATACATCGACCACCGCACCATCACTGGACTCCCTGGCCTGAGAGCTGCTCTCGAGACACATCAAAACGGTTTCCCTATATCCCAACAAGTTCCTCTTTTAGGGACGTCCGCAAAATGTCCCAAGGAACGAACCACCTATGATACCACTTTGTCACGACCCAACCCTACCCAGGCTCAAGCCGCAACTACCCCAAGCCCGCCTCCATAGGCCAGGGGCTAGAAACCAGCGCCAAAGGCACAATTACTCGGGGAGGCCATGCCTAAGTACCTGTACACACACACGCATCAAACTCAATGTAACAGTGCAGAGTAAAATTAAAGACAAGAAAAGTAAAGGGAAACTGCTATATATAATCCAAAATGTGCATCGACCTCTAACAGTACAAAGTACAGTGCTGAAACGGAAAAAGGGGAAAAACACGTGCCCAACCAGAAAAGGTGCCACAACCCGGCAACAGGTAAACAAAAAGGAAATAGCTGACGAGTCTCCCACCTGGAACCCGGCCACGACCACCGCACGCGATCCAAGCTCCCAAGCTCCTACGCTCCACTGAAGTCACACTCCACCTGTCCGTCGTCTGTAAGGGCACACCAAGTGCGGGCAAAGCCCAAGCAGGGGTGAGTATAAAAATACTCAGTAGGATACCCCGAAGGCTCGAGGGAGCAACAAAGGAGGTACCCAAGGGTGAGCAGTAGAGTGAACTGCGAAAAGTAGAGAAGTACAACCGAGAGTGCAGTAAAGAGTCCAACTCAACCCAACAAGAGGAGAGAAGGTAGACTCATCCAGACACAAGGAGCTGGAAACAGTGAGAAGATGAACTTCCCGTCGAGTCTTCGCTACCTATAGAAGGAGAGTAGACTAGTCCAACCACGAGAAGCTAGACACGGAAAGCACGTGGCATACCCCGCACGTCTTCTCCTCTCCTGGAAGGAGAGTAACCAAACCCAAGAAGTGGGTACCAGAAACAAGGTATATACATATCGATATGCTCAACAAGAAACCCGAACAATGTCGTAAGGGGATCCCCGTCCTGTAGCTCAACCCAAGAGAAGTGAGTCGCCTACAGTCCCAGAAGTAAACCATCATCGTCGCCCAGCATTCCACACGTCTTCCCCGAACTGCAAGTCAAGGGGCCCAAATCACCGCACCTCGACACTATCCGCTTTGGGCGGCACTGTCTCGCCCGAACGGTTTTAGATCGCATCACAAGAACATGTCTTGGTAGGGAAAGTGCCCCTCGTACTTGAGAATTCTAGGGAAAGTCAAACCACACCTCGTCACTGCCCTGCAGTCGAGAGGTCTCCTCAAAGTCAAGTTGTTCCATCACTGACCCGTACAACCAAGGGTCCGACTCCGGTAATCACGGAGGAAAGCCACAAGCTAGCCTAATAGAAAGGAATGAGCCTGGAATGCCAACAGGTGTCCCACTGCGTAGCCCTGCTGGAG
This sequence comes from Viscum album, assembly GCA_963277665.1. Taxonomy (NCBI): domain Eukaryota; kingdom Viridiplantae; phylum Streptophyta; class Magnoliopsida; order Santalales; family Viscaceae; genus Viscum; species Viscum album. The sequence continues at coordinate 1,088,346,514 of OY728122.1, forward strand.
GGTAATTAATAACCAGATATTGGGTGACCCACTGCCAAGCCCTGCTGGAGGGTAAACCATAAGACATTACCCAGTGACCCACTGCCCAGCCCTGCTAGAGGGTAGACCATAACACATCATCTGACGACCCACTGCCCAGCCCCGCTGGAGGGTAGACCATAACACATAATCCGATGACCCACTTCCTAGCCCTACTGGAGGGTAAATCTTAATACATCATCAGGAGACCCACTGCCCAGCCCCGCTGGAGGGTAGACCTGGAATAAGTCGACATGCGACCCACTGCCCAGCCTTGCTGGAGGGTAGACCTGGGACTAGACGACAGGAGACCCACTGCCTAGCCCTGCTGGAGGGTAGACCCTAAGAGGTCGTCGGGTGACCCACTGCCCAGTCTCTGCTAGAGGGTAGACCCTAATAGTGTCCGGTGACCCACTGCCTAGTCTCTGCTGGAGGGTAGACCCTAGAAGTCAGTGAACAACCCAATGCCTAGCCCTGGTGGAGGGTAAGCCTGAGGAAGTCGATGAGTGACCCACTGCCCAGCCCCACTAGAGGGTAAAACTCAGAACTGCTCTGGCCATCTCTACTAGAGGGTACAACACTGGCCAACCGAACACAGAGTGGGTATCGCGCAACCACCCAACTCCAGCACAACTCTCCCAAAAGAGGTTCAGTGCCTGTTCCATAATGGGGTTCCACTAGCACCACTACTGACCAATCCATCGAGAATGAAACCAGGGGGAGACCACTCAACCCTGCTGGTCAACAAACTAGCACAGAGCCAGGGGAAAAAATCCACCCTACTGGTCAAACAAACACACCGAGGGACCCTCTGCGTCGCAAGAGGTCAAATTACGCAAAGTAGAGCATGGAAAACACATGGGGCCCACACATCTTGTGGCCCCAAGTCAACCCCAACGGAATGTACAAACGTTCTCAGGTAAAAACAACCACATGTACCTATAAGCACTCCCGTATACTCCCAGAGTATACCACGTTCCAGCCCAAGGGCTATCATGCAAATGGCACCCAACATCAACGCGAAGGCGTGACATAATATTTCCAACTCAAAGGCCCAGGCATGGCTAACCACAACTTGTGAACCATTTACATCACTCTCTCAAGAGTGCGCGATCACACGCCAAGGGCCCGCTATAAACAATGTAGGGAAAACCACCACTAGAGCATCTTTCATGCTTCCACATTTAACAAGATCTTGCAAGAGGCTCCGCACAGCCAAACGGATCGCACCGTTGTAATCCTCGTGGAAAAACACGCGAGATCGACTACTTACTCGCCTCCAACGGATATCCGACGGAAAAGTCACCAACACCGCCTCACACCCTAACGACGTCCCATGATCCCGAGCCTCGGCCCCGAAAACATTCGGTTGCATCACACCATTGCGACCCCCTCGGGAAAACACATCAAAAGAACTACTCACTTGAGTGCATTGGATATCTGGAGAAAAAGATGCATTCAGGCGCACCGCACATGAGCGATGCCATGTGGGACCCACATCCTGGTCCCGAAACTCAACGAACGGATCACACCGTTGCGATCCTCTCGAAAAAGCACCCAAGATGGACTATTAACTTGTCCAAAACAGTCACCCGGTGATAAGGATGGAAAATCACCGTCGATGCCCAAACGACCCTCGTGGGCCCCGCACCATCATGCAGAAATAAAGTGGGCAGACTGCGCCAATGCGATGCCCTCGGAAAAACACCCAATATCAACTGCTCGCACGCCCCGAATGGATGTCCAATGAAAGATCCGCTAAACGCTGCACGCAGCTCAAAAGACGGGTCATGGGGCCCGCTCCACAACTTCGGCCTCAATGCCCTAAACCACCCTGGAAACCTCCGCCTCAGCGCTAGAGTCGCAACGCCACAGACGACGCTCAAAACGGACGTCAGACGCGTCCGCGCCGTCCAAAACAAGTTTCCCCAAAAAAATGACAAACCCCTCGACGTACGTGTCACACCACCGAGGCCCCTCGTTTCGGGAATTAAAAATTGCCGAAGCCATCTCAAAGTGTTCCCCTCGACGCAAGGTCCGTGCTGCCGCTGACGGCATGCAAAACAGACGCCCGTAGCTTTCGCTGCGGGTGTCGGAAATTCCCAGGGGGCACTCCCTTGGGCCGGACCGGCCCGGTCCGACCGGTCCGCCCACAGCCGGCCCGCGGCCCGGCCGCGGGTCTGGTTCAAGCCGCCGCGGCCAGGTGACCGCGGCCCACCGCCACCAACCGGCCATGACGGCCGGTCACCCCCTTTCCGCAGGGACCCGCATCGCGCGGGTCGCGACCGTGCACACGGGGTCACGCACCCCGCGGCCCCCTTCCTCTTCACGCTGCGCCGGCGCCGCCGCGCGGAACCCCGGACGCCCGCCGTCTCACCCAGGGAGCCCTGCCGTGTCACCCGCTACCACTCGCCGGATGGAGTCGTCGTCGCCACCGCCTCCTCGGACCGAAGCCGCGCCGCCCTGGGAACCCACCGGACCTCCGGAAATCGCCGGGACGACCCAAAATTCCCACAACGTTCGACGATCAACCCTGGACTCCTCTGAGCTCGGATTTTGATTCCGAAATATGCGTTGGAAAGATAAAAATGTATAATACGCATCTATTGGATTTTTTGAAGTTTTGACATCAAATAGTCACATAAAATTGAACTCAAATGGGGGTTCAGAAATTAAAACGCAAAACACATAACCCTACCTCGTGGGCGTTGCCCGGAGCTTCGCCGCCGAACCGCCGCCTTGCCGGAGCTGCCTCGCTGGAGCCGCCTCGCCAGAGGTGGAGGAGGAGAGGGAGAGGAGGGGCTTCCAGGGTGGAAAGGGGAAGGAGAAGTTGGAGGAGGGTGTGTTAAGCGTTTAAATATAAAATGCTTAACCACCCTCCTGCCGGCACGAACCCGAACTCCCGACGGGGTCACGGTTGAGCCTCCCTTAGGGTAAACACCACCTCTCGAGCACAACGATGGTCTCCTAATTTTAATCCGAGACCCCGTTCAAAAGTTATAAAACTCAACGCCTGAGGACTCTAAATTACGAAAACGCCCCTGAGGTCATTTTTCACAGACGACCCGCGCCCGCAAAACATACACCCCTCCTTGGGTAAACGGCACATTACGACTCAACGGTGCCCTCAGTTTTCCAATACAAGCCACCGTTTAAAAGACACTAGAGTTTCAACATTAAATGAATAAATTAATAAATAAATTTATCCGTTTAACCTTCCGAAAGCGAGCGAGGGGTCCAAACATCCCACGCCGACAAGATTTATGTCGTTCCTAGGGTAAACACCCCATTTCTGACCCATCCGTACACTCAGATCTCTGATCTGGAACTCCGTTCAGGAGTTATCCCATTTATTTGGCGTTTTTAGTGTGAACGCACTAAAAATTTAATTCCGGCCATTCCGGGGCTCGGAATCGCACACCGTCTGAAGGCGCTGCTCTGGAATATCATCAAGAATATTCCAAAGTCTTTCATAGCAAAAATCGGGTTCTTACATATTTTTTCATGGGATTTTTTTTAATTTTTTTCCAAATCGATAAAGTAATTTGGTCTCAATTTTTCTTCGTTGAGAGACAAGCCACGTTATGTACTTATATTTCTCCATGAGGTGTATATACTACCTTAGAAATGTTATATCATGAATATAATTATTTTATGGTTATTTTAAGCTTTATTTAATTCCATTTTTTTACATGGGGACTATGGATCAAATTTACAAAGTGGTAAGAGTTTATTGAAACAATCTCATCACTTTTCAAGATTGTTTATGTTTATGCTTGCTTTGATGAAATATTATGATCCATATCTTAATAACTTTAATGAATTTTATTATCCTATGGTTATTCATGATATATTCATGTATTGGTTCCATTTTACCACTCTTTGGTTCATAAGATAGTTAAGATATTGTTTTTAAGAAATCCCAACTTTACTCTATCTTCGGTCAGAAATCTGTGTCTCTTAAAAACCATGTTTTCTAAAAAGGGTTTCCAAGAATTTTATACTAATATCCTATTATCATTAAAAGAAATTTATAACATTTTTTTATTTTACCAATGTTTTCAAAGGAATCTTCTTATCACTTTCTGAATTAGGCATTTCTCTAACCTTTTTACTATGAAAAAGGAATGTTATTTTTTTTACCTCGTACAAAATGTACGGATTTACCCATCATCAATTATTTGAAGCCTTTTTTTTTCTTTAAATGTTTATTTTTTAGATTTTTTTAAAATTATTTAAAAATAAATTTTTTTTTAAAACGTTTTCATGCTTTATTTATAAATTTTCAATGTTATTTTCATTGAAATGGTTTTCAAAACGTTTTCAATTTTTATTTATAAGTTTTCAAATATTTTTTAATGAAATGGTTCTTAAAAAGTTTTCAAGATTTATTTATAAGTTTTCAAAGTATTTTCAAAAAATTAATTTTAAAACATTTTCAATATTTCTTTACAATTTATGAAAGTGTTTTCAAGGAAAATGGGTTTCAAAATATTTTCATGCATCTTTTATAAGTTAAAAAAAAGGTCTTCAAAATTATTTCAAGTATTCTTTATATGTTTTCAATGTATTTTTTAAGAAATTAATTTTCAAATGGTTTTATGTATTAAACCTATCTTTTCAAAGAAGAAAGTATATTTTCCTCAAGAAATGTTTTTGAAATATATTTAAAAATTATTTTCCATCTAAGATGACATCTGTTGATGTTACTCATGCCTTTATAGGAAATTATCTAAAGGTTACATTCATATTATTTCTATGAATGAGTAATGCTTAATTTCATGGTCTTTATGAAACATGTTTCTATTTCATGGTTTATATGTTTATGGATTTTTTTCTCTTTTATGGGTTTTTATTATGATGAAATGATTATGAAAACTGTATCTTTTTCCATAGGTTATGATATGATTGCATGTTTATCATACCCATTTCAATTCATTGGTTATGATATGATTCATTATGATTTTTTGAACATGTATGTATGATTTAATTATGAGATGGGTGGGAGCTATATCTCCCTCTAATGCGTTGGGTTCATATTTATATCTCATGAGATAAACTAAGATGGTTTTGGAAGAAAACCTTAACTACTAAGATGACCATTATAGTGAACCATGACTACCAAGATGATATGAGGAGTGAAATCATACTACTAAGATGATCATGGAAGTAAACCATGACTACTAAGATGGCATTGGGAGTGAACCCATACTGCTAAGATGGTCTTGGATGTGATTCCTTGGTTACTATGGAAATCATATTATATTCTTATGTGTTCACCAAAATTATATGTTCTATTCCTATGTTATGGTTTCATGGATTATGTTCTTTATTTACTTATGATTCATGTCTTATGAAATTCCAATATTTATTCCATGATTCATGTATATGACCTTCTATATGTAGGGTATGATATTATATTTTCATGATCATGTTCTCATACCCATATGGTCATGATTATGCTTACATATCTCTCTTATTTACCCTTACTGATCATTGGAGATCACCCCTTTTTATGTTTCCTTCCTCATTTTATGAAGATATGTATTATGTTTTACGTGTCTAAGAAGGGTGATAGTCAGGAATAAACTAGTGGGTGATAATGTAGCCCACTTATGTATCATTATTTATGTTTCTATGTTTCCAAAGGCACTATATTAGTATAGTCTTTGAGAGTCTATTTGTATACTGTTTTAAGTATTCCACAAAAGTTATGTAATGTTAATGTATGTCAAGACTGGGTCACTATAGTTAGTATTAGAGAAAAGTTTTAGTTAACCTTTTGAAACTAGGATGAGAAAACCTTAGTGATAACCCTAAGGACATGTCTAAGGATAAATTTAAGGATAAGGAAAAGTATAGGAAAATGTCCTAGAATTTTGGTGAAGGATAAGGTGATTGGTTTAATAGAAATACATCGCTGTATAGATAATACAAGTAGATTTGGATCTATCATAGAAGTACCTAGGGGTAACAACTCTAACAAGAGGTTTCCGGCCTGAATCGGAGTGATCTGGTACACAAAAACAAGCCTTACTACACACCTGGTTTGACAATACATAGGGATGTGTTTTGAGAATTCACAAACTCTTCATAGACCATTATGAAGGATTTAAATATAAGTTGGATACAAATAACCAAATATTAACCTATGATGTCATATTTTAAGGAATTTGTTATGATTTAGACATCTTATAAGTAATTTATTTCATGACTATGTGGTTTTCTCTTACGATAAGTAATTATCACACTATGATTCTAGTTTTATAAAATGGAAGGAACCATAAATAACTGAATTAATATTGAATATGATGGATGATTTTTTGATTATAATTCAACTAGAATGGTCACTGGAGTGAAAGATGTTGTGATCATGACTAATTAGTTTTCACAGAACATGATTTAATAACATGTACCATAACCCACTCTCATACTCACCATGAAAGATAAAGAAAGAGTTTTCTAAGTGTTTGGGTAATGAATACCATGGAGGAAATTCGATTTTATTTCATTTGAGTCAATAATTTGGAAATAATAAACTAAGTGAATGTATTAGAGTAACAAGAAAATGTTTTGAGTGTGGAAAATAAAAACACAAAGGAAATGATTGAAAAGGAAAAATGAAGAGTTCAATTAATGAAATGGATGGGAATATTGGCCTCCCTAATTCCCCATTAATGGTTAAGTGTTTTAAGTGTGGATTAAATAGTCATTATGAAAGTCAATGACCAAAGAGGAAAGCTCATAAATAGAATCATCAAGGTCGTGAAAGTAATGGTTACACTATGGTTAGTGATGAGAGTATGGGTGAAAAATGAAAGGAAAGAGGAATTGTGTAATAGGATGAGGTATCCTTTATAATTTTATAAGGATTAAGTGGAATAATAAAGAATTTTTAGTATTTGGGATTCAAGAATTATTTTATATGAATGATGAAATAAACAAGGATTTTCCCGATTATTTTTTTCACTAAGGATTTAAAATATTATGTTGAATGTTTTTGATGGATTGGAAAAGTGATTTAATGATAATTTTATATTTTGATTAAGTTAAGATATCCCATAATATGTTACTTATGTTAAGATATTGTTGTATGGATAATGATATGTGAGACATGAATAAGTAAATTGGATGGTACTAATTAGCTGGTACTAATTAAGGACCTATTGAAATGTAGTTCATGCTCTCATGGATGATGTTTACAGCTTCTTGTAATTATGTAATATATCCAATAATTTATGAAATAAGGAGGCATGATTGTTTTACATAATTATTTATGGAAATTCAGGTTATTACAATGTTTTAAAAGAATATATGACAAGGGTATTCACATGTTCAGAAAGTGAAAACCAAGAGCTACTTTGTGGGATACATGGTAATCAATGTTAAGATGATTTCATGAATTTATTTCTAAAGTTTTGGGACTTTTATCTTTCATAAGGTTTATATGGCTAAACATTCATGAAATTTTTATATTAAAATTTGGAGGAAGTATTTATGCACTGAGTTTGTATTGAAAACCTTGGTTAAAAGGTTATTTAGTGATTAAACTTATTTCAAGGATTTATATCTTATTTATTTTGGAAATTATATTAGAGTGTTTTTAGAAAAGGACATCATGTATGTCGAATGACAATAAATCAAGTCTGAAAAGGCCACATGTCTTGAACCCATGACCGAAGGATGATAATGGTTTCATGCTTACCACTGGACTATGTGATGTCCAGGTTAATGTGTAATTATTTGTGTTGGATAATTATTAATGATGAACTAGTAGAGTTACATTTTATGTTTAAATCTTATTGTATTAACCATTTTGATTTTAAAGAAAAGAAAGATACAAATAGTTATACTTTTCATTCTTTTATGGGCATTAAGATCTACTAAAAGTTTATTTTAGCACTTCAGGAATCAAAGTTAATTTTTGGACATCCATTTATTGAAGTAATAAATGAATTAAAAAAAGATAAAAGAACAACTAAAGAAATATTTTTTGTTTATATAAATATATCAAGTAAGTATATTTCCTTATATTCATGGTCAATAAAATGATTACTCAATCTTAGGATAATGATAAACAGAAAATGTGTTATCCTAATACCTTAATTTTGTTGAACTGATGGCCTTTTAAATCATTATAGATTTAAGAATTTGAGGACCTCAAGTTTTATTTTATAATTCACTTTTTTTGTGATTAATGACCTTAATAACTCCCTATAAATATTTATGCTTTTCCCCCATGTCCAATACTCACTCATAACCTATGTTCTCATATGTGTAAACATAGTTATATGTTACTTTTGGTAACCGTTATGGTTTGAACTTTCCATTTTTAAAGTAAGTTTTAGTATTAACTTTTAGAATGTGGGTTTTTATGAAATTAACTTCCAAGTATTAAACCTTTGATAACATAGGATAATTTCTAGGGTGAAATTCATTTTAATGGGGGTAGAATATAACACTCTGATATTTTGTGAATGTTTTTTTCGATAATTTAATATTTTTATATTTTTCATTTAAAAAAATGATGAAAATAAATTTTTTATATTAAACCACTAATTAAAACATTCTTTTCCCACATAACCAAATTGTCTTGCACTACTTGAAACATCGACATAGCATACGTTACATGCAACATTGAGTTTGTACGAAGAGTCATTTTATTGTTATAATTATTCAAATGAGATAATTGTAACCTCGCCATAAAACTTAGTAATATGTATAATAATAACTAATTTTCAAATATTTTTTATGATTTTTTTAATTAAAACATTTTGATGATTAAAGGTATAATTTTTGGTAAAGTCCTTATATATTTAAAAATACTATTTTCTCAAATGATCTTCTTTTAATGTCCTTATATGAAAAATAATAAAAATAATTTTATTTTTTTTAGAAATTTAATTTTAGAAAATAAAATTCATTTTTGAATTTATAATGTTGAAATTATATTATGGATTTTTTTTGGATTTTTTTGAGAAACTTCATTTTTTGATGAATAGTAAAAAATACCATATTTTAATTCAAAACTGACTTTTCATCTAATTTATTTATAAGGTTAAATTATATTTTAATTTAGTTTCAAATTATAATTAGATAATATTTTTATAAATTAATCCAATCTAGGTCATTAGAATTAATTTCACTCTGAAATTGGGTATAAAAACTTAATAGAAGTTTGAACATTTTTACTTTAAAAACCAGCAGTGTCGTCCCCTTAGTGGGATTAATTTTAAATTAATTTCTCCCGCTTCTATGATTATAATTTTAAAAAATTGATTAAATATTTTTAATAATAATAATTTATAATTTAAAATAAGTTCAAATTATTTTTTGACCAAAAATATTAGTGAAGGTGATTAAAATTAATTACACCAAATAAGAGAAAATTTAGGTTAATAAAGTACTAAATCTTAAATTTAAGACCCAAAATGACCTATAAAATTTCTAAAAACCCATTTTAGGGCCATTATTAGGCCATGAACCTTACATTATTTAGTGTTTTTTTTCTTTTTATGACTTTTTTTAGGTAAAAACGTGGGTACACCAAACTTGTTTTAAAAAATGCCAAGTGTGTCCTTTACCTTCCCTATAAAAAGCCACCACATATCCCTATTATTCACACATCTAAAACCACTTATATTTATCCAATATATACCAAATACACTTCCAAAAATCCATAAATGCATCCTAAAAGTCTCCCTTGGACAGAAATCAACCCAATGAAGCCTTTTGGCACAAACCAAAAGGAGTTACCCGATTAAGAGGTAACGTCTTCTCTTAAACTCTTTTTTTATATTCTTTATCCTCCACCTAAACTATCTTTATTCTATGATTGTATAAAAAACTATTTTACTAAATATAATATGATATTTTTAAGCTAATTTTTTGACCTACACTTACACACACCTCCATCTAATGGGTAACGAACATAATATTTATGTGTATAGTGAACTACCACCTCACAAAACGATGATTGATCATTTTTTACTTTACCACCTCTCATTGTAGAAATTATGATGGAAACACTATTTATATATGTAATATATTATATTTATTATGTATTTAAGATTCTTTATTCCTTTTATGAAACATATATTTTTTACTTTCCATTTGGTGTAAATATTTTAATTTTGTTTGAGGATGTGTGGAATACCCCCCCTCAATGTGACCTGATTAGTTCACACACTACATAGAATGTATTAAGGATGAGTTTAATGAAATTATATGATAAAATAAAGCTACTATAATAATGATATATATACATATATATACACATACATATATACATATATATACATATATGTATATATATATATTTCTTTTATATTATTTTTTTCAACACGACAATTAAAGGGAAATAACGTTCATGCGTAGGTACAACTTACCATCTCCATGAATGGTGTATTTTTTTTCATACTTATATATTCTATGGATTGTTATAATACACATATAAATAATATAAATTATATTTAAATCATGTTGTACACTATATAAATAATGATATAAGTATAAGGTCCAATGATATAACAAATTAAGACACAAGAAAAAAACAAAGAGAATTTTACCCAAAGTGAAACCATAACATAGAATTGTAAAAAAGATGGTAATATATTTACATAATAAAACACTATATGGTATTAGATATAATAATATGGTTCTGTGATATATTTATAATAAATTTATATTTATTATATAGAAGTTTCGAATGAGTACGAAAAGAGTCAAGACACAAGGTAAGGGGATTTCATCTCACTTTTTATTTTTGTGAGATACATGCTTTATTTTTTAGCCATTTCTTTTGTGTGGTGTGTATAATACACATGGATGTATTTTATGATTTATATAATCAATACTAGGGGTATTTAAATGTCCATTTTATAATATTTCTATCATGGGATTTAGGTTTCAAAAGTTTACAAATCAGTAATGTAATTTGGTCTCAATTTTCCTTTTTTGAGACACATGCCATGTTATGAACCTATATTTCTCCATGAGGTGTATATAATACATTTGAAATGTTATATCATGAATATAATTCTTTTCATGATATTTTAAGATACATTTAATTCTATTTTATTACATAGGAAGTATGGTTCAAATTTACCAAGTGGTAACAGTTTATTGAAACAATCTCATCACTTTTCGAGATTGTTTATGTTTATGCTTCATTTGATGAAATATTATGATCCATATTTTAATAAATCTCATGAATTTTATTCTACACTAGTTACTCATTATATATTCATGCATCAGTTTGATTTTACACTCTTTTTTACATAATATAGTTAAGAAATTGTTTTTAAGAAAGCCCGAATTTACCCTCTCTTCGGTCTGAAATCTATGTCCCTTCAAAACCATGTTTTCGAAAAATGGTTTCCAAGAATATTATAATAATATCACATTATAATTAAAATAAAAATTTACCATTTTTTTTCTTTTACCAATGTTTTCAAACTAATCTTCTTATCTCTTTCCAAATGAGGTATTTCTCTAACATTTTTACCATGTAAAATGAATGTTTTTTTACCGCGTACGACATATACGGATTTACCAGCTGTCAATTATTTGATAATTTTTTATGTGTTTAAAGGTTTATTTTTAAGAAATTATTTTTAAATGTATTTTCAAAGAAATGAGTTGTAAATATTTTAAATATTTCTTTATAATTTTTCAATGTTATTTTCAAGGAATTGGTTTTCAAATTTTTTTCAATTTTTTTTATATGTTTTTAAAGTATTTTCATTAAAATGGTTTTCAAAACATTTTCAAGATTTATTTATAATTTTTAAAATTATTTTCAAATAAATGGGTTTCAAAACATTTTCAAGTTTTCTTGACAAATTTTCAAAGTATTTTTGAAGAATTGTTTTTTTAAAAAGTTTTCAAGATTCTTTTATAAGTTTTCAAGAAAAAAGGTTTTCAAAATGATTTGTTGTCTTATTTATAAGTTTTCAAGGTATTTTATATGAAAATTATTTTCAAATGGTTTTATATACTAAAAATAAATTTTCAAAGAAGAAATGATATTTTTCTCAAGAAATGTTTTTGAAAGATATTTCAAAATTAGTTTCCATCTAAGATGATATCTGTTGATGTTACTCATGCATTTCTAGGATATGTTCTAAAGGTTCCATTAACATTCCTTCTATAAATGTTATATGATTAATTTCATGGTATTTATAAAACCATTTTCTATTTCATGGGTTATATGGTTATGAAATCCATTTCTCTTTTATGCGTTATGCTTCTGATGAAATTATTATGAAACATGTATATTTTTCCATAGGTTTTGATATGATTGAAATTTATGATACCAATTTAATTTCATGGATTATGATATAATTATTTTTGATTTTGTGTATCATGTATGTATGGTTTAATTATGATATTGGTGGTACCTATATCTCCCTCCAATGCGTTGGTTAAGGATTTATATCTCATGAGATAGACTAAGATGGCCCTGGGAGTAAACCTTGACTACTAAGATGTCCCTAGGAGTAAACCCTACCTACCAAGATGATATGAGGAGTGAACCTATGCTACTAAGATGACCATGATAGTGAACCATGAATACCAAGATAGCATGGTGAGTGAACCCATACTACTAATATGGTCTTGGTAGTGATTAATTGGCTACTATGGAAATCATATTATATTCTTATGTGTCTACCACAATTCCTTGTTTTATTCCAATATTATGATTTAATGTATTATGTTATTTATTTCCTTATAATCCATGTATTATGAACTACCAATAATTATTCCATGACTCATGTATATGTTATTCTCTATGTAGGTTATGATATTATATTTTCATAATCATGCTCTCATACCCTTATGCTCATGATTATGCTTACATATATCCTCTATTTATCCTTATTGAGAATTTTAACTCCCAACTTTTTTTGTTTCCTTCCCTAGGTTATACAGATATGTATTATGTTTTATGTGTATAAGAAGGGTGATAGTCAGAAAGAACCTAGTGGTAGATAATATAGCTCACTTATGTATTAGTATTTATGTTTCCATGTTTCTAAAGGCACTAGACTAGTACGATATTTTGGAATCTCTTTGTATAATGTTTTAAGTATTTTGAAAAAGTTATTCAATGTTAATGTATGTAAATACTAGGTCTATATAGATATATTCATCAAATTTAGAATCAAATTTCCAAATATTGTATTGGTGTTTAAAATAAAACATTTGGAACCAAATTTTTTTTAAAAACAACTTGTGTTTTTTATTATTCCAAAGTACATATTGGATTTTTTTGAATAAAAGGTCTTATCAGAACACATAATAATGATATATAAATCATTATTAATCATCTCAACCAAAAAATGTTCTAGAAAACTAAAATAGTTTAAATTTGTTTGATCAATTTATTGGATTGTTATACTTTACCTCCCTACTACGCCACTTTATTGAGGGGTTTGATGAGAAACAAATAATGATTATAGAATTAAAAAGAACACAAGTAAAAAAATTCCTTATTATCAAATTCTCTACCATGTTTAGTATGAATTTAAATAATTTTAAAACCTTTTTCAATTTGAACCTTTTAAAAAAAATTATCAATCATTTTCATGCTTTACTTTTATGATTTAAGAAATATTCCCATGTGAATCTTTTAAAGTCATAAATAATTATAAAATTATAGGAATTTCCTCATAGAAATTAAATTTGAGAAGGTCTAAAAATATTGAGTTTAATTAATTCAAAATATTTTAAAGAAAAAATTACTTATTTAGATTTAAAAGAGGACTCAAGTTGCTTATCATGTTAACATGATTCAGAAACCATGTCATTTTTGAAATTCAAATTGGGAAGAACTCATACTAGATGATAACAATTGAGTTTTATGAGTGAGTGTGTGCTACAATGACAAAGGAATCTATACCAAATCCACGACTCAATAAAGTTATCACTCAAAAATTTTACTATTTTGTTGAAGAGAGATTTTAAATGAATTATATAAATATTTTTAAATTGATATGTGGTAAATTAAAGTTTATTTCAAATTAAAAACTTTGTAAAAATAAATTTCAAAAGAGATTTTAAAACTCACAAAATTGACTAATACATAGTATATTTTGTTTCAATTATTTTATAAATATACCATTTTTTTATTATAGTTTATTTAGAAAAACTAATGGTTCTTTCAGTGATTATATTACCCTTATAATTATGACCAAATGTTACATGACCTCCTTCATGTTTATTGATTTGATTTAATTATAAGAGGCCAACACACATCTTTCTTTTGAAACCAATATCTGAGTACCACATTGATTCATGGGTATTTATCAAAATACATTTTCCCTATAAGATAGAAAAACTAAAGGTTATGGTACCCAGAAAAACTTGGGTATGATTTTGTTATCCAATAAAGATTTTGAAATCCATATTTTCTTGACATGAAGTTTTCTTTTAGAGAAATTATAGGAAATATGGATTGAACTTGGTCCACCATATTTTGAATTTTTTCCACCACATTAATAAAGTAATTGAATGATTCTTTTATAATAATTAAAACATTTATCTTATGAGAAACCTTTTAAAAAAGTATTTTTCAATTTATTTATTGAGATTCTTGCATGATTATATAAACCAAGACCAGCCTAATATTTTCACTAAATTTGAGAGCCAAAAATTATATTTAAATTATTTTAACCTCTAGTAAATTTTTAAAGATATCTTTTGAGGTCTTTGATGACTAATTCAAGTTTTAAAAAAATATTTTTAATTTTTAATTTTAATGGATACAAATTATTTTTTATTTTAAGTGAAGATATTTATCTTTTTATAGTTGATATTTTTCTTGAATAACATTCAGATTTTTCTTTTTAAGTTATTTATATAATGAATCAAGTTGATTAAAACATTTTTCAGGTTTATCATGTGTGTATTTTAGTATTTTACAGTTAGGTTGAATGGAGGAGCAAGAAGATGAATAGGAGAAAGAAGAATTGAAAGAAGAAGAAGAAGAGAAGGAAATATGAAGAGGGATGCTTACCTCAACAACATCATCAACATGTTCCATAAATAAATTGTGTATTGAGTTAATTTAAGTGGATTAGGGAGTTTAATCAATGGAGTTATCACTTGAACTCCACATTGCGACCTTGAATTCCTTTTTACCTTTTTTCTTTTATTTTTTGATTCTTCTTGTAGATGTGGCACTCCATATAGATGTGGCCATTCTTTTTTACATTCATATAATGTAACATATGGTTACATATTTTCACTTTAATTCTTGGATAAATTGTAAAATTTATTATTTTTGAAGAATTCATTCATGTTCTTGGAAATTTGAGCATAGTATAGAACTTCATCTCTATATTTTTCATCATTTGTGTCATCGTAGGCATTGATTTTCTTGAATTATTTGACTTCATTGCCATCCTTTCCATATTGTAACATTATCATTATTTTTTATGTCATTAGGGATCCGATGATTTATTCAACATCCATCTTCTTCACTTCCTTAACTTCCAAGATGACAATGAATTTAGGAGCCCATGAACTTGGTAAAACCCATAAGATTTTATTAATCAATGTATCTGTGGTTTAATCATCACTGATGGAGTTTCTACCATTGGAAATTTTAGCAAATCTCATAAAAATTCCATTAATAGATTCATTAGGATTCATAGAGAAACTTTGAAAATCCTGATGATATATATCCAATATAGTGTCTTTTACTTTACCCACGACTTTCTGTGTGACTTCTAATAATTTCTATATTTTGTAAGACATTTTACAAGAATAAACATGATTAAAATCATTATGATAAAGACAAAATATAAATAATTCATAGCCTTTCCATCCAATTCAAAAAGGCAATTTCTTAGGGTGTTTATTTATCTTCAAGTTCACTTGTAGGGGTTTAACCATTTATAACCATTTTACAAATAAGATATACAATGATTTTAAGAAAAATTTACATGAAAAATTTACAATATGAATAATAAGTTCCATATAAAATAGAAGTATGAGAATAAAAATTAGATTCCATAATAAAAAAATGAGCTTTGAAATCATTTAATATTTGATTATTTTTTAAAATAACCATAATTTTGAGAACATTTATTTTGGGAAAATCACAAAGAAGCCCTTTTATAAATTTTTTGACCAGATAAAATATGGAGTGGTAAATTTTATATTAAAAATTAAAGTATAATGTAAAAGAAAATTTCAAAATAAAATTATTTTGACACAATGAAATAATAAAGATATAAATTAATTAAGCAATAGTTTATAATTTTGATTCGATTTAAAAAGTTAATATCAAAGTTAAGTGTGGAAGACATTGAACCAAATTGATGAAAGTTTATGAATTGATGATAAACCATGAAATGTGTAAAATTATATATAAGACAAACATAATTGATAAGGAGTTTGGAAATAACATCATGTGTTCCTCTACATATCTTACCCTTGACTCTAGAGTTCAATGTTATTAATCCCTTGATCTTTGTGGTGATTAAGAAACTCAGACCTTATAATCATTGTTTGTGAGAACCCTCTTGATATTCACCGGTAGAAAAGGAACCCATCCCTCAGTTTTATAAGGTTATAACCTGATGTAGAATGGTGATGAGAAGAGAGAGGTTTTCATTTTTTTACAAACCTGTTATAGCCCCCTCAAAAATTACTTTGATAGATGAATAAAAATGGGAATGAGATATTTGAGATAAAGTTAGAGAGAATTGAGAGATTCAAAAGATGAAATTGGTTATTAGAGAGGTTTTGATTAAGCTAGTGATTCGACATCAGATTGATACCAAAGAATTTATGGGATAATTTTATTCAAATAAGGGGAAAATAGAGTCTTTTTATAGGATCTAAGAGGAGTGATAACCTTCTATAATTCTTCGATACTCAAGAATATATGGAAGACTAGAGTAATTTATTTTTTGACCACAATTAATATAGTCTATGATTGGCAGGATCGACTCCACCAGATTCTTGGTATCGTCTATCGGGTAGTCGATGGGATAACTAAAACTTGGGTCTTTTAAAAAACTTCCACCGGCTAGCTGTTACTAGATAAAAAATATATAGGGGCCTTAGAATAGAATTAAACATCACCAGATGGGCCACTGGATCACTAGTGTTCCTCTATTGGTTGGTCAGTGGGCCTTCTGGATAACACCAACTATTGTAAAGATGGCACCAGCTGGCCAATGTGGCTTGCACGACTCATTATTTTAGAGGATCTTCCACCAATTCGTTTTAAAAAATTATTAGGTTATTAAAATATTATTACAAGGCCATAAATGAAGGAAAAATATTTTTTGAATACTTTAAAAATAATTTAAAATAACATTAAGATTCCATTAATTCTATCACTTGGTATTTAATAAAGCACTATAACTTACTTTAAATAAGATATTAGAAACACAAGTTAGTGTTTTTTATCATGAAAACATCATTAGAGAGATAGGTAAAACATAAAATAACCTTAAAAACTAATGAATTATTTTTTATAACACTAAAAACTAATATTGAAATTCCATGGAGTTTCAGAAACCCTTTAATGTATGTAAGTTCATCTTTTTATAATTGATGGAGAAATTATAAAGGAATTTTATTTTTTTAGTTTATGGGACAATTTTCAATCTGATCTATATAATGCAATTCCAAGAGTTGGAACAGATAAATTTTTTGTTTTTAGATGGGGTTTAAAGCCTGATGCGTGTCTTAGGAGTCAAAATGAGTTTTTAAAGAATCAAGATTCAAAAAATAATTTCCATAAGAGACTTACATAGGCACATGGTTAGTGCATTGTTAGTATTAACCATGTGGCATAAACATGCAGCACAACCATGCAACACAACCATTCATACTATTTTTTATAGGGAAAAGGTTTGTTTAAACTATGTAAGGAACTTAGAAAACTATATGATATGGTGAAAAGGAGCATAGGAACCCTCTTAGTTGGTTCAAAGTTTTTCTAAATATGTGATTCAATTGTGTAGGATGGGTAGTGATTTGGTAGTGAGGCCTGTATGGTTGGCACACTAATGGTAGACTATGCGAGGAAACTGTGTAGCTAGATAGTGTTTGGGTAGTGAGGCCTACATTATTGGTACATGATTTTCCTAAAAATTTTCCTCTTAAAAAGGGATAAAAAATAATTATTTTCCCCTATGACTTTAAATGGGGTTTTAACCCATTTCCACACTCACTTTTAACAATATCTCTCTCATGTTCCCACCTCTATTTTCCTCTTCCTTGGGGTGATTCTCCCTTTTTCTTGGTTCGAATAGAACACCATTAGATATGTTGGAAGCCTAAAGGTGATTCTATGATTCCTATTAACTCTTTTCTCAGTTTCTATTCTTGTATTTTATGTGATTTTTGTATGAGATAATATGATATATTTTACGGTGTTCATCTGGTTCTTCATTTTCTATCATTTTGGATTGAATCAAAGGCCGATATCGGGTGAGTGAATCTTCCTTGGTATAAGGTAGGTGGTCTAGATTCTTTACATCAAAGTCTTATCATTTATAAATTTTTACCATTGTGCCACACACTGGAATTTATGCATGTTGTTCCTAAATTATTAAATTCTAGAAATTAAATACCCGGACCTTAACATTAATGTTCACTAGACTCATTGAAATTTTTGGATGGTTATGACATCAAATTTGATCACCCTCTTCAGTGTGTCCTGTTATTTACCTTCATTGGCCATTGTATTTACTTGACCAAAACACCACTTAAGAATGTTTGGGTTGACTCCTAAAATTGGAATTGATTAAAAGATAATAAATTAATTCATTTAATTATAATAGAGAATGTAAACTTACTTGGACCATGTTAAATTATGAAGTATCCACTTAGATAAAAAGTGAATTGAATGAGAAGTGAGACTCATATAATGAAATATCTTTGACCATGACTACGGGTCCCTTGACACCATCTATGGTTGGTGACTTTTGTTTGAACCACCCCTAGGGTGTATGAAATTAAATATATTATGTGACCATTCTTTACCTATGTAACCAAACACCCTCCTAAGGTGTATGGGATTATCAATAGTTATTGAATGACTAATTGGAGTTTATTGAGTAGTGAAAAGGGAATGGGTAGCCTAAAAACTCTTTTAATTGTTCTCACCTTAGGCTTGAACACTTTTCCTTATATACATTTAATGGAAAAATGAAATTAAATGCATAGATGCATGCATTGGAAACTTATGAATGAAATGATTAAAAGTATGCTAGGATTGTAAATTGGAATATATATTTCCTATAACTTATGTTTAAATTGTTAAATGTTTGAATACCATAAATTGAACCTTGTTATTATAAATAAATTGGCTGATAGAATTAATTGAATGAAATTATAAGTGAAGTGATGGTTTGAATCATGATTATTGTAAACTATAATGAATATTTATCATGGAACATGTTTAAATATTACATATAACATGCATGTTAATTATATTATTCCTTGAAAAATACTTGGGTTTTGATATAGATGCCTTGGATTGGATCATGAGGCACTTTGAGTTAAATGAATTAGGAATTATTAAGTGATATTGAAAATGAATCTCCTAATCGTTTATTTGAACTTATTGGACATGAAATTCATCATTATTAATTTGAAATTATGGGATAAAAATTACTTATTATTTATTTTAAATCACTGGACATGGAGTATCTCATTAAATTATTTGAAATCGCTGGACATAATATTCCACACTAAATTACTTGAAAACTTTGGACATGATTCCACCAATCATTCATTTGGAATTCCTTTTAAATTATTGAACCCGTTTCTCCTCATATTAAATAATTGATTGTGATCATCAAATATGGCATCCCATATCCCTTGTTTGAATTCTTGGGATGATGCCCTTGTTTATAATATGACACCCTTTTGATATAAAGTTTAGAATTTTTAACCCAAGGTTACCTAGAGTATGTAATTAGACTTGGTTAATATTACAAGAATAGAATAGAAAGTATTCATCCTTGGGATACACTCAGACCCTTAGGTCCAGACAACTTCATTATTATGAGTTGTATCAACCTCCTAAGGTCATGGATGCCTTTTTTTTCACCTTGATCCCTAAAGGATTATTAGGATTTTAAGAACTTTAATATGCTCCTTGGTCCCTTGAACAATTAGTGTTAATCTATTTAAATCCATCTTTCTTAGTCTGAAGTATGTATTTTAGGCTAGGAATCCATGAGTAGCCCAAGAAAGACTTGGTTTACATTTATTTATTTCATCACACTACCTTATTATTATACATTAAAACTGAATTATTTTATATTCACTGATATTATTACATTAGAAAACACTGGTGGTGGACTATTGAGTTTTACTCACCTTCTATTTAGGCCTCTGTTTGGTACTCAAATTGATCTCCAGACTACAGGTTATGACATAGATCATGCCTCTTTTATTTTTCTTTACTATAGGCTAGGACGAGGCATGGGAGTAATAGATGATCATAAATTCTGATTTCCTTTAGGATTTGGATTTATTTATTTATTTATTATTTTATTATTCTATTACTATTGTATATATTACCTTCTCTATATTTAATTCCATTTATATATGTCTCAACATGATCAAGAATAGATGTTTTGTTATCACTTTCCAGGTTATTTTTCTACTATTATCTGTTAGTGATTTATTTATCTTCCATTTACTTTGATATATTTATGAATTTATTATGTTAAGTTCTAATATAGAGGGTATAATCTCCCCACTACACCACCCTTAGATCTTGACTTCCAGTCAATAGCCTCTAATGATCAAGGAGGCCCATTTGATGACTTATTTCCAATCACTCTGGTTACTATTTAAAGAGAAAACTAGGTTGGGACATGATAAGGTATCCTGAAAATTATATCCTATAGAATCATTATTATTTATTCCTGATAAATCTAGGTTTAAATGACATTTATTGGGTACTCAAAGAAACATTTTTGACTCTCCAACTAAATATTCTACTTATGGTTTGGACTTTTACCCACTTATACCATCTACACAACATCAAAACCTAGATATCACATGCCCTAGTTCATATTCTCTGGAAACCTTGGGAAAAAGTTTATAAATTTCTTTAATACATTCATATTAAAAAAAAACTCTATTGATGAAAATATAATGAATTCTTTAACCAGAAGAATCCTTTTTGGATACCTCTAGTCTCACCAAGTCATTAATATACTAAATCATATTTATTATATTATAGAATATGAAAATACCTTAAGTAATAATGCATATAATGAATTTTAAACCTTAAGTGAACTATTATATGCTTCTCATAAACATCCACATTCACCTTTTTAACTTCTTCAACAGTTTTTTATTCAAGAAGATGTTTCTTTAACACGTAGAATTTCTTATAATTAAGAACATTTCTAAATTTACTAGTTTCAAGAGTTTCTTACATTAAGCTTATCATTTTCAAGGATTAATGTAAAAGTTAATTTTGATATTGATGATTTAATTTATCTATAAAATAATCTTTCATCAGGTGAGTATCATGTTTTAGTAACATTTAATAAGGATATTTATAAATTGTGCTCCCACTAAAATGAAAACCCCTTTAAAATTCAACATATAAATTAGTGTTACTTGATCCATATTTCACTAAGAAATGTGGTTTATATGGATTTTATCTAATAAATTATTTTTTTGTAGGGAATCATCTCAATAATATCATATATAATTCTTGGATAGTTGAGTGGACAATACCTTTCCCAATCCATCTTATGGATAAACCCAACTCTATTCCTCTTATGACCTAATTTGATGAGGGTATCCTGACTAAGTTTTACCCAAAGAAAAAACCAATAATGGGAACCTAATCCTATCATGTTCACCCATTAACCACTTTCCTTACATAATGAAACTAAATGGTTGGACGATCTTGGTCTTAAGAAGTGCCAATTTAGAAGGAATATTACACTTAGTATTTGGTAAGGGGATTTAATTCCCACTATCTTATCTAATGTTATTACCTTTATGAATAAATTATTCTAGTGATTTAGTTTATAATCCTATTAGTTCCAATGAATCAATAAGGTTAAGCCATATTGATGTCTAACTCTTTAAAGAGCTCCTAAATTGTGCTACCAACCCAAATTAAAATCCAATTATATTCCCCCATATCCAAATGTATGCTTTATATAAGGTACATAAAACTTTTAATTTAATGGTTTAGAATTATATAAAATAAAAAATCCTCACATGATTAAGAGCACATCCACAAATAGTTAACCCTCACTTTTATAGACAAGGCATAAGCCTCCAGGTTAATGAGTAGTCTAACAAAAAGTCTCTCTACCCAAGGATACTTTACTCAAGAGAGATATCAATTAAATCACAATTATAAAAACTAATATGAATAAAATATAATTAACAACTAAATTCAATCTCATAACTCAAAACAATCTAAACTTAAGATTGAAGAAAACTAAATCTATTATCATACCTAGCATGTAACTTCTTAGATGCATGTATAAAAATATCTATAAGTAGTTTAAAAACTTTAAAATAATGTACAAATAAAAAATCATAATATATCAATTACAATAATGAATAAAAAAAGGGAATAAATTTTAAATAAATTATATTTCAAATATTTAAATATTTGATAAACTATTTATGAACAATTAATTAAAAATAAAATTATAAACACCTTATAATTTTAACTAAACTTATGTACATTCTATAATCTAGAGTAAAAACACTTTATGATCATTTCATAAAATAAACTCTTTAATATTATTTATTATATGAGATTTATTTTAAATATATGATATTATATGAACTATAAACAATTTATACTTAAATTCTATAGTGTAGTAATTTACAAATTCCGAATATCACATATTGATATAATATGAAACTTTATTATATCAAATATAAAGACGCCTTTTGATCTTTATTAAATAATTTATCAAATAAGGCTTAGCAATTTTCAAAATTTCAAATTAATAATTATAAAAAATTTATAATATGCAATAACACTGGTGAGTAGATTCAACATTTCTTGGTTTGGTATTAGTGCTCAATGGCAGCTTCGAACCCTTACCTAGTATTGAGTGGGATATTTTTCCACCCAAATTTATACAACACTCCCCTTTGATTCATGATAAGGAATAATTTCCCTACCGTTGGGTATGATATTCTAGTAAGACGTGAGTCCCACATGGGGTGAGGTTGTGTTTTTGATGTGACTAATAAGTCAAGTAAGATCACCCCTTGAAATGAGGCCTTTTCTAGATTGTTGGGGTGGACATGAAAGAAAATAATTTGTGAGGTGGTTCCTAGAGTATAAAAAATTGTGTATAACAACATTGGTACATATATTCACCCTTTTTTGATCATTGTTCATCCCAATTTGTGTCTATTGTATTTTTTATCAATAGTTTTTTTCAAGAGATGTCAACATGATATGAATATGAATAGCCTGGATGTTGAATTAAGATAGTTTTGATTAATTATTGACTATAAATGATGATTAATCCATGTTTATTGAATAATATATCCAAATAATTATGTTAAATCATATTAAGTGTTTTAATATTTGAATACACATCTTGGAAGTAGTATTTGAAGTTTGTTATTATATTGAAAAATATTGTTCTTACCTCTTCAAATATTTAAAGATATTTCCCTGAGAATTTATATCTATAATGAAAATATGTAATGATTATGAACCTTTTCTTCAAAGTAATCAATGAAATGTGAAGATATATGAAGGAGCTCTATCTCTATAATTTTTCTGAAGTTATTATAATGGATTTGAAGTCAGCTAAAGAGGAGTTGAGTATTTTTGAGTGAAAATTAGATTTCTTAAGATTAATGTAAAAAATTCCATTATATATATAGTATCCATATAATATATTTATTATGTAGGAAAAATTTCAGTGATGTAGGAAAATTGATGTAGCTGAAGTGGTATGATATAAAAGAATGATGTGATGCAGTTGAGTGGTGCTGCGTATGTGAATTCACTACGGATGTGGTTATTTAAAAAATAGAATCCATGAAGATGAACATATGTGAATTTTTATAGATGATTATTTTTCATGTACTTGAATATTTTATGAATTTACATTTTCATACATGATTGGTCACATAGAAGAATAAACCGTGTTTCCAAATATGCATAAACAAATCTATGTATACGAATTCATATAAAGCATATTTATGAGTTTGTCATATATATTTATTTTATATGATAAAGAGTTGTATATTCATTAGTTATATTAATATAATGACATAGGTTCCCATTTTATTTAAAAAAAATAAGTAGAATAATTAAAGTGGTCTTTTGTAGGTGTAGGGATGATATTGGTCAACTTAAGGATCATCGACATCAAGAAAAATAAATAAAGTGGACGATATTTGATTTAGACTATGCAAGGTGTTCTAAACTTAAATTAAGATTAACATCATGATATGTTATATCATGATTCAATTAGTTTAATAAATAATAAAGAATGAGACCTTAAAAGGAATGCATACATATGCATGTAGGTAATTGCATTGATGAAGAAAGAGAACTAAGGAGGATTACTTTTGGAAGAATAGAATGATTCCATGACTAATGAACATACATGAATATTCATAGAGATTTAATATGTTTCCATTTTAATGTAAAGTGGATAAAATAAGTTTGTGAATATATGAATAAAAATGTTATATGATTCAAGATATTACACCTCAAATATAGGAGTTGCAACCATACTGGTGAATTTAATGAGCATTAAATTGTGGATTTTTTGGAAAAAATTAAAAAGGGAGGAATGCATGATATTTTCATCTATAATAAATTAAAATAAAGGAATATGTTTGAGAATTTGGGGATTTTTAAATAGGAAGAAATAAAAATTAAAGAATTAATATTTCAAGTATTTTGAAATAGAAAAATTCTTGTAATTAAAAATAAGGAATGATGGTGGAATAAAATTATGAAGAGCCTAATTATATTATTCAATTTTATAAATTTTTATATATATGTATTCTTTTTAGGTCATGGATTATAGAGAATAAGGGATAGTTTTTTGTCACTATTATTCAAAACGGAATAATTTGGTGTTGAAATAATAACAAAAACTTCTGTTATAATATTTATATATTCTACGATTCGAATTTAGAAAGATAAGATTTAGTATAGGTTAATCAATTTCATTGAATAAATAATAATAAGAAGAATATGTGGGAAGAATTGAAAATTGTGTTGTGAATATTTATTTTCATAGGAAGAAGAATAATAAATTTTCTAGTTTTATATAATGTTTATAATAATTGAAGAAGGTGTTGTGCATTAAAAGTATCAAGGATTAAATAAATGAATTATATCCAGTTAAAGTGAAGAATAACATGGGAAGGAGAATAATTCTTACACATGTATAAGAAAAGAAGCATTCCAGTTTGTTGTTGTGAAGTGTAAGAAGGTCGTGTACATTACTATTCATACAATGGAAGAAGAAGAGGATTTATTTTTATACTATTATGCAAGTATGAGAAGAGGAAGAACCCAAGGAAGTATTGTGGAATTCAATAGAAGTCTCAAATGGTGTAGTAATATCTTGGTGATGCAAAGAAATTAAATAAATTGAATACTTTCTATATATGAAGTATAATGATCTAGAATGAGATGCATGAAGACTAGGCTCTCACTAGTGTAAGGAATAATTTTTTTTCTATACTTCATCCTAAAGTGTTGGGAATGAAATTTCAGTTTAGTATTTTTTCAGTGAAAACTAATATTTTTGGTACCTCATTAAAGTGGAATATCTATATACTAGTCATTACCATGCACAACAAGGAATAACTTTTCTTATTGAAGGGAAAAAATTATAAATAAAATATACACATTATGTTCATGATGAAAAACAAAGAAAAGGTAATAGAATGATAGAATCAAGATCTTAATCAGTAAAAGAGGAAAAAGTGTAACGCCTTTCCACTAAATCCACTGAAGTGGTTCCCTAGGATAATGTGCCCCATGGTCTCAGGTGCACCTCCCTATAAATGAGAGGCTACTGACTGATAATGAGGATCTACAAGGATAACATGGGTAGATAATAACCTCAGGTCATAGTAAAAATAATTGCATAATAATAATCACATAAATCAAGCTAGAAAACCATCACAGAAAAAGAAAGGCCAATCTTGATAATAAATGTAATATTTAATGATGTAATAAGGATTATTCCATACATACCATAACTGATCCCTGTTGGGGGATCACACACATAATTAAAATAAATGAAAAACAAAAACAAAAACAAAACCAACTCCTAATCCACTTGCAGTCTTATAGGATCCTGATATATATATTCCACTCCACACAAATATTCTAATATAAAACAATCAATAACACCATGTTCTTGTCCATAACCAAACCTACAACCCAATATATTTTTTCTTGGGTAGTCAAGTTCCCTGGAAGACCAAGCAGGTTGTGAGTATAACTCAGTTGGACACCAATAATGGCATCCCTAAAATATCAAGTCAGTATAACAAGTACTTGTATAAGTGATACTACTAATATATTACCACATGAAAAAAAATTAAACACATAAATTAAAAACAACCTCCGATCTAGGGCTATGTGATGACACCCTTGGTTTGACCTACCTGATTTAGAAACTACCAGATATCTCTAATGAGAGTGATAGATCTCATAATATTATATTGTTTTCAAGGTACATAATCAAGGTAATAGTATCCATGAAAACATAAATGAATATTTGGGGGATCCACTAAGATTCCCATCTATCCAAGCCTTCTAGAACCCATTGAAGTCACACATCAAATTATTCTTTGTAAAATCTAGGAGAATATAAGGAATACAACCATGTAATTATCTAAACTGAATATAAGGAACCATGAGTCCAAAGCATTCAGAGTGTCAGTCTTGACCAGAATCCAAGTCCACACCCATGGCATTCTATTTTATATAATCAAGCCAAATCCTATGAGCTCATCCTGTGACATTCACAAGGGTGCCCTAAGGGAATCCAAGAAATTCATCTATGGAATTCAATAACTAATACATAACCCAAATCCAAGGATGAGATTCCCCCAATAATTCACAATAATGAATAAATTAAGAATAAAAGGTTTCTCATGGCCTTCCTTAGCATTGGAAATCCTTGAATTCAAGAATTCATCCTTCTGTGGAATTCTAGAGAGTACCCTAATGGAATCCACATTAACTCAAAGAATTCCACCCATTTCATATCCAAAACTAAATCCAAGGGATAAAACCCAATTCATTAAAACCATAAAAATAATTTACAAAATAAAATATCAATTAACTAATTTTTATTTACCAAGAAAGTATTTTCTATAAAGTAACATCATTAAAGAATAAATATACCCTGAAACTCTTCATGGAACCATTTTACCCATATTCCAAAACCAAAAAAATCACCATTACTATATCCCATGTCATTCTGAATTATAAATTTTCAGTTCATAAAATCCTTATCATTTTCCAAAGGTCTCATTAAATAGAGTGTTATTCAGAATCTATAAATGAAAATTCCTTATAGGATTTTTACTGGAAGTCTATTTAACAAACACCATCATTTAACAATTCATTTCAATTCATATGTTAAAAATCCTCTTCATAACATTAAACACTCATTTTATAACCATGGTTTACCATCGTACTCAATATCAGGGTAATTCCATAATCTTAGGTTCTTTTAAAAAAAATCCATTTCAAATATAATTCATAATGTCTATAATTAAAACTTTCTATTTCATTAGAATCATTTAAAAGGTAAAATTTATTTTACCATTCAATGATCACAATCAAATAGTTTCAAATAAAAGGTACAACCCATTTAAAAATTATCAATGTTTTTTAAATTACATTTCACAACTATTGATCCAATTTATAACCTCTCATTTAACCTTTTTAAATAACCATTTCTCACCCCAAGCTTATTCATGGTCAAAACTAACTAAGGTCATCCCTCATGGAACTATCAAGTTTTTATGGTTCAAGGCATGTTAATTGTAACCTTAAACTGAATAAAACTTCAACATTACTTAATTTTAAATATTAGACCAATACATGATAAAGCCTACATGGTCATACAATTACAATGATTTTTAAAAATAACAAGGCTCTGGGGTTGGCTTAGGGACCACCCTCCTCATGCTTAGCAAAGACCACACGTCAAGTATCGACCATCAGTTCATCCTAAATTGGAATAAAAAGAGAAAAAAACAAACACCATGAAAATATATCATATTGGATAAATCTAATAGAACATCACCTCATAGAGAAAGAGAAAAAGATTAGGAGAAAGATGATTTATATCCTTGATGCAGACTCTTGATATCCCCAAACAACTACTCAAATAGATAAGATCAAAGGGAGATATCCCATTAAGGAAGAGAGGGATAAAAGGTCATAAGATAGGGGTTGATGAAAAAAAGAGAAAACCTAAATAAGAAGAAAAGGGTGTAGCCAGAGTAAAATGACGGGGCTTCCCCCACTTAAAAATAATCTGAGAGGCCACCGGTGAATCCTAATACAATCCTTGGATACTTACAAGGCCATCTACTACTTCAAAGACCTATACTAGCTTGCTGTTTGTGTTTTAACATCATGATGAAGCCTCAGATCTATGTCCCAAAACCTTGAAATGCTCCTGACACACCTCTGACCCCTTAAACACACCATTTAAAGAATGTTACATGAGGCTTAAAAATATTTTAAATGGTTCATACTTTGGTAAAGGGAAATGTCCTTACAATATCACCACCATATGATAGCCCACCCTTGAGATGTTCTCTTGATCATCACCATCCTTAATTTATAAACCAAACAAATACATTTCATTTTTTATGGTCATGATAATGTGGCACCCAAAACAATTATACCTACTAAACCCTAATTAGCCTATACAATGCGACACCAAGATCTTTTAACCAAACCACCATGAGGCTACACTTATGGTGGCATTTCAAACTTTCAAAAACTAGTATTACACCTCATTGGTTAATGAAATTATTCCACACAAGTCAATTCTCCACATAAACATGCTTATTAAAACATATATTCTCTCTCATGAGACTATCCAAAACATGATACATTGCCTTAACATTCATGATGGTAATACATTTTAGAATACTAATGCTCCAAAGGCTCGACCACTCCACTATACTAATTCTCAATGATCATGCCTATTCATACCATGTAAACACCATATTGAACAAGTGATTTACAAAAAATTACTGGCCATGAAAAAACTACTCAAAATCTATCAATCAATATTCACACTTAGGTATTCACCAACTCCTCCTTCAGCTCTAATGCTAGCATCCAAATAGAATAAAAAATCCAAAATCACCCTAGAGATGGGTTTATTATCACTTCTCTTCTAAAGTTCACTGCATTTTTTAAATAAGTGTCACACACTCAATCCACCAATGGTGTTCTCCCCACTATTATATTTTTTTTGTTCAATACTATCCATACTTGAAAACATCGATCTAACTCTATCATCGACTCCCATTCCCATTACCAAAATGAACTTGATGAGTATACATTACCCAACATAAGGTATTCAACATTCCAAATATCAAATAAAATCCCCAACCAAAACCCTAGACTATGTAAGCTACATTCCCATAGACATTAACAGTGTGGTTTTGAACCCACTGTATTGATCCCCACCCAAAATAGCTTGTTAGAACTCCTTCGACTAACCCTCTACAAGAATGCTCAACTTCCACCACTAATGAATCACTAAGATACTAAATAATGGTTCCTTTATCAGGAGAGTAATCCACTAATTATCTTAAGACACATGATGGTATAACACCAACCCTTGATGTGATTACATGGTTGGATCACTATTCAATCACACTATTCACCATTCTCTCTCCCAAGCACTGGTGTGTCACTATGTCGAAGAATGCTTGGATCATATAATTTCATAATGATCCCATGATTAATTCTTGGGAACTAACCATAATTGCATATAAATTAACCTTTGAAATTCCCAAAAAAATCCAAATTTAATTGGAACTAGACACACACCTTCATCTGGTTCTGTGATGACCTTCCAAAGACCAATCCCTCACATCAAAAACCTTTATTGTATGAGGGTCACATTCCCATGAATACTATGAATCTCAACACCATAGGATTTTCCTGTTAATCATTCCATTGGGTCCGCACCCCAATCTCTATAGACCAAATCCCATCCATCACTGAGCACAATGATCAGATTTGGAAAAACCTCCTCATACCCTAGTGCAATTCCAAACATTGAATATTGTTCATTATCAACTCTTGAAATTACAAAATCAGTGTTCATCAAAACTAATTCAAAGTAAGGGTTAAATTCTCTATTTATTATGGTGGGATACCCAACATATTTGTTTCCTCATAATTATCCTCAAGCATCGACCCTAACAGGTCCTTCTATCAGTACACACACGTCACTCCTCCCAAACCAGACCCACCATCCTGTCAATACATGACTATAATCAATTTCTTGGATCAACCTTGTCAAGACACTATGATCTATAATAATTATTCCCCTCTAAACTAAGGGTCTTTTTAATTCCCAACCAAACCCCAAGAAACTATTCCCACACCTCCTCATCAGGGCCATCGACCCCTAACACATACATGGACACTCAGTGATCCACAATTTGGTAGGCATCACACTTACCAACATGCAAATCCTTGACCCATAAAATAAAAAAAAGCTCACACTCCTACACCACTCAATCAAGTAAACCAAATCAAACTCCCATGATCCACATCACATCCAAACTAGTATCACACACCCTAACCACTGACCATGCTAATACACAAGAAAACCATACTTAATCTGGTGTACCTTCTATACTCCTCTTCAGAATTAGGAACTTCACTTATTAAAAGGTTTAACACATGACCTATTACCAACTAAAATCATTCTAAAAATGAAAGTGTCTATCCTTGCTCTCACTAATATACTAGAAGAGTATCCCCAACTTGAGAGGTCCAGGCACTCAAATGCTCCTACAGTCTACCCCTAACTTTGATACCAATCACCCACACCTTAGGTGTTTTCAAATTTAAAACCATCCAAGGCGTCACCTCACCTATACTGTATACCCGATCACAAATCTTGTATACTAATAAAAGTTTCAAACATACCACCATGATTCCATATAAACAATAGGTGTTTTATTTTGTACCAACCAATCTCATCGAAACCCAAAGTTTGGACACCCTGGTGGGACCAAATTATAGAACCTAGCTCAATTCTCACGAGTCAAGTTTCAACATTCATAGTATCTCATGCATAACTAAGAAAAAAACCCTAATCCTTGAATATTTCATTACTAACCAGAGGC
Organism: Viscum album; assembly: GCA_963277665.1. NCBI lineage: Eukaryota > Viridiplantae > Streptophyta > Magnoliopsida > Santalales > Viscaceae > Viscum > Viscum album. Next base: position 1,088,377,909 of record OY728122.1, read on the forward strand.
ATCCCAAATTCTCTCTTATAATAGGTTTGGTGAATTACACATATTATGGCCAAGATAACAACCACCCATCTTCCTGATAATCATTTATGGAATCTAAATCTCTTATTTAAATGAACACCAAATACCTAAAACACATTCACAACTATAATGGAAATGAATTTGAACAGTCTTACCCTTAAAAACTTTCCTAAACACAAGGCACTAGGTCTTTGAGCACATAACCACAATCACAGGAAAACTTAGAAGCACCGAACATCCACTAGTCACATAATCCCAAGTATTTAATGATGCCTCAAAAATCTAAAGAAATTTATAGAACTGGGAAAACCCCTATCATAGGTTACTCTCACATGTCAGATGACACCGAATCACTAAAAATTATTTTCTCTCAAGGGGTACTAGCCTCACTATCCTAATACAAAGGAAAATACTCATATAGTTCTTGGACATAGGAAACACCCCACCCTTACTACTTAAAAATACATGAAACTTATCATGACCCAAATACCCACCTCAAGGTCTCATCTTTACATGGAAAAACCTACAAAAAAACCAACCTATAAGGCTCTAAAAAATGTAACACTCTATGGTCCACACCACAAAAATAAGGTTTATCTCAACTCATAACACATGAATATCATAACTCAAGCACACTTAGAATCCCCAACTACCCATACATAGGGTTAATACTTATCCATAAGGGTTCCAAGTCACTATGGTTAATAATAATTCCTATCATTCTTATGGGGTTTTAATTACTCTTTAAGATAGAAAATTAACTTTCTAATAGAATTCAAATTCTTTTAATTCTAGAATTTATATCCAGTTTTTTTTCAGGGTCCATCAAAATTTTCCACCAATTCTCGATGCTCAGTTAAAGAGGGTTTCATTCACAAGATATAAAAGAAAACTCCTTATAGAGTTCTTTAATAAACCTTATTTAATCAACAACATTATTAATATATTTATATCTTCTTATATATAAATATTAAGGAATCATACTAGGAATAGGTTATGTAAGATTCCACCAAATAATTATATGGGAAAATACCATACATGATGCTAGTGACACTTTAAATAACAAATCTCCTTTTTAACTATTATTAACCATAATCCATAGGTAGATATAAACCAGATAAATAAAATCATACGATAATATAAATTTCAATCAGGGAACATACCAATCATTAGAAATATATATATTATACACAAATCCCATATTCCTATCTTGATGAATGAACTTAAACACCCTCTCTTTTCACATCAGGCCAAGAGACAGAATCCAATAAATCAAAAAAATCATAAATCAAGTTCATTTCTCAAAGTCAAATCAAGTCAACTATAATAGAAAATTACAAGAACCATAAACTCCATACCTTTAAATTTTGGTTTTATACATCATATCATTACAAAGTTCCAACATAATTCTATTATACCATCTACCATGCCCTAGTAGCACAATAAAATAAAAAACCTTTGATTCCATTTTTTAATGCACTACTCAGTAAGATACTGAATCAGTTCCCTTGGTTGGTGAACCACAAGGCCTCAAGTACACATCCCTATATTACAAAGGCTCTTGATTAATAAAAGGGGTCTGTAAGGATATTAGAGGGTGAATATAACCTCAAATTATAGCCACAATTGCAGTGGAATAATAGTAATCACAAAAATCAGTTCGGATAACAATTACATACAAAGTGGGTAAAGTTTCGATAATAACTATAATTTAAACTACTATAACAAGGAGTATGTTATACATTATATAAATGACCAATAGTGGTAGACTATAAACATAATTAAAATAAATAATTAAAATAAATAATTAAAATAAATAATTAAAATAAACTAAATCTCATCCCCAATCCGGACCTGAGTCGTACATGGTATCGACATCCACACACCACTCCATGAAACAATGTCAATCTAAAAAAATCAACAACACTAAGAACATTACCATATATTATTATGAAACCATATAGTCTTCTTCTTAGGGTACTTAAGTACCATGGTGGCCTGAGAAGGGTGTGATTACAACACAGTCAGCCACCACCAATGATGTCCCAAAAATAACCATTCCATATAACATGTACATGAGAAATTTATACTGATAACAAATTACTATATGAACAACTAATTAAATATATAAATAAAACACAAAAACTGATCCTGGACTCTATAGAGGCACCTGAGGAAAAACCTACCCACTCCATCCATGATTAGATATCTTTGAATAGGGAAATAGGTCTCATAATATTAGGTCAGTTCCAAGGTATGTAACCAATTAAATCATAACAATGAAAATAGAAGGGACTTTTAAATGGAACCACTAGTCATTCACATATAACCAAGACTTATAGAATCCATGTAATTCATCATTTTTATTATTCTCTACATAATCTAAGAGAATCTAAGTAATCCAACCTTTTCTTTCTCTAAACTGAATCCAAGGAACCACCCGTCCATGGAATTCAAAGTGTATGGATTGACTGGAATGAAAGTCTACAATAATGTATGTTCTTCTCGTATAATTATTCTAAATCCATAGAGATCATCTCATGATATTCAAAAGGGTAACCTGAGGTAATCCATGATATTAATCCATGTAATTAAATATATAATACATCACCCAAATCTAAGGAGAATCCACCGAAATCATTCAAAGTGGTAAATCAGTGATGAGTCTGAGGTATCTCATGGTATTATTAGCTTTGGACATCCTTAAATCCATGAATTAATCCTCCCATATAATTCAAGAGAATATCATAATAGAATCCATGATCACTCAATGCATTCCACCAATTTCACATCCAAAACTGAATCCATGAGATGGAACCCAATGTATTCCACCCATAACAATACTTTATATAAGAAAATATCAATTAAAAACTCTTTCTATACCAAGATATAATTTACTATAAAGAAATATCATTTATACATAAGATTTACATGGTCCTCTTCAGGGATCCATTAAAACCAAATTCCAAAAACATACCAATCACTATTATTGGAGTCCATATCATTATGTAATCTCTCTTTTCATTTCATAAAAGACTTATCACTTTCCCAAGGATTAATTAAACATGGTTTTATTCAAGAGATATAACGGAAAATTCCTTATAAGTTACTTATTGACACTTTATTTAATGAACACCATCATTTAAAAATTATTTTCAATTCACAAGATAATAACTCAATTTATAACATTTAAATCCCATTTCATAACCCTCATTTACCAATTTAATCAATATCATGTTAATTCTATAATGTCATGCTCTTTTTATAAAAATCCATTTGGAACATAATTAATCATGATAATAATCAACACTTTTCATTCTATTATACTCATTTAAAAGGTAAAATTCATTTCACCATTCAAATATCACAATCTAATATGTCTAAATCGAAGTTCCAACACATTCAAAAATTATCAACGGTTGTGAATTTCCATCTCACAACCATCGATTCAAATTACAACTTCTCATTTAACTTTTAAAATTTTATTACCATTTCTTACCTGAATCTAATTCAGAGTCAAACCCAACTAGGGTCATACCTAATGTAACTATCATATTTCTACAATTTATGTCATGTTAAATGAAACATTAAACTATTGAAAACTTCAACAACACTTAATTCTAAATATTAGACTAACACATTATAAGGATGGCATGACCACACAATTACATCACTTGTGAAAAATAGAAAGAGTATGGGTTAGGTTTAGGGACCACCTAACACATTCTTAGTGAATCCCAAATCAAGTACCGACCTCCATTTCAAACTCAATCTGAATAAAATGAGAAAATAAACAATAAATATAATTATAGTCTATGTTAGGTAAATTGAACTGAACACCACTTGATAATGAAAGAGAAAAAGATTTGGATAAAGGGGATTCATAGAATTACCATATTCTCTTTATTGTACCAAGAGGAAACACTAATGATCAAGAACCATAGAAGATATCCCATGGAGGAATAGAGGGGGAAGAGGATTTAAAGGAGGGGTTACTTTCCAAAATGTTAGAAAACCTGAATAAGAAGAAAACGAGGTTGCCCGAGTGAAATTAAAGGGATTAACACACTTAAAAAAGATCATTTGAGGCCACTGGTGAGACAATGGCCTCCACTGGCTTTCCAGTTTTAGGATCACCTTCCAATCTTTGTACCCAGTGACTCTCTCTAGCTATTGTCAAGGCCAACAACTTAGTACTATCCTGGTACTGTCTAGATAGTGGTGATAAAACATCATGGTTTAGCCCTGAATCTTTGTAATGAACTCTTAGAATACTCCTAACATTCCTTTGACACCTTAAAAATCATGTTTAAGGAAATTTACATGTGGATCAACTAAATTTTAACTATTCTATGCTCGGGTGGAGGGACAGATCCTAACAAAAGGAATAAAATTTTTCCTTAAGAAAAAAACTAAATCAACACAGATTCGACCCTCTCACAATGTTTCATATATCCAAAATGTTCCTAACAATTGGTATTAGAGAAAAAGTTCACCTCTAATTTGATTATCTATTTTAAGTATTTATATTTTTGAAGATTTGAGTTTATTACTTGTATTAAAAATGAATTGAATTTTTGGGGCAGATTCATTTTCTTTTGATCAAAATTCAATATTTTCTAATACATTGATAAACTAGAAAAATAATGAAAAAATGATTTTTATAAAGATACCCTATTGTCTAAATAATCAGAAATTATAGTATCTTCAAGATAATATTTAGAAGAAAATAGATTTGATATGGATAGAGAAGAACACATGGATCATAATTACACCAAATATATGGACAAATCTTTCACCTTAAAGTATTATAATAATCATGTGGTACATGAAAATTCATGAACCAACTTTCATAGATAAAAAAAAGAATAAGTGGTGATGGTGATCTATAGAAAATTTATTAAGAAATATCATTTAGTGGATTAAAAGATATTATGAATTTTATTCCAAAATAAATAATGTCTTTTTCTTATGGTGTTTTTGAAAACATTAAGGAATTGATCACCCATATTGATGGTGAAATATATAATATAGAGTAGTATTTTCAAGAAAAAGATTTATAATTCATAAAACTATCTAAGTAGGTTGGAACCATTGGAACACAGAACTTGGAGCTTGAAATAGGTTCCTAAAAATTTGAAAATATTTGGCCAAAAAAAGTTAAATAGAAAGAAGAGATCCAGAATAATCTTAAAGGGAAACTCCATTCTCTTGAATCAAGGATAAATTTTTTTCTAGATGTTAAGGATGCTTAATTGGAGATGAAATCAAAGAATATCATATATCTTGACACCTTTCTGCAAGGAAAGAGTAGGATGAATGAAGAAGAGATTGAAAAGAAAAAGAAGGTTTGTAAAGAGATAATTTTTTTTGATTTAATATCAAAAATAATATCTTCAGAATGAAATGTATATAATTTTAAAAAAAATAAACAATTTAGAGAAGACACATATTGAGTCTTGACAATAAAATAAGGAAAGAGGAAATGCTGTAACCTAATGATATATAGATCAATATAATGATAAAAGACCTCTAAAGATTAGAAAAAATACTTTTACATACTTTGATGATCTCTCACAAGAAGCTTTGGTGAAAAGGAACCATCCATTATAATCTATAATAATTTTTTTTAAATATATCTTTTTGTACAATTCTGGATTAAAAAAATATTCATAATTATAGATGAGGAAAAGTGGTGATAAGTCTTCCACCATGTCTAGGGTGGATAAAAGAGGTTGAATAGAATATGGTTCCCCAAGTTTACACCAACTAGTGATGAAATAAATCTAAACATATCTTAATAAATAATATAGATAATAAATCGTACAAGTGAAAAAGGTTAATATTTATAGGGTCTTGTTGGAATTGTAATAGATTCGAACATTATGCATTTGATTGTTGTTAGAATCCTATTAATGATAAATCATAATAGAATCCCATGTTATGGGGGAGAAATTTAGAGAAAAAGAAACATTAATATATGAGGAGGAACCTTTTTACATCAATTTTTTTTGAAAGAATTGAATATTTCTATGATGATTACAATGAGAGCGGACAAAGGAGTGGTGCATGTACATAAAACCATGTATCAAAAGAAAATATGAATAAAATTCCACATAAGTTGGAAAATATGGAAGAAAGAACCTTGGGATACAAGGAAAAGAATGATGAAAATCAAAATTCTTACAAGATATTTTAGAAAAAGTGTTTTTCATCCTTAGATAACAAACACAAAGAAGATTAGGAATAAATAAATTCTAAGATGACTATGAGAAGTGTTTTATATGGTAGTATATATAAGAATAAAATCACTCATGAAGAACTATGTTAAAAAACCAAAAAAATGTGTATATTCCTAAATATATTATTTTAATTCAGAAAATTAATTTAGATATTGAAATGAAGATATAAGAGGCATATGATAAGGTTTTTGATAAATGAAAATATAATATTCCACATAAATATCCCACATTTCATGAGATGTTGTTAACAAAAGACAATTGTTATGATAAATAAGTACTATGTATGAGGTTAAATATATATATAAATACTACAATAGATTACTTTAATATATTTATAGCATAATAACAACTCCAAAGTAATATTAACACTTCACTAGGATATATATAAACCATAGAGACTCATAAAAATAGAAATTTCAGACATAAAGATTTTGAAAATGTGATGATATCCATGGTACCAATACTTGAACCAGATTTGAAAAATAGATGTGTATTTATGTAGAGTGGAGAAAATTAATTGAGAAAATCCTCTAAATATTATAGTCCACATTAATGATAAAGAAGATCCACCTTATTCCTTATTATCAGTGTGTTGTATTTTTTCTTACAATGAAGGGAATTAAAGGTGAAGCATGATTACTAGGGGGAAAACCTAAGATAGTGGATGTGTTATCAGTATTGGACATCATAATTTAAATAATTTACCATTTTGGTTTGATCTCACATTTTGTAATTCCAAAGAATATGTGTTAAGGAAGATCACCCTTTGTGATTATGTGGAAGGTGTGAAATCTGGACAACCACATGTAGAAGATCCATTTTGGTACATTTTCAATATGAAACAAAATGTGATTTATCTTTATAAGAAATTAACCATTATGAATATCATCAGGAGTGTCTCTTTGAAGGTGAGACAAGTGGAGAATGTTAAAGAAGCTACAAAATTTCATATTTCAAAAAAATATGAATTATTCTTAAATAATCTTGAAGTAGTTTCATTGAAAAGGTATGTATTTATAATTATATCAACATTGGAAACCTAAATAAAATCATAAATATAAAAGGATGATAAATTTATTTAAATCAGTGACATTAAATTGGAATTTTTAAAAATGTTTCAAAAATGTTTCCTATAATAACAATCCAGCATTGTTCTTAAATGTTTTGACCAGTTTGTTGAAGTGAGTGTAGGAATTTTAGGTTAATTTATTTTTATGATAAAATTTTTGTAACAATTGGTATCTATTATATATATTTCTACCCACAAATATATGGATAGTTTTGATATAGGTAATGTGTTCTAATTTTAGTTTATAGTTAATATCAAGATCATTTTACAATAGGTGAAATTGTTATCTAGATTAAACCCTATTTTTTCTATAATAAAAATGGATCATATAGACTTAGATTGGAATAGTTGGTGAAACATTTATTAATTATGAATTGATACAATCCTCTCTAGGAACGTTGTATTTTTTATCAGTAATTGAGAGAGAAAGTGAAATGAATGATTAACGAGAAAGGGGGAGAGAAGTGAGTGGATTAAAGAGAACATATTAACATATCCTTTATTGTTGGTATTGATAAAAAATAAAAAGGGGGATATATTTGAGATCACTTTGTGTGTGTAATATTTTTTATTAATAATTTTTTTCAAGATATTTCCTTGTGAAATGAAGATAAAGTAGCTTAAATTTTTAATGAAGATGTTAATGATAAGGTATTTATTATGAATGATGTGGAACCTGTGATTATTGAAGAATAAATCACAAGAATTGTGTAAAATAATATTAAGTGAGTTAATATTGGAATACACATCATGGAAGAGTATTTGAATTTTATTATTATATTGAAAAATGTAATTCTGTACTCTTTATAACTTTGAAGATATTCCATTGAAAATTTCTCTGTATGATGAAAACATGTGGAAATTATTGAGTTGGTATTCAAATGAATCAATTTAATGTGTTTATAGATGAAGGATTACTGTATAAAATATTTTTGAGAAGTGATTGAGATGGTCTAGAAGCCAGCTAAAGAGGAGGAAAGTCACTTTGAGTGAGAACTAGAATTATCCAAATTTAGATAATAAACTTCTAGTATTTATGTGAAATCCACATAGTTGATTTGTGATGTACAAAAAATTACATCAAAATAGGAAAATAAAAGTATTATATGTTGGAAAGTGTAAGATAATGATTCAATAAAGTTGATTTCTACTTTGCATGAAAATTCACCATAGTTGAAATTATTTAAAGTAAGAGAATCCATGCAGATGAATGTATGTGAATTGCTACATATGATAATTGTTTATGTATCCAAATCTTCTAAAAATGTGAATTTGGATATGTGATGGGTCCTATGGTCAATAATCCATGTAGCCAAATATGAATATAAAAATCTATGTATATAAATTCGTAAGTAATAGAATTCAAGAGTTAAACATTCATATTGATTTTAGATGATACAAAGTGGTCCATTATTCAGTGACATTTTTATCATGATACAATTATAATTATGATTGTTGAACAAAAAAAATAATGAAAAGAAATAAAGTGGAATTTAGAGATGAAAGGATGATATTTATCAATATAAGGATCCTCGACATCAATTAAAAGTGGTGAAGAGGATGATATTTTATTCAACAATGAAATTTTTACTAAGATTAAATAAATATTAACATCACAAGATATTATATCATGATTTAAATAGTTTAATAAATAATGGAGAAGTATAACTCAAAAATTCATGCATGTATACATTTTCATGTAAGTCACCGTGCTGATGAAGAAAGAGAACGAAGGAGGTTTACTTTGAGAAGAAGATAACTATTCCACGACTAAGGAACATACAAGAATATTTATATAGACTGATCATGTGTTCAATTTCATTAAAATAAAATAAAATAAGGCTATTAATACATAAAATATAAAGTTTTAGGCTTGGAGATTTTTCACCTTAAATATAGAAGTTTCGACCACACCAATGAATTGAGTAAGCATCAATAGGTGGATTTTTTGTAAGGAATTAAAATGGTATGAATACATGATATTTCTATATATCGTGAAAGAAAAAAATGGATGATGTCTCAATATTTGGGGATTTTGAAATAAGATGATCTGAAAATTAAATAATGAGTATTTTAGCAATTTTGAATTACCAGAAATCCTTGTAATTAAATATAAGGAACGAAGAATGAATAATGATATTATGAAGAACTCAATGATATTATTCACACACAAACACATATATATATTCTTTATAATCCAAATAGTTTATAGAATTATGGAGGGATGTCCAACAATGTTATTCAAAAAGGAATATTTTGGTTTCAAGAAGAAGAAAACCAAAATCTATTATAATCTTTATATACTTTGTGAGTAGAAGGTAGGAAGAAGTTAGGAAGAAGAAATATAGTTTATGCTAATTTAGTGCACTATAGAAAGAATAATAATAATAATAATAATTGGGAATAAGAGAAGATTTTTTTGTGTGTATTTTTTAACATTGGAAGAAGAAGAAGAATTGGATGAGTTGGCCGTGAAGTTCACAAGAAGTAAATATGGTGGTTTTCATTATAAGTTTCATATATTTAATAAAGTTATTGTATCCAATGAAATAGAAGATGAATGTGAGAATATGAATAAGTCTTACAAAAATACAAGAAAAGCAGCATTCCAGTTTGTTTCTATGAAGTGGAAGAACATTGTGTGCCCTAATATGCATACAAGGTAAGATGAGGAGGAGTTTGTTTTATGCTATTGTGAAAGTAATATAAGATGAAGAATATAATAAGTAACTATTAAATTGAATAAAATTATCAACTGTTATAGGAATATCTTGGTGTTTCAAAGTAATTGAAAAAATTGAAGACTATCTATACAGAAAGTATAAAGATCGACCAAGAGTTTCATGTGGACGAGGCTATCGCTAGTCTAGGGAATCATGATTGTTTTATGTCCCCTCATAAAATATTTGGAACCCCACTTTGGTTTAGTTTTTTTGGGACAAACTACTATATTTAGTACTTTATTATATTGTAAAATATATGTATTGGTTATAAAGATTCACAATAAGGACTAGAATTTCATTTTAAAAGGAAAACATTGTAAATATCATATCCACTTTATGTGTGGGGTGTTTAAATATGGAGAGTTAATATAATTATATAATCATTATATTAACTCATCAAAGAGGTAAAGGGTTAAAATGGTTAAATAAGAAAAAATTGCACCAACACTGATTTACCCCCTCTCAGTGTTTCTTATATCCCAAAGTGGTCCTATCAATGGTGCTATATTTTCCTTCAACAATATTCAAAAATCCATTATCATAATTATTTATTGAATAAAATTGCATGAAATTTCCTTCACATCATAGATGGGATTGAAAGGATATTTTAACACTTAAACTAAGTAGTGAAAAATTATGAATCCCCTAGAACCAAGAAATACAAGCCTGAAACCTCAAATCTAGATACATTATAAATAAATAAAATACATGTTTACCTTGCACTATAACACTTCTAATATGATATTTGTCTTGATATGTTTAACAAAGATCACTAAAAGGAAGCCAACCGACTCTCCTCTGTATGATTTATGCTCAAGATATGCTGAATTTATCGATTATTAGGAAGGATCTATTTATCTACCACCAAATGATAATGACACATGATGGTAAACAGATGAATATTTTGAGAGTTATGTCTATAGGATCATCAACAAAATGAAAGTTAGGATTGAATGATCACCATATCAATGTGATCATCCTCATTACAAAGAAATTGAGATATAACTAATCGTTTCTTGCATTAACTCATATGTTTATAATATATGAGTTAGTTATACCAACAACCTATGAAATCATCACATGAATGTATCAATTCCCATATGTGTTTCATAAGATAAAACACTAGTTATTGAAAATAGACTATGTGGAAGATCACTTGAACTCAACTTTTATGCAAATATAGTGGTTGTGATATCATAATACCGTAACCAATGATATTTCTTACTGATACTATACAATTGGAAGTAGGTAGTGGCATGTTATCTTATAACATTCCTCATGATATAACCATATAATATCATATGATATAACCTAGAAGCATCACATGTATGTAGACTTCAGAACATATATCCTTCAATATGGTTAAAGTTAGGTAAAATATGTTAGGTGAGTTGTAAGTGATATGAAATTAATTGAATAAGTGAAAAAATAATTTTCTCTTACATATTAGTAGAAGAAACTTTGATTGGAATGAAACTATTAGATTAAACCCATGGTAGTGGCATGTCATCGATGAGTTCATTTTGAAAAATCAAAGAAAGGAAAATCAAGCTTATTGGGTGATGACATAAGTATGCATCCTTATTGATGAGATATTGTTGGGTGAAGGGATTATATTACATATTAGCATTTATAATAAGGTTTTTATCATTATGAAATTAACTTATTTCTACATGGGTGCCTTATAATATTACTAGACACTAAAATTAAACTTTAGATTAGTTTATCTAACGCTACTAACAAAGAGGCCTAGAGGGTCACATACTATGTGTATCCAAAATTTATTAAGTTATATTTAATTTTATATTATGAATAAATATTATTCTTAGCTTTCAGAATAATAATTATTCAAGAAAATTTGATCACATATATAAAATGAAAAGATATTCAAATTTAGAATATGTAAGTTGAATATTATATCTTATTTATTTATTTACATGGTAATAAATAAATAAATATTTATTCACCATTTTCATGAATAGAATAATATAAATATTTATTTATTTATATGAATATTAAAATTAATATCCATTGAAGAGTTTTGGGGATATAATATTTATATATTTATTGAATGGATAATATTTTTTTAAATAAATATTTATATTATTAAAGGTTTGATAAATTCCATGGGAGGATTAATGGGTTGAGTTAATGGATCGATGGAAATGATATATTTAATTTAATATAATTTAAATATATATTAATTAATTTATTTAAGAAATTAAATTTAAAATAAGTGCATTCTATGAGATATAATAATAATAATATTATTATTTGACATGAGATATTACTTAGATTAAATATATTGACCAGAGCCCACGAACAATTATCTATACCCTAAGGATATAAAAAAAATATTTTTTATTTATAAAGATAAGATACTTGTTGTGCACTATGGATGCTCTGAAGAATTATCTTAAGCCAAGAGAGAAAATCCTCTCATCATCTCTCTCAAGAATGTAGAGAGAAAGATAACTTCTTGTTGCGATTAATAGTGAATGGCATAAAGTACTCGTCTCTACCATGATAAAACCAAAATATTCAAGAACATCATATGAGATTCATAGCGCACATATGGATACACCTAGAGGAATCCAAATTTATACTCTCCACCATAATGACAATGAATCTAGAGAGGAAATGAAAATTGACCAAAAGTAATATTTCATTTAAGATAATTCTTGTTTTAAATTAATTATAAATTAAATGTGAAAGACTCTATCTAGTAGATTACAGAGTTTTTTTCATTAATTTATGCATATTTATCTATTAAAATTGATGAAAAAGAAAATTTTGGAACAACCCATTGTTTCCTCCATGCCCTAGAACCTTAAAGTGGTTCTAAAACCATGTAATTATAATTTATAATTATTTATCGTTTATTGGATCAGTTTCTTATATTTGGTTTCTAGTTTTCATTATGATATTTTCACTATTTATGCATTGGCCAAGATAAAATATTCATCTAATTTCATATGTCCAAGAACATTCCAATACATGAAAATAACACTCAAAGATGCTATCTATATGGGAAAAGGTTTCTATCTACATTAAATGGATACATGGAATGTAACTGTAAATTATACACTATATTCCCATGGTCAACCACACAAGGTGTACATCATGTAAATATCAACACACTATGTTGATCGGAATGTGGATTAATTACATTCCAGATATTTACTACCAATATGGAACATGAATTTATAGGGTTTACACAATATATAGCTAATTAAAATTCTATGTAACCTCACATGGTTTTTATGGAACTTAATTTTTATAAATCCATGTGGGTAATATTTAGCATCCTTACACTCCATGCATTGATAGCCTACTGAGTAACATGGTATTATAGATGGCCTGTGCACACCATGTAGCATGTTTCAACCCATGCAATGTACATGCTAAGTGATATTTGATATGTCATGTGGGTCAATTCATCAAGTAATTAAAATAAAAACATGACTACATTGAAAGTATATAGCTATAGAATCTATGTTTCAAGAGTTTTCCACACTAGGTACACACCAAGTGAATTTCAACACGTATTATGAGAATACATGCTTAAAATTACATGTTGTGTAAAATCTACCACTATACACCATGTAATAGTCACCGTAAATGTTGTTTACTTCACATGAATTTTTAGTGGTATAAAACATGTATATTATTTCATGTTTTGTGATCATACATGTTGCACATACTGTGTGGTTTGACCCACAAAACTACACAACATGTATATCATGAAATTTTATGTTGATTGCATAAAGTGTAAGTACACAATACATGAAAAGGACTATACACAGTGTGAGTCACATGATAGGTCAAGTGACATTAAAAACTATGTAATAATTAAATACTAGAAATGGATTTAATTTAATATAGATAGTACTTGCCGTGTCACCTCTAGAGTACACACCATGTACTTAATTATTTTAAAATTAAAATTAAAATTATTTAAAATAATACAGAATGGGATTCTTATTTTGTTTCACAGACTGTTAGAATAGAATATAGAGAAAAATAATTAGTTTTTTAATTTATTAATTATAGTAAATTCTAGCATGATTAGAATAAAATTAAGTGAATTCTATAAATTCTAAATGCTTAGTTATTACATGTTGTGATTGATCAGGTGCTTGACCGACCTATGTAAGTGTTGGATTTATTTATATAATTTAGTTAATGTTTTAATGTGATATTTATTATTAAATAAAATATAATTACATGAACATCATCCCTACCTACTTTATTATGTACATGAATGTGTGTCCAATGTTTATTTTATGTAGCCATAAAAACCCAGTATCCATCACCATCATGTGAGTACACTTCTATAAAGGATGGATCTCCCAGCTATAGGTTGTGGTTCATGTCCTGATATGAGGTGAATCCAACGAAGTATATACATAAGAGAATAGATAAATACTACAACTTGAGCTAAAAATAGGCTTAAGGATTTATTTACCCTATGTTCAATGTTGGTTTATCATCACTTGATAAACCAACCAATAGATAAAATATCATGATTATATCACTTATATATTTTATTTTTTCAATGAATGATTATTTATTTATTTAAAAGTTTAATGGTTTATTTATTTAATTAAACATGAACACATAAAGTAAATAAAATAACAAACATACCCAGATAAAATAAAAATAAAGTTATTATGTGTAAATTATTTTATTAGATATGGTTGATTATGTAATATTCACATAGTATTAATAAGAATGTGAGGAATAAAATAAATTATATTAATGCATAAGTTATAGAAAATTTGTTAATTAAAAAATTTAGTTAGCAAATTCCTTCCATATTATAAGTTAGGATATAACCATAACTAAATTGTCAGTTTGGTTATAGTTTGGGGAACTTTAAATTATCAGGGAGTATTAATAATGTTAATGGGTCAATTTAACAAAATTAATATAAAGGGTAAAAAACATAGTCAACTTAACTAAATTTTTAGGAAAGTGTTGAGAAAATATATGTTTTGGATTTCAGGATAGTGGAGTTCAATCAATAAATCAAAGAGTTGTGAGTTAATACCACTGGAAAGATGAACCTACCTCAATACCTTCAAGTAATTTTCATGCCTACAATCCTGATTATAAGAAGGGTAATATAGATATTTTTCACTAGAATATCTAAGTGATTAGATATTCCTAATCCAATAGGGAGGGTTTTTAGGATTTGATAAAATAGTGAGAGAATAATTAATTCATTAATTACATCATAATTGTTAATCAAGACAAAGAACTAATCGTTAAATATTATTTATTGTAGAAAAAAATAAAACATTTAGCCACAAAACACTTTGATCAGTATTGGATAAAAACATTTCCTCACTGGCACAAACTAAAAAGAGTGGTACAATCAATTGTTCATTTCACTACTATAGGAAAATTTGTTTTATGTGCTAAAATCCCATATTATTAATAAACTACCTCAAGGAGTAGGTGAGGGTAAGAAGGATGTCTAGAGGAGGCACATGGAGTATGCATCCGATGTTCATTTCATAACGTTATCATTTATATCCTAATATATGAAGATAAAATATAAGTACTTTGATGCATACACAATTATATATCAACTCTAAGAACTTAAAAAAAGATATAGACAAGAAAAGGATACATGATATTTTAACCACATTTTATAAGTGTAAAATGGAAGATGAATACCTAGCTAGTGATCATGTAGTCAGTTTGTCGAATTATATGGACCAGTTAGTGAAGTTGAGCTTCTATATTGGTAAGAAATTATCCATTAATGTCATATTATCATCCTTACCACCAATATTCTTAATATTCATTAAGAACAATGAAATGAATAGTATAGATAATCCTTTCATGAATATTCTGAAAATGGGTTTTCAAGTTGATAAGAATTGGTGGGAACCTGGTTCCTCACACATTCTATTGAACTAATTGGGGGATAAGGTTGCAAATCCTATGATTAATGAAATATATATTCACTATTATAGGTAATATTTATAATTATATTCTCGGGAATTAAATATTATATGTGATTCAAATATTTGTATCCAAATATAGGAATACAAAAAGATTATAAAGATTATAAAAAGTAATGAAAATATTCACGTTTTTGACGAGACATCATTCATACATTAGTTAATGAAGATCATATCTTCAAGACTTCTAGGTGGATTTATTTTCATAAAACTAGTACTTTGTGTTGAGTTTTTTCGAAAACTATTTATCTCATTGTCTTGTTTTAGACACCATGAGAAACAATTTCATATTTTAAATGAATAATGTTTTGGTATATCATACTTAATTAATAGTTTAGTTATACTTGAATGATATATGCCAAAATATTAGTAATTAATAATAAATATAAAATATAGGACCCAAATAATACCTAGTTGTGGAAATATAATTTTACATATAGTAAAAATAAAGTAAATGCTAATGATATACCCAAAAAGTTTTTTTATACTATTTGGAGCTAAGACTCTTGGGTGGTTTGACATAATTACTTTTAAATTTTTAAGAAAAATAAAACTTTATAAATTAAAGGTGTTATCTCCAATAAGATTCTAAAATTAGTTTAACAAGATATGTGTGAACAATTATAAGGATAATTTTTGTCAAATTCATATACTTCTTGATATTATTGTAAAATATTATTGAAGTATAAAGTAAATTAAATAATATGATAGGTAAAAGATAAAGAGTATCTTTATGTGGGTGAGATGAAGAATATATTAATGAATCATTCATTGATTATTGAAAATATAGAATGGATTTATTCATAAACTAACATCACCTTATACACAATAGAGTGTTGATGTTAGTAAAATGAGGAATGATAAGGATTATTATAAGAATTACAAGTCTTCCATTACTCATTTCATGAAATTCTTCACAAATAGAAGTGTTAACACTTATACATATTACAACTATAATGAAAAATGAATATCATATAAGTAATCATATGAAAGAAAACCACTACGTTATATATTCATGTTTTTTAGGAGAACAATTTGTTAAGGATAATTTTTAGAGACAAAACTACATCAATAATAAAAGTGAATCATAGTTAATTATCCTATGTTACTAATTATTTAATTATCCCTAAGATATAAATAAATTAATCAAGTTATTTACTATAATTATATAATAGTGAAGAACTTATCTTTTTTTATAGTGTAGGAAATATAGAATTGTTATGACCTCACCCCAGTTACCTAGAGTCTGTTCATTATTACATAACATTGGCATGATTACAGGGAATAAAGTCCCAAAGGACTAGTCAGTTTAGCAGTCTTGTAAAATATATTACATACAAGAACTAAACATTACAATTTCTAATATAAAATACATCATAGATAATCGTTTGATGATGAAATTATTCCTCTAGCTTAACCCTTCATATCAATCATAATTAACTTCTTGGCATCCTGGGAAAACGAAAAATAAGAAATGGGAGAGCTCAGATGCCCACTAAGGATAAGTAATATAATAGAACTTATCATAATTAATCATAAACTTTTATGGAAAGGTACAAAATTGAAACACAAGCCCTTTAAATAGAAATTTCTACATAATATGGAAAAGATAAATCAAATAGTTCCATTAACTTATTCACATAGATATTCTACTTGTAAAATAATAACATGTAACATCAATAACTAATATCATAATGATGAAATACATAATGTAGAACATATTAACCACAAATTCAAGGCCTTATGCCATGAATAAAAATATAAATTCTTTCAAGGCCTTGTGACAAGACACTAGTATGTCTCATGAGACCTACCGATGCATCGAGGGGCTATAGTGGGCCCTACCCATCACATACTATGTCCAACACATTCCTCATATGAAAATGTTGAAACATAACATAAAAATTCGTATTAAAACTAGAAAATGAAATGTTAATAATTTAACTGTAAACCATGAATGATATAAAAATAGAACACCTACAGTCAAATATATCACAAAAACTTTAATAAAATATAGAAGAATTTATCATAATAAATTGACTTCAAACTAACTTAAAATCCAACAAAGGAAGTTGATATAGATTGAAATAATTTAATAAACCCTTTGAAGGAAATATCCCTTTTTTTACTTTGAAAACATTAAAAGTCACCAAATTTAAAAAAGAAGAAATTTAAAATAAATTTTTGAATAAAAGTGTACCATAACACTTTGAAACATTTGAAAGAAATTTAGATTTTAAAATAATCATGTTTATATAAATAAATCCTTAAATTCATTTTGAAAACATGGACATTAATTGAATAGATTTAGAAAATTAAATCTTCAAAACATTTCAAATGATGATATTGTTAAAGATTCCCTTAAATAAAATCATAAAATATTCATTTTTAATTTTTTTATAAAGCATGTACATGGATGATAAATATGTCCCAGTAAATAATTACACATAAACAATCTCAAATAATAATGAGATTGAGGAATTAACCCTTACTTTGTACTTTCCTTTTGTCCGGGGTACGTTTAGCCTTCTGTATAGTGAAAATAGCATGTTATTAATTTATACCATAACCCTATTCATATTTATGATATCATAAATGATTAATTTAATACTTTACACTACCCATTTAATAATAATTTCCATGTTAAAGTAACATTTCGGGTAATAATTGCTTTCTTTATCGTATGTGTTTTAACATGTTATTTATGATAGTATCACTTAGATAATGATTTAAATACTTTAAGAATATAAAATATGATTTATATATAATATATATTCATAATATAAATATGTATAATAGATAGATATATGAAATAGAAACACCATTCAGGGAGATGGTATTCCATACGTACGCATGAACGTTGTTTCCGTTATCTTATCGTATAATATGGAAGCAAGTAAATGATATATATTTAATTAAATAAATATATATTATTCCATTAGAATTATTATTTCATATAACTCATACTTAGTAAATATATATTTTTATAAATATTATTGAATTTTGATCATTGAAGATGAATCTCACCGCATCGTAGAGACGGTAATCCACACGTATGCATGAGCGACAATACCATTCTATTAATGGTGAAACCGTATTTAATTTGATGGTATATTATATATAAATAATAATTAACATGTTATATTAATTATTTAATTTAATTATAATCATTATTTTACCCATCCAAATAATGTACTGTTGAATAACAAACTACACCATGACGTGGAGACATTAATCCGTACGTACACACGCATGATGACTTTTTCATTCATAGGATGGATGGAATAATGAATATGGTTATACCATGTTTATAATAACATATCATAATTTATAAGGTATTGGATTTATTATTTTAGTATGGTATCAACAAAGAAAGAGGAAGTAGAAGAAGAAAAGAACTTTGCAAGAGGTGATAAAATAATTACCACTTCTTCAGGTGTTTCCTTTTGATTTGAATAAAAGGGCTCCTAAGGTTGGATTTATTCTCAAGGTAAGGCCTTTAAGTTGAAGTGAGGGAAGTTGGGAGGAGATTTGGGAAGGTTTTGTCCAATAAAAATGGCTTTGGAGGTGGGATTTTAAGAGAAGGGGAAGTACCCTTTTATAAGAGAAGTGAGGGGAACTTTAGGTAAAGCTTGAAATATTAATTTATTATAATTTTATTTTCGGTTTATAATAGCTCAAAATGGATTTATTTCAAATTTAAGGTGGGGATGGGTCGAAATAATCTCAACCAATAGGTTTTATACATGTTTAGGTCAGCATATTAACCTTATCTTTTGGATTTAACGCTTAGTTAAATAGTATAACTTTTACCACGACTTTTTGTATTTTTATAAAAAATGGTTAATATAGTTACCATAAAATGCCAAGAGAACCTAAAAGGGTTATTTAATGACATATGTAGTATTATATAATTCATTTGGATGAATATTAATTTTTTTTACTATTATATAATTTAATAAAATAGTATTTGTTTTGAAAACCCATTTTTGTCAATTTTGACACTATTTCATATTTTTTTTAAAGTCATAAAAACTTGATTACTTATAAAAATATATATTGAATCAAACCTAACATGTAATATTCACCAAAAAAATTCTTTAATGGAATCAAAAGTTTTAGTTTACATTTATTTTAATATTTATAATACCATTTATTTTAATCTTTCATTAATAAGGTAATTACTGCATCATCATTTGGGTCATAAATAAATTTTATTATTTGATGTATAAAAATTATAAATAAAATAAAATGGTGTATGAAATATTTTTATATTTATAATTAATATTTATAGTTGAATTTATATTATGTATAACCCTATATTAAAAATGGTTTAGTTATTAAAATTTGAATTTAACACTTTTAACTCGTCTATAAATAAAGTAAAATAAATGTCATAATATAATAAAAGTGGATAAAAAAGGATCATATTTTTGTCCTAAGGTTGATTTTAATTGAAATACACTTCTACAATAGAATTAGGACATGTTTTGTGGAAATTTTATATTATTATAATATTATTTTTACCTTTAATTACCCTATTTACTTTTAACCGTGGTAAATAAAATTCAAAAGTTACCATTCACCAAAAATTATTTCCTTCCTATTGAACCAAATTTTACTTACTGATGAAAAACATGTCTGTCAAATTTTTAAAATTCAATTCACAGAAACGGTAAAATTTTGTTTTATGCAAATTTGTAAATGTGCCTAGAAGGTGGGTAAAAGACGTTAAAAAGTTTAACAAAATTTAATATATCTAATATTATTATAAAATGACTCAATTCAATTAAATTGGAATAATATAGGTATTATATATCTATTTTTACTTTAAAATAAATTTAATTTTAAAAAAATTATTTAAATAAAAGTTGGTTTTAAACAATAACGCAGTGTTTTTCACTATTCATAAAAAATTTAATGTTTTCAGAAAAATACAAAAAATTCACCCTAAGATAATTTTGATATTTGGAATTAAAAAATGAAGTATATTTTACCAAATTCAATTTTTAGGAGTGTTTAAAATTAATTTTATTATTGTTCCCAAAGAGACATAAAAATTAGTTCTTTTAAGAAAATAGTTTTTCTAAATATATAACTATTTTAACAAAACTTATACATTTCATTATAAATATATTTTATTTACGTGAAAAAATTGTAAATAAAATTTAAAATTTATTTTTTAGTATTCACATTACAATATTTAATTGATAAATGTATCATTTAAATAATTATAATACTAATGTCTTGTTTCGCAGAAACTCAATAATGCGTATAACACAAGCTAAGTCAGTGTTGCGTGCAATATAAGATATTAAAATACTTTAAAGAGATAATTTACTATGAAATCATGGAGTGTTACATTATACCCTCCTTTAATAAATTGCGTCCTTGCAATTTGAATTTGTTCTTAGAAAATAAAAGTTTGAAAATAGAAAATACCTTTCTGGAAAACCCACATCAGAAATAGGGTTAATAAAATTTAGTCATAATAAGAGGGAAAGGAAAATGAAAAATTCAGCACCAAATTCGGAAGGAGAACATTGGTTGAAATTAGATACATATAATTGGAGGAAAAATGTAAATATTTATAGGGAGTGATTGAGGTCATCAATCACAAAAAAATGAACAATAAATGGAAAATTGAGAGCTTCAAAGACATAAATCTATGAAGATTTAAATTATCATTAGTTCAACAAAACATAAGGTATTATGATAACACATTTTTTAGAAACTTTTTTCAGAGGAGGGATTAATTTACTATCAAGATAAGAACTCATGAACACATACCTGATTTCATTACCTATCATAATCATGATCTCATCATTTGGTTATGATTCGATCTATTTTTACTTCATCCCTTACAGTAGGAAATGAATGTTCAAAATGATTTATTAATGCCTGAAACATATTTTATAAATGATAAGGCCCATAATTATTTCATGAATCCCTTATATGTTTACTGGAAACCAAAAGTTTAGTTCAAAGTATCCAATAAATCATACTTTAACCTCAAATGTAATTAGGGTTTGGCTTAGTGGTAAGCACCTCGTAACCCTACATGAAAAATGGTGGTTCAAAATCCGTTGGGCATAGGGTACATAAGAAGTACTATAGTGTTACTATAGCAGAGGTGGTACTGTAGATCGACGGGTACTGTAGCAGCGACAAGGCACTGTATCAGCAGCGGTACTGTAGCAGGTGGGTTACTATTCACAGAATGAGAATTGGGCAAAAAATTTGGGCCTATGAGATCTATAATGGGATACATGACCACTGGGTCCTCAGGATATGTCAAGTGTTCAACTTACTCCACTCCAAACTTTAAAAAAAATACTTTAACCTAAAAAAAATATCAAGTGTTCAACTTACTCCATTCCAACATTTAGACTTATCCAAAATTTTTGTGTCCAAACTCACAGTCTAAAAATTTATAAGGAAGGTCAACATAACATAATAAAGATCTCTTTTGTCACATAACAACATGTGAATACCTTCATCATGTATTCTATTAAAATATGGTGACAACCTGAATTTCCATAAAACCTTACTTGAATATGTATTTTCTTCCTTATTCCTTATGTAAAACATAGAATTCTGGATATACTCTTTAAAACCAAAAATGTTATAAACTCCAATATTAATGGAATAAACACACCATTAATTAGTTCTAATGTATTCAATAATATCCAATATACTTTATCCAACTCAATTGTCTCTTATTCCAAAATCATTACCTTAACATTATGACTATTTTAAGGATTATCTTTCCCTCAACTATATATTTTCCAAAATGTGTACCACGATATTGAGTCACTTTTCAGGGTACCACACAATCTCAAATCCTTAATGAAATAGTACTACAATACAATCCTTATTTATTTCCATAAATCATATAACCATTACATAATTGATAAAATACTCAAATGACATAATTCTTCAATCCCAACATAAGCACATTAATCATTCCTCTCCATCCGTGGTAGAAGCATAATTCTGATCATGATATAATATTAGCTTTTAGGGTATATTTCTTTGATTATTGATACATTGATTCACATAGTGTCCCATATTCTTATAGTTGAAGAATTGTACATTGGAAACCTCTTTCTTACCCGTAAATCAATTTTCTTGTCCATTATAACTATTCAAAAAATTCTTGAAAATACTTATCAAAAAACATAACTGAATTCTCCTTATATAACTCACTTATTCATAATTCTTAGATCCAAATACATAAATACGTTAATCCTTCAAATTTAATGGTTGGAATGGAATAATTCCTTCCTTGGTTTAAAGGTAGATTCTTATATCTGGGTATTGAGTTGGGTAATCCCCAGGATTTCCATATATGATACATTGAACTCCATAAAAATTGATCACTCTATGACCCTTTTTCCCATAGAGATAACATATTCTCCTTTATTTGAGATATTCTTCAAGGTTATTATTTTTTTCCTCTTAAGATGTAGGAAGTCGAATCTTGTTTCCTCTATTCTTCTTAAAATTTGAATATTTATAAACATTCATCTTCCTCTTACACAATGCATTAGGAATGTCATAAAAGATGACATTTTTAATCATATATATTGATAACTTATTTGGCATAATCAAAATATCTTTCTCTCCAGTCATTATCCAATTTTGTTTCTCAAAATCATCAGATTTTCCAACTAACTAAATGTTAATCCAATTTATTTTGGTTTCATCCATTAACTAAGACTAGAAAGAATAGGGTGAGAAACAAATCTCATTGAATAAAACCACATAATCAATGGAAGTTTCTTCTAATCTATAACATCTTAGGTTTAATCCTAGGTTATTCATGATCATTATGAAAATTATAGGGGGTTCTTCTATACTTATCCTCAAAGTCTATCATAGGGTTATGATTCGTAATATATGTTTTATAAATCTATTTACAATGTTGTTTCAAACCTCCATCTGATATCAACTATAATTCCTCGACCCCATTTATCTAGAGTTGGTGAATTATTACATAACATTGGAATGATGACAAGGAATCAAGTTTTGAAGGACTGGTCAGTTTAACAGTCTTAGAAAATAGATTACATACAATAACATAACATTATAATTTCTCATATAAAATACAGAATATATAATCCTTTGAGGATGAAATTATTCCCCTATTTTAACCCTTCATATCAACCAAATTCACTTCTTGGCATCCTGGTAAAATAAAACATAAGAAAGGGTGAGCGCAGATGCTCAGTAAGGATAATCAATATAGCGGAATCTATCATAATAAATCATAAACTTTTATGGAAAGGTATAAAATTGAAGCACAATCCTTTTAAACATAAACATTAGCATAATATGGAAAAGATAAATCAAATAGTTCCATTTACTTATTCACATAGATATTCTACTAGTCGAATAGTCACATGTAACATCAATAACTAATCTCATAATGATGGAATGCATATTTCCAAACAACTTAACAACAAAGTCAAGGCCTCGTGCCAAGACCCTAAATATAAAATTTTTCAAGGCCTTGTGACAAGACACTAGTTTGTCTCATGAGACCTACCGATGAATTGCGGGGCTTTAGCGGGCCCACCCTTGAATTACTAAGTCCAATGCATTCCACATATGAAAAGGTTGAAACATAACATATGCATTTGTATTAAAACTAGCATATGAAATGTTAATAATTTAATTGTAAACCATGAATGATATAAAAATATCACATCTACAGTCAAACCTATCACAAAACCTTTAATACAATACAGAAGATTATATCATAAGAAATTGACTTCAAAACAGCATAAAATCCAACAAAGGATGTTGATATAAGAGAAAATAATTTAATAAATTCATTAAAACGTTTTGAGGAAAATGTACCTTTTTTTACTTTGAAAACATTAAAAGTCACACAATTTAGAAAAGAAGACATTTTTGAATCAAAGTGTCTTATACCACTTTGAAACATTTGAAATGAATTAACATTTTAAAACAATCATGTCCATATAAATAAATCCTTAAAATGATTTTGAATATATATACATTAATTAAATAAATTTTAAAAAATAAATATTTAGAATATTTTAGATGATGATCTACTTAAAGAGTCCCTTCCAAAAAACCATAAAAGATTACTTTTGAAAACATTTTTATGAAACATGGACATGTATGATAAATATGTCCCAGTAAATAATTACACATAAATAATCTCAAATAATAATGAGACTAAGGAATTAAACTTTACCTTATACTTTCCTTTAGTCGAGGGTAAATTTAACCTCTTGTATAATGACCATAGAATGTTATTAATTTATACCAGAACCCTATTCATATTTATAATATCGTACATGATTAATTTAGGACTTTATGCTACCCATTTAATAATAATTTCCATGTTAAAGTAACATTTTGGTTAATAATCACTTTCTTTATCATTTTTGTTTTAACTTTTTATTCTTTATTGTATCACTTAGATCACGATTTACATACTTCCAGAATATAAAAAATGATTTATATTGTTATGACCCAAACTTCTATCAATGAAAATTCCTATTGGTCTAATTAAATGTCTTATTTTGAAAAATGGTTATATATCATATGAACTTCTTTTGTTTATGATTTTGGATTTTTATAAAATACTGTTAAGAATTGTGACCATTGTTAACATAGCCGTTGAATAGTGATCACGTGATTAGTATAAATATACGGCTTTAACAAATCCTATTTACTCAGAAAAAGGAAGCGATGGACTCATCCAGCAGACTTTCCTAGTACGAATCCCATTTTTTAGAGATTGGAAAGGATGTGGCGTCATTGAGATTGTCTCTTTACCAAGCCCAAGCTGAGCTTCAACATGTTAAGTTCAAGCAGAACAACCTATAGGAGAAGTGGAATTTAATAGAGATTACCACCCGAGCGATGTTATCTGAGCCACCCCAAGATTCTGTCACCATTGCACACCTTACTCTTCGGTCTTACATGAGTGTTATAAGGGGTTATGTAATAAGACCTTAGCACTATGATAATGTGAATTATTTTTGTTTATAATAAAGAATATACACTCATTTTATTAGTGTTACATTATAAATGGGTTTTTAAAGAACAAATAGTATTTTTAGTTAATATTAAATTAAGAAATATATTTTAATAAATTAATGGATTTTTAATTAAAAAATATTTTAATAAAATATTACTACTAAATTAATTTTTATTAAATATAAATTATTGTATAATTTTTATGAATACAATTGTAATTTTTATTAAGGTTTGAAAACTGTTTTTGTCCAAACAGATGAAATTTTCGATAAATGTCAGTTTTTATTTTAAAAGTAAAAATTAATATATTTAGAAAATTATTTAGATAAAATGAATATTATTTTTGGAATCAGGACGTCGAAATTATCTAATGGGGATTTTTTTCATAATTTTCTGAGACAGTCGAATTTTTGGGTAAAAATTGAATTCTATTTAAATATATAATGTGTTTTATTGTAACACCCCGACCCCAGCTACCCAGAGTCGGTGCATTACTTCGTAACATTGGCATGATCAAAAAAGATCATGTCTCGAAAGACCGATTAGATTAGTATCCTTGGAAACACTAGATACATTCGTAAACGTTACATTACATCATAAAGTGAAAAACTACAATAACAAAGTCTCCATAGTCCACACTCATATCCTCTTCTGACAATCCCTGCAGGTCATTCATAAAATACTTCTTCACATCCTGGAAAATATTAAAACATTTAATGGGGTGAGCTCAGATGCTCAGTAAGGATAACAATATTGCGGAAGCTTTCATAAATAAACATTAACATTTAAGGCAATGTATAACTAAAACAAAAGCCTTTTTAAACTTGAAATTCAGCATAATATGGAAAAAATAAAATTAAATAATTCCATTTATTTACACATATGGATATTCTACTAGTCGAATAATCACATGCAATATCAATAACCACTTTCATAATGAGGGAATGTATAATGCCAGACATTCTGAAACATTTTGTCAAGGCCTCGGCCAAGACGTCTAAAATGATTAAGGCCTCGGCCAAAACCATAAATCAAATTGGGAAAGGGCCTCGGCCAATTCCACGTCTAGTTGTCTCATGAGACCTACCGATGCATCGAGGAGCTATAGCGGGCTCCACCCGTCACTTATTAAGTCCAATACATTCCTCATATGAATAGGTTTAAACATATCATAAACCATAACATAATCGTATCACATAAAACATGCATAAAGGAAACATAACATTTCCACATTTCAATCACAAGATATCAATACAACACATTGATATAATAAAAACGCTTTCAAAACCATTTTCAATACCAAAATAAAAGGAAGATAAAACTTTGTATTTATTTTTCATTAAAAAAATGATGGCTTGTAGAGGAAGCTGAAACTCAAATAATGGTCACGACGGCGGAGAAGTCGTTGTCGCCGCATAAGTACGGAAAGAAAAACATTCCCTTTTGTTGTTTAGCAAAACGCTTCGTATAAAAAGATTCCTTTTGAATAAACGTAAAAGTGAAAGGGGTTTATACACCGTATAAAAGAAAGTTGTGTATAAAACCAAATATGCCTCAATGAAAGGAGATTGAGACGAAGTCCTTAAAAAGATCATTTTTAAAATAAAATAGATCTATTATGTGTATTCACTATAGGTACACATAAAGAATGTAAAAATACAAAATAGGACATAATAATATCATGACGTATTTTGAAAGTAGGAGATTGACCCAGAGATTGGAAATTGGGTTAAGAAATTCCCTTACCTCGTGTATGACTTGACTCAACCATTCTTTAACCTCCTGAATAATAAACTAGAGTTAATATATACCTTATTAAGAACCATTTTTAATTTCATTATCCTTTTTATATCACTTATTACAATGTTATGAACATTATGTAATTATTTAAGTTAATAACGGTCGTTTTGTCGATCTTTGGTACTTGAGTCAACAATAAACTTCTTATAATTACAAGTTGTTTATGTGGTAGAATATCCATTATCTCCAGAATTATATTCATGATTTAGATGTCATATATATCATATATATCCAGTATATACATTCATTTATAATATTACGTAACATTTATAGGTAAGAAATGAAATGCACCGTTCATGGAGACGGTAAGCCGTACGTACGCATGAACGCTACTTTCATTTCTATTTCGTATTTAATGGAATTAAATCATAATGATATAAATGTATAATATAATTCCAGTATAATATATTGTATAATACACTTTACTCCATCCTTTATACATCCCACATATGGCATTAATGATTCAAATAACTTTGAGGGGGCGGTAGTCCGCACTTCCTAAAATGAAATTATCGCGTTTTACCCATAATGGAAATAATAAAGTATGCCATAAATGAGAAATACAGAAGCATAATTAAAACATAAACATATTATATATCATATATAAATATAGTGACATCTTAATGGCCACCTTTGAAGGTGTTATATGAGTGTTGAACAATCATCGTTTCGTGAGGCAGAAATTCGCCATCCACCGAAACCGTATGTTCTTTAACCATTAGATGTAGGTGTGTGTAATTTTAGCTCGAATACTTCTTATAACAACATCCTAGTATATTTAGGATACTGGTGTTGTTACAAAGGAAATGAATAAAAAGAGTTTAGGGGGTTGGAGAAGAAAAATAAAACAAAACAACATTAGAGAAGACATTACCTCAAAATCGGGTAACTCTTTTTGATTTGAGCCAAAGGATTCCTCGGGAAGAGTTCTTCCCAAAGTGAGGCTTCTAGGAGTAAGAGGGGGAAGTTGGGAGAGTATTTGGGCAGAGGTTGGCCGATCCAAATGGCTTGAAAGTGTGAATGAGGTGGTAGAGGTGGGGGCCTTTTATAAGAGGAGAGGAGGGGAACTCTTGGAAAGTAAGGAAATTGTACATTATTATAGAATGATTTTCGGATTCTAAAGGTCCCACACTTATATAATTCGTGGCTAAGGTGATAAGGGTTCTAAATCTACCCATCCAATAGTCTTTGGACAAGTGTAAGCCTTGGATTGTACATTATCGTTTCATTTTATTAAAATCGTTAAATAATGAGGTCATCGCTGCATCATAATGATGTCGTAAATAATTTAATTTATTTAATGTCTAAAAATTATAAAAAAAATACTATGATGTAGGAAATCTTTTTATCTTTCCAATTACTATTTATAGTCAAAAATATGACTTGTATAAACCCATGTAAAAATTGTTTTAGTAAAACATTTCATGTTTGTGTCATTTTTTTACTTTAACATTAAATAAATATATATTAATGTCATTTTCCAACCAATGTGGCTCCATGGGATCCCCAAGTTGACCCATGGGTTTTCTTGGTCGGCCATGACTCATCCAATAGGAGTATGACAAGTTTCAAGCTCATCTCATGTTATTAAAAAACTATTTTTACCTTAAACTACACTAATTACCTCTAATCGCGATTAAGAACTTAAAAGTTACTATTCACCAAAAAATTATTTTAATCTCATTGAACCACATTTTACTTCTTAATGAAAACCATGTATGTCGGATTTTTGAAAATCAAATCACAGAAGTGGTAATATTTCATTTAAACGAAAAATCAGTTATTTAACTACCACTTAGTGGTTTCACTATTCATCAAAAATTGAAGTTTTTTAGAACAATGCCAAAACTTCACCCTAAGCTATAATTGATATTCCGAATTCAAAAATGATGTCTATTTTAAAAAATTACAAAAATATAAGTTTCATTAATTAATTTTATAATTAATTCCCGCTGTCACAACAAATAGCATGTTTTTAAGAAACAATTTATATCAAAAGATTGGCAATTGTTTATGTCCATTTTCAATGTTAAATTAATTCTAATGACCACCATTGGATAAAACGGTAAAAATATATTCTAATTATACTTTAAAAACTCTAAATAGTATAATTTATCACTATAAATTATTTTGATTAAAAAAGTTGTTTTTAAGTATTTTTCACTATTCATAAAAAATTAGAAGTTCTCAGAAAAATACCAAAAATTCAACAGAGGATAATTTCGATATTACGAATACAAAAATGAAGTCCATTTTGAAATATAAAATTTCTATAATTTTAAAAATTGGGTATTACTATTCATAACGACTACTTTGATTAGTTGCGGTGTGTTAGAACTCGAAGTTGCGTACAATGCAAGCTATTTCATTATTGAATGAGAAGCGTATCGTGGAAGCTCGGGGTGTTAAATTCTCCCCTCCTTAAATAAATTGCGTCCTTGCAATTTGAAATTTTTCTTTGAAAATAAAAGGTTGAAAAGAGAAAATACCTTTGAGGAAAACCCACATCAGAAATAAGATTAATAAAATTTAGCCTTAATAAGAGGGAAATGGAAATAAGAAAGTCACCACCAAATTATGATCTCGATAAGGAGAACATTGGTGGAAATTAGAGACATATAATTGGAGGAAAAACGTAAATATTTGTAGGGAGTGACTGAGGTCATCAATCACAATCAACTGTCAAATTGAGTGCCTCAAAGCCTTCAATCTATGTTGATTTAAAATATCATCAGTTCAACAAGACATAAGGTATTAGGATAACACATTTTTTTGTTTTAATATCCCTTTACTAAAGTTTAAGAATTAATTTATTCATTGAATAAGAGATAGGTATATATATATTTATGCTTGACAATTAGAGTTTCAACCTTTAACTCATCTTTCACTCAAAAAGATAATAGAACTCAAAAATATTATACTTATCCTAATTGTATAGGGTTCCAAATGTTAACACATACCATTTAGATTAGTAAAATTATTTTTTAATAACTAGGGACTTCCTGTAGGCTAGTGGTAGGAAATAAAGTCCTGTCGCACTATGATTGTGGGTTCGATTCCTGCAGCTTTGTCCGACGCGATGGGTTATGCCCCACCCTGCAGGTTGTCCTTTTCCTAAAACTATAATATCATAATATTCCAAAAATAATCTTCATATATTTTTTATCCTTAAAAAATACTATCCAAAGATAAACTTAATCCACTCCAACCTTTATAGTTATCCAAAATACCTCTGTCCAGACTTTCTCTAAAAGGTCTCTTAATTCCAAAATCAATTTATCAGATTAACCAAAAAAAGTAAAGTTTCTCTTATTGTCACATACTAAAAATATGATTACCTTCATCATATTAAAACTTTACTGAAATCAACAAGTACTACAGTAAAATCCTTATATATATATATATCACATTATTCTAATAACCAGAATATAATCCATGATTCCAAAAGCACCAATACATTAGTTATTCTGCTTCAACTGTAGTAACAGCATAAGATTGTCCTTGATCCCTTGGCCTTTTCTGAGGTAAGTTTCCCTGACGCTTAGGACATTCATTTGCATAATGACCCATTTCTCTACAATTGTAGCATTCAACTTTGATAGCCTCTTTCTTTCCCTTGCAATCACGAGCCTGGTGACCATTTTCTCCACATTTATTACAAACTCCCATTCCTTTTAGGCAAGTACCAGGGAGATTCTTCCCACAATTATCACATAATGGAAAATCCTTCTTTCCCTTTTTCCCTTTATCTGTCTTTTGTTCCACCGTTCTCTTCTTCTCTTGCTTTACTTTGTTGTCATAAGACTTAGAGAATTCCTTTTCTGTCTTGATAGCACATGAGACAATATCTTCGTATGTTGAGAACGATTGTGATACTAAAGCTCGACGGAGAAATGGTTTTAACCCATCAAAGAAACGATAAATCTTACATCTTGGGTTACGTATATAATCTGCAGCATACCTCGCTAACCTTGTAAAGTTAGCCTCATACTTTGAGACATTCTCATCCTCCTTCTGCCTCAGACTCAGAAATTGTCTTTCCATATATGCTCGATGGTCACGAGGAAAGTATTTTTCTAAGAAAAGCTCTTTGAACTCCCTCCATTCCATATTCGATACGTCATCATCTTCCTTTGTGTTTTGAATCTGTGACCACCACTGATCGACATCTCCAGTGAGGCGGTAAACTGCCATGACAACCTTCTCCCTTTCGCTACTCCCCAAGGCATGGAATATTTTCTCTAAGGAGTTTATCCATTGCTTAGCTACTAATGGATTTGTACCCCCATTAAATGTTGGTGGTTTTTGCCTCATGAAGCGGTCTAACATTGAGCCTCCATGTTGTGGATCAGGGTGATCCATACGAGTAAGGTTATTATTCATAACTTGAGTGAGTTGTCCCAGTATGGTAATAAGTTGATCAGCACCAGTTGTATCTCCAGATCCACAATAATTATTTTTAGCAGGAGGGCAATCCCTACACGGAGTGCGTGCATTGATACAGTTTCCATTCCTTCCACTAGGAGCCATTTCTAAACAATGGCATAAACTAGATTAGTTTATGAATCAAAATACATAATTCCATACTTGTAAAATACTTAACATAAATTGAACTATTTATGGATATAATCCATAATCATAAAAAGGTTTTATTTGAGGAAGTATATACTCATAACCGTTCATAGTGTTTTGTAAAGAAAATGATAATTATCCTAAGCATATCCCCCGGGAGTGTCGTAACCAAGAGTGCAGCAAGGCCCGTTGTCGTGCACCAGTTCCCGTTCGAGTCTAGCTCAAAGCGGTGTTTTCAGGTTTTACCCCTAGGTACATCTGTGCCAGATCCACCTCTACCTGCTCGTATCCAGACAGGGATGTATTGCTCGGAAAACTCACAAAATCTCTACAATACCAAAATTCTAGGAAGTTCTTCTATACTAATCCTCAAAGTCTATCTTTGGGCTATGTGCTCTAATCAGAGTTTATCTAAATCTAGCTTCCAAGGTTAGTACTAAACTGCCTCTGATACCAACTGTAACACTCCAACCCCAGCTACCCAGAGTCGGTGCATTACTTCGTAACATTGGCATGATCACAAAAGATCAAGTCTCGAAAGACCGATTAGTTTAGTAGCCTTGGAAACACTAGATACATTCGTAAACATTACATTACATCATAAAGTAAAAAACTACAATAACAAAGTCTCCATAGTCCACACTCATATCCTCTTTTGACAATCCCTGCAGGTCATTCATAAAATACTTCTTCACATCCTGGAAAATATTAAAACATTGAAAGGGGTGACCTCAGATGCTCAGTAAGGACAACAATATTGCAGAAGCATTCATAAATAAACATTAACATTTAAGGAAATGTATAACTAAAACAAAAGCCTTTTTAAACTTGAACTTCAGCATAATATGGCAAAAATAAAATTAAATAATGCAATTTACTTACTCACATGGATATTCTACTAGTCGAATAATCACATGAAATATCAATAACCACTTTCATAACGAGGGAATGTATAATGCCAGACATTCTGAAACATTTTGTCAAGGCCTCGGCCAAGACGTCTAAAATGATTAAGGCCTCAGCCAAAACCATAAATCAAATTGGGAAAGGGCCTCAGCCAATTCCACATCTAGTTGTCTCATGAGACCTACCGATGCATCGAGGAGCTATAGCGGGCTCCACCCGTCACTTATTAAGTCCAATGCATTCCTCATATGAATAGGTTTAAACATATCATAAACCATAACATAATCGTATCACATAAAACATGCATAAAGGAAACATAAAATTTCCACATTTCAATCACAAGATATCAATACAACACATTGATATAATACAAACGCTTTCAAAACCATTTTCAATACCAAAATAAAAGGAAGTTAAAACTTTGTATTTATTTTTCATTAAAAAAATGATGGCTAGTAGAAGAAGCCGAAACTCAAATAATGGTCACGGCGGTGGAGAAGTCGTTGTCGCCGCATAAGTATGGAAAGAAAAACATTCCCTTTTTTCATTTAGAAAAATGCTTCGTATAAAAATATTCCTTTTGAATAAACGTAAAAGTCAAAGGGGTTTATACACCGTATAAAAAAAGTTGTGTATAAAACAAAATATGCCTCAATGAAAGGAGATTGAGATGAAGTCCTTAAAAAGATCATTTTTAAAATAAAATAGATCTATTATGTGTATTCACTATAGTTACACATAAAGAACGTAAAAATACAGAATAGGACATAATAATATCATGACGTATTTTGAAAGTACGAGATTGACCCAGAGATTGGAAATTGGGTTAAGAAATTCCCTTACCTCGTTTCTGACTTGACTCAACCGTTATTTAAACTCCTGAATAATAAACTAGAGTTAATATATACCTTATTAAGAACCAATTTTAATTTCATTATCCCTTTTATATCACTTATTACAATGTTATGAACATTATGTAATTATTTAAGTTAATAACGGTCGTTTTGTCGATCTTTGGTACTTGAGTCAACAATAAACTTCTTATAATTACAAGTTGTTTATGTGGTAGAATATCCATTATCTCCAGAATTATATTCATGATTTAGATGTCATATATATTATATATATCCAGTATATACATTCATTTATAATATTATGTAACATTTAGAGGTAAGAAATGAAATGCACCGTTCATGGAGACGGCAAGCCGTACGTACGCATGAACGCTACTTTCATTTCTATTTCGTATTTAATGGAATGAAATTATAATTATATAAATGTATAATATAATTCCAGTATAATATAGTGTATAATACTATTTACTCTATCCTTTATACATCCCACATATGGCATTAACGATTCAAATCACTTTGAGGGGGCGGTAGTCCGCATTTCCTAAAATGAAATTATCGCGTTTTACCCATAATGGAAATCATAAAGTATGCCATAAATGAGAAATACAGAAGAATAAGTAAAACATAAACATATTATATATCATATATAAATATAGTGACATCTTAATGGCCACCTTTGAAGGTGTTATATGAGTGTTGAACAATCATCATTTCGTGAGGCAGAAATTCTCCATCCACGGAAACCATATGTTCTTTAACCATTAGATGTAGGTGTGTGTAAGTGTAGCTCGAATCCTTCTTATAACAACATCCTAGTATATTTAGGATACTGGTGTTGTTACAAAAGAAATTAATAAAAAGAGTTTAGGGGGTTGGAGAAGAAAAATAAAACAAAACAACATTAGAGAAGACATTACCTCAAAATCGGGTAACTCTTTTTGATTTGAGCCACAGGATTCCTTGGGAAGAGTTCTGCCCAAAGTTAGGCTTCTAGGAGTAAGAGGGGAAGTTGGGAGAGTATTTGGGCAGAGTTTGGCTGAGCCAAATGGCTTGAAAGTGTGAATTAGGTGGTAGAGGTGGGGGCCTTTTATAAGAGGAGAGGAGGGGCACTCTTGGAAAGTAAGGAAATTTTACATTATTATAGAATGATTTTCGGATTATAAAGGTCCCAAACTTATATAATTCGTGGCTAAGGTGATAAGGGTTCTAAATATACCCATACAATAGTCTTTGGACAAGTGTAAGCCTTGGATTGTACATTATCTTTTCATTTTATTACAATCGTTAAATAATGAGGTCATCGCTGTATCATAATGATGTCGTAAATAATTTAATTTATTTAATGTCTAAAAATTATAAAAAAAATTCTATGATGTAGGAAATCTTTTTATCTTTCTAATGAATATTTATAGTAAAAAATATGACTTGTATAACCCCA
Source organism: Viscum album (assembly GCA_963277665.1). NCBI lineage: Eukaryota > Viridiplantae > Streptophyta > Magnoliopsida > Santalales > Viscaceae > Viscum > Viscum album. The sequence continues at coordinate 1,088,413,526 of OY728122.1, forward strand.
TGTAAAAATTATTTTAGTAAAACATTTCATGTTTGTGTCATTTTTTTACTTTAACATTAAATAAATATATATTAATGTCATTTTCCAACCAAAGTGGCTCCATGGGGTCCCCAAGTTTACCCATGGGTTGTCTTGGTCGGCCATGACTTATCCAATATGAGTATGACAAGTTTCAAGCTCATCTCATATTATTAAAACATTATTTTTACCTTAAACTACACTAATTACCTCTAATCACGATTAAGAACTTAAAAGTTACTATTCACCAAAAAATTATTTTAATCTCATTGAACCAAATTTTACTTCTTAATGAAAACCATGTATTTCGGGTTTTTGAAAATCAAATCACAGAAGTGGTAATATTTCATTTAAACGAAAAATCAGTTATTTAACTACCACTTAGTGGTTTCACTATTCATCAAAAATTGAAGTTTTTCAGAACAATGCCAAAATTTCACCCTAAGATATAATTGATATTCCGAATTCAAAAATTATGTCTATTTTAAAAAATTCCAAACATATAAGTTTCATTAATTAATTTTATAATTAATTCCTGCTGTCACAACAAATAGCGTGTTTTTAAGAAACAATTTATATCAAAAGATTGACAATTGTTTATGTCCATTTTCAATGTTAAATTAATTATAATGACCACCATTGGATAAAATGGTAAAAATATATTCTAATTATACTTTAAAATCACTAAATAGTATAATTTATCACTATAAATTATTTTGATTAAAAAAGTTGTTTTTAAGTATTTTTCACTATTCATAAAAAATTAGAAGTTCTCAGAAAAATACCAAAAATTCAACATAGGCTAATTTAGATATTACGAATACAAATATGAAGTCCATTTTGAAATATAAAATTTCTAGAATTTTAAAAATTGGTTATTACTATTCATAATGGCTACTTTGATTAGTTGCGGTGTGTTAGAACTCGAAGTTGCGCACAATGCAAGCTATTGCATTATTGAATGAGAAGCGTATCGTGGAAGCTCAGGGTGTTACATTTATGACTTCATAATGACCCAATATTAGTGTAATAAAATACTATAAATGTTATTTTAGGCCAATATATGTTTTACTAATAAAATAATGTAATTTTAGGTTTGTTTTATTTATTTTACAAAGTCTTAGTGGACCCTCCATGACTTATAAAACATTTTAGCCTTTTAAATTGATTTCCTTGAGAGTGTGACTCACCTCCACATAAGTAACCCTATTATTTTAAAAATTTCAGCCATTTTCCTTATAAAATATTTTTCTACAATCCCGATTGAAAAAAAAATGGGAAAAAACCATGCGTTGGTTTGTGGTTTGGATTAGTTTAATGTGTGGTGCTCTAAACATAAATAATAAATAATTCCCTTATAAACCCACCCAAGCTCCCACTTCATCTTCACTCAAAGCCTTTGGAGTTCGACCAAACCATTTCCTCCTCTCTCTTTAATCCTTCCATGGTTCCTGAAGCTCTCAATAATCCTCTCTCATGCCCCTCCCAAGTATTTGGGATCACACTTCCAAGTAAACAATTTCTTCATTTCTAATTTTTGTCCAAATTTATTTATATTGTTATACCCTTTTGTTTTCAGTTAAAAATGTTCGGGTATGATTTCTAACGTCCCCCATACTACCCTCTTTATATTTTAATGATGATAGACCTCTTTATCTATCATTAATTCCTCCCATGTACAAACGTTACCATGTCAAAATTCCGTAAGGAATTTATCTCTCCTCATTTACATTCAAGAAATTATTTTGTATTATGAATCCATATTCCAATTATTATGTTGGGACATGTATCTATATGACCCATTACTGTACATTTCATGTAGATATGATGAGACACCCCTTTCTCTCTCATCAACAATTTTCATTAATTCTTATGTCATGCTGTTATGCTGCTGAAATTGCACCGCGTTTTTCCTTGCCAAAGTCATTGTGTAGTGAATACCATGCCCATTATTATATCAAGGGTATTAAACTCTATGCACATTTTGTTATTGATTATAGAGTTTAATGTATGAATTCCAAATTCTTTTATTGTGGAATAAAAGATTATTTTTAATGAATCCATGTTTTATGATCCTTGTGGCACACTTATGTATGAAATGAAATGTTTAAGAAGGGTGCACCCTGATAGCACTCCAATGCATTGGGTAAAGATTAGTATCATGATACTTCAAGTGCAATGAGGATTTACTCATGATAATTCAAGTGCAATGAGGATTTACTCATTCTAATTTAAGTTCAATGAGGGTTTACTAATACTCTATGTGCAATTAGCGTTAGCTTATGCTAAGTACATGTTAAGTGTTGTTGCCACATTTCCATGTTATGATAATCATGATATATCATGCCTTTATGTTCTTGTTCTTTTATTCTCCATTGATATGTCTATTTCCTAACATGTATTGTATTATTCATGTTATGCCTTGTTTAATCCCTTACTAGGATTTATAACTCACTCTTTTTCTTATGCATGTCTTCAGGTTATCCAATGAAATGATAAGAATGAGAGAATGTAGTGGTCATGTAAAGTATGTTTTCAATAAATATGTTGTGTTTCAAGTTTTATGTTGTTATTTAATGTTCCTAAGCCCCAAATACACTAGACCTATCAATCATCCATGTTGTATCAAGTGAAGAGTTTATGTAATAAATTATGTTTACGTGTGTAACAAAAATAAGGGTTGTTATATATATATATTATATTAAGAATATAAATATGTATAATATATAGATATGTGAAATGGAAACACCATTCATGGAGATGGTAGTTCGTATGTACGCATGAACTTTGTTTCCGTTTTCATATCGTATAGTGTGGACGTAAGTAAATGACATATATCTAACTAAATAAATATATATTATTATAGTATCATTATTATTTCATATATCCCATACTCAATAAATATATATATTTTTATAAATATTCTTGAATGGTGATCATTGAAGATGAATCTCATCGCATCGTGGAGACGGTAAGCCGTACATACAAACGCGCAACAATATCATTCTATTAGTGGTGAAACAATATTTAATAGGATGGTATATTATATATACAAAATCATTACCATGTTATATTCATTATTTACATTAATTATACTCATTATTATACCCATCCTAATAATTTAATGTTGAATAACAAACTACACCATGACGTGGAGGCGTTATGCCGTACATACACACGCATGGTGACTTTTTCATTCATAGGATGGATAGAATAATGAATATAGTTGTACCATATTTATAATAACATCTCAGCATGTATAAGGTACTAGATTTAATATTTTATTATGTTATAAAAAAAGAAAGAGGAAGTAGAAGAAGAAAATAACTTTTAAAGAGATGATAAAACAATTACCTCTTCTTCGGGTGTTTCCTTTTGATTTGAACAAAAGGGCTCCTTACGTTGGATTTATGATCAATGTAAGACCTATAGATTTAATTGAGGGAAGTTGGGAGGAGATTTGGGCAGGGTTTGGCCAAGAAAAATGGCTTTTGAGGAGTGATTTTATGAGAAGTGGAAGTACCCTTTTATAAGAGAAGCGAGGTGCACTTTAGGAAAAGCTTGAAATATTAATTTATTATAAAATTATTTTCGGTTTATAATCACTCCAAATAGATTTATTTTGAGGATAATGTGTGAATGGGTTGAATAATATCAACCAAGAGGTTTTATACTTGTTTAGGTCACCATATTAACCTTATCTTTTGGATTTAACCCTTAGTTAAATAGTTTAATTTTTACCATGACATCTTGTATTTTTATACTAAATGGTTAATATATTTACCATTTAATGACAAGAGAACCGAAATTGGTTCATTAATGAAATATTTAGCATTATATAATTCATTTTGATGAGTCTTAGATTTTTATGACTATTATATAATTTAATAAAATAATATTTGTTTTAAAAACGCATGTATGTAAATTTTGACACTATTTAGTATTTGTTTTTTTAAAGTCATCACAACTTAATTAATTCAAAAAAATACATTTAATCAACCCTAAAATGTCATATTCACCTATAAAATTCATGTATTACATCAAAAGATTCAATTTACATTTATTTTAATATTTATAATATCCTTTATTTTAATCTTTCAGTAGTTGGGGTTTAGCTTAGTGGTAGGAACCCCTTAATTATACATGAAAAATGGGTGTTCAAAACCCATTGGGCATAGGTAATATATCAATACTGTATCATACTGTAGAAATGGTGTCACATTAGCAATATCGGGCACTGTAGCGGAGGTAGGGTACTGTAGTAGCGGCGAGTACTATGCGGGGCTGTAGCAGCACAGGTACTATAGCAGTACTATTCACAGAATGGGCCTTGGGAAAAAAAAGGGCCTATGGGCCATGTAATGGGCTAAATGCCCAATAGGACTTCGGGCTATGTAAGGAGTCTCCCTATACCTCGTCAAAGAGGTATTTTTTTGATTTTATAATAAATGAGGCTTCAGCCTCAACTTTTTTAAAAACAATTATTTTAATCTTTCATTAATAAGGTAATTACTGCATCATCATTGTGTCATAAATGAATTTAATTATTTAATGTCTAAAAATTATAAATAAAATACCATGATGTAGGAAATTTATTTATATTTATAATCAATATTTATAGTTGAATTTATCTTATCTATAACCCTATATTAAAAATGTTTTAGTTATTAAAGTTTGAATTTAAAACTTTTAACTCTTCTTTAAATAAAATATAATAAAAGTCATAATCTAATAAAAGTGGATAAAAAGGATCATATTTTTTTCCTAGGGTTGATTTTGGTTGAAATAAACTTATCAAATATAATTATTACATGTGTTGGGGTAATTTTATATTATTATAATATTATTTTTACCTTTAATTACCCAATTTACTTTTAACCGTGGTAAATAAAATTAAAAAGTTACTTTAAAAAAAAAAATTTTCATCATATTGAACCAAAATTTTATTACTCATGACAACCTTGTCTATCGGTTTTTTAAAATTCAATTCACAGAAGCAGAAAAATTATGTTTTATGCAAATTTAGAAATGTTCCTAAAATGTGGGTAAAAGACGTTAAAAAGTTCAATAAAATTTTATATATCTAATATTATTATAAAATGACCCAAATAAATTAAATTGGACTAATATTTTTATTATGTATAAATTTTAACTTTAAAATAAATTTAATTTAAAAATAATTATTTTAATAAAAAGTTGGTTTTAAACAATAACGAAGTGCTTTTCACTATTCATCAAAATTTGATAGTTTTCAGAAAAATAACAAAAATTTAAACTAAGATAATTTTGATATTCCGAATTCAAAAATAAAATATATTTTACCATATTCAATTTTTTGGAGTGTTTAAAATAAATTTTATTATTGTTCACAAAAATATATAAAAAGAAGTTCTTTTAAGAAAATAGTTTTTCTAAATATATAACTATTTTAACAAAACTTATATATTTCATTATAAATTTGTTGTATTTATGTGAAAATATTATAAATAACATTTAAAATTTATTTGTTACTATTCATGTTACAATATTTAATTGATAAACATATCATTTAAATAATTATAATACTAATTTGTTTTTTTGCTGAAACTCAATCGTATATATAACACAAGCCAAGCTGCTGTTACATACAATATAAGATATTAAATTACTTTAAAGAGATAATTCACTATGCAATCTTTGGGTGTTACAAGAATTAAATGAATTCAAGGCACCAAATACACATGAGTTTCTATAAAAACATAAACTCTTAGAGATTTTGTGTAAAGACTTTGACCCAAATATCCTAGAGTCAGTACCTTACTTTTTTACGTTGGTATATTAAACAAGGAAGACACATCATGAAGGAGTGAATTGTTTAGTCACCTTGGAAAACTAAATACAAACATAATTTTTACATTATAAATTGAAATGAAATACAACATGAAAACTCCTTTAGAATCACCCATAAACAAATAGATTATCCCTATAAGTCATTCATAATACACATCTTCGCATCCGATAGAAAAATAAAACATAATAAAGGGGTGATATCATATAATTAGTAAGGTTAATTAATATAGTGAAATATAAGATAAACAATAAGGCGGTGTGAATGACTAAAAAGACATGCCATCAGAACCTAATCTTGAGTATAATATGGTAGGAATAAAAGATAAATACATAATTCCATAATTAATCACATGAGAATGAAACTTAACCATAGTTATTCTACTAGTATAACAATCAAATGGATCCTAATTTAAGAATATCATAATGGGGGAATTCATAGTGTTATACATCATAAACATTCTTTTGAGGCATTGGCCAAGACATCAAAAAATAATTGGTTAAGCCTTCAGTCAAATCCATATCTATTTTTGTCTCATGAGTCCCACCGATACATCGAGGGGATTTAGAGGGCCCCAGCCATCACTTATTAATTCCAATTAATTCATCATATTAATGGAATTAAAAATAAATAACATATACATGTAAATAACTCTCCCCAAATAGTAAATATAATCACTAACCATTCTGAGTAATATGGTGAATGGTATCAAGATAACACATTCACAGTCAAAATGATCACAAACCATTTAATAAAATATTTTATATGATATAATATAATATTAATACCAATTAATCATAATATTTAACTTAGGGTGTTTAAATAGATGAAAATAATCTCGTAAAATCATTGAGGCGTTCTTGAGAGGAATACCCTTTCTAATTTGCAAAGAAGAGTTCTTTTGAAAAAATCATTATTTTTTTTCATAAAATCATAGTATAGACATATATATCCTAGAAAAAAAGGAAGGAAAATGAAATTATTTTTGAGGAATAAATGATTTCAAACTGAAGTGAAAATATGTAAAAAGAGTTTTTAAGAAACATTAGAAATGAGCCACTTTAGTACTGTTTGAGGGAACATATAAGAGTCTTTAAAAGGGAAAAATGATTAATTGTTTATATAAAACCATAAATGAGAAAATATAGTTTTCATTTTAAAATGATTTATTTATAAAAATATTAGTGGCTTAAAACAGATTATGTAGTGTTGTTGAAAAAGGGTATAAAATTAGGAAGTTCCTTTTAATTGGTCTTGCTTATCAGGAGGAGTTGAAAATGAAACTTTATAAAACAAGTATTTCATCATAAAATAATGATGTGATAAAATGTATACATGAGTTTGGTAAATATTAACAGGATTTTTAATAATCATATAAAAATAAATAATAATTAAATTTGGGTAGAGTAATAAAATGTAACCTGAATGAAAAATGGAGGTTCGAGTATAATCCCTTACCATATGTTCGAAAGTGTTCTACAATTGTAATTAATGTCTGGTATAATGTAATTATATTAATTAATAATTTAATTAAGAACCTATTAAAAATTTATTTGATTTATTATAATTTTATAAAGTTCATTTATGGTCTTTTTGATGAGTTATAATATCCAATTTCATCATTCAGAAGTGTTTGTTTCCTTGATTTTCATGATTGATTCACTTGTATACATGTATGAAAGATCATGTAAAATGGAAGTAATTATCAAGAATTGAAATTATATGTTATTAATGAACATAAATAATACTGAATGGTATAATATAGATTTTTTCCAGATATGTGGATGACTCTTTATATAGAACATTAATGATAATCTTTTAGATTATTTTGGCGGTTTTTCGATCGTCAAGAACTAGTTTTGTCTAATTAATTAATATCATGTACATATACTAGTTCCATAATGAGAAATAACTTATAATATATATAATAATTTTTTTAACCATAATTATGCTTTTATAACCATCCTAGATGGTGGTAATGGAAAATGGAGTCGCACCATCCACAATAACGGTAAGTCGACACATCACAGATGATGTTTTCATTTTTAGAATAAAAGGGGGAGGAGAAAGGGTGTGATGATGGATCTTAGAATAACACAATATAATTATATTATATATAAGATAATGGAGTTATCATTCATGTTTTTATAGAACAGTTAAGGATATAATAATAATAAAATAAATTGAAAGAAATTGAAATAGAATGAAAAAGGATTTACCTCTTGAATTATTTTCCCTGAGAACCTCATTAAGAAAATTTAAAATGATATTTTGGTGAGATCTGAAAGTATAGAATGTTAGGGATAGTTTTGGGAGAATAAATTTTAATAATATAAGAAATATTTAAGTCTTTATAAGCGTGAAGATAAGAGGTGGTGATGAGTGGTATTTATAGTGGAGGAAATAGATATTTTTTTGATTATTTTATTCATAAGTTTATTATTTTGGAAATAAATGAATATTTTCAGAATTATCAATAAATATATTAAAATAGTGATGGGAAGTTAGACATTATAGTGGTTAAACCATTAATTAATCAATTAATAGTGCATTAATCTTATAATGTATATATACTGTAAATTACCATATTTTTCTATTCACTAAAAATTCAACTATTTTAGAAAAATCCCAAAAAATAACCATAACCATTTTTCAATGTGTAGAATTAAAAAATGAACTCCATTTTTTGAAAATAATTTTTTAAATATTATAAATTAAATTTTTAATTAGAATCATTATTTATTCAAAAAATACTAATTTAAAAATTATAACCGATTTTAGGGCACTTAGAAACATTAATCAAGACCTCATAAAATTATCTTATAAAAATAAGACAAAAAATATAAATTTATTAATATATTTTATGAAAATAAATTTTATTTTAAATAATTTAATTAATTATAAAATTATAAATAAATATTTATGTTTCACAAAAATACCAACACTTAATTTATCGTTTTTAAAACATTTATTTACTTATTAAATGATGTAAATTTACCATATTTTCATTTATAAGATACCCAAATTTTATTTATACTTTCATAGGTGAGTTTACTATTCTATTTTTCATATTACAATTCATAATGGTCGTATTTAATAGTACATTATGGTTTTAAACTCGTTGTTGTGTGAAACATAAAATATAAAAGATATTTAATTTTAAAAGAGGCATACCATAAAATCACTGGGTGTTGCATTTGGTGGGAGAATTCTTTCTAGAGACACATTCTATGTAGTGAAGTTCTTATATGAATAATATTCTTACACTTAGAGGGGTGTGGGTTGAATTAGTAACACTCTATTATAATTTCCTTTCTAAAATAAAACTCTACAATAATTTAGGATCAATATCCACTCAAGCAATAATTTAAACTCATCTGCATATAGAAAATAAATATAGAACACAAGGCACCTAAGATTTTTACAAAGCTTCCCCCCATAGTTGGAAATTACAACTTTATTGTTCTTGGGTAGAGTCCAAGACATATATTTGTCACTAATATTATAAAGTGATTTTATGTGAATGAAATTAACATCCTTAAACCATGAATTCATACTTGATAATTATTTATACCGATTCTTTCCTGTTTACAAAAAATGTGTAAGATAGAAAAATAAATATCAACAACAAGATCCATTATACTCAAATATCAATGATTGTTCTCCTGAAAACTATCAATATATTTAGTGGCAACATAGGGATACTCTTATTCAAGATCATGACATCTAGAGCATATAACAGTTATAACATATTGTCTTCCTTAAATTCTCAATCTCAATCTATTTTCAATTTTTTAGTTATCCATAAATATTTATCCCTATATTTATTATTCTTTCTCATACACTTTCTTCAATTGATCAAAAATAAAATTTATACTCCATCAAAACGACTTGATTTATTTCATATTAATAATTATATAAATTTTAAAAAATACACCATTAAAATCCCCTTTTAAAAACTAGTCAAATGTAATCCTGATAATTTATCTAGCTTCCCATTATTCATGATTTATGAAAAATTATCAAAAAATCATGTGGGTATATCCTACATGTTTTAATGCCTTCTTAAATGTTAATTCTCATTTAAAACTTCTAATGTGGTTAAATTCCCCAATATCCATGATTCTTATTATAACCTCCAAAAATACCTATATATTCGGATCCACGTGTATTTGCACATCACTTTTCCACGTGTCATATTTATTCTCAGAACTTAAACTAAACTCTGACTTTATCATGAATCAATCACAATAATAACGATATTTATAATTTAAATATTATCAAAACATTATCAAAATTAATTACCCTTCCAAATTATACTTATATAAATCTTCTCCTTTCTGTAAATAGACTACTCTTCCACTAGAAGATAGTTACCCTTACGCATCTCTTGAAGAATCCACATTACCTTTACTTGGGATTTTTATCACTCCTCTATTTTTTTAGAAAGATAACTTTTACCTTACTCATTAGATTTAAATATCTTACACATCATTTGAAGAATATAGGATAATCTTACATATATACTATAAAATCTAGATTACCCTTATATGTTTCCTTTTACACAGATAATTCTATATAAAATCATACATATTATTTATAATTTTAGAGTAACTAATATTTATTCCCACATTAATAGTTTCATATTTACTAAAAATTTAGATTCAATCTTATGTATCAAAGAGCTACTCTGGTACTTTTTAAAACATCATTTTCCATCTGAGTACTATTTCTTTTCACTTTGAAAATTGTATCACCCCTTAAGTATCAAGAAACTTAATTTTATATATCATAGTGTGACTTATTACTTTTCCAATTTACAATATCCAAGGTATGGATAAAACCTATATATATATATTATAATTTTAAAAGTAATATTTTGTACTTAGTGGAAATTCAATAGTACCATTACGTATAAAGTACTTCATCAATCTCTTCAATAACCCTCAAGTATAAATTTCTCTAGAACTATTATCTAGCTAGCTCAAAAAAAATTCAAACACCTTTATCTATCTCAAATATACTCAATCCTATTCTCAATAAATTATAATGATTCTCACACATGGTTGAAAGCAATTACAACACACCCTCAATAATTCTATGTGTTCTCAAATCTCTCCCTTTGGATTTAATGTCAAATCCAACAACTAATTTCATTAAATCAGAGTCTTGACTAAATAGAAATGTCATGAAAACTCACTATTATAAAAATATTTTTTTATAGTAATTTCACCCCTTAGTAACATAAAATTTATGGCTAGTGAAATTAATGTTCTTACTTTTAATCAACTTACTCATCCACCAATTTGTAATAAACTCAAATTTGGATTCAAATTAAGGTAATGGAATTTCTCCCCATTTTGAAAATATAATCCAGAGTAATGCGGGGAATACTAAAAATCATCATGTAAGAGGGAAAGTTTGAATATTCATATTTATCCTTAACACTTTAAATATGTTCTTTTCTATATATTTTGTAAAAATATTAGTAATTTGATCCCTTATATAAATATATTCCAAATTCACATATCCATTTAAAATCATCAACTTTATAAAATGATATCATATGTCAATTTATTTTGATCTAGAGTGTTAAACTGGATTCTTGGATAGATCAATTGAACTTTTATTATCACACACAAATCTAAATAGCTTCTAAATTTTCACCTTAATATTTCCCAATTTCTCTTTCATCATAATCATCTATGTATAGGCATGTGTAGCAACCATGTACTCATCTTAAATAGTGCTTAAGTTCATTGAAATTTTCTTATTTAAATTTCAACTCACATAGATTTCTCCAAAAATTAATGTACCACATGAAGTTGATTTACCATCATCACATTATCCAACCCAATTAGTATAAGTATATCCATAAAAATTCAGCTTATCGCCTATTCTGTACATAATACCATAATTCAAAGTCTCTTTATTATATTTAATAACTCTTTTTAAGCCATTATATGTGATTATTTTAGATCACTTTGATACCTATGAAAAAAATATTACTATATAAATAGTATCAGGTCTAGGTGAAGTTAGGTAAAATAAAATTCCAATCAAATTCCTGAATTCTCTTTCATTCACTCTTTTCCCTACATAATCCTTGCTAAGCGATATAATAACTATTATGGGTGTTATATTTCTTTATAATTTTCCATGTAAAACCTTTTCAATAATTTCTTGGAATATTTTTCATAGGATAAAAAAATAAAATCATATTTTTCACATCCTACTATCCGAGGAAAACATTCATCTCTCTAAGAACATACTTTTCAAAATGAGTTTCCATTTTATGAAAAATATCTATAATAATATGTCATGTAACCTATAAAAATGATGTCACCAATATATAAACTGAAAATGAGGCTACTTATACTCATTTCGTCTATAAAAATATTTATGTCAAGTTTCCCATTAGTGAACATTATATATCCCAAGCTTCCATATAGTTTCAAATTCCAGGAACACGGGTCTTATATTTAACTATACATAGCTTTAATAAACTTTCACACCATTGTTACATAAATTTAATGAAAAAGACAATAAAGTTTCTCAATATATACTTATTCTTTAAGTTATCCCTTTACAAAGGAATACTTTACATCTATTTAATAAATATTATATTTATTGTGAGTCAAAAAATAACTCTGTGGTGTTTGTTTACTTTACAAAGGCAATGCCTTCCCTTTTTACCGGGATTTACGCCTTGGTGCTAGTCGCCAGCCCCTGGCCTATGGAAGGCGGGCTTGGGGTAGTCACGGCACGGACCCCGAGGGCGGGTCATGACATGAACTGAAAAACACTTTGAATTAATTCACTACAAGCTTCCTTTTATAAGAAATTTCATAAGGAGTCATGTTTTATTTTGGCCCAAACAAGAAACTATTATAAATATTCACATCTGTAGTTATAGTTTCTCTTCATAAAAGTTTTTAGAGATTGATTTTTTAGCTTGGTAATTCCCATCTCAACCAGAGTTTTGTCATTTTTTATAAAAACCCATTTTGTTTGGGGTTTATAGGGAGTACTATATTAATGATTGGTCCCATTCTTGAAAATATAATATTAAAATAAATTTGCAGTGAACTTATTTCCATTATCAGTTCTCATCTTTTTGATATAAACTCTTATTTCATTCTTTACTTCTATTACAACAATCTTGAACATATTTATAGATTTAGATTTTAGGATTCATAAAAACCACATTAATCATTCATAAAGAATCATTAATGATTGTAATGAAATAATAATTAAATATAGATGATTGATATCTCATTTACCCACTTAAGACTAAATTAATTAATTAATGTATCCAATTGGACTGAATATCAACTCTATTATGACTTCCTTTTATCATTTTCCTTTTAAGTATTTTTTAACAAATATCTTCAATTTTTATTTTAAGTTAGGTTATGTCTCTTACTACATAACCTTTTAAATTTTTTCTTATGTTCCATTAACCAATATAAACAAGTTTTCCATACCATTAATTTTTTTAATCTTTTGAACTTAATAATTTTAATCACTTGAATTTATAGTTTTGAATAATTTGCCACCGGTTTCTTATCCCTTTACAATAACTATTACATAATTTAGGAACTCAAATACACAAGTATTAATTCTAATAATAACTTTATTCCTGTTATCATAAAGATGAATGACACTCAAAAAATTATGTTTGATCGTATCAATAAATATAAAATATTTAGACATTAGTTTTTGAGAATAAATATCAATTTTACCAACTCCTTTTATCTCTAAAAGGATATAATTCCAAAAAGTAACTACACCCCCACCAAATTATTTAATATTATTCAAGATTTTTATATATTATATCATATAAGAAGAAAATACACTATTAATAATCCATATCTTTCTTCTCTTTCTTTACTTAAGAGACACCTCAACAAAAGTGACTTTTCAACGTTTTCTTTTCCCTGAACCTACTCATCTCCAACAACATAAAGTGTTTTTCATGGAATTGTTTTAATATATTATATAGCATAATGACCTTGTTGGTTAAAAATTCCATATATTTTATCTAGGTAATAAAATCTATTCAAAAAAAGAAATATTTATAGATTTCTATTCACAACATGTTCCTTATTAGAATTTTTTATCTATTTTTTAAAGCTGACCCCCTCACTTCATACTTCCTTTGACCCCAAGGAAATGATATATTTTACTAATAACAAATTATTTATTCTCATAGGATCCAAAAATAAAATAACATCCTATAAAATCCAATCTTACTTGAAAATGATGAACCTGTTAATAAAATTATGTAATCCATCCACATATATCATAAGATTCATTTTACCTTTTTTCCTTGGGAAAATATCCCTTATGTGGTTTTCTAAAAATTAAATTGATATTTAAGAGGTTTTACCATGATTTTTATCAATCTAAACCTGAAAAAGTATTTTTATAACCTGTACTATTATCCATTTTTTAACATTATTATGGTTCACATGTGCTAATTTTACTTTTGATTTTGAAAACAAATACACAAAATTTTATTATGAATATAACTTTAATTATATTACTTTTTTATAGTTATCTATCATCTTTTATAAGGTATTTTAAGTATCAATACACATTTATTGTGTTTTTTAGTTTCTATTACTTTACAAGATAATTATCTTCAAAATCTTTTATCATTTTATCTTGTTCAAAAAAATTTACTTTAAGAAGTTTTATTTCCTCAGTGTAGTCATTCTTCTTGTTTTGAAATTCATATCCACCTTCATTTTTCTCTTAAATTTCCTTATTTAGTAATATATTTTTATCTCTTGAGTTTGGGGTTTGGGTAAATACATGCTTCCTAGTCAACTTTCAACATGTGTTCAGTGTAATTCTATTCACCTTTTTCATCACTTCTTGAGGTTTCCTCATGTTTTATAATATAATCCATTTATTTTATAAAATTTTTAGTAATTTATTTTTTAGATTGAAAACTTATAGTTGAATAATCATATTTTCCCTACTTAACATGATTATTGGATTTAATTTTGTGAACCTCTTATTTCTCTCAATAGGTTTCTTGACTTCTTTGGAGATCTCACCCCACATATTCTTCCCAATTTTTTCTTTCTAATCTTTATCTTCATATTTATTATTTTTATCTTTTGGGAAATCAATAAAAAAGTTCCAAATTCCACCAAATTTGAATAATTTTAGTGGAAACTTTCCTTTTACTTTCCCTTTCTAAAATTCTTTGAGATGATAGAAATTATTCTCTAATATTCTTCACCCCTTTTAGATTTCAAGGATAAATAATTTTAAATTTCATTAAGATTGAGTTTTTTATGTCTTTAAAGAAATTTTATCCTTATCATTGATATTCTTATTAAAAAATGATTATTTTTAACTGAAAATTAATTTTTTTTCCAAATAGTTTCAGGAAAGGTGAGAAATCACACAACCCTTAAATAATACAGGATCACGAATTACAACATTCACAAAACAAGAACCTGCAATTAAAACCACATTCCAAACAGAACAACACAAAATTACATATCATAATATCCATACTCATCTCTTCATCCCACAATGGATTCCTCTTCCATAGTATCCGATTACCATTCAAAAGTTGATTTATGCCGCCTTAAAATATTATCACTTTGATCCTAGCTCCTCACCTGGTCTAGTGAAAGCTGCAATGGGCAAGGTTGCGTAACCATGCTGCCCTTTTTAAAAGTAAGAATCAACCCACTATCCCACTTAAAGGAAGATCTAGTACTCACCGGTCACGGTAGGTAAGAGTAGTCCATTCTTGTTCTTCTTCTTGGTGTAGCAAACAATGTTCCTTTACAATGAGTCATACTTTTATTCTCATTATGTATAATGTCATGGTAGAAACGATTGGCCAATGATCCTTTCTAATTTTATAAGAAATAAGAAAATTATTTCGAAAAATAATTGATATCATCTAGTGTAGATACCTTTACATCAAATCTATTAGGTAAATTTCTCTTTAGCTTCTTGATAATGGCTGAGCCTTCTGAAGTATCTTTAAAACATATCATACTACTAACAATTTCATTCACCCTTATGAAATAATCATCAATAGTAATATCCTAAATCATTATAATATCTTAAAAATCATATCTCTAAATTTATATCTTAGTTTATTTTACCTTGACCTTCCCTTCAAATATATATAAAAGATTATCCCATATTTTTGTGATATTTTTTATTCCCATCACTTCTAAATGAAACATCACAATTTAATTTATTGATTTTTCTATTAACATAAAAATTATACAATAAAAAAATCTTATTGGAAAATCTCTCACAAGTGGTTTAAAACCCATTAAAGTATCATTAATAAATTATATTTAAAGATAAAGAAGATAATGAATCATCATATACTTCTATCTATGATAATTATTTCCCTCAGATACAACTATTCCTATTTTATTGACTGAATTTAAATTTCTATATTCAGATCTAAACACAAAAGTATCAATCATAAAGTATTTATATTAGCTCTAATACCACTTGAAGTTTCCAGTTGGTCGATATTGGGACATTAAGAGGGGGTGGGTTAATTAGTGTTACTATTTTAAAATTTCTTATCTGAAATAAACCTATGTGATCATTAAGGATCAATATCTACTCAATGAATATTTTAAACTCATATATATGTAGAAAATAAAGACAGAAAACAATGAACATAATATTTTTACATGGTTTTCCCCTAGAGTGGGTGACAACATCTTTTCTGTGTCTGAGTCGAGTCAGATACACAAATTTATCACTAATTTTATAAAGTGATTATATGTAATAGAAAGGTATCATCTATAAACCATGAATCCATCTTTTGATAGTTATTTATAATATTTACCACCAGTTTAAAACAAATGATCAAACCATAAATTAGAAGATCACTATAAATCTTTATGATACTTGAACATCAATGCTTGATCTCCTATAATCCTTCAAGATATTAAAAAATAAATTTGGATTTATCTTCTTTAAGATCATGATATCTTGTGTATAAAATAGGTATATCATATCACCAGTCTTGAATTAACAATATTAATATCTTTTAAATTTTTAATTCTCTCAAAATATATATATATATATATATATATATTTCTTATACTCATACACTTTCTCAAGATAATTGATTTCAAATTTTATACTCCAATGGTTCATTATGATTAATTCCATAAATAATAATCATAAAAAATTCAGAAAAGACTTTATCCAAAAATCCTCATTTAGAAAATAGTCAAATATATTCCCATTAATTTCTCTTGATTACTATAATTCACAATTCATAAAAAATTATAAATAATTAACTTAGGTCTTCCCACTAGGATCCATGAACTTCTTAACTAACAATTTTTATTTAAAACTAAGCATGTGGGTCATCTCTCTATGATCCATGATTCCTAAAAGAACCTCCACAATACCTTCTTATTCTAATCCACATGTATATTCACATCACATGGATATGGTTCATATTCATTTTCATAAAATGAAATCAACTCTGTTTTCATCACAAATCAACAAAAAGAATCAAGATATTTATAATTTTAATTTCAACACAACATCATCACAATTAATAATTTCTATAAATTATCCTTTTGTAATTTTTCTCATTTATATAACTAGAATAATATTTCATAGGTTATTGGTTACCCAAAAAATTCTCTAGAAAAATTTATCTTACCTTTATATGATATTCTTGTTACTCCTTTGTTTCTAGGAGAAATATAATTTTACCCTTATATATCATCTTGATAGATCTTAGATATCCTTTGAAACTACATTTTTACACTTAAAAAAGTACTAGAAAATACTTATTACCATTACATGTCTCTTTTATCACAAATAAATTTCCATTAAGTCTTATGTATACATTATTATTTTATAATTACTCTTACATAACCCTTATTAACTCATCTATATTCATATAAAATTTGGAGTCACTCTTAAAAATTTCAATGTGGATATGATACTTTTCCAAATATCATTATACCCTATGAGTACCCATTTGTATCCTTTTAAAAGTTGAGATAGTTATTATATATCAAGAAAATTACTTTGTAATATCATAATGTGACTGAATAATTATCTAATTAATACTCTATATAGTTAATTAAATCCTTATGTATTTAGATTAATTTCATAAGCAATCTTATGAACTAGTGAAAATTAAAGAATAACCTTACAAACAGAGTACCTAGTCAATTTATTCAAATTTCTACAAATATAAATTTATTCATACTTCTTCTCCAACCAATTTAAACCAACATCAAAAACCTTCAACTATCTATAATCAACTCATAAATATTCTCACTAAATTAAAATGATTCTCAAGCATGGTTAAAAACAACTAAAACACCCCATGTATTTTTTTTGTAAGAATAATGAATCTATAAAGGAAGTAGTAAATGGTGATATTCTAAATTGTAAAATTCATATAACCTTAGAAATAGATTCCATGTACCAAAATTTTGTTCTATATTTTGGTGGTTTTTTCAGATGAAGTAAAGATATTATTTGGTATTCAATAAGAAATTGGGAATGGATGGTAAAGTTAGTGCATATAAAGCATGATTAGCTTCTAAAGGTTTTAAGATACCTCAAGGTATATTCTATTATGAAACCTTTAAAATATTCGTCATTCTAAAATCCATTATAATTATAATTTTCATAGAAACCTTCGATGGTTACAAAATTTGGAAAGTGTGTAACACCCGACCGCCTTGGACTACTTGACTAGTGTCTAAATTAGTGATCGTTACTTAACCTCATGTGCACCTCCTCATATTCCACAAGTTTTTAACCAGGAAAGAGTGTTTAGGATGATACTATGGGGAGACTATACCCCCATATTAAAGTTAGAAATATCCATATAAATAACCAAAAATCAATCATAATAATTAATCAGAGTATGTATAAGAATAAAAAATAATGATATAAAAAATGAAATGCATAGTCATATAGTCCTACAGACACATAGTTATACTAGTATACATCAACTAAATATATACCGATATGATCATATAAACCTGATAAATAAAATAAATAAATAAACATAATGATTTTCTACCTTCCATGTGCCTCACCTCATTCCTTTCAACATACTCCATCCAATCTACCCCACTCAATCATGCAACATTGTTTCTATTCCCTACCTAAACCTAAAGTCATCGAACTCTTCTCAGGCACCCAAGTGCTATGGATGCCTCAATAGGGTGTGATTATAAAAAATTAGGGCACCAACAATGTGGTTCCAACTATAGACATTTAATAAGTATATACACATTTGATAGTATTAGAATAATTATACAAAATAATGTAAAAGTGTAAATAAAATAACCACCATCGATCCTTGGGTTCCAAGGTGACACCTAATATTGACCCAAAATGTTTTAACCTGTGATGGAGTGTCTCTGAGAAAATGAAATACCATTCCATGTAATATTATGTGTAACTAGAGATCCAAGGAGATAATATAAGGTATCTCATGTCCAAAAGTATAAATCCATATCTAAAAATAACATGCTAGGAATCTTATATCCATAGGAATAAAGGTGGATCCAAGGAGAACATCCAAGGATTCATGAATAAGAATAATAGTTGGGTCCTAGGTATTAATCTAGTAATTCCATATAGGCATACTCACTAAACCTAGATAATAGTCTAGGAATTCTATATAGGCATACTTGTTGAATCCCAGATAACAACATAGACATTCTATATATTCATACTCTTCAAATCCTATATAATAACAAAGGCATTCCATATAACAGCAAGAGTAAGTGCAGCAACCTAGGGAGTATCCTAGGATTCCAAGTCATCAGGATCATCCTTAGGTTCTAGGGGTAACCTAGGAATCTATCATACTAGTGGAAGAATTAACTCCTAGTGAGTATCTTAGGCATCCTATATAATAGTAGACTTAACAACCAGATCCTAGGGAGTATCCTATGCATCCGTATAGAAATAACTGCTAAATATTAGGTAACAATATATACATTCCATATAGGAGTAACAACCAAATCCTATGTAATAACCTAGGCATTCCATATTTCATATTCAAGTCTAACACCTACCTGGTAACACCACACATAGTAATAATATGGTTTGGCCTCCTACCCAACGAATGTCACATTACCAAAGTTGGCCTCTCAAGTGAACAAAAATTCCCTATAACTCTTGATTTTCTAATCTCAAACTATCAATTTGGGTTTTAAGGTGACACCCATAATTGAAACCATATACCTCCCAACACTACTCTTCTCCAGGGTTAATGTAATACCATGGTCCCCACTAGGGTCTTCTAGGCCATACCATAGAATGAACACCCTATATGGGTCATATTATCTCAAACTCATTTCCTAGGTTAATCCCATCACTCAGAGAAAATAACACACCTCAATGTCATTATGATCATCATATAGCCTCACTAGGATAATAGGATAAGACATACAAGAACTACTCTAGGGAGAGAGCATACTTCCCCACAAACTTCCCAATTTATCCTTGGTTATCCTACTCACCCAACCTATCCTAAAACTATTAAGGTTATATGCCCCCATGTAATCAGGTACTAGTGGTGGGAAGAACACTCACCCCACTCTCTATTCGACTATCCCAAGTATATAAAGGTATCTCAAGGTTCTCTAATGATATACTTGAGCCAATTATTCACATAAATCACATTACTCTACTTAATGGTCACTAAATGAACCTATCTCTAGGTATAGTATATCTCATTCATTTCATTTTGTTAAATTGGAACTCCTATTGGTCTATAAATTTAATGGAATTCATTTTATATTCAAGACCCTAGGGATCAGTGGCTGGGGCATCATGATAGTTCTAAAGGGTCTACTATGGCCCTTGACACTTATTTCCATCCAAATTTTTTTTTTTAAATAAACAATTAATTTATATAAAAGGCCAATAAAACATAGTGGAAAGACCACATATCACATGCATATAAATAAAATTCATTTACAATAAAGTTATAATCGAAGGACCAAGTACCTCATATGGAATCCTTCCCTTTAAGTAAGATCGACCAAATCCCCAAGCTCATCCAAGCTTGTACTACCTCCCAAACACCTGTCCCAAAACAAAACATCCCAAATAATTAATCTTAATAGTTTATAATTAATTTTATAATTTAATAAAAATATTAATACATTCCTGAAATCTCATAGATCTATCTTTCCACATAAAAATAGTGACTGACCATACCCAAATGGTAAGTGTCATACCACCAATACTATCTTATAAAAATACATAATTTATCATTTCAATAAATCCATCCATTTCACCCAAAATTCCCAAAAACCTAAATAAAATCAGGGTAGAAACATACCTATTTAAATATATACAAAAACTTGTGTGATCATCCTCATGGAATATACTTAGATAATTTGAAAAAATACCTTTGGTCTTGAGGTTATTTTACTATGTTGTGTTACGCCCCTAGAAAATTAAGACTTAAAAAGACTAAATGTTACTACCCATGTCAATAAGGTGAACCTTTATTTTTTGGATCCTACCTAATTATAACTCCACAATTAAGAATTATTGGCTTGGTGTAGTGTCTAGATGGGTGACCTCCTAGGAGGTTTCCAAGGTTGTGTGTGAGGAAAAAGAACACTGAAAGAGCATGTGTTGGCTAGCGTGGATAATCATTAGTATAATAAGTGACCCAAATGGGTTATAGTTTACATCATGAAGGGATAATAACAAAGGTATTATAGGTGTCACATAAGTCCATATGAATAGGTTCATGTGTAGAGACCCTATTTTTCCTTTTAATATTTTGAAATATGTTAAGGAATATTTTCAGAGCCAGGCACTGAGACGACGCACGATTCCAAGGCTCAATGTGCCCAAAATTAATTTTCTAACAATATTAAATATATATTATATCACATATGAATATTTTTTAATAAATGGTATAATATATCCAAATTATATTCACAAATAAAAAATATGAGACATCGATTGAATCCGAATCATGGGATTTACCCTAGGTGCGACATAAATTGGTTAGTATGAGACTGTCAGATAGGAAGACCATTGGTAGGTTCATTAAGTGAATTAATTAATTAAAATATTTAATTAATTCCTTTAATGTCTAAAAACCTAATTCCCTTTATAGGTATCCTAATATGGGGAATCTTCATGGTCATCTCCATAACCTTGGGATCATTGAGAGGAGGTTCTACCTCCCATCATTGGTGAATTGAGATTGGATGAAGAAAAGCTTCCCGATCTAGGTGAATCATGGTGCAATGGATGAAACAAATCTTCCCCCATCATTGTAAAACAATTTATTCACCAATTATTGATCAAATTTTGGTAGGACTCATTATTCTTAGATTCAACCAATTTTATTAAAATATTGGTCATGGTAAAACTGTATTATTTGATTTACATTTAAATTGAGCCTTTTCATGTGCCCATATACTAGATGTAAATTATTATTATTTTTTCATATTTATAAACTTGGCCATACCCAATATATATTCATTATCCATGAATTCGTAGCCAAATTATTTTTCACTGTTGTTCATGTACTTTTACCCCACTATTCTTCGTGATCTTCTCCATTGGCCTATAAAGACATAGTTTAAAATTTATGAGTGGGATCGAGCATGATTGAACCCTCATATTCACAAAAGATTCATGTGTGAAGAATGGATCATATATTAGAGGATATATCAAAATGGTTTTTGGGATTCAGGTGATTCCACTCTGGATTTGGAATCTGGTGAGGCAATAAAAGGTTCTATGAGTGATGAAGGTATGAGGTAGATTAATGTTGGAGGAACAAATCCATTTTCTCCCCAATGGATGTATATAAATGATGGGTAGAGGTGATTAACATTGGTCTTAGGCATTGTAGAAGTATTATTCGACATGGAATAGGTGGATCTAGAGAAAATATTAGAGATACAATGATTCTGGGAAAATCAGAACTACACACTGTAGAGTTTTGAAGAACACAGAGTTTGTTATTCGGAAATCTATGTCACTAGGGTTTTTGGGAGATCATAAGCATCACACACTGTGTGAGACCCCCACACACCAGGTGACTCGGTGTGGGTGACATGACGTGTACTCTGAAAATACATAGACGTGGGAACGATGAGGCACACACCGTGTACTGGCACATGTACATTGTATATAGACATGGATAAGAGAATATGGATTAGCCCCAGGTGGCCGAGACATGTCGTGTAGTATCATTACACACCATGTAGTACTACATGGGAAACAAGCTATGTACTGGCAAGGACATGGCTATGAAAATAAGTAGGGCCACATGCTTTGTGGACCCCTAACTTGTTATGTACCTCTATTTGAGGAAACTTATTCCTTTAATATATTCTTTATTTGGACTTAGATTTTGGATGGTGTGTTACATCCCAACCTAAATTCCACTAATATAGTTCCCCGAGCCAGTTGGTTAGGAGGCCTCAACCCCCCCCCCCCCACCCCTCGTATTCTAGAGGCTATCGACTAGCATCATGTGCCTGGGGTGTGATAGTAGGGAGACTATTCCCTCATACACTTGCAAGAAAATATAGGAAATAGATAAATTTCATACACAATAGTAAATAAACAGAGTGTAGAATATAAAAATAAACTGAAATAGAACATGTTGTAATAATAAATAAAAAATCTATAAATTCCTAAACAACTATGCCATACATACAACACTGGTCACCCACTAGGCCTACCATATAGATATACGAGTACAAATAAAAAGAAATAGAATTACATTGCTCTACTAACAACTTTGATGCAGACAATGTACCCAGTATCTAAACACTGTTGAACTACACCAGCCCGAATAGAAGAACCCACACAAGTGGTTCCACTCGATCATGAAACTATGGGATCCACCATGTAATTCTGCTCTACCTAAAAATTATACATAAGGTCTACACATACATCGAGGTACATATACAGGGGTGAGGAAGAATCTCAATTTTCCACACCAATGATGAACCTATAAAATATTTTTTTATAAGTGTAAGAAAAATAAATATGCTTAGTCTTGATGATACACAACTGAAAATATAAGTAAATCCAATAAACGTGAAACCATAGTCGAACCCCAGGTCCGTAATCCTAGAAAACTGGGAATGTTTCACCATGGATGTCCATATGTATATGTGTACACATGTATACATAAATATGAATATTCATGAGTAAGGTTAATGAAATTACATAAAACCAATCAGTAGTTGATCATTGGTTATGTAATCCTGATTACCTAGACATCTTGTGCAAGGACATTGAGTTGGATGTCATACCACTCAATCTTTGTATAATTAAGTTGATCTCTAGGTCTGTAATCCCAATCAACATATACCTGCTTTGGCCAATTCTAGAAATATCTCTAAGTAAGCTATGTCAGTATAGGGGGATACTTATCTTACACCTAGGTTCACTTGTAATCACCTCCAATCACTATAACAATAGATTACAGGGAAGTACAGATGGAAATCCTTTAAATGGCCACCGAGCTAGATGCCATGTAAATCCATTCTAATGTCTAAGCCCTAGGTCCATGTTCATAAGTGGTCAGAACATTCGAAACTTGGATAATACCTCAGCATCTAAACCTTATGTGATCTGTAAGGATAAATCACTGTTGTGACACAAATCCTACCCCTAGAATATATAATAAAAGAGAGAAGAATCATCCATGTCATCTAGATGAGTGTAATCATTCCTGGTATGCAATGATTTAAGATGCCATTCCGAACACCATAGTCAAGTAACTTATCAGGGAGAGAATAATCATCTCTATCCCTTAGGAGATCATAATTACCCCTGATTATAATCAGATCAAGGAGAGAATAATCATCGTAATCACATATCAAATAGAGTATATAAGATTCATCCTCGTTACATATCAATAGAGGTGAGTGGAATCCTTCTCATCACT
The DNA here is from genome assembly GCA_963277665.1 of Viscum album. Classification (NCBI taxonomy): domain Eukaryota; kingdom Viridiplantae; phylum Streptophyta; class Magnoliopsida; order Santalales; family Viscaceae; genus Viscum; species Viscum album. The sequence continues at coordinate 1,088,438,320 of OY728122.1, forward strand.
CAGGAGAGAGAAATCATCCACAAGTATCTTTACTAGGGATTCCATGCCCATATATCATAATCATAGTCTTTATAGCCAGATACCCAGAAACACCTATGGACATAAAAATAATATGATAATAAAAAATGTATAGTCTCAACAACAAGATTCTAGGTAGTACCTAAGGGTATACAAATAATAAAACAACAAAATGAGTCAGAATTTGGATCCTAGGAAATCATGTCTGGGCATCCCAATAACATAATAGGATGGATCTGAGGGAGAACTTCTGGACATCCCAATGGGAAAGGAAGATGAATCGTGTCTGGATCAACAACCACCAACTAGAAATCAGCTATGTCTATCATATCTGTATCAATAATAAACAAGTGAAGTATAAATAAATGATTGAGGGTGGAATAATTCCTAAACCCAAAACTACTACCACAACCGCATGGGATTACAAGTTTGGAAAATCCTCAAAGGTGGAACCCACTACAATCTCTACCCAAACCCAACATACTAACTCTGGGTCGGTCATACATCGAGGAAACCATTGGGATCCTCAATTCAAACACTAAGATACATCCTAATTTGGATCCTTAGTAGAAAAGGTAAACGAGGAATCCCATATGGGATCCTTAATGTCCATTCATAAGTGAATGAATTCTACTTGGGATCCCAACTATAAGGTAAAGGAGGAATACTACATGGGATACTCAAAAGCAAAGTTGACAGAGGCATCATACAAGGGATCCTCAAAATGCTACATAGAATAGGGGTGTCCTATATGGGACCCTCACAAAACAATACGAAGGAAAAAGTAATCCTACATGGGATCCTCATAACATCATATAGGTATAGGGTTCCTACAAGGTATTACCTAGGTTATCTTTTAAGAAAAGGAATAAATCAGAGGATCCTTAGTACATAAATAATAAAGAGGAATTATATATGGGATCTTTAGTGAAAAATGTAAGAAGAGGAATCCTACAGGGGATCCTTGAAAACAACTGGTCTCATAATCTCTTAGGTCAGAAGGGAACATCTCTCAGGAAAGACATCCTTAAAGGAATGATACAAAATAAAAGGTTATAGGAGATGAATCATGACCCATATCAGATCAAGGTTATATACTAGGTTATTTGAAATACCCAACCTATCATTCTCATTCAAGTATCCTTTAGGAGTTGAATGAATTCAGTTACTGGAGAAAGAACCTCTCCATTCAAGAAATTCCCAAAACACCACCTAGGAGTCCCCAAAACACCTCTCTGGTCATAGCATTAAAATTTACAGAAAAAGATACTCATAATGGACTACTCGTGGTTCTAATTAAGAGTAATTGGGGAAATATACGAAAAACCCAAAAAGGTTTCAAAAAAGGAGTGCATGGTGTGTAAGGACCATACACGTTATGTACACTCAAGACCCCACCTGGGCGTGTACCTCTCATCGGACTTGGTTTGTAAACACCAAAATACATGGAGTGCATGATGGGTAAATAGAGTGTACCCTACATGGTGTACCTACCCATATACCTCACATGGAATGGATAGGTATTTGGGTATGACCGTATACTTTTACACAACATGAAACCCTCACCGGGTCTGACTGTGTACTCTACATGGCATGTTCCCCTTACAAGGGAAACTTGGCCAGGTCCTAGGCTACACGACTGAGTACCAATAATGTCCTGTATACCCAATACATGGCATGTAATCTAAAAAAGTCATCTTCCTGAATAACACACGACATGTTGTACTGAAACCACACCCTGTGTAGACACGTTTTCTCGAATTGAAAACCTCCAAAACACCAAAACCCCTATTTTCTCCAAAAAAAAGATTAGACCATGAGGGGTCATAAAAAATAATAATAGGGGATTAAAACATGAAAATGGTAAATATATAGGGATATATGGATAAAACATAAAAGTTACTACCTTTGGGAGGAAGTCGCTGAAACTCCACCCATTTCTGTGGTCCATAGTTTATGCATGATGATCTGACATATCCCAAGTTCCACAACAATACCTCTTTATCTCCATTTCCCTTTCTATTTCTCCCTCTCCCTATCCTATATCTCATTTATATGAAGTTAAATCCATAGGGGAATACAATATATGTTAATGAAGGAAAATAAAGGAAATAAAAAAAATAAAGGGAAGAAAAAAAAGAAAAGGAAAAAGAAAAGGGGCCAGGCCGGACCCTGGTGCCCAACATGAGTTTACACCCCATCTAGGAAAAAATCCTAGTTACTGAGTTAATGATGGAGAAAAAATGTAAATCCAATGCTTCATTCAAAAGATAATGCTGACTGAACCTGCATGAGTATATTAATATTTATTTAATTAAATATTAAATACTAATTACTCCGCTAGAATTCAAACAGATCAAAATTCCACAAAAATCCTATCCTAGTGTAAACACCCAATTCTGAGATGAAAGAAGTGTTAATAGAAATTATCTAAGATCACATTTTAGGTAAAATACTATTTTACCCCTTATAAGCATTTAATATAAAAAATTCAAATTTCTCATCAAAATTCTAGTTTGAAAAAACACAGGTCCTTACAATCTCCCCATCATAAAAATTTTTGTCCCTGAGAAGCCTAGTGGTAATTCTAGAATCCTTGATCTCAACCTGAGAATCTATACAACCAAGATATCTGGAATATCAAATGACTATCCCCATAGTATCCAAAACTATCACTTACATGGAAGACAATTAACTTTGAGTAATTTGGTACTCCCCACCATAAGAATACCCTTATTGTAGACTCAAAAACTAAGATTCAAGATTAGAATCCCACAAACCTGTTGAATTTAAATGGAAAATGAGATTAACTATCCTCAAATGGCCAACAATGCACTCCTCACCACAGGGATTACCTTATACAACTCATTGAGATCAACATCAATAGGTTTCCTCTTCCTAAAAAGGGAGGAAATTTAAAATAAAAGATGCTCGGTGTAGGTGAAACACTCTCTTAGAATTCTCAGGATGAATTCAATATAGAACATGATCATATCTAATCCAGAGTACAATAATATTCCATAAAAATGTGTGTAAAACTCTCACTAGGACACACTCACATCAAACAAGGATAACTTACCTTTATCCAACACCTCACACCACGTGTCCCAAAAATGTATGTCTAGGTTCAAGAAGGGTCAACTGTCTTGCGATACTTGATTTATTCCTAATGTCACCTCTACTATAGAGGGAAATTAATAATTTAACAAAGAATTTCAAGAAATCATGCATTTGTAAAGTCTTGATTGTCGGTCCTCATCTCACACATGAACACTCAATGATTTTCAATTGAATGGTACCACACAAAACCAGCATGTAATTTATCACCTGACTTGTACTATAGCAAGCCTTCCATTATAAGGATAAGATGGCCGTGCTACAAGGAACATTAGTCTCATTAAGCTGTTATATTCTTTGGAACTCCTATTCATAATCAACCACCTCACTTGTGCCATGATTTATTCCATGACTTCTCATCCCCTAGAATCATTCCAGTCACGAGTGTCTACCCACGCTCTGACAACATTAATAATAGTGGAAACACTGGTCGATCGGGCCAGACACCCGAACAGTGCTGATTATCGAATCCAGTCTTGATGACAAAGCTCCCTAGGTTCTTACCAAATAGTGAAGGAATCAATATTCCTATAATGAAAAACTTGAGAACCTATCATTACTCGATCTCAAAATGAGTATAAAACCAAGCTCACTTCCTAAAAAGGCATCTGAAAACATGATCCAACCTCTCTTACATAGGCTTCCCTTGAACAAAACAAACATCAACCTATAAGGGTTAGTGTCAAAACTAATGGCCACTAGGTCTCTCACCAAGCCCTATAGAACAAGTCTCAAAACTAGGTCAAAAGTTCAAATCACCAAGCCCAAAATATCAAACTCTTGAAAGAAGGTAAAGATCACAATGACATATGAGGTTCAAAAATGAAAACACATCCTACAAGGGTATGATCATTTCTGAGAATCATCATAAAGAACTGCTCTATGGAGGTTGCAATACCGATGCATAATGGAGACATAGAAATGACACTCACTAGGAATCCATATATGGTATTAACTCCTAAAGTTACAGCTTGCAAGAAAGGTCCTGGTATCTATTGGATTCACACTCAATGATCTGACTAGATAACAGTGACATGGGAAAAAACACCCTACAAAGGGTACAACAGAATGGAATTATGTTCCATATCAACATACTAGAGTCACAATACCTCTCATGTATGAGGAATGAGTCATCAACCTAAAAAAAAATCTCAACATAGATCCAAATAACCTTCAATCATAAATACACACACACACACATGTCCATTTGAATAGGCCTCAATTTTCAGTAAAAACACATACTACCAGACTTATATTATGTCAATACTATGTGCCAAATATGATTTATGAGATAAAACTTGCCTTTTCCGTCCAATAGTCAAAATCCTTCCCTATAGTTTTGATAATGGATAAGAGCTAGAGATCCATATTAAATCATAACATCCACAATAGACGTGTTTCACATAGGAAAAAATCATATAAAACTATAACATCCTAGATTATAAAAATAATCCCATACCTCTGAAAACCCAGAATTCCTACTAAAACAAGTGTTCTCAATGCACCAATCCAATATCCATCACAAGTTTCGAAAATATTAATCAATCCTATCATCTATATCCCAAATAGTAAATCCAAGGAAAGGAACACCTTTGATACCACATTGTAACATCCTGGCCGAGATGCCACTATAATGGTTCCCCAAGATGATTGGTTATGAGGACTCAAGCACACCCCCCATACACCAGAGGCTACCGACTAGTAGTGAGGGCCTACGATGTGATATTGGGGATACTATTCCCTCATATAAAAGCAAAAAAATAGTGGAAATATCTATGTATCATATAAAATAATAAATAAATACAGTGCAAGAGCAGTAAATAAACTAAAATAGAACATGTTGTAATAATAAATGAAAAATCTATATAAGGCAGAAAAACTATGTCATAAATACAAAAATGGTCACCCATTGGGACAAACATATAGATAAATGAGTACAAATAAACTAAAATAAAAGTATATGTATATACTAATAACTTCAATCCATACCATGTACCTAGTCTCCAGACACTATAAAAATACACCATCCTGAATAGAAGAACCCAAACGAGAAGATCCGCTTGATCATGAAACTCTGGGCCTCATCCCTATCCACCATGAAATTGTGATCAACCTGAAAAGAAAACATAAGGTCTAAACATACACTGAGATGCATGTGAATGGGTGAGACATAATATCAGTTGGACACCCCAATGATGAGCCTATAAATTATTCTATAATAATTGCATGAAAAATCAATATGATCAGCCTAGCCAAGGCACAACTGAAAAAATAAGTAAAGCCAATAAAATTGAAACCAAACTTGATCCCCTGTTCAGTAATCCTAGACAACATGGAATGTGGCACCATGGTTTTCCATATCTATATGTGTATATATGTATATTTCCATAATTATATATATATATATAAATTTTAATATTCATCAGTAAGGTGAATGAAATAACATTAAAGAAATCAAGAGTCAACCATTGGATCCATAATCTCATTTTCCTAGACATCCTCTATAGGGGAATTGGACTGGATGTTATGGTACTCAACCAATGTATCATTAAGTCAATCTATGGGTTCATAATACCAATAGACATATACCTGCCTTGGCTAAAGCCAAAAATATATATGAGAAAGCTATGTCACTATAGGGGGATACTCATCCTTCACCTAGGTTCACCCGTACTCACCTCCAATAAAAATAAAAATGCATTTTATGGAATTACATCTAAACATACTATAAATGTTCACTGAGCTAGACACCGTGCTGCTCATGTGATGTAAATCTAGTGCAATTTCTGATCCCTAGGTCCCAGTCTATAGGCATTCACAAAATTCAGAAGTCAGATAATCCCTAAGGGTATGACCCCTAGGTGACGTATAAGGAGAACTCACTAGTGAGACTCCATGAACACCCATGGAGTTAATAATAAAGGGGAGAATAATCATCCTTTTAATCCGGAAGAGAATAATCATTCTTGGTATCCAATGATGTGAGATTCCATGACCAACACCATGATCAAGTAACCTATCAGGAGGAGCGTAATCATCCCTATCCCCAGGGAGACCATAATTATCCCTGAGTATAATTATATTTAGAAGCCTGTAATCACCCTCATCACATATCAAATAGAGGAGATAGAAACCATCCTCTTCATATATGAACAAAGAATATTGGAATCATGCTCATCGCTCAGGAATGTAGAATCATCCACGAGTATCATTAATGGGGATAAAATACTCATATATCTTAATCATAGGGTGAATAAATAGATACCAGGAAACACCTATGGAAATCACAATAATATAATAAAAAAAATTTATAGTCTTAACATCTAGATCCTTGGTAGTACCTACGGGTATAAAAATAATAAAACAACGACATGCTTCATAAGTTGGATCATAGGAAATAACATTTGGGCATCCCAATAACATTATATAATGGATCCTAGGAAGAACTTATAAGAATCCCAAATGGAAAGAAAGATGCATCATGTCAAGGTCAGTATCCACTAACCAAGATGAATTTCTAGATATAATTATAACGACCCGAAATTTTGAATACATCTTGTTTCCTAATTTTGTGTGTTATTTTATTTCATACTCAACAAAACTTTTTCATTTAATAAAATGAGTATAATTAAAATGAGACTGTTGGGTTTTGACTATTATATAATCGTTAGTCAGTATGACCTTTAGAATCTAAATGTTGTGATTATTGTCTCTAAATACAAGTGATATTGGTTAATTAATGTAGAAAGAAGATTCTATGGCCTCATCCAGTATTCTCGGGCCAATCGAAGCCCATCTAACAGAACTTGGGAAGGAGGTAGCACCACTGGGCTTTGCTCTGGACCAAAACCATGCCGAACTTCATCGTGTGAAGCTATAATGGAATCACCTTCGCGAGAAGTTCAAACTGATAGAAATTAATACTCGTGCAATGTTGGCCTAGCCACCATTAGATTCTCTCACCTTAGCTCACCTTACACTTAGGTCCTATGCTGGGGTTATAAGGGGCTATGTAAGGAGACCATAACTTCTTTGTGTAATCCTTTGAGATAAATAAAATTGTGTTTTCTTATTATGGTAAAGTTTGTAAATTTTCAAATGTCCAGATAAATGTTGGATGTATATTATTGATGAATTTGAAAAAAAGACATTTTAGAATATTTTTGTAGACCTTAAATAATTAATGATTTGTAATGATTTTCAAAAAATGGTCTTCTGCAAACGTGTTCAGTAAGAAATTAGGAGTCTAATAAGTTCAACATAATTTTTGATAAATAGTAAATTATGAATAGTGATTTTATTCTTAGGATTAGTAATGTGACAAAATGGATTAGTAATATCACTTAAAAAAATTATTAATATAATATAGGCCCCTTGATTAAGTAATGTGATTCAATAAAATAGGTAAATAACTGTTTCAGAAATTATTAGTCAAGTATCATTTTTTTCAAGTGAATAGTGTTTTTAATTAAAAATTAAATTAAAAATATTTAGAAAATTATTTTTATAAAAAGGAGTTCATTTTTGAACTCAGAGAATTTATATTATGTTAAGGTATTTTTTTTGGGATTTTTCTGATAAAAATGTATTTATGGTGAATAGTGAAAATATAGTTTTAAGTTACAGGTGTTTAATAACATCATTAAATGATGTATTAAGTATGTAATCAATAAGGTAGACTTATGAATAGTATGATAAGGTATGAGGTGTCCCAAGTGGCCAATACCATGGGAAAATACCATGGGAAAGCCCATGGTTTTCCCAATACCATCAATGAGGTGTCCCTTGGCCATTAATGCCTTATCCCCTCAATTCCCCTATAAATACCAAGCCATTCTCTCATCCTTTCAATTAAAAAATCCTCTTCAATGAATTTATGGTCTCATTACCTCCCAAGGATTCCTCCCAAGGTTCCCTCAAGCCTCCCAAAGTCCCAAAATTCATGATTTCGAAGTTACTCTTCAAGGTAAGGGATCCTACCTCTCACTTTCTTTTCAAGTACTCTCATTTCTGTCATTTATTTTAAGACCCATGTTATTATGTTGGGGGTGTTATTTTATATTCATATTACTATAATTTTCATGTACATATGATGAGATACCCCCTCTTTCTCTCATCATTTCATTTTATGAATGTTTAAGTGGCGCTGTTATGCTGCCGAATTTTTGTACTGGATTCTTTCACCCTTCTCATTTTCAAGTTCTATTTTCATGTCAAGTATTTCAAGTTCCTTTTTATTATGTTGGGTTATGATATATATATCAATCATACTATTATTTTATTTTCATATTATTAGAGACCCTATTTGATCTCATCAATTGATTTTTTTAAGTTTTAAGTGATGCCGCTAGGATGCCGAATTTTCATAAGAGAAATCTTATTTTTGTCTTCCATTAAAGTTCTTCATTTAATATGGAATGTCTTTCAAATTTAATTACCATGTTCTTATATCCTTTATATTCTGTCCCTCTACTATTTTATGGATCATTTATGAGTGGGTTACCCATGTCCCTTCTATTTTCAAGGTTTTCTAAAACCCCGCGACATATTCGTTATGCTGCCGAATTTTTCGTCTCAAAATGTCTCTATATTTTTCTCAAATTATTTTATTTTATTAAGTGAATACTAAAAACACTTTATTATACAGTGTTATTCACATATATATAAAAATTTTCTATTTTAAATTCTTGTATTTACATACATGAGACCCGATTTCCTTTTCCGTGGGTTTAAAATGACATAAAGATCATGTCTTAAAAGCAGTTTTTAAAAAATTATGATTATGAAATGAAACCCATTTATTTTATACTATATGGGTTATTTATGAAATGTTTGATGATGATATGTGTGGATCCCATTATGATAAATATAAATTTAAGGGTGCACCCTGATAGCTCTCCAATGCATTGGGAAATGATGTAAGCACTAGAGATTACAATTTTAACATTACCTTGGTGAATAAACTTGGTAATTTCAAAGGACACCTTGGGGATGGACCTTAGTGATATGTTCATGATTGTCTAAGCTAAATGCTGTATCCAAATATTAATGTTATGAATCATTTTCTTTCCATTATGATATGCCTCATGATCTCTTTCTCATTCCTTAAAGATATTTGTCACGACTTTATTGATGTATCTCAAGTTCACATGTTAAATGTTTCCCCTTGTTTCCCTAATTTGGCCTTCTGCTCACCCTTTCTTTTGATGTATGCCCCCAAGTTATGATATGCAGTAATGAACCTAGGATGAATATAAGGAGAAGCCTTTGAAGTGTTTAAGAAGAATGTTTTATGTTTTCATGTTTTAAGTTCCTAGTTTCCAAGACACTAAACCTTAAATATCCTCGGTTTTGTAAAATGTAATGAAAAGTTATTTTATAAAAAGGCAGGATACTATAGTTGGTATCAAAGGATGGTTTAGTTATTTGCAGAAATTAGAATATGAAAACTTTAGGAAGAACCCAATAGAAAAGATTAAATATAGGAAATCTTCCTGGTATTTTGGTGAGTATTGAGTTAGTGGTTTATCAAGCAAATAAATCCATGTCTGGATACGAGTAGGTAGAGGTGGCTCTGGAACAGATGTACATAGGGGTAAAACCCAAAAACACTACTTGAGATAGACTTGAACGGGAACTGGTACACGACAACGAGCCTTGCTGCACTCTTGGTTACGACACTCTCGGGGGATATGCTTTGTTAAATTCTTAAGTCTTCTATGAACCATTATTAAAGGAACAATGATAAAATAAAATAAAGATTCACATAAGAATATATGATCATGGATAACCTAGATTGGAACCTAGGGGATCACTAGTTAGGATAGAATTTTCGTCTACAAGTTTATCCTTATATGGTTAAAGTTTCCTTTTCATGATTATTAGATACGTATTTAATCCCCTAATTATACTTTCTTTTCTTAGTTAATGGAGGGAAATAGAAGAACATATCCCAACAACCAATGTGATAGGAAATGTGATGATTTCCCTATTAATATGATAGAGATTATGAGAGATCAAGTTGAACATATTGTGATTATGCCAGACCAGCTATCAAATATCACAATTAATAATTGGTACCTAGTTGAATGCCCAAATTCTTCAATGATGAATAAGAAGAAGTCTCAAGGATGTTCATCTGATAAAGTTGATAAGGGAAAGAAGACCCAATTTCCATTGTGAAAAAAGTGTGGAAAGGGTCACCAAGGTGAATGTCGCGAAGGAACCCAGAGATGTTTTAAGTATGGGGTGATAGGGCATAAAGTAGCCAATTGCTTTTAAAAAATGGATAATGTGATGAATAGAGATAAGGTTCGATCTAATATACCTTATACTTTTCAATGTCGTAAATGTGGAGAAGTGGGACATTATCCAATGCAATGCTCTCTTGGAAGGGATGAGAAGCATGATGAGCATCAACAATCTTCAAGGATAAGGGAACAATGCAAGTCCTATGCTGAGATGGAACATGATGACTAAAGTACATGCAACTTCTTCGCAATAATTTTCTATGTCATGTTGTATTTTAGTTCATGTCCTATAATCATATCTTTAATGTTTTCTAATAACATTGAGTCACTACCTAAGATGGTTTTGTATCATTAAGGAAAAAATATATTGTTATGTACCACATGTTGATGTTGTGATGCTGTTATTCTTGAAAAAATGATTAGGGGATTAAAAGATTATTATCATTTTGGAAGACGTTCACTATTTTGGGATCCCTATATGATCTAGGTAAATAGATTACTATAATATTTTCTTTGAGGAATTATATTTTAAAGAATTGATGAATTTAAGGTGAACTTATAGTAAAATAGGATACTTATGGAAATGATTAACCTATCATGGGGAAATTAATATTTAGGTTTGTAACTTCTTTTATAAGATGTTAGGAGTGGTTGATGTTGTTTGGAGATGAATGATAATGTTTATCTTGGAAGACTATGTTATCAAATCCTTCTTGTATTTGGGTTTCAATCTTAGTTTGGTTTATTTTGAGGAATTTTAAGGACAGTTATTTATGGAATGGTCTATGATGAACTTTGGGTAGTACCGTGGAATTTTGAAGATTTAAAAGTAGTTTCCCTTCCTGTGGGGTTATTTCTTTTTGAAGTGTTTTTTTATCTTTCCCTTTTTTATTTTTGTGATAATGTTTAAAGATAGAAGAAATAGATAGTTAATCTTTTGTGGATTATGTGATTCTCTAGAATATGATTCTTGTGCTTTTGATGAGACCAAGTGTTTTTTAATGCTCATTGTTTGGAGAAAAGATTTTTCTTGGTGAAACCTATTAAGGGATGAAACTCTAGTGGAAGGTAAGTATATGTCCCTGTGTTCTTATTCTATGTAGTAAATGAATTCCTCAAAATTATTAAAAGGAACATAAAACAAAAATGTTGTTGGTTTAAGTTTCCTACTGGGTAATCAAAGCCCGTTTACACATATCATAAGTTTGTGATTTTCTTATGGTTAAATTTCTCCTAATCATGTTTTCTATCACTCTACCTTAGAACTTGACCCTTTGTTTTCTCCTCCATATCCATGTTTTCCTACATGGAATCCTAGTATGGGTTAACACGGGTGACCTTTGTACTTCATTTTCTTTCTTTTAAAGTAATAGTGTTAATGACTCTTTTTCCGATGTGGGACTTTCAATGAAATTTCCAAGCCCAATTTTAAAAATTGCAAGGACACAATCTCTTAAGGGGGAAAGATTGTAACGACCCTAAATATTGAATAAATCTTGTTTCCTAATTTTTTGTGTTATTTTATTTCATACTCAAAAAAACTTTTTCATTTAATAAAATGAGTATAATTTAAATGAGACTATTGGGTTTTTACTATTATATGACCATTAGTTAGTATGAACTTTGGAAACTAAATGTTGCAATTATTGTCTCTAAATACAAGTGATATTGGTTAATTAATATAGAAAGAAGATTCGATGGCCTCATCCAGTAGTCTCAGGCCAATCGAAGCCCATCTAACAGAACTTGGGTAGGAGGTAGCACCACTGGGATTTTCTCTGGACGAAACCCTAGCCAAACTTCATCGTGTGAATCTAGAACGGAATCACCATCATGAGAAGTTCAAACTAATAGAAATTACTACTCGTGCAACGTTGGATGAGCCTCTCTTAGATTATCTCACCTTAGCACAACAAACACTTAGGTCCTATGCTGGGGTTATAAGGGGCTATGTAAGGAGACTGTAACTCCTTTGTGTAATCCTTTGAGATAAATTTATTTATTTTTCTTCTTATGGTGAAGTTTGTAAATTTTCAAATGTCCGAATAAATGTAGGTTTTATATTATTAATGAATTTGAAAACAAAAATGATATTTTAAAATATTTTTTTAAACCTTAAATAATTAATGATGTGTAACGATTTTCAAAAAATGGTCTTCTGCAAATGTGTTCAATAAGAAATTTGGAGTCTAATAAAATCAGCTTAATTTTTGATGAATAGTAAATTAAGAATAGTGATTTTATGCTTAGGATTAGTAATGTGACCAAATGGATTAGTAATCTAACTTAAATAAAGTATTAATATAATCTAGGAACCTTGATTAAGTAATGCGATTCAATAAAATTGGTAAATAACTGTTTCAGAAATTATTAGTCAAGAATTAGTTTTTTTGGTGAATAGTGTTTTTTAATTAAAAATTAAATTAAAAATATTTATAAAAATATTTTTATAAAATGGAGTTTATTTTTGAACTCAGAGCAACAATATTATGTTAATTTAATTTTTGGGGATTTTTTATGAGAAAAATGAATTTTCAGTGAATAGTGAAAATACTGTTTTTAAGTTACAGGTGTTTAATGACATCATAAAATGATGTATAAAGTATGTAATAAATATGGACGACTTATTAATAGTAAGATAAAGTATGAGGTGTCCCAAGTGGCCAATACCATGGGAAAATACCATTGGCAAGCCCATGGTTTTTCCAATACCACCAATGAGGTGTCCCTTGGCCATTAATGCCTTTTCCCCTCACTTCCCCTATAAATACCAAGACATTCTATCATCCTTTCGATTCAAAAATCCTCCTGAATGATGTTCTGGTCTCCTTAACTCCCAAGGAGTCCTCCCAAGGTGCCCTAAAGCTGCCCAAAGTCCCAAACTTCATGATTTCGAAGTTACTCTTCAAGGTAAGGGATCCTACCTCTCACTTTCTTTTCAAGTACTCTTGTTTATGTCATTTATTTTAATCCCCATGTTATTATGTTAGGGGTGTTATTTTATATTCATATTACTTTTCTTTTCATGTTAATTTGATGAGAGACCACATATTTCTCTCATCATTTCATTTTATGAATGTTTAAGTGGCGCTGTTAGGCTGCCGAATTTTTGTAAGGGATTCTTTCACCCTTCTCATTTTCAAGTTCTATTTTCATGTAAAGTATTTCAAGTTACTTTTTATTATGTTGGGGTATGATATATATATCCATAATACTATTATTTTATGTTAATATTATGATATAACCTATTTGATCTCATGAATTCATTTTTGGAAGTTTTAAGTGACGCCATTAGGATGCCGAATTTTCATAAGAGAAATCTTATTTTTGTCTTCCTTTCAAGTTATTAATTTCATATGGTATGTCTTTAAAATTTCATTACCATGTTCTTATATCCTTTATATTATATCCCTATACTGTTTTATTGATCATTTATGTGTGGGTGACCCATTTCCCCTCTCTTTTAAATATTTTCTAAAACCCTGCAACATATCCGTTATGCAGCCGAATTTTTCGTCTCAAAATGTCTCTATCTTTTTCTAAAATTCTTTTATTTTATTAAGTGAATACTAAAAAATCTTTATTCTATAGAGTTATTCACATATATATCAAAATGTTCTATTTTAAATTCTGGTATTTACATACATGAGACCCACTTTCCTTTTTCGTGGGTTTGAAATGACATAAAGATCATGTCTTAAAAGTAGTTTTTAGAACATTAAGATTATGAAATGAAACCCATTTCTTTTATGATATTTGGGTTATGTATGAAATTTGTGATGATGATACATGTGGATCACATGATGATAAAGACAAATTTAAGGGTGTTCTCCGATAGCGCCCTAATGCATTGGGTAATGATGTAACCACTAGAGATTACAATTTTAACGATACCTTAGTGAATAACCTTGGTAATTTCAAATGAAACCTTGGGGATGGACCTTGGTGATATGTTCATGATTGTCTAAGTTAAATGTTGTAGCCACATATTAAAGTTATGAATCATGTTCTTTCCATTATGATATGCCTCATGATCTCTTTCTCATTCCTTAAAGCTATTTATCATGACTTTATTGATGTATATCAAGTTCACATGTTAAATGTTTCCCCTTGTTTCCATTAATGGGCCTTATGCTCACCCATTATTTTGATGTATATCCCCAGGTTATGAGATTTAGTAATGAACTTAGTATTAACATAAGGAGAATCCTTTCAAGTGTTTAAGAATAATGTTTTATGTTTTCATGTTTTAAGTTCTTGGTTTCTAAGACACTAAACCTTAAAGATCCTCAGTTTTGTAAAAGGTAATAAAAAGTTATGTTATAAAAAGGTGGGATGCTATAATAATAGACACATAAACAATAATAAAGTACACTATAAACAAAATATTGAGGGTGTTCAAACACATAAACCCAATACTACTTCAACATCCCCATGGGATCATAATTTTGGAACAGGTTCCAAGGTGACACCTGCTACCATCTATACCCAAACCTCATGTACTAGCTCAGGGTTATTCAAAAATCAAGGCACCCTCTAGGTCCCAGAAGTCAAATATTTAGAGGCATCCTTCTAGTATCCTCAATATAAAAGGAAAATGAAGAATCCTACATTAGATCCTCAAGGTCCATGCATAAGAGAAGGCATCCAACTTGGGAACCTCAACTATAAGGTAAAGGAGGAATCATACACATATCCTTGAATGAAAAGTCAATAGGGGAATCCTACAAGGGATCATCATAATAGTACATAGAAAAAGGGGTGTCCAATATGGGACCCTTACAACACGGTACGAAGGGAAAACATATCCAACATGAGATCCTTAGAATGTCATAAACGTATAGGGTTACTGTAAGGGATTAACTAGGTTAGATTGAAATAAAAGGAATCCCTCATGGGATCCCTAGTATAAAAAGATTATATAGTCATCTTAAAATGGATCTTATAGAACAAAATGTATGAATATGTATCCTTCATGTGATCCTAAAAAACAACCCATCTCATGACCTCTTAAGCTAAAAGGGCACATATATCAAGGGAGAAGTCCTCAAAGGAAGGATAAAAAAGCATAAGTCATATGAGATGGCTTATGGACCATCTGAAATTGAGGTCCCAAACTATATTTTCAATGACCCAAACTTTTTGAATGATAATTTTTTCTTGAAAATGTGTGTTTTATATACAAAAAACTACATCTATTTAATAATGTAGCGAGTATAAATTGAAATGTGACCTTTTGGTTTTCAAATGTTATATTACCTTAGGTAAATTATGATCATTGGTTAATATGACCATTCAAAATTATACACTAGATAATAATTTTTATGTTATCATTAGAGTATTAAGTAAAATTTGGATAAAGGAAAATTGATACAGAATGAAGAGACGATGACCTCAACCAATAGAGTCATCCCGTTTCAAGAACATCTATAAAAAATTGGGAAGTAGGTATCATAAATGATATTATCTCTTGACCATGCCCAATCTAGGCTTTATTAAGCAAATCTTGTATGAAATCTCCTATGGGATAAGTTCAAGCTAGTAAAGATTACTACTCGGTCGATGTTAGCTGAGGAACCTCACAAAATTACCACCATTCCACACCTTACACTTAGGTCATATTCTAGAATAATAAGGAGTGATGTGTCAAGATACTAATTAATTAAAAAGTGTAATTCCTTTGTATAAAGAATTTGTTTCCAACAATTTTTTAAGAACAATTTTTCTTAATAAATTTAGATGGAAATTAATAAAATGATTTTTTCTGATAGAATTTGTACTTTTTAGAAAAGATATAATTATTATAATAAACTAATTTATTATGAATAAATATTATTTTAATGAAATATTATGGTTAAAAAGACTTATTTAAAAATAAATGATAAAATATAATTTTTTTTCAAGTGTTAGAAGTTTTACTATTCGTTTTCCATCCACTATTATTTTTCATAATTAAGTATTTTTATATTTAAAAGTTACAATTATCACATTTAGAGAATTATTATGATAAAATAACTATAATTTTTGAAACCATCACATCAAAATTAGTTTAGGGTGATTTTATGATAATTTTCTAAAATAGTTTGTTTTTTGGTGAATAGTAAAAATACAGTTTGACTTTTCTGGTAAGTTTAATGGCATCATAATTATGTCATATTGATGTAATAATTACTTAAAAATAATCCCTAACAAAAATTATTTTATATTATTAATATCAATTATTTTGATATATTTTAATTAATTTCCAAAAATATAATTTACTTTCCTAATTTTAAAATGGAAACTTTAACTAAAAAAATGATATTTTGTGGAAAATTTATTTTTCCTTGGAAAAGTAATTAATATAAAATTATGGTAAACTATTTTGGGATAAATTACATAAAATATGATTTAGGTGTCAAATACCATGAGAAAATACCATGGTAAATCCCATGGTTTTGAAATTACCACTACATGGGTGTCCAAAGGCTTTATTTGGTAATTAATAAACAAATCCCCCAATTTTTCCATAAATACCCACCCATTTATCAATTTAAATTCACTGAAATTTAATTATACCCAAATATATAATATTTTTACCTCCCAATGAGTCCTCCCAAGGAGTCTTAAATCTCCCAATTCCCCAATATTCGAGTTTTAGGAGTTACTCTTGAAGGTAAAGGAAATCACAACTTTTCTTTTTATTTCAAATTCCCTTTTTATGTGGAATGTATTTAAAATTTCAGAACTATGTTATTATATCCATTTTATTCATCACCATACATCCACATTATGTTTTATCAATGCTATATCCCTATCCCATCTCCTTTCACCCTTCTCTAAAAGCATATTTTATACCTATTACGCTGTCGATTTTACTTATCAAAATTTCTATCTTATCATCAAGAAATTACTTTTTTGTTTTCTTTTTATGAATATACAAACATCTTTATTTTATAAGTTTATTAAAAAATATGTAAAAATTATTTAGTTTATTTTGGTAATGACATAAATAAAACCCTTATTCCCTTTTTAGAGTTTATAAATGACATAATGATCTTGTTCTCTAATCACTTTTTAAAACTCCATTTTTTTGATACAAAACCCATTTATTTTATTATTAAAGGTTTATTTATTTATCGTTTGATTAGGATTTATATTTATCACTTTCATTTAGACATATGAAGTGTTCATCCTAATAATTCTCCAATTCATTGGGTAAAAAATTTAATCTCAAGATATGACATGTTTTACAACACATTGGTGAATAACCTTGGTAATTTTTATGACACCTCAGTGATAAAACTTGGTGATATGCTTATGAATATCTCATTTAAATTTTGCATCCAGATTTTCAAGTTATGATAAATTTTATTATTATTATGATATGCATCTTTCTCACACTTTTATGATATTCCTCAACTTTATTGATAAATCTCATGATCACATATAAACTGTTTCCCTTGCTTCTCCTTACTAGGCCTTATCCTCATTCTTTCCATTGATGTATGTCCCTAGGTTATGAGATGCAGTAATTTTACTTAGGATTAAACTATAAAAAATCAATTCAATTTTACTAGAATAATTATTTATGTTTTCATTTATTTTGTACCTTGTTTCTAAGAAATTAAGCTTTAAAATATCCTCTATTTGTACAATGTAATATAAAGTTATGCAAAAAAAAATGTAGGATGTTATAGTTGGTATCTAAGGAAGGATTAGTTATTTGGGGGAATTAGGATTTTTATACTTTAAAAATAACCTTAGTAACAAGTTAAAATATAGGAACACATCTTGGAATTTTGATTGATTCGTAAGTAAGTGCTTTCTAAACAAAATCCTTATCTAGATATGAAGAAGTGGATATGGTTCGGGAATAGATGTACCTAGGGGTAAAAACTCCAATAAGGTGCATCGGGCCTGACTCGGCATAACCTGGTATATGAAAACAAACCTTACTACACAACTATGTTGACAATCCCAGAGGATATGTTTGGTTAATCATAATCATTTTATGGGCCATTATGAAGGATTTAGAGAAAATGTAATCATTGTTAAAGAATAAAATTTTAAAGAATGATGTTTTAAGACATAAAATTCGTTTAGTGTTTGAATACTATTAAATAAAACATGTTTATAACTAAGGTTTTCGTGTTTTATAAAATAGAGGGAAGTAGGAGGAACCATGCAAATGGTGAGCGCAATGGACCTGGCACTGATGCCCATCCAATAGAATCCAAAATAGAAAACCTCATGAAGATGAAGAATCATCTAAATCAAGTTATGAGAAATAACATGAATCAAGATGAGAGACTGAATTAACCTAGAAGGAAACAAATTTCTGTTGATTCATTCATACATTAACGACCACCTTCTTTTTGTAGATCTACGAACCCATTGATTGCAGAAAAATGGATAAGATCTATAAAAAATATCTTTTCTATAATATATTGTTTGGAACAATATAAAGTCACCCAAACTATGTACCACTTAGAGGGAGAAGCTGATCTATGGTAAAAATTGATTAAAAACAAAAAGCCCCGAAGGGGGATGAATGTTATGGAGTGGGATGAGTTTAGAGGAAGATTTTTCAAAAAATAGTTCCCCTATTTTATGTGAATGAAAATGGAGAAGGAATTAATAGAGCTAAATAAGAAGGAAAATAAATCTGTGGAAAGAAATGGGATGAAATTTACAGGAATTTATCACTATACCTCAAGATATTTCATTGATCCTAATAGAATGGTTGATAGATTATTCGGTGGACTAAGACACTAATTGTAAAATAATTTATCCAACCGAGGATATGAAAGATATTATGAGATAGTGTGAAGTGCTATGAAGGTTAAAATAGAGTTCTAAGAGACATAGTGATTACATAGATTTAATGAAAATAATATATCAATGGAGTCAAGCTGATAGATTAACTTTGATGATGGAATTGGAAAAAATAAAGTGAAACATTACACAAGAAAAAAATGTGGGAAGAAGAATTTGAGGAATTACTTACTAATGAGGAGGAAATATTACAAGTGTGGAAGAGATGGAAATATTTTTTAGAACTATCATAGTGAAGTGAAGCCTCAAATTCTCAAAACTGACAACAAAGGGAATATGGTGAAGGAAAAACCTAAATTCTAATGCTTTAAGTGTGGAAAACTTGGATACTTTTACAATAACTTCCCAAATATGACGTTAATGGAGGGGAATCACCATTAACCTTAGAATAGGACAATAGAGAAAGGTTAGGCTTTTTCTATCACGACAGCTGAAGTTGAATCTCCTAATGATGTGGTGGAAGGTATTATCTTTGTTCTCTCAAAGATATAAAGTACTTTGTTTTATTCTGGTTCTACACATTCCTTTATTTCTTCCATGTTTTCAAAGAATATAGAATCAATTATTTAACTACTTGAAGTATATTTATCATTAAATAGTCCTAAAGGGAGTATCCAATCATCAATTGTGTGTAGAAACTTTAGTTTTCACATTAGTAAGCACAACCTCATCGTAAATATAGTAGTCCTTTCCATGTTGAAATTCGAAATTATACTAGGGATGGACCATCTATTAAATTATAATTCTAAGATAAACTATGGAAGTAAGGAAATAATAGTTGTTTTGAATGGAAAACCTATAGTTAACTTCAAAGGAGATACATCTTGACCTAAGAATTGTCTAGAAGAACCTCCAATAGCCTTATTTATGGAGATGATTGGTGAATATGATGAAGGAAATGAAATTTTACAAATAGAAAATGTCCCCATCATTCAGGAACTCATTGATGTATTTCCTAAGGAGTTACCTAGACATTCCATAGAAAGAGAGGTATAGTTTTCCATTAAACTCATGAATGGATCCAAGTCGATATTAAAGACCCCGTATATAATGGAAAATGTGGAATTGGAGGAATTAAATATATAACTCCATGATCTTTTGGAAAAGGGGTTTATCCAGGTAAATGTGTCTCCTTGGGGGGCACCTATTTTCATTGTAAGGAAGAAGTATGGATCAATGAAAATATGAATTGTTTATAGAGAACTTAACAGGTGCATGTTGAAGAACAAATACCCTCTTCCAAGTATTGATGATTTACTTTACTAGATTCCTGAGGCTCAATTATTCTCTAAGATTTATCTTCTATCTGTTTATCATCAATTAAGGGTTAAGAAAGAAGATATTCTAAAGAAAACCTTCCAATCAAGGTATGAGAATTATTAGCTTGTGGTTCTACCCTTATTCTTGATCAATGATCCTTATATTTTTATGGATTTGAATATTAGAGACTTTAAGGAAAACCTTGATAACTTTTAGGTAGTTTTTATTGATGATATTATGATATATTCCAAAATTTAGGAGGATCATGAGGACAATGTAAGGGATATATTAAAAAATATAAGGAAGGAGAGTCAATTTGGAAATTTTAGTAAATATGAATTTCGGTTACAAAAATTTTCTTTCTTGAGGAACATTGTAACCAATTAAGTAATCTCAATTGACCTTTCCAAGAAAAAGGTTATGGAGGAGTGGCCTCATTCTAAAATAATAATTGAGATTCATAGTTTCCATGTCTTAGTAGAATATTATAATAGTTTTTTGGAAAACTTTTCATGACTTTCAAATCCACTAACCAAGATAACTCGTAAAGGGGTTACGTTCATTTGGACAAATTAGTGTGATTTTTTCCATGATCCAAAGAAGATATTGGTTTCTACACCTATGCTCACTATACCCTCTCTTAGAGAAGGATTCATTATTTTTAGTGATCCATATCTGAAAGGGATTGAGTGCATCCTCATGAAAAATTAATAGGTGATTGATTATGAATCTTGATAGTTAATGCCTCATGAGCAGAATTATCCTATGTATGATCAGGAATTGGATGCAATTGTTTGTTCTCTGAAGATATAGAGGCACTATTTTTTTAGGATAAATGTGATATATACACATACCACCATGTTTTGAAGTATATTTTCACAACAAATTAATTGAACATGATACGAAGAAGATGAGTGGAAATTCCCAAAGACTAGGATTTTTAAATTCATTATCATTACTGAATAGAAAAAAATTTATTGATGCATTAAGTAGGAAATACCCTGTTGTGATGGAAATGATGAGGATTCAAGGAGATCCTTTGGTCAAAGACCCAGTAAAACTATAAATGGGAATCTTAATGTAAGGGGTATCATCAAACCTATCCCAAGTGATTTCTCAACCATCATTACTATAAAAGATCGAGAAATATCAATGATAATATCCTTTGTTTTTGAAGAAGATAGTGGCTGTGAAGAATGAGAAGTTTCACGAGTTCAATATTGATCAAGAGGGTATACTGAAATTTCATACGAGGCTATGTGTTCCATATATTTTGGAAATAAAGAAGGATATGATGGATGAAGATCATAGGTATACATTCTCTATACATCCTGGAAGCACAAAAATGTATATGGAACTTCATGATCATTATTAGTGGGATAACATGAAAAGGGAGATTGCTGACTATACTATATGGCACCTGTTGTGTTAAAAAGTGAAGGCAAAGTGATAACTTTCTAATGGAGTATTACAAAATCTATCCATATGAACATAGAAGTGGAATAATATCACTATGTATTTTTTTCACTAGTCTCCTAAGATAATCCAAAGGAAACAATGCTATTTCGGTTATAGTTGACCATCTCACTAAGAATTCCCATTTCATCCTTATTCAGTAAGGTTTCTTTATTGACTAAATTTCCATGAATTATTTAAAGTAAATGGTGTGTTTTTATGGAGTGGCACTTTCTATCATTTCTTATCATGATCCAAGGTTCCCATAAAAATTATGGATAAGTCTTTAACATGATGTGAATACTGAATTGGGCTTTAGTACGACCTATCTCCCAAAAAATGATGAACAATATGAAAGGACTATTCAGTCACTTTAGGACATGATAAGAACATGGTCAATGGAATTTAAAGTTGGATTTGATCAACATATCCCATTAGTTGAGTTCTCATACAATAATGACTTCCATTCGAGTATTCAAATGGAACCTTATGAAGATATATATGGGAAGTGATGTAGAACTCCTACTTGTTAGGATGGAGCTAGTGAGAGAAAGATTCTTAGGAATGAACTTTTTCAAGAGATGATAAAAATGTTCAGGCCATCAAACAATACATAAGGGATGCTCAGAGTCAGTAGAAGAGATATATTGAATACAAGAAAATGGACTTGGATTTTGATATTGGTGATAAATTATTCCTTCAAATTTTACCTTTGAAGAGAGTCATGCTGTTTTGGAAGAATGGGGATCTCATCCCCAGATATATTGGCCACTATAAAAACATTGATTTCATAAGAGTAGTGGCTTATTGGCTAGCACTTACACCAAAACTAGATCAAGTTCATGTTTTTTTCCATGTCAATCTCTTGATAAAGTACACACCTTATAGCGACCCTTCTCTTCTTAAATTACCTTTACATCATTTTAATGATAAACAACATAAAAAAATTACACAATGAGGATCCAAAGGTTTAGTGTCTTGGGAAAACTAGGACCATACATAACATTTATAACATAAAACATAAAAATTTATTTAATTTTTTCTTATATAGATTCTTATTGGCCCTAGAGTTCTCCTTATTACATGTAATAACCTAAGGATATACAAAAAAAGGGTGAGCTAAAATCCCAATAAGAGGATAGATAATAACATGAAACAATATAACATGATCATGAAAATTATAATCATACCATATGAATACAATCATAATCATGAGAGGAAGCATTAAAAAATACTTGGAATATGGAAATGCATAAGAATGGAACATCATGTCTTAGGGGATTAAAACCACAAATAGTTGTAAAACAATATAGTATCATGTTCATGCATATTTAATTTTACTCACAAGGTTCTTCACATTACCCAATGCATTAGAGTTCTATATAATTCTAGGCGCACCCGTCACATCATAATATTTACATTTTCATGAATGAAACATGGAACATATATCAATATTGAACATAAAACAACCCACTAAAAGGAAGGGGTTTCACTTCATAAAAAATACACTCATAAACTTTGGGTTCCCAAATTAAATAGGGAATAACATACTTGATACAAGTACCCTCGACCTTGACAGGGAAGTAAAAGGTGTGTTTTTTAAAGAAGAGTTCTTTTGGAAAACATTGTGGTTGACATAGAATCCATTAGAAAATATTTATATATAATAAAAGTTAATATAATTATGTATAAAGTATTTTTAATTAATAAACATACTGAAAATGGAGTGAAAGAGGGAAAACATGAAGAAAGAAAGTAGGGTTCAGGAATTCCTCTTACCTTGTATCTGGACGCTTTATTCACTTTAATGTCTTGTATAATGAAATTATATTCATTAATTAAAAATTATAGAAACTTTTATACATGAATATGGTTCATTATGGTTTCATTAAGTAATTTTATTTGCCTTTGGATGAGTTATAAAGTTTAAATTCACTGTTCGTGAGTGTTCTTTTTCTTAGTTTTCATGAACTGTTCTCTTGTACACAGGAATGGAAGTTCATGTAGAACATGAATAAACATCAAGAATTGATATTACATGTTATTAATTATATTAATGGAGTTTAAATTATCTTATAATTAATTTGGTTATATACTATGTTCTCTAATCATTAGATAAAATTTAATGATGATCGTTTTAGGTTAATTTGGGCGCTTTTTGGATCACAACGAACATGTCTTGTTTTATAATTTAGCATTATGTATAAAAGTTGTTTATAGAACATAGAAGTGGTTAAAACATATATATTAAAATATTTTTCATAAATTTAATGGTTTTATTGATATCCTTTAATGAATTGAAGGAAAATGGAAGTGCATCGCCCACGATGTAGTTAAATTAACACATCACGAGCAACAGTTTCATTTTTATAAACAAAGAGAGGGAGGGAGGATTATAGTGAATATTCTTCTATTAACATGATAGAATAACATTATATCAATAATGATATAGATATCATGACATTTGGATAATAGAATATGAGGATAATAGAATAAAAGAAATGAAATTTGAAAGGAAATTGAATGAAAAGAGAGAGAAATTATCTCTTGAATATATATTCATTAGGAGTCTATTTAAGAGAGAGGTTTCTGTATTTTTATGAGACCAAGGGATGATGTATGTGGGGGAGGATATTGGGAAGAGATTTGAGTAGAATTTATAGTAGTAACAAGTCTTGATATGTGCGATGAAATGAGGTTATGAGGGGTGGTATTTATAGTGGAGGGGCGAGGGGTTTTCTCAATATTATATTAATTAATTTATCATTTCTCCATAGGAAACGTAATAGTTATGATTCCAGGACTAAATTAAGAAACTTGATCATGTGATTTCTAACCAATGGTTATAACATCGGCATAAATTCATCCATGAATCTATAATTCATGTATTTAGAATTTATCGTAAATTAGCATATTTTACTATTCACCAAAAATTTAATTATTTTAGAAAAATAACAAAAATTAACCCTAATCATTTTTTGATGTGTATAATCAAAAAATTAACTCTATTTTTTGATTTTTTTAAATAAGAGTAATTTAATTTTTAATTAATATATTAATTTACTTGAAAAAATAAAATTTTAAAATTAAAACTACTTTTCTAACACTTTTAAAAATTAATTAAGGTCACATAAAATTATTAATAACATGACATAAAAATACTAGTTTATAAATACATTTTATAAAAATAAATTTTCTTTTAAAATTTTAAATTAATCATTAAGTATTCATGACATAAAAAAATACCAACACTATAATATAATTATATTATATTTTCACTTATAGGATGAATAAATTTTATTTATATTTTCCTTGGTAAGGTTCCTATTTACTTAGACAATTTAATATTCATAAGGGTCATATTACTATTCATACGGGTATGTCACTATTCACCAAAAATTAGTTTTATCTTATCAGACTCCAAACATCTTACTGATTGCAACTGTGAATGTCAGACTTTTGAAATTCAAATCACAGAAGTGGAAAAATTATGTTTAAAGGCCACATAGATTATAGTATTTAATTTATTCAGGATATGGCATTGTGTTTCCTAATGTGATTTTATGTGATTATACAAAATGATATAATTATAAGAAACAAATTCCATTGATAGAACTTTGGGTTGTTACATTCTTCCCCCCTTTTGAAAAATTTCCCTTGAAATTTCATTTCATATAAACAGGTGTGGGTACTTCTCCTTCATCACATCCTCTGGTTCCAAAGTTTCTTATTCATACTTATGGTTACTCCACGAAACTTTGACAAGGTGGGTTGTCTTGTTGTATAGAACCTTATCTCTCATGTATAGAATCTTTAGTGGATGCTCCTCATAAGAGAGATCATCTTCCAGCTGTACCACCTTTGCGTTTAGTACATGTGAGAGATTTGGTATGTACTTCTTCTAGAGTGATACATGAAACCCATCATGAACTTGTGCCATATTTGGTAGAAGTGCTATCCGATATTCCAAAAATCCTATGTGGTCAAGGATATCAAAGGGGCTAGTGTACCTTGGGATTGGTTTCCCTTTCATTCCAAACCACATGACTCTCTTCCATTATGATATTCAAAATAATCTTTATCTCCAACATTTAACTCCAAGTCACTTCAACGGTTGTCAGCATAGATCTTTTGTCGACTCTGATCAGCTTTGATATGTTGTCGGATGACTTGAACATTCTCTGTTATCTCTCGAACAAGATCATGCCCCATTTGATTTCTTTCTACAACTACATCCCAATAGGTTGGAGTTCTACATCTCTTTCCATACAAAGATTCATATGGAGCCATCTGAATACTTGAGTGGAAGCTATTATTGTATGAGAACTCAACCAATGGGAGATACTGATCCCATACAGCTTTAAATTCTTGAGAGTATTCTCTTATAATATCTTCAAGTGTTTGAATTTTCCTTTCAGATTTACCATCTATTTAGGGGTGATAGGCCATTCGAAAAATCAATTTAGAACTCAAGGAATGTTGAAGACTCTTCCAGAATTTGGATGTGAACTTGGGATCATGATCAGAGATAATCGAGAGTGAAACCCCATGTAGTATCACCACTTCCATCACATATATATTTGCAAGCCTTTCAAGTAAGATATCTTACTGAATAGTGATAAAGTGGTCAGTCTTGGTGAGTCAGTTCACCACAACCCTTATCGCATTATTTTCTTTGGATGTCTTCAGGAGACCTATGAAAAAGTCCATAGTGACATTCTCCCATTTCCACATGGAAATAGGTAATGGTTTCATCATCCCTTTGGAATTATATCACTCTTATTTTACTTTTTGATATATTAAGAACCTTTAGATATAATCTGTAGTCTTCTTCATGTTGTCCCACCAGAAGTGTTCTTGGAGATCACAATACATGTTGGTGATACCAGGATGGGTAGAAAAAGGTGTGATATGTGCATTATCAAAGAGCTGATTCTTTATCCAAGGTGATGAAGTCACACAAATCCATGTTCAAACCAAAAAAACCATCATCGTTGATATGAAACTCTTTCATCTTCCCTTCCTTTACTACATTCACCACATTTTTTAACTCCAGATCATCCCTTTGTGCCTTCTTAATCTTCTCTTAGATAGATGGTTGCACAATTATTTGGGAAAGATAGAATGTATTCCCTACCCTTGTGATTTCCAAATCCATATTTTTCATTTCTATAAATATAGGGTCTTTCTTAGTCTGGAACAAGGATAGAGTATCAGGTTTTTTTCATCTTAGAGAATCAACTACCTTCTTTTCCTTTCTAGGATGATACTGAATAGAGTAATCGTAATCTTTGATTATCTCTAACAATCTACTTTGACGCATGTTGAGCTCATTTTGTGTGATTATATACTTTAGGATCTTGTGATCAATATATATGTCACACTTCTCACCATAGAGGTAGTGCTGCTAGATTTTCAAGGCAAAAATCACAACTGATAGATCCAAATCATGCATCGGGTAGTTCTAATCATTGATATTTAACAACCATGAGACATATACTATCACATTATCATTTTTCATGAGTATATAGTCCAAGATTTTCTTAGAAACATCACTATATATCACAAAACTTCCTTCTTTTTTGGGTAATGTGAGTATAAGTGCAGTGATAGGCCTTCTCTTTAGCTCCTTGAATATTTCATCACATTCTTCCATCCAGACATACTTTACCCCTTTCCTTGTCAACTTAGTTAGCAGGCTTGAAAATCATGAAAAATTTCTCACAAAACATCGATAGTACCCTACTAATCCAATAAAACTATAAATTTATGTGACACTAGAGGGTTTGGTCCATTCCAAAATCACCTCTGTTTTTAAAGGGTCGACATAAATTCCCTCACTTTTAATTACATGTCCCAAGAACGTGACTTGGTTCATCCAAAAGTCACACTTTCTGAACTTGGCATACAACTTATCCTTTCTCAATGTATCCAACACAAGCCTTAGATGTTCTTTATGTTCCCCCATGCTCTTGGAGTAGATTATAATGTCACCAGTAAACACTACCACCAATTTTTCAAGGTAATTTATAAAGAATCTATTAATCAAATACATGAAGATTGTAGGGGCATAAGTAAGTCCAAAGGGCATAAAAAAACTCATAGTGCCCATAACTTGTATGGAAGGTAGTCTTATACATATTAACCTTCTTCACCTTTAGCTAATGATATCCAGATCAGAGATCCACCTTTGAGAATTACTGAGATCCTCTCAACTGATCAAACAAGATTTAAATCCTCAGAAGATGATACTTGTTATTTATGGTTATCTTTCTGAGTTCATGATAATAGATACACAACCACATTGACCCATCCTTCTGCTTCATAAAGAGCACCGACACACCCTATGGCGATGCACTAGGGCATATGAAACCTTTGACCAAATTCTCTTGAAACGTCTTATTTTACTCATCTAGTTCGATGTGATCTATCCTATAGGAACACTCTGAGATAGGTGTAGGTCTAGGTATGAGTTATATTGAGAACTATACCTCAAGATCTAGGGGAAGTCTGGGTAACTATTTATGAAATACATCACTATATTCCCTCAAGATGGGCATTTTTTCCTAGTGGATAACTTCCTTTAACTAAACCATTTGAGTGAGGTATGCCTCTTAATAGGTAATAAACACCCACACTATATAAGGATATTTCAAAGGATATTCATGATCTCCCATGCATTTGTAGAGGAGAATGGAATGGTTTAGAATATTAAAATATATTTACTTTTTCCCAATAGTTGATTTGTTCTCTATAAAAATAGAGCCAATTCATCCCTATTATAGAATAGAATTAGACTATGGGAAGTATTAAAAGATTCATTGGAATTATCTTCCCACATATTCCAATAGGATAAGAGTCCAACACTTGGGTTGCAATGATTTCACCACTTTGTTTTTTTACTGATATCTTTACTCCAAGGTTTCGAGGCTTCGATTCAATAGTTCTAGAAATCTTGTGGGATATAGAGGATTGAGTAGAACTAGAATCAAATAAGAATTTTTCCATTATTTAGTGAATAAGAAGTGTACCATGTTCTATTTTATTTTCATGCTCCACTTCCACAGTAGTGATGGTATAATACTTCTCTTATTCCTTTGTATTTGCTACCTACTGATGCTGATCACCCTCAAGGACTCGATGTTTAGTGCACTGGCTTTCATAGTTACCTTTCACCCTACAGTTGTAGCTTTGGACCATGGGTGGTTCTCTCCTTTCTTACACCACATTCTCTGGACTTCTCACGTATTTTCTACATTCAAGATATTGGTGGCCTTCTTTACCACACTAGAAGCATTTCCCTATCCCTTTGAGGAAATTCATATGATTCTTCTTCCCACATTTTTGACATGTATGTGGTTGAGTTTTCTTTCCACCTTTCTCGTTAGATCCTCTATCATGAAACTATATCTTTACTTTCATATCCCCATAGACATGGGAACATTCCCCAAACTTTATTTCCAATTTGAGATCACATCGAAAAACCTCTTCATAACTCTCAATGTCTAGAATTTTAAGATCCTTTTGAAGGTGTGGTTTTAATCATCTAAAGAATCTATCAATTTTTCTATCATTGTTGATAACAAAATTTAAAGCATACCTTGAATGCCTTATGAAATTTTCTTCATAGGTAGTGACCAATTGTCCTTCCTTTTTCTGGATCTATATTAATTCTCTCTCTATATTCGTATGAAATGTTCATGGGAAATACTTGTTAAGAAAAATTATCTTAAAGTCTGACCACTCCATCTCTTCAATTTTATCCCTCATCTTTGTGTTCTTAATCAAATACCACTATTGGTTAGCCTCTCCATGTTGATGATAAATAGACATAGTCACCTTCACCATCTTAGAATAGTGAAGAAAAGAAAATATCTTCTCTTTGGTGTTAACCCACTATTCCGCAACTAGTGGATCAGAAGACCCACTAAACGTCAGTGGTCGTTGCAGCATAATACACTTGATAACCAGTTTCTCCCTTTTAGGTGAAGTAGTATATTCCACATTATTAAGGTTATTGTTCACAACCAGAGATAGTTGAGTAAGCACCACCATGATGTTTTTAAATCCACCTCCCAAAGCATTGAGGATGTCATTCGAGGAATAGCTGCATTGTCCCTCACATGGGCTGTTGGCTTGGTTTCTCCTAGTTCCCACTAATTTCTAAAATAAAAAAGGTTATGAGAAAAAACAATTCAATAAGTCATGAATAAATAATTTATTCCTTTTTGAAATTAACACTCATAACATATATTATGGGATCCCTTTGTTTAGAAAATCTTTTACTGTTTTTACATATACTTAGTCTCATACTAGGTCTTTTCACTTAGGTTCTCTAATCCTTATTCCCAAATTAACTAAACCATGAATTTGATACCAAATATAGTGACCCTACTTTTCTTACATTAATTTTACATCATTTTAATGATAAATAACATAAAAACGTTACACAACTATGATACAAAGGTTTAGTTTCTTGAAAAAATAGGTTCATACATAACATTTACAACATAAAACATAAACATTTATCTAATTTTTTCTTCTCTAGATTATTATTGGAACTTGATTTATCCTTAGTACACATAATCACATAAGTATATACATAAAAAAGGGTGATATAAAAGCCTAGTAAGAGGATAAATAAGAACATGAAACTATATAACATGATCATAATCATTATCATTATTACATAGACATATGATCATAATCAAGAGAGGAAGCATTAAGAAAATACTCTGAATGTGGAAATGTATAAGAATGAAACATCATGTCTTAGTGTATTACTACCATGCATTATTGTTAAAAAATATAGCATTATGTAAACACATATTTCACATTTCTCATGAGGTTCTTCGCGTTGCCCAATTCTTTAGAGCACAATATAATTCCAGGCACATCCATCACATCATAACATTTTCATTATCATGCACGCCCCATGGGATATATATCAACATTGAAAATAAAAAACCCATGTAATGTAATGGATTTAAATTCATAATTAATATATTCATAATTTTTTTCCCAAATAAAATAGGTAATAACATATTTTATACAAGCACCGTCAACCTTGAGTGGGTAGTAAAATGTATGTTTTTGAAAGAAGAGTTATTTTGGAAAACATTTTGGTTGACAGAAACTCTATTAGAAAACATGTATATCCCAGAAAAGGTAATGATATGATGAATAAATTATTTTTAAGGAATAACCACACAGAAAATAGAGTGAAATAAGGAAAACCAGAAGAAGGAAAGTTGGGTTCGAGAATTCCCCTTACCTTGTATCTGGAATTTTTTTTCACTTTAATGTCATTTATAATGACATTATATTCATTAATTAACAATTATTGAACCTTCTATACATGAATATGGTTCATTATGGTTTCATTAAGTTATTTTATGGGCCTTTGGATGAGTTATAAATTTTAAATTCATTGTTTGAGAGTGTTCTTTTTCTTAGTTTTCATGAACAGTTCACTAGTACACATGAATGAAAGTTTGTGTAGAAAATGGATAAACATAAAGAATTTCTATTACATGTTATTAATGATCTTAAAATAGTTTAAATTATCTTATAATGAATTTGGTTATATACCATGTGGATTAATCATTAGATAGAATTTAATGATGATCATTTTAGGTTAATTTGGGCGGTTTTTGGATCACAATGAACCTGTTTTGTGTTATCATTTATTATTATGTATAAAAGTATTTTATAGAACATAAAAGGGGATAAAAATACATATTAAAATATGTTTTCAACTATTTAATTGTTTTATTGAAATACTTTTTATCTTTGAATGAAAATGGAAGTGGATATCCCACAATGTAGGTTAATTAACACATCACAGGCAATGATTTCCTTTTTATAAACAGAGAGAGAGAGGGAAGAACATAGTGAATAAAATTCCATTAAATGATATAATAATAGAATATCAATCATACTAGAGTTATCATGACATTTGGATAAGATAATATGAGGATAAGATAAGAAAATAAATCAAATTTGAAAGGAAATTGAAAGAAAAGAGGGAGAAAAATTACCTCTTGAATATATCTTCCTTGAGAGCCTCTTGAGGGGAGAGGTCCTGGTATTTTTATGAGAAAACGGGTTGATATGATTTTATGAGGATATTGGGATGTTATTTTATCAGAATTTGGAGTAGTCACAAGGCTTTAGAGGTGTGAGAAAATGAGGTTGTGAGGGGTGGTATTTATAGTGGAGGGGAGAGGGGTTTTCTCAATATTATATTCATTAATTTATTATTTCTGCAAAAGAAAATAAATAGTGATGAATCTTTGAATAAATACAATGAATTGTTCATATGAGTTTGAAATAATGGTTTTACATCAACATAACATCATCAATTACTCTATAATTGATGTATTTAGCATTTATTGTAAATTATTGTATTTTACTGTTCACAACAATTCATGTATTTCAGAAAAATACCAAAACATCACCCTAAATTTTTTTCAATGTGTTGAATAGAAAAGATGAACTCCATTTTCTGAAAATAATTTTATAAATAGGAGTACTTTAATTTTTATTTTAAATCTTAATTTACTTGAAAATTACAAATTTTAAAATTAAAATGCATTTCTAACACTTTGAAAAATTAATTATGGTCTCATAAAATTATCATATAATCATAGGACATAAAAAAAATATTTTATGAATAAATTTTATAAAAATAAATTTTCTTTTAAATTATTAAATTAATCATTATATATTCATGACATATAAAAATACCAAAACTATAATATAATTTTATCATATTGTCACTTATAGGATGGATAAATTTTATTTGTACTATCATTGGTAATGTTCTTATTTACTTGAAGAATTTACTATTCAGAAGGGTCATATTACTATTCATAAGTGTAGCATTAATATTCATAAGCTTATGTTACTATTCACCAAAAATTAAGATTTTTCTATCGGATTCCAAACATCTTACTGATTAGAACTGTGAATGTAATATTTTTGAAATTCGAATCAGAGAAGTGGAAAAATTATGTTTAAAGGTCACATAGAATCTAGTATTTTATTTAAGCATGATTTTCAATTTCGTTTCCTATTTTTATTTTATGTGATTATACTTTATGAGATAATTATAAGAAGGTAATTCCATGGATAAAACTTTGGGTCGTTACATACCAGACCCTTCATAGGTACTTAATCCTAAGGTTGTACAACTGGAACATGACCTCTCTTATGAGGAGAAGTCGAGGGAAGTCTTGGACCATATATACATGGTTCAAAATAACAAGACTACCCACCTTACCAAAGTGTTGTGTAGGAACCAAAAATATGAAGAAGCGATGTGGGAACTAGATTAAAGAATGAGGTGTAATTACCCGCAGATTTTCTCAAATGATGGAACACATTGAATTTTTGGTGAAAAAATTTCTTAAGGGGGGAAGAAAGTAATGAGCCAAACTTTTTGGATGATAGCTGTTTTATGAAAATGTGTGTTTTATATACAATAAAATTATATCTATTTAATAATAAAGTGAGTATAAATTGAAATGTGACCTTTTGGTTTTTGATCATTATATAACAGTAGGTCAATTATGAACATTGGTCAATATTATCATTGGAAACTATACACTTGATAACAATTTTAATGTTTTTGTTAGTGTTTATATGTAAAATTTTACAAAGGAAAATTGATACAGAAAGAAGAGTAAATGAACTCAACTAGTATAGCGATCCCATTTGAAGCCCATCTATAAAACATTGATAAGGAGGTATCATCACCGGGCTTTGATCTTGACATATCCCAAGATGAGCTTTAACAAGTGAATCTTGAATGAAATCAGCTATGAGAGAAGTTCAAGCTTGTTTAGATTACCACTCAGTCAATGTTAGTAGAGGAAACCCATGAAACTACCACCATTTTACACCTTACTCTTAGGGTGTATGCAGGTGTAATAAGGGGTTATGTTTTGAGGCCCCAGTTACTTAAAAATTGTAATTTCTTTGTAGAAATAATTTTTCCATCAATTCTTTTTTAATAATAGTTTTGCGAAATAAATTTAGATGGAATTTGATAAATTGATTTTTGAAAAAGAAATTTTACTTTTTAGAAAAGATATAATTATTATAATAAACTAAGGTATTATGAATAATGATTATTTTAATGGAATAGTACGGTTAAAACAGTCTTATTTAAAAATAAATGATAAAATAATTTTCTTTTCAAGTGTTAGAAATTTTACAATGCATTTTCCATATGCTATAACTTTTAATAAATAATAATTTTTATATTTAAAAGTTAAAATTCTCATATTTAGATAATTATTATAATACAATAACTATAATTTTTTAAACAATCACATAAAAATTATATTAGGGTGAATTTATGATAATTCTCTAAGATATTTTGTTTTTTGGTGATTTGTGAAAATACAGTTTGAGTTTTATGGTAATTTTAATGACATCATAATTATGTCATATTGATGTAATAATTAGATAAAAATAATCCAAGAATAAAATTATGTTATTTTATTATTATAAATTATTTTAATATATTTTAATCAATTTCCAAATATATAATTTACTTTCCAAATTTTAAAATAGAAACTTTATCTTTAAAAAATGATATTTTGTGAAAAATTTAGTTTTCCTTTCCAAAATGAGTAATATAAAATCATGGTCGACTCTTTTGGGATAAAATTACATAAATTGATATCCAAGTGTCCAATAACTTGGGTAAATATCATATTAAATACCAAGGTTTTTCAATTACCACTACCTAGGTGTCCAATGACTTTATTTGGAAATTAATAAACAAATCCCCCACTTTTGCTATAAATGGACACCCATTACTCCATTTCCAATCACTACCACTTAATCCTCCATGTATATATGATAGTTTTACCTCACAAGTGGTCCTCCCAAGGTGTAATCAATCCCCCAAGGTCTAAGTATTTGAGTTTTAGTACTTACTCTTCAAGGTAAGGGAAATCTTAACTTTTCTATTTGTTTCAAATTCCATTTTTATCCAGAATATCTTTAAAATTTAAAAACTATATTATTCTATAAATTTTATTAATTCCATTATATAAAAATTAGGTTTTATAAATGGGATACATCTTTACCATCTCCTTTTAACATGTTCTAAAATCATGTTTTATACACGTTACACTGCCGATTGTACTTCTCAAAATTTCTCTTTTCTCATCCAGAAATTCCCTTTTTATCTTATTTTTTTGAATACCAATACCTATTTATTTTATAGAGGTATTAAAATATATTTAAAAATGATTCATTTTATTATAGTAATGGCATACATAAATCTCTCATTCCTTTTATGTGGGTTATAAATGACATAATGATGTTATTCTTTATGCACTTTTTAGAACACCTTGATTTTGATACAAAACCCATTTATTTTATTCTCCATGGGTTATTTATGAAATTTTTTATTATGATTTATGTGGTTCAAATTAATTAATACATATGAATGGTGCACCCTGATGTCACTCCAATGCATTGGGTAAAGAATTTAATCTATAGAGATAACATGTTTTACGATGCCTTGGTGAATAACCTTGGTAATTTTTATGATGTTTCGTCGAAAAACTATGATAATATGCTGATTAATGTATCATTTAAATGTTTTAGAAAAATATCCATGTTATGGTACATGTTATTATTATTATTATTATATGCCTCTTTCTTATGCCTTTATGAAATTACTCATGTTCTTATTGATGATTCTCATGATCACATGTAAACTGTTTCCCTTGCTTTCCCGTACGGGGCCTTGTGATCACCCTTCACTTTGATTCTTGTACCCAAGTTTTGATATGTAGTAATTATACTTATGATGAAACTATGAATAATCCATTAAATTGGATTAGAATAATGTTTTATGTTTTCATGTATTATAAACCTTATTTCCAAGAAACTAAATTTTAAAATATCCTCTGTTTCTAAAATTTAAAGTAAAGTTAAGTAATAAAAAGGTGGGATTCTATAAGTTTGGTCTAAAAACCCAACCTATCATTATCATTCAAGTATCCCTTAAGAGATTATTGAATTTAGATATCAGATAAAGAACTTATTCTTTCAATAAATTCTCAAAACCCCACCTAGGAGTCCTAATAACACATCTCGGGTCTTACCATTGCAATTTATATAAAAATATACTTAGAATGGACTAATAATGGGTCCAAATAAAACTCTAGGGTGAAAATAAAAAAAGACTCAAAGTGTAGCAAAATATAAGTACACATCTTTTAAGGACCATACAAGACATGTACCCTCAATGCCCCACTAAGGAGTGTACCTCCCGCTTGACATGGCATGTAAACCCCCAAGTACAGGGCATGAAAGATGGGTAGATGGTCTTGACCCTACACGAGGTACCTTCTTATGTACCTCACATGGATTTTACATGTATTTTTTCTTGTCTATGTACTTTTACATAGCGTGCGACCCACACAGGGTTAGGCCGTGTACTCTATAGGGCATGTTCCCCTTACAAGGAAAACCTGACTGAGTAATCGACTACACAGTAAAGTACCTATATATGGATTTTATACCCCATATATGATGTTTAATACAAAAAATTTATCTTCCCTAAATGTTAGGAACAAACTATGCATAGGTCCTAAACCACATGCCGTGTAGATGGGTTTTCTCAAACAAAAACCTCCAAAACGTAAGAAAAACATGTTTTCATCCCACAAACAATAGATCCAACAACGAGGGGTTATAAGAAAGAATAATAGTTGATAATAACTTGAAAGTGAAAAATATATAGGTATCTAAAATAAAAAAATTAAAAGGCCTACCTTTGGGAGGAATCCACTAAAGCTTTTCCCATTTATGTGGTCCATGATTTCTTCACGATGATCTGATACATACCGAGCTTCGTAGTGGTACCTCTTTCTCTCCATATATCTTCATATTAATCCCACTTCCTCTTCTATCTATCGGTCACACGAAGGGGAATCCGTAGGGGCATACATGAGAATAAAAGGAAGGAAAATGAGGAAAAGAATGAAAAAAGATGTAAAGAAAAGAAAAGGGAAAAAGAAAAATTAAAAGGGGCCCAGGACGACCACGATGCCCAACTCAAGTTTATGCCCCATCTAAGAAAAACGTCATTTTTAAAACTCAATAGCTAAGATAGAATCTTTATTTTACACTCCTTTCAAAATATAAGGCCAAAGAAACCTACAATAATAAATTAATATTTACTTAATTAAATATTAAATATTAATCACTCTTTTAAAATTCAAACGGATCATAATTTCACCAAAATCATGTCCTAGGGTAAAAACACTATTTCAAGAGCAACAGAGTGGTCATAAAAATTATCCAAGTTCATATTATAGGTAAAATACCATTTATCCTTTATTATCAATCGATAGAAAAAATTCAAGTATCTGCTCAATATTCCAGTCCGAAAAAACATGTGTCCTTGCACTACAAGTAGCCTATCCTGAGTGGGTTTTCATGTAGAATGTGATGGTGTAATTCATAGTGGATTTTGAGATATGATTCAAGATATTCATAGAAGAAATCTTCTTTAGGAAGCACTCTACATTGGCAGTGATCACACAAGATTATCAGAGAGTGAAACCCTCTTGTTGGATCGGGGAATGGGTACTCCTTCTACTGAGTTGCACCCTCCTATGTAGTCAGGGAATGGGTTATCTATCCATATGAGTGGAATCCTCTTATATATTTAGGTAATGGGTCCTATATCCAACTAATTGGAACCCTCCTATAGAGTCAGGGCATGGGTCCTCTATCAACTGAGTGACACCCTTTGGGGATTCAGGGTAAGGGTCCTTAATCTTCCATCTGAGTGGAACCCTCCTTTTGATTAATGGTCTAAGTCCTCTATCCATATAATTAGAACCCTCCAATAGATTCAGGGCATTGGTTTCCTTTATTCTATCTGAGTGTAACCCTCTAATTGGATCAAGTCATGGATCCTCTACTTTTCAGAATGGCACCCTCCAGTTGTACTAGGGTACAAGTATTACACTTAGAGATTGTTTCCCCTTGGCTACATGGAACAATGGAGATGTGTGGTTTGACATGGATAATTTTTTGGAAATCCACATGAGATATTGGTAATTTTTAATGGACAAACTAGAACTGTTGATATAATATTTTCCTGGGCTAGGCTATCAAATGGAGATCCCCTTTCTCTTTCATATGGGTTTCTTTTCTGAGCATACAATTATATATGCATCCTTGTAGTTGGATTTAATTTATTTATATGGGTAGAGTTATTTACTTCTATTGTGTATCTTATTTATCCACCTTCAGTTTCCAAGGAATCCTACTCGGTATGTATATACTCACTACTATATGGTATTTTTCCACACATTTAATGTTTATATAGATGACAGATGGGCCGACGCTGATTTCAGAGGAGGATTGGAATACCCTGGTGCATTTGACCATGTACGGTGGTCAGGACTTGGAGATCTAGATATAGTATCTCTCAATATTTAATTTTCCATCTACTTTTAGGTTGAAATATATTTTTAGTTGGGTGTGTATTTTTCCCCTTTA
Organism: Viscum album; assembly: GCA_963277665.1. Classification (NCBI taxonomy): domain Eukaryota; kingdom Viridiplantae; phylum Streptophyta; class Magnoliopsida; order Santalales; family Viscaceae; genus Viscum; species Viscum album. The sequence goes on from OY728122.1 coordinate 1,088,476,782, forward strand.
CTTTTAATATTACACTACTGAACTCTTTTGTATTCCCTATAAGTATTTTATATGCCCTGTTGTTACTCTAGGTATTACTATATTTTATATTTATTCCTCTTAACTTATTAATGGAGATGGTTGGGTGAATTTTTATTGGTATATTAGGTAATGGAATTCCATATTAATTATGTATTGTAATGCTTGTCACTAGCCCCTGGTCTATGGAGGTAGGCTTAGGGTAGTTGCGGCTATGATCTCCATTGGTCAGACAAGCCCCAGTGGGTCAGGTGATTAAAAATTGGTATCAGGTTAAGGTTTGACCTTTGAATGATGTTTGGAGTTATGTACACTTGGAAGATTTTTTGTGGTACGTAAGGCAATGGTTTTTCTCAAGTGAAGCTTCTAGAATAGAGAACCTAGTGTTGGTGTAGCGACTGATGTATCCATTCACCAGGACTATGACTACTGGATTGTCGACTGGGCATAATGAGACATTGGTTTTTGGGAACAATCGTACATGTATCTTGTAGGATTAAGTTTTTTACAATCCATATTGAGTCATATCCACACACACACACACATATACTCATCTAATCATGGTATGTCTTGATTGAAATTTTAGGATGCCTCCATGAAGACATCCATCTAGGTTACCAATTCTGGATCATGATGATGATATTATGAGTGATGAGGGATCTGTTTAGGGTCCATCACACAATATCTTTCCTCCAGGTTGGAAGGTAGTAGCACCCCCTCTTGTCGAGTAGCATGTTGTACTAGTAGACCAAGATGAGGATGCGTGTATCCTTAATGCACTTCATGAGTTTCAATGCCAGAGGATATCAATGTTCTACAGTGATCCATAACCCCAGGAGGTAGATTGTTGGATAGAGTTGATGATCCAAGTTTCCAGATTTATCTAGACACCAACTAATAAGGTGGTTGTGTTGGTATGTAGTCTTTTCCACAAATCATCTAGGCATTGGTGGAGTCTAGTCCCATATATACATGAAAATTCAACACTCTCATGGACCTACTTCTAGAAGAAATTTCATGTAAAGTATAATACCTTTTGCCTATTATTATTTAGGATTGATGAGATTTTGGGGCTATAGGAGCCTAGGGTGTTAGTTTCTAAGTATGTCTCAAGGTTCAATGAAATCTCATGGTACTCCCTCAACCTAATTTAGGATGGACACATCTGGGAATGGAAGTTTGACCAGGTTATACATAGATACCTTGATATTAGCGTGATACCCATTTGAATTCCCATGTATGTTGTAGTGTTATAGAGGATACTGGAAATCGAGAGATTCCTATCAGAGAATATCCATGAAGATGAGGCTATAAGTGGTTGTTATTGGGAAGATCCATCTGCAGCCACTAGTAAGTGTTATTCTGTTGGATCTTGACATAAGATATCCTCTCAAAACTAGGACTGGGCACATAGTATTGTAACATAGGGACCACTCAGGGGACCAGGGTAGCCTGAAGCGGGAAGGTTCTATGCCTATAATGGGATAGGTCACATGGCATGTGATTTACTAACTCAACATGTTGGGGAGGGAATATTGATACTGTATGGAGCTCCAAGGTAGAGTCAGCACCGTGATCATTGATCTCCTAGGTGAGGGAATGGAAGCCCCCAAGAAGGAAGATCTATTAGAAGACAAGGTTTAGCTTCATAAGGAGGATCTGTGGGTGGTGGAAAAAATTATGATCTACTTCCACCACCAACACCATGTAGTCCATGTTAGGCTTAGGGAGCTGGCATTCAGTGCGGTTAAAAAATGCAGGCTATGGAAGCATATGACCCGACAAATAATGAGTTGATCCGAGATATGATATATGCTTATTATACTCTTGATTTAGTACTTGTAAACATAGGTTCAAGTAATTACTTCTTCTATTTAATCCTGGTGTGAGAGTTGGGGCTCCCAGTCAAGGATTTATCCTAGTATTTTTTCTTTTAGGATCATATGAGGAACACTTCTTTGATATCGTTCAACTATCGGTAGTGCGATAATTCCCTTGTTAGAGAGAGTTTCTCATGATACCTTCTAATTCTCTTGATGAGACCTTATGATTTCATCTTGGGTATGGACTAGCTTCCCATAGACAAAGATGAAATTGAATATCATCACAGATTATTCAATTCTTAAGGATAGATGGGATGATATTCTCCTCTATGGGATAGAGAGAAATCATGCCAGGACGATTTCATTTTACGATCAGGAGGCTGAAATCCATCACCCATTAGTTGATGAGTTTATCTCTTAGCATAATGAGCTTTAGAATATCGAATCTTTTAGTCATGGAGTATTATATGAATGTATTCCTGGAGGATGTTCTAGGACTACCAATGAGGCAATTGATGGATTGTTTCATCTACTTTCACCCCATGAATGCTCCAACATCTTTTTTAGTATATCAGGTGGCCCCTACCGAGATTTGGGAGTTGTGGCTATAGTTGGAGGACCTTAGAGAAAAGGGTTTCATTAGACCCAATGTTTCCCCTATGTAGGTTGGGTTTTGTTCGTGAAAAATGTGGATGAGATATTGTGGCTTTGTTTATAGTATCATCTTATGAACAAGGCCATAATAAATAATAAGTAACCCTTTATAAGGATTAATGACCTATTTTATTTGTTGTAATACATGAGATGGTTCGCAAAGATCAATCTTAGGTCCGAATACCACCGATTAAGAGTTCGTGAGGCTAATATTCCAAAGATGGCATTCTGATGCTAATACAGACACTATGAGTTCCTAATGATGCCCATCAGTGTGATAGATTATCCCTCTATTTTTATGGATTGGAAGAACTGGATCATCCAACCATACTTGGACCAATTTTTATTTTTCTTCATTGATGAAATACTCATGTACTATGCATTAGTGGAGGAGCATGAATAGAACTTGAGGATAGTCCAAGACTTGCTTCAGTAGCACAATATTTATGGTAAGATCTCAAAGTGTCACTTTTGGATCCCCATGGTTCAATTTACGGGGAATGTCATCTCTAATCATTGATTATCTATGGAAATGAATATGAATGATATAGTGATTTCTTGGGATCCACCCAAGAACATTTGAGAGGTTTTGAGTTTTCTAGGCATTGAGGGGTAATAAAGGATGTTTTTAGAAGGCTTCTATAGGATTATATCGATTTTAAATGACTTAAAATAGAAAGGGAAGACTTTTTCATAGATTAAAAATTTCTAGAGATCCTTTTAGGAGTTGTGGCTAAGGATAATGAGTGCTCCTATTTTGAGATTATCTGAAGAGGGTGTGGAGTATGTAGTGTATGGTAAAGCCTATGGAACTGGGCTCAGATGCATGTTGATGTAGAGGAAGGTAGTGATTTCATATGGGTCATGAAAATTGAAACACCATGAGTAGAACTATGTGACTTGTGACATAGAGTTGGCAACGATAGTCTTCTCTCTAAGGATGTTTAGGCAATATCTTATGGGATAACATTTTTTTTGTTTACTCAGACCATCAGAGTATCAGGTATGTCTTCATACAGAGAGAACTAAACATGAGATAGAGGCATTGGTTGGAGTTACTCTAAGACCATGACTTTGAGATATTATACACTCATGGTACGTGAAATGTGGAGGATTATTCCCTTATAAGGAACTCCTAGCCTCACTTAGTGGAGGAGGCAAATGATCAGTGGGCTTTGTTATAGCTGACCCTGATAGGGGAGGAGGGTGTAAATTTTCTTCAGTTGATGGTGTTGTCCCATCCACTTCTCCAATGAGTGAGGGAGTCTCATTTGGGGGACATAGGATGTGAGGTCCTACATGACCATGTATACTCAAGAGATTCACCAAATGGATTTTATTAAGGAGGAAATCACATCATCCTTTTCTAGGAATGGTTGGTGGTCCTAATCATGACATGGGATTAGGTGATGAGAGAGTTTCAAACATATCCTTTGTATATACATTCCAATGTATAGTGTAATGTCCCAGATTTTTCCATGTATTATTTTAATATTTTATGGGAATTAATTCGAGACCAGGCTCTGATACGACATACAGTTCCGAGTCCCAGTGAGCCCGGAACAAATGTTTAAATTTAATTTAATAAATAAATTGCACGTGGGTGCAGTTTTCCTGAAAAAGTGGAATAAATCCTGAATGGGTGCTCGGATCCAAAATCTGATGGCAGCGTTGCGTTGAGAGCAGCGGGTTTACCCGAGAAGAGACCTAACATCGACCAACGCGGGTCGGTGGTGAAATCTGTTTTTTTTGTGGATGCAACCGTAATAAAATATTTAGTTAAAATATCTTATTTAAATCTTTGTTGCAGTAAAATATCTCTTTTCCATAAAAAAAACAGATTTCGTTGGGGATTAGGGTTACTTTTCTCATAACCCTGAATTCCCCTAGAGGCTCTAGAGAGCTCTGGAGAAAACCTCGCAACACGACGACGATGTTCTTGAGGACCTTCGCCGGTGACGACGACGTGATGAATGGATCTTCGCGAAAGAACGTCGTGGATCCAGGTAGGATGTTAAATTTGTGATTTCTTCCCCATTCTTGATTTCTACGATGAATGCAGGATAATCCACGAACAGATTAGTCCACTGATTGATCGTTCTTGCGAGATGGGATTTTGCGAGGATTATGGGAGATTAAATCCATGATGATTTTTCTGTTGTTGATATTTTCTGATCTGTTTAATCCTATTAACAGGATCGGATCAACGCCGTGACAAATGACGACATAGGTTCATTCCTCAATTTGTTTCATTGGATTTCTCCCCTTCCTCTCCTTCGTGTTGTTCGCGTTCTTCACGGGGTGATGAACAACAGATTGTTGCGCATCCGTTATGCGACACAAAGATCCGAGATTTTGGATCCAACCCTGGAGCGGCGTCACGGAAGTGAGATGATGGTTTCGGTAGGCGATTCAGAGTGGATCGGGAGATACGAGTTTTCGGGAATTTTTCTTCAGATGGATCATTAGACATTTATGATCCGTTTTAAGAGGTGAAAACACCTATTACGATGTTCGTGTGGCGAGATGAACCAATCCTTGGAGTATCAGGACGAACGGACAAGAAACCGAGGATCCGGAGGATCAGCCATCGCGCGAGGAAGAAAATGACATTTCTGGAAAAATACTGACTACATGCCGTTTAGTATGGGATACACGATGTGTGTTCATTAGCGGACCACATGGCGTGTACTCCGGGAGAAAACGGACACGGGTAGGGTACACGGCCAATGACACGCCGTGTATACCCCTCCTCAGTCAGACCCGGTTAGATACACGGGATACCCCGTGTATTGGTACATGGGTAGGCGACATGGACACGAGCATAAACCGTGTACGGGCACATGACCAACACACATGGAGCGATCCCCAAGTGCTCGGACATGGCGTTTTATCTTTCTACATGCCATGTAGTTACTTTATAACCGACAAGACAAGTGACACAGGCCGTTTGCACGGGCAGTACCCAGAGTCAGGAACACGACGTGTACTTTTCTACACGCCGTGTAGTTGAGTTTTCCAGAGACTGGATAGATGACACGGGCTGTTTACACGGGCAGTACCCAGGGTCATGGCACACAACGTGTAATCCTACTACACGTCGTGTAATAATTTCTTCAAGTCTTGTGCTACTTTCCTTCTGCGACTTGGACTAGTTTTCTTAGGGTTCGTGCCCTTGGTCCTTTCCCTGAAGGTTCTGTTATTATTTCATATACACATGAGTATGATCCCTTCAGTAGAACTTCCTGAATAGAGTTTTTGGAATCCCCTCTGTGAGACTTAGAGCCAGATCCTCTATACATTCCTGGAACCCTAGGTAGAGTTCTTGGTATCGACATGACCAACTTTACCCGGGCACCAATCCCCTGCTTAGCGGATTAGTTCAGACTGAGTTGTCGGAATCACCCCATGACTTGGCCGTGATCCTCATCTAAGCATCATGTTATCTTAGTAATTGCGGAGTGTGTTCTCCCGGAACGAGTACTTCACGTCTCTCTCTTCATACCTAGGAGTGTGTTCTCCCTGTTATGTGCTTAGTGGAAATCTTCGAGCTGGATCCTAGTGGCGGTATCACGATAGGTCATTTGTGTATGAGTATATCTAGATATTCTTGTGATATGTTCTGTAGAAATATAATGTGTGGAGCTGATTATATATTTCCTTTGTGGTATTTTTTCCCTTATTGTATTTCTTTGTGGTTTCAGGGTGTCCTACTGGGTATTGTTATACTCACCCCTACACGGGCTTTGCCCGCATGTGTCATGTCTTGTGAAAACGAGCGAGCCTTTGATAGGATTCTAGGAAGACCAGAACCAGACAATACTCAGTGATATCAGATAGGCCGAGGTGCATCCCTACGGCTACAGACTATAGTCCCAACACCTTTATTTACCGGTTGGCCTTTGTTACAGACTCTCTTTTGGTGGGATTGTACTTTTTGCCCAGGGTTTTACACTTTCTGTACTTTACTTTCCTGTCATACTCTGTTGGTTGGGTTTTAGTTTATACATGCATCTTTTCCATTTTTAGTAGTTTTTTCTTTTTAGCTTTGTGGGCTTAGAGATGTGTGTGCGTGTGTACAGGTTTATAGGCAATGCCTCCCATGTTAGTATTATGCGTACTCGGTGCTAGTCACCAGCCCCTGGCCTATTGGAGGCGGGCTTGGGGAGTTGCGGCTCGGGCCCCAATAGGATGGGTCGTGATAGAGTGGTATCAGAGGTGGTCAGTTCTACCTTAGGACCGAGAGTCTGTGAGTTGGTTTGGGGCAACAATGTTATGTGTTTCGAGTTTGGATTTCAGGCTAGGGACCCCAGTGTTGGTGCGGGCATCCGGCGTATTCATACACCAGGACTCTGATAACTTGCTTTTCGACTCGGAACATGAGAACACTAGTTTCATGGGTGAATAGTGTTACATGCATCATATAAGAATGGGTTGTGGTTTCCATGTCCTTTTTGAGTCAGCTCTCTAGATATACTCACTGACTAAGATACATCTTGTTTCTTTAACAGGATGCCTCCGCGACGCGGAACCGCTAGGATCCAGCAGCTCAATCATGAGGATGAACCCCTCAGTGATGAAGCTTAGATACAGGGACCAAATACCCTAGTTTTACCATCAGGTGGTGTGCCAGTTATCCCGCCACCTGTGGAGCAGTGTTTAGTGCCTGCTGTACCAGTGGAGGAGGAGCGTAGGCTGAGCACACTCCACGAGTTTTAGATATAGAGACCCCTCAGGTTTCGAGGTGAGCCTGACCCTCAGGCAGTAGAGGACTGACTTGAGGCAGTGGCCAGAGTCTTCTATTTGGTCAGAACACCAGCAGACCAGATGGTAATCCTTGCAGTGAGCCTTCTGCAGGGCTCGACAGGACGATGGTGGATTTTGGTTATCCAGATGCATGACGAGGCGACTCTTTCTTGATCGGAGTTTGAGAGTCTCTTCAGAGAGGAGTTTTCACCAGTTACCCTGAGAGCAGTACGCATAGAGGAGCTTCTTCAGATCCAGAAGGGAACCATGACGGTGTCTGACTATTCGTTGAGGTTTTCCGACCTCTTGCGATACTCGATGGATATGGTCATAGATCAGTACTTTAGAGCTCGGACGTTTGAGTGGGGTTTGCGCAGAGATATCTGTGCTAGCATCATCCCTATGATCATCCCCACTTATGCCGGAGTGCTCGAGCAGGCTTTGGTGGTCGAGAGCTTATTGGAAGAGCAAAGACAACCGGCAGTTGTCAGTAGTGGGTGAGCTGCAGCAGAGACCTCGGCAGCGGGGAGCCGATGTCCAGGACCCAGGTGTGGGATACGTTTCCAGAGGAGATCCCAGGACAGGGGATCTGCCGTACAGGGTTCACAGGGCGCATCCAGCCAGCCTCGAGAGAGGCGATGCTACTCATGTGATGGCAGGGGACATCTCACTTGAGATTTTCTGACCCTCTGTACTACTGACACGGGAGCAGTGGATGGACCACCGAGGTAGAGGAAATGTGTGGAGCAGACAGATCCGCGGGGCGGAGGATGTGGTAGAGGAGCTAGGAGAGTAGCTGGAGGTGGTCGGCATTTTGACCCTCTACCACCACCACCCCGAGGAGGTCCACCCTTGGCCCAGGGAGCCGGTGGACAGAGGCAGGGACCGCTGCAGGCGGCAGAGGCTTATGACCTAGGTACTCCTGGAATGATCAGAGGTACTATCTGTGTCATTTATACTTTGGTTTCCTTACTAATATACATAGGTGCTAGTCGTTCTTTTATGGATGGTTATCTTGTTTGAGACCTTGAGATTCCTGTTGAGCTGTTGACTCGACCCTTACACTTAGAAACACCGACTGGAGAAGATTCAGAGATCACACACCTCTGTAGACAGTGTGAACTGACCCTTGGAGGTGAGAGTTTCGGCTGGAACCTCTTGGTGGTAGCATCGAGGCCTTACGATGTCATTCTTGGTATGGATTGACTATCCACAGTTCATGCCCCGATCGACTATTTTACGTGAAGGGTGCGGTGTGTCCGTAGTGATGGAATGAGGTTCTCTTTTTTTGGTGAAATAGAGACCCATGAAACACATTATGGACTCGTGCATAGATGGGCACAACCGATTTCACATCTGTTGGCTAGCCTAGCTCTTGGTGCAGCAGATTTTATGTGTTTCCAGTTTCCAGCAGTAGTGGTTGAGTACGAAGACATCTTTCCAGAGGATGTCCCCGGACTACCTCCCTGTCGGGAGATAGATTTCTGCATTGAGTTTCAACCCAGAACGACACCGATATCAGCATCATCATATCTAATGGCTCATGCGGAGCTTTGTGAGATGAGGGTGCAGCTGGATGACTTGCCGAAGAAGGGCTTTCTGAGACCCAGCATTTCACCCTGGGCAGCCCCAGTGCTGTTTTCCAAGAAGGCAGGTGGGAGCTTAAGGCTATGTGTGGATTACTGATGCTTGAATCAAGTGACCGTGAATAATGGATACCCACTACCAAGGATCAATGAAATATTTGACTAGTTGAGAGGGGCACGATGGTTCTTGAAAGTTGATCTATGATCAGGCTATCACCAGTTGTGAGTACATGATGTGGATATACAGAAGACGGCTTTCAGATGCCGCTATGGTCACTATGAGTACTTGGTGATTCCCTTCGGTGTGACGAATTCCCCGGCAGTGTTCACGGGACTCATGAACCAGATCTTTCAGCCCTATCTAGACCGGTTTTTAGTGGTCTTCATCGATGATATCCTTATGTACTTTGCATCCGAGGAGGAGTACAAGAGACACTAAAGTATGGTTCTGAACACACTCCGAGAGCACCAGTTGTATGAGAAACTCTCGAAGTGTCAGTTCTGGTTACAGGAGGTCCACTTTCTGGGACACGTTATCTCAGCAGATGGTGTAGCAGTGGACCCAACCAAGGTGGAGATAGTGCTAGCATGGGAGCCACCTCGGAGCGTGACGGAGGTGCGGTGTTTCCTTGGGTAGTCAGACTACTATCGGAGATTAATCCTTGATTTATCCAGGATTGCAGCACCCATGACAGCTTTGAACTGAAAGGGGTAGCCTATCGTGTGGACTGAGAGATGCCAACAGGCTTTCCAGTAGTGGAGATAGAGTTTGACGAGCGCCCTGATCTTGAGATTACCGTAGGAGGGTGTCGAGTACGTAGTGTTCTGCGACTAATCAGGAACCGGGCTTGGTTGTGTCCTGATGCAGAGGAAAGCGGTGATTACCTATGGCTCACGTTAGTTGAGGCCACACGAGCAGAACTACGTGACCCATGATATTGAGTTGGCAGTGGTAGACTTCGCATTGAAGATGTAGTGGCACTACCTGACCGGCGAGCGGTTTACCATTTACTCTAATCACAAGAGTCTCAGATATATCTTTTCTAAGAAGGATCTGAATTTGAGACATAGGCGATGACTTGAGTTACTCCAGGATTACAACTTTGAGATCGTTTACACACCTGGGAAGGGGAACGTAGTGGCAGATGCTCTCAGCTGGAAATCCAGTTTGTAGTTTCTAGATGAGGGGATGAGGCAGCTGGCCTCTTTACAGTTATCCATCGTGGATAGAGATGAGGGAGCTTACCTTCAGTCTATGGTTGTTACTCCCCCACTCTTACAGCGAGTCAGGGAAGCACAACTCGAGGATGCTAGCTGTGAGACTCTACGTGCTTAGGTATCCATAGGAGTTGCTGCTGATGGATTTTCCGAAGGTGGGGAGCACATTGTTCTTTTTAGAGGGCGTACGGTAGTACCATTGGCATTACGAGAGGAGGTTTTATGGGAGTTCCATACATATACTTTGGCGGTGAATCTAGGCATGGAAAATATGTATCAGGACCTCCGAAGTCAGTACTGCTGGCCAGGAATGAAGAAGAGTGTGGCAGAGTTTGTTTCTTAGTGCCTAACATGTTAGCAAGTAAAGGCTGAGAACCAGGTGCCAGCAGGTTTGAGACAGCCCCTTGAGGTTCCAGAGTGGAAGTGGGATGGAATATCCATGGACTTCGTGATGGGTTTACCACATACATCCAGGGGACACGATGCCATCTGGGTGATCGTTGATCGACTCACCAAGTCGGCCCACTTCCTAGACTTATGGGAGCAGAGTTCAGTAGAGAGATTAGGACACCTCTACGTGCATGAGATATTTCGAATTCATGGAGTGCCATCCACGATCGTTTCAGATCATGATGCTCGTTTCATATCCCGATTGTGGAAGGGATTGCGGGATGTTTTTGGGACTCAGTTATGCTTGAGCACAACGTTTCACCCCCAGACTGATGGTCAGACAGAGCAGACCATCCAGGTCCTGGAGGATATGCTTCGAGCTTGCATACTTGAATTCGGTCATAGCTGGGAGGATCACCTACCACTGGTGGAATTTTCTTATAACAATAGTTATCATTCCACTATTGGTATGGAAAAATTTGAGGCTCTGTACGGGCGAACTTGCAGGTATCTACTTTGCTGGACTGACCCAAGAGAGTCAGAACTCATGGGCCCAGAGATGGTGAGAGCTACTACAGATATGGTGCAAGTCATCCAGGAGCAGATGAAGACTGCACAGAGTTGAAAAAAGTCTTATGCCGACAGGAGGCGGAGACCATTGGAGTTTGAGAAGGGAGACCATGTGTTCCTTCAGGTCTCACCTCGATGGGGATTGCGGAGATTTGGCCGAGGCATAAAGCTATCTCCGAGGTTCGTTGGCTCTTTTCAGATTCTGAGTAGAGTCGGCGAGGTGGAGTATTTTTTGGCTCTACCTCCTCATATGGACTGGGTACACCACTTTTTCCACGTGTCACAGCTGTGGAGATACGTGCATGATCCATTGCACGTTATCGGCTGGGGAGAGCTGGACATCAATGGTGGATCGACCTTTGCTGAGTACCCATTAGAGATCGAGGATCGGCATGAGAAGGTACTTCGTGGGCGAGCTATTCCCTTAGTGCATGTTAAGTGGCAGCACATGAATCTCCAGGAGAGCACGTCGGAGCGGGAGGCTCGGATTCGCGTGAAGTACCCGCATCTTTTTGAGTAGCCCTTGTTTTGGCTTTTTGGGGACATAAAATCCCTATGGTGGGTGCGATGTAATGTCCCGGATTTTTCCATGTATTATTTTAATATTATATGGGAATTAATTTGAGACCAGGGTCTGAGACGACGTGCAGTTCCGAGGCCCAGTGAGCCCGTAAGAAATGTTTAAATTTAATTTAATAATTAAATTACTCCCATGAAGTTTCCATAAAAAAGTGGATTAAATCTAGAAAAGGTGCTTGGATCAAAAATCCGATGGAACCATTGCGTTCAGAGCAGCGGGTTTACCCTAGAAGAGGCCTAACATCGGACGACGTGGGTCGGTGGTGAAATCTGGTTTTTTGTGGATGCAACCGTAATAAAATATTTAGTTAAAATATTTTATTTAAATCTTTGTTGCAGCGAAATATCTATTTTCCTTAAAAAAAGAGATTTCGTAGGGGATCAGGGTTACTTTTCACATAACACTGAATTCCCCTGGAGGCCCTGGAGACCTCTGGAGAAAACCTCCCAACACAGCGACAATGTTCTTGACGAGCTTCACCGGCGACGACGACGCGACGACCAGATCTTCGCCAACGAACACTACAGATCCATGTAGGGTCATTAATTTGTGATTTCTTCCCCATTCTTGATTTCTATGACGAACGTGCGCTAATCCACGATTAGATTAGTCTGTGGATCGATCGTTCTTACGTGATGGGATTTTGTGGGGATTCTGGGAGATTAAATCCATGATGATTTTTTTGTTGTTGATCTTTTCTGCTCCATTTAATCCTATTAACTGGAGTGGATCAACTCCGTGACAAAAGACGGTGGAGGTTCGTTCCTCAATTTGTTTCATTGGATTTCTCTCATTCCTCTCCTTCACGTTCTTCGCATTCTTCACAAGGCGATGAACAACGGCTCGTTGCATATCCATTCTGCGACGCAACGATCCGAGATTTTGGATCCAACCCCAGAGCGACATCATGGAGGTGCGATGATGGTTTCGGCAGGCGATTCGGAGTGGATCAGGAGATACGAGTTTTTGGGCGTTTTACTTCGAATGGATCATTCGACATTTATGATCCATTTTAAGAGATGAAAACACCCGTTACGATGTTCGTGTGATGAAATGAACCAATCCCTGGAGTATCGGGATGAAAGGACAAGAAACCGAGGATTCGGAGGATCAACCACGGTTTGAGGAAGAAGATGGCGTTTCTGGAAAAATTCCAACTACAAGCCATGTAGTATGGGATACACGGCGTGTGTTCATCAGCAGACCACATGATGTGTACTCCGGGAGTACACGGACACAGGCATGGTACATGGCCAAGGACACACCGTGTATACCCCTCCCCATCCTGACCCAGCTAGATACACGGGATACCCTGTGTACTAGTACACAGGCAGGGGACACGGACACAGGCATAGACAGTGTATGGGAACATGGCTAGTGCACATGGAGTGAGCCCCAGGTGCTCGAACATGGCGTGTTATCTTTCTACACGTCGTGTAGTTTCTTTCTAACTGACAATCCGAGTGACACGGTCCGTTTGCATGGGCAGTACCCAGAGTCAGGAACACAGAGTGTACTTTTCTACACGCCGTGTAGTTGAGTTTTCCACGGACCGGACAGACGACATGGGCTGTTTACACGGGCAGTACCCGAGGTCAAGGCACACGACGTGTAATCATACTACACGCTGTGTAATAATTTCTTCAAGGCTTGTGCTACTTGCCTTCTGTGGCTTGGACTAGTTTTCTTAGGGTTCATGCACTTGGTCCTTTCCCTGAAGGTTCTGGTATCATTTCCTTTACACAGAAATATGATCCCTTCAGCAGAACTTCCTGAATAAAGTTGTTTGAATCCCCTCTGTGAGACTTAGACCCGGATCCTTTATTCATTCCTGGAACCCTAGGTAGATTTCTTGGTATTTATGTGACCAACTTTACCCGGGCTCCGATCCTCTGCTTAGCAGATTAGCGTAGCCTGAGTTGTCAAAATCACCCCATGACATGGCCGGGATCCTCATCTGAGCATAATGTTCTCTTAGTACTTGCAGAGTGTGTTCTCCCAGAATGAGTAATTCGCATAACTCTCTTCAGACCTAGGAGTGTGTTCTCCCTGTTATGTTCTTAGTGTAAATCTTTGAGCTGGATCCTAGTGGTGGTATCATGATAGGTCGTTTGTGTATGAGTATATCTATATATTCTTGTGATATGTTCTGTAGACATATACTCTGTGGAGATGTCTGTATCTTTCCTTTGTGGTATTTTTTCCCTTTTTTTATTTCTTTGTGGTTTATGGGTGTCCTACTAGGTATTGTTATACTCACCCCTGCACGGGCTTTGCCCGCACGTATCGTGTCTTGTGCAGACGAGCGAGCCATTGACATGATTCTAGGTGGAACAGAACTGGACAGTACTCAGTGAGAACAAACAGGCCGAGGTGCATCCCTACGGCTACAGACTGCAGTCCCAACACCATTCATTACAGGTTGGTCTTTGTTACAGACTCTCTTTTGGTGGGCTTGTACTTTTGGCCCAGGGTTTTACACTTGCTGTACTTTACTTTCCTGTCGTACTCTATTGGTTGGGTTTTAGTGTATGCATGCATCTTTTCCATTTTTAGTAGTTTTTAATTTTCATCTTTGTGGGATTGGAGATGTGTCTGTGTGTGTAAAGGTTTATAGGCAATGCCTCCCATGTTCGAAGCATTCCTACTGAGTGCTAGTCACCAGCCCCTGGCCGATTGAAGGCGGGCTTGGGGTGTTGCGGCTCGGGCCCCACTGGGACGGGTCGTAACAAATAGAATATGTATAAATACATTTAGGGTTTTTTTGGTGGACTGACATGATGTGGAGAGTTTCCAAGAACATCTCTCAGTGCCTCACATGTCAGTCGGTAAAGGCCGAGCACTGATTTTTCGTAGGATTGTTGTAGCCTCTTAATATCCCAGAGTAGGAATGGGATAAAATAACCATAAATTTTTTGATATGACTTACTTGGATATAGAGAGTCCATGATCCCATATGGGTGATAGTTTACCAAATTCTATGTCAGAGCACTTCCTTCGAATTAGGGAGGAATGTTCTGTAGAGATTTTGGGGCAGATGTATTTATAGGAGAGCATCCTCCCTCAGGGAAATACTGAGTGCACTCTCCACCAGGTGGTGGAGAATATGTTGGGGTCTGTCATGTAATACATTGGCCAGAGCTGGTAGTATCACTTACCCTTGGTGGATTTTTCTTTTAATAATAGATATTACTCTACTATTGGCATGGAACATTATGAGGCTCCATGTGGGAGACCCTATGGGTCACTCTTTCACTAGATTGATATTGGTGAGGCATATTTTGTGGGGCCACATATGGTGTATGTGATGATGGAGAAGTTCTAGGTGACCCACGAGCAGATGATGATAACTCAGTGAAGGAAAAAGTCTTATACAGATCGACGTTGTATTACCATGGAATTTGAGTAGGAGGATCATGTTTTCCTAAGAGTCTCCCCATTATTAGGAATACAAAGATTTGGCTGGGGATATAAGCTATCCCTGAGGTTCATCGGGCCATTTAAGATCTTATGGAGGGTTGGAAAAGTTTCATACTGCCTCACCTTACCCTCACAGTTGGAGTGGGTGCATGAACTCTTCCATGTGTTGTATATGAGGAGATATGTCCATGGTCCCACATACATTATTGAATAGGGAGATTTGTAAATCAAGGATGGATTAACCTTCATGGAGCACCAGGTGGGGATCAAGGATCGACAGAATAGGATCCTACATGGATGGACAATTCCCTTGGTTCATGTGATGTGGCAGCATGGGAGTATGTAGGAGATATCATGGGAGTGGTAGACCCAGATGCGAAATCTTTATCCCACCCTTTTTATTAGTTTTTTTATTTTTTAGAAAGAAAAAATTGAAGGTTGGAATAATGTAGAGACCCTATTTTTACCTTTTAATACTTTAAAATATATCAAGGAATATTTTTCGGGGGTTTTCTTTTGAATTTGGTTTCGAATTTTCTGGTTCCTGGTTTGTTCGATGACTCTTCCTGATGACGACGATGATTTCTTTCATTTACATCCGTGGTCGAGGTGGTGGTATGAATTTGTTCGCTTGGTGGTGGTTCCGAGTTCTGGTGTGTTTACATTTCTGTGTAATTTTCTGTTCGGTGATGGTGGTTCCGGCGTTGGTGGTTCCCGCGTGGTGGTCGATGGATGATACCGCTTGGGGAAGGTGATAGTCAGGGTGCGCGGCTCTAGGCGGTTTGCAGGCCGAGGCATTGACATTTTCCTACTTTAATTTGAACTGCGTAATTTTTAAATTTGAATCCTTGCTGTTGCTTGAAAGTGGTTGGCGGGTGTTGTAATTGGTGTTTTGAATTTTGTGTGGTTCTCACTCAGCCATAAAAGTGATTATTTGAAAATACAAAAATATTGATTTGGCATATAAACACATAATTCTCTCTATAAGTATCCAATTATAAAGAATATTGAATGTTATCCTCGTAACCATGGGATTTTTGAGTGTAGGTTCTATCTCCCATTGTTGGCGAATTGAGATCAAACGAAAATGATCTTTTGGATCCAGGTGAATCAAGGTGTAACTGACAAAAAAATCATCCCACATTATTTGTGGGTGTGTTCTTCACCAACAATTAATAAAATATTGTTGTAGGACTCACCATTTTTGGATTCCACCCTTGTTATTAAAATATTAGACATGATCAAATCTCTATTTTTGATTTGTGTTTAAATTGAGCCTTTGCTTGTGTCCACCTATCATAAATAAATTATTTATTTAATTTATCCCCATTGTTCCATATACCACAGATTAGATATAAATTATTTATTTTATTTACCCCCAATTTCGCATATTTATCACCCCAGTAATCCAAAATCTTTATTCGTTGGCCAATGATTATTTCACTTTTTCTATGTGCTTTCCCCATCATTCTTTCTGAACTTATCCGTTGAGCTATGGGGCCACAGATTGAAATTTCCAGTTGGATCGAGCATGATCGAACCCTTAGATTCATGGAGGATTGATGTTTGATTAATAAATTAGTGATTAGAGGATGTATTGGGATGTATGTTGGATCAAGATGATTTCACCATGGATCGGGAATCTGGTGAGGCAACAGAAGGCTCCATAAGAAATGGTGGAACAATATGGCTTTATGAGGGAGGAATGGATTCCATTTTCTATCCAATAGGTCATCAGAAATGATGGTCGGAGGTGATTACCATTGGTTTCAGGAAGCCTATATGCATGATTCGATGTGGAAGATGAGGATCTATAGAAACATGTGGAGATAAAAAGATTCTGGGAAAATCATGGCTACACACTATATAGTTTGGAAGAAAACACGTCATGCTCTTTATAAATCCATGATGCTAGGGTTTGCAGGATATCATAAGTATCACATGTTGTGTGGGACCCCAAAAGGCTATGTGACTTTGTGATGGTGACCCGACATGTACTATGGGAGTAAATAGACATAGACACAACCAGAGATACATAGTGTGCTGGAAAATGGCCAGTGTACATAAACATGACTAGGAGAACACAACACGACCCTAGTTTCTAGAGAAACACCATGTAGTATCCCTACATTCCATGTGGTAATACATGGCCAATGATCCATGCGATGTTAAGGACATGACATGACTGAGGATTTTGGCCTCACATAAAGTGTTCCACTTACATGTCATGTACCTATTTGGATGAAAATTATACCTCTCATATATACTTATTTTGGAATCATATTTTGGCATGCGAGTATCCTATCCTTAGTGGTTTCTACATATAACATGATGGTGACCTTAAAATTAGATTTTGAGATATGATGTGAGATTCTTTTGAGCATGATGCTTCTTTAGGAAGTGCTCAATGATGGAAATGATCAGATATGATCATCTGAGAGTGGAACACTCTTATTAGATCAGGGCATGGGTCCTTTATCTATTGAGTGGAACCCTCCTACAGAATCAGAGCATAGGTATTCTATCTATATGAGTGGAACCATCTTACAGAGTCAGGGAATGGGTCCTATATACATCTGAGTTTAAACCTCATACAGAGGCAGGTAATGGGTCATATATCTACTGAGTGGAACCCTATTGTGGGGTTAGGTAATAGATCCTATATCTACCATCTGATTAGAACCCCCATATAGAGTCAGGGTATGGTTCTTCTATGCATTTGAGTGGAACCCTTTTATAGAGTCAGGGTATGTGTCCTCAATATACCATATAAGTGGCACTATCCTATTGGATTTGGGAATAAGACTTCTACCTGTGGAGTGGAACACTCATGTAATACCAGGTTTTGTGTACTCTACATAGATACTGTATCCCTTCAAATGTTCTCCATAGTGGATAAGTGTGGCTTGGCATGGATATTTTTTCTGACAGACACGTAAGATGTTGGGCATCATTGATAGACCCCTTAGAACTATTTTATGACTCTTTTCTTGGGATGGGATGTGAGATAAAGATTCCCTTTCTATATTTTATAGGTTTCTATCCTTATTATATATATATATATATATCCTTGTATTTGGATTTCATTTCTTGATATGGGTTAAGTAGTTTGCTTCTTTTGCGTCTCTTACTACTTCCCCTTCATCTTTTGGGGTGTCCTAAGGGGTATGTATATACTCATCCATGCATGAGATTTTCTTGCATATGTAATGTCTTATAAAGATAAAAGATAGTTTAACAATTATTTTAGAGGATCATAGGGATACCTTGGTTCATTTCACCTTGTACGGTGGTCAGGTCTTAGTGATTTGGAGCTAGTCTCTCTCAGAATTTACTTTTCCATCTATTGTATAGTTGGGACATATTTCTGGTGGGGTATGTATTTTTCCACTTTACTTTTTAGATTTCTATATCACACTATTTTTCATTCCCTATAGGTTTTTTACATTCATGGTTGTTTCTATAGATTCTATTTCATTTTATATTTATTCCACTATGATTATGCATGAAGATTGTTGGGTGTGTACATATAGGTACATTAAGGAAAGTACTACCGTAGTAGCTATTCATTTCAGTGATTGTTTACAGCCCTAGGACTATGGAGGTGAGATTAGGGTAGTTGCAGATCATCTCTACAGCATCCAGATGAGGCCTAATGGGATGGGTCATGACATAATGTCTTGGAGACTTCATATCATGATAAATGTTATTAGATCCAAAAACTATCCTGAAGTGTATAGGTACTGACTTGGTTTTATGTGTGAGGTCAATAATTATGTAATTTTGGTTTAAAGGGTGACTATTACACCCTTGGAAAATTGGGACTTAAAAGGCTAAATAATACTACCCATGTTTTCAAGGTACCCATTTATTTCAATATCCTGCATGATTATAACTGCATAGTTATACAATATTATCCTCTAGTAGTTTGAAGATGAGTAAACTCTTGGGAATTTTTCTAAGGAGTACGTGAGTGTGGAAAAATCACATTGAAAAAAACTTGTGTTGGCTTGTGGGGATAGTCATTAGTCTGATAAGTGACCCCAATGGATTATAACCCATGGTGTGATAGGAAAACAACCAAGATATTATAGGATTACCATGGAGATAAATGACTAGGTTTATAGATCTAGGAGTCTAGGTCATGATAATGTGTATGCCAACACTATCTTCCTTAGTGGAAAATTTGTGGAATATTTTTATATGATGTGACAAGAAGTTTTTTTGAGACCAAAGAATTCCAATAATAAATGTAAGTTGTAGATATCGATTTATAGATTGAAGAAAAAATCATGATCATGTAATATTTGTTTTGATGATTCCATATGGGATACCCCTGGGTCTTTAGTATGAAATTATTTTGATTATTTATTTATTTAATTTATTTTTGATAGTTTCAAGAGTTAATGGATAGAAAACAGGAAAAACAGGAAAAGCAGTATTGGGTGTACAATTAATACAAACTATGCACCCAACCTATATGAATTGGGGAGGTGATTTCAAATTTAATATATGTGGGAATTTCATTGCTATCCAAATCATACTACCATTAATACTATTATAGATATGACTACAAATTTGGTGAATTATTATTTATAGTAATACAGTTTACTCTTACGTAGGGTGAGTTCCATCCAAGTGGCTACCACATGGTTGGTGCATGGTTTCCTAAACAATGTGGCCAAACCAAGGGTCCTTTCTATAATTTTTTTACTTAAAATGACTAAATTTTACTACCCATTTCAATAAGATGTACATTTATTTTTAATAACCTACCCGATTTGAAATCCACATTTAAGCATTCTTTGCCCGGAGTAGTGTCAGGATAGGTGACCACCTTGAAAGTTTCATAATCTGTGTGTTTGAGGAAAAATAACACCAAAATAACATGTGATGGCCTATGAGGATAGTCATTAGTATAATAATTTATCCCATTGGGTTATATGCTATGGTGTTCTATAACTGGAACCAAGGTATTAAAGGAGACTTGTGGGGTTAAATGACTGGGTTTGTGGCCCTAGGAGGTTGGGTTGTGAGAAAGTGGATGTCAACACCACCATCCTTAATGAAGAAATTGTGGATTATGTTTATATGACACCAACTAAGGGATTTCCAAGACCAAACAATTCCAATAAGGTATGAAATTTGAAGATATAATTTTTTTTTCTTAAAGGAAGTATCACAATCATGGGATTTTTTTTGATTAAGCCATATGTGACACGCCTAGTCACGGTTATGAATATATCCTATTTGGTTCATGGTTAGTGAAATTTTACTAATAACCAGGAACCCAATATGTGAAAATAGGGGAGGGGTTCTCCAAATTCATAGGTATTGTTAGCACACAATTAGTGCATAGTTATAAGTAACTATTTAGTTTACTCTTATGTAGGGTAAGTTACTTCCTAGTAGATACCTTGAAATTAGTGCCTTATTTTCTAAAATATATGGCCAAACCATGGGACATGCCCCAAAACTATAAAAAATTAAATTACCTTCTAACACCTAATCAAATTTCCCTTATTGTTCCTCTCTTATTTCAATTTATTTTCCAAAAAACCACTCTTAGTCAACTCCTCATTATTCCTTTGGTCTACCATGGTGATTATCCATCAATTCAAGAGAATATCTTCAAGTTAACTCTTTATTTTCTTTGTTTCCACTTCCCTACATTCCCTTATTTCTTTCTCTTCTTTGTTCTTCATTATTTCTTACCCTAGTTGGTTATGTGGCCAAGATCATGGATATGGTTGATTTTAAATCCAAATTTCACAGTATCTAGGGCTTGTGAAAATACAATTTACCCTAATCTCTAGAATTTGAATAATGTGATACGGTTCTAATAGATTTAAGGCCTGAATATCTATATAAATTAGTTTTCCTTAGCATAATTATGGTACTTGAGTTCATATTGGGGTTTTTTAATGTATTATGATCTAAATAAAATATTTATTGTGTAATTATATATTTTTAATTGAGTTACTTTAAACAGTGGTTAATAAAGTGGAATTTTCCATGGTTTATATGTTATATTCATCCAAAAAACTAGATTTATGCCTCTAATGTGTTTGATAAAATGTTTAGAAGGGTGTTTCGATTTAATATTGAGGTTAAAAAAAATTAAATAGAAATGGTTATATGTATAATTTATTTGAGGTTTTATAAAGGTTTTATTAATGTAAATAATTTTTTGGATTTATGAACACTTAGATGTGATGTTTCTTATTTTCTTTTTCATATTCATTTGTTAATTTGAGTTTCTTCTTGAGATTTTGTTTTAGATGAGATAGACATGGGATCCTTGGGAAGTGCATGAGTAATTGGGATGAGTGATACAATAGCTTAAATTACACCCTTTTTAGTGAACTTAGTGAATCTCATTCCCAAACTAGGGGTTTGTCACCTATAGAGGTTAAGATTTTAATTTGGGTTTAATTTTTTTAGGTTCACAATAGCCCGATAGGCATTCTATGAGAAATATTCCAACTTACCCATCCATTCATTTTATAGAACTAAGGTTAAAAACAATGTTGTAATTTAGGTGAGGCATGTTTTATGTTTTTATTAGATTATATTTGAAATTTTTATCTTTTAAATTTCCTTTGGGTTATGTGGTGTTCCAGGTTTCCATTCATATTTAATTACTTGTTTTTTTAAATAGTGGAGTATGATTTGAATTTTCACTTTATAAAATAAATATAAATTTTTATAAATTGTATTTTCAAACTAGTGATTACATTTTTCAATATGAAAATTATTATATAGATTTACAGTAGTGATTTTGGGGGTTTATCCAAGTGGTAAATACACTCTGAAATATTTGATGAAACCCTAGTTCAAAATCTGGTGAGAGAGAATTTTTGGGAGACTATAGGAGTACTATACCACTGTATCTGTGTAGTAAATATAATAATTAATGTAGTGGGGTACTATAGAAGTAGTAATATTCATCCATATTGGGGTTTCAGTCCATGTATTGGGCCTTTGGAATACTGAGCCTTCATGCCATCAACATAGGTTTGTTCAACTATAATAGAGAATCATCAGGATAATAGATAAAAATGGTATAAATCAATGGGTGAAGGTAACTAGACATAGGATAGTAAAGGGATAAGGAAAATAAAAAATGGATTTAGGCCTTGGAATCCTCTTTATAAGGTATTGGAAAGGCATCTATGTTGTCAGGAGGCGAGTTAATGATATTAATTAAAGATGGTTTTGGGAGGGTTTGTTTTAGAATTATTTATTAAAAAATGTCTCAAGGAATTTGTGCCTATAATACTTCATGTCATGTATTCTAGGCCTAAAATTCTTATAAGGGTTCCCTCTCAACATATTTTAAAATTGAAATTCTCTGAAAAATAAAAAATATATAATTATTAAGTAGATTCTTGGTGGTATCCTACCATATTTTGGATTCACACCATATATAAACCATTTAGTTGTATAAATACCTGCTACTATCTAATGAAGGTAAAGTGAAAAATCTATATATTTTAGTGTAAAATATTTATGGATCATTTTTCCATAGAGGTATTGTGATTGGGTAACTACCATAGGTCTTGAGAAGTTGGATCATATAAAGAATTCTAGGGATCCTCTCGTGGTTATTTTGGGTTGTTCATGTTTTAGAAACTTCAAAATTCAATTTACTCTTGATTAAATGTATATAATGTTTGGTTTATAACTTAATATATGGTATATTAAGTGGTAACTAGATATTGGTTTAATTTTATCTACTTATGTCAGGTTTGGATTTGTTCTTATTTTGGATATTGTTTATTCATATACATTATTATCCAACATATGGATATATCATGATAAATTATTGGATTGTTATATTATATGGATTATAGGATTTAGAGGGTGAAATGATTCCCAATGTATGTATTTGATACCCTTAGTTCTTTTTTTCCATCTATTGGCAGTTAGTAACATACATAATACCTTTTGGAGGAGGTTCAGTTTGGGTAACATGAATGGTTTACTTGGCCTGGTTTAGTACAAAATGACATTTGATCTGATTTTTATTTGAGGAGTAAATGTAGATACGATATAGGGTTGTTATAACTTGATAGGTTGGTGTAAAGAAGTTTGCATAAAATGCTTCTCAGTGTTGAACCTTGAGTTACCAGGGGTGGGTAAACATTACATCATGACATTAAGCCCTATTTTCAAGTATTTCATAAATGTTTTGACATGGGTTTATACTAATATGAGTTTAGAGAGATACATGATTAATTTCAAGAAATACAATGTTTTTCGGTGGAAATTTTAAAAAACAAATGGAATATGGTTTAAATGCGTAGTATGTAAAACCATACAGAGACAATGGAACTTGTTCTAGACACCTTCTAGTGGAACTCACATGGTTGGTATATTACCTACAAAAATGTGCATTCAAACCATGTGTAGTGATAAAATATTGAAAAAATTTATGTTTTTACCCCTTTGTTATTATAGATTGTTATTTTCATTATTTTTTCTTATCTATAATAAATTGAGTGAACTTTTATGTTTTATCAATTCTACTTGGATTTGATTTATGTATTTATTGAGTTTCATGTTTCGTGTTTTATAGATAATGCCTCCTGAAAAGTCTCCAAAAATTTTTAGAGAGGGATATATGGAGAATTTTCCACATAGTAACCCTCTTTTGGATCTCAATATTTTAAATTAAATTATTAGATCTATTCAATATATGGGGTAGTAAGGTGAGTGTGAAAAAGAACAAGTCATGTACTATACTAAAAAATTCAATAATAAGAACCCACGTTCTTTCCATAGATAACAAGGGTCTCATGTATCTAAAGAATGCATGGAGAAAATAAAGTTTATATTTAGTTTTCTACAAACAACTAAGACCTATACATTAAATGTATATATATATATATATATTAATTATCAAGTTATAAATATTTAGAATCTATTGTGGACTCCAAACTACATGAGGTCCTCTCTATTCCCATTTTCAAAGAAAGTTTCTAACAACAAATTTACGCAGCGACTTTTTAGATGGATAAGCCAAAAAAAATTAATTTTTATAGAGTTTGGTAATCACCGTGTTATGGGATATTCCACTCAATTTGTAGAGTTATTACAATTTACCCTTGATTTATTTTTGGAATATTATCTCAAAGATCAATGATTTGATATGGGGTTGAAACTTGATATCTGATCGAGAATTTTTCTATTCATACTACCAAACTATGTCAAGGAGATCAATATAGTAGTGATTCATAAGACAGATAAGGAAGGAAAGAACATTTTGGAATGTTCTTTATTCTCTATATGAAAAAGTTAGAGTTCCCCATCTGGTTAGAAGAGAAAACACAAGGAATATTTAAGGGTTAGTATCAGGAGTGTGTAATTATCACTCAAACCCATCCTTATGAACCCTTTAAGATGTAAATCATTTTTGTGTTTTCAATGTTGGTATACTATTAATTATAATCTATATTTGTAAGATGTTTCTAATAATTTCAATTTATGTGGGAGACTAGAGCACCTCCATTGTTTTTACAAGAATCCTTCTTAGAGTTGTAAGGATAATTTTTCATACACTAAAGGATCAAAGGTATAATCATAGAAATATAATGGAGAATGGTCTCATTCTCAGAGATAGGAAGAACATGGCCCAATGAAGGGAGAATCTTACCATTTTTGGAAGCCATAGGGTGCACCTGAATCTATGTGCTTATATGTAGCAGAATATATTCCAGTACAATCAGAATCTGGGGAAGTGTATTAAAGGTAAGGTGTTTCTTGATTATTGAATGGTCATGGATTTATATGAAATAGTTGAATCACATTCCTTCATATCATCCAAGATAGATGATTCATTAGGTCCACAATATAAGTTTATTCTATATGTAATAGTGTTTTCCACTCCTTTGGGAAAGAAAAAGAAGTAGAAGTTCATGTTCCCAACATGTCAAGTTATTATTGTTGATGTTAAGATCATATGGGATTTTATAGTTATTTATCTAGAAATATTTGATCTTATCATTGGTATATACTGGATACTTTGATCAAAATTTTGTATTTATTTCTATTATCAGAGGGTTTTATTCCTCTCCCTTAATGGAAATACTGATGTTCTCTATGGAGAGTGAGATCTAATATAATGTAGGGAATGACCTATAATTACACATATTAGATTGATTTCATAATATATATCAATCCCATTCTAAGTTGGTATTGAATGGAGTTGAGATATTCAACTTCCTATTCTGGTGGATATGTATCCTGATGTTTTTCAAGATTATTTTTTAGGGTTTATACTAAAGAAGGAGGTATAATTCTCTACTAGCATACTTGCAGACACAAGTCCCATTTCCTTTCCATCTTATCAATTAGTTACCATGGTTATTAAATATTTGAAATTATAGCTATAAGATCTTAGAATCATGGGTTTTATATGTTCTAGATTGTCACCATGGGCATACCTAGTTTTCATTTAAAAAATATGGATGTAAATATCTATCATTGCATAGAATATTGGAATCTTAATTAGGTGATTGAAAAAAATACCCAATCCATATAAATGATTATCTCTTTGATCAAATAAATGGATACTGATGGTTTCCTAAGGCTTAAACTAGACTGGGATATTAAAATAATATAGTGAAGGAGGTGTATATCTTTAATACTGCTATTAGAAAAAGGTATAAGCATTATGCGTATCATAAAATTCCATTTTTACTTAAAAAAATATACTATAATTTTCATAGAATTTATAAATTGAATCATTAGACAATACTTAAAAAAATTTCATCATGTGTGTGGATGAAATCTTGGTTTACTCCAAGATTAGGGGGAACTATGAACAAAATTTTTATATCGACTTGAAATCTTTAATGTAACGTCATATATATTCCAAAAATGACTAAGTATTATTTTTAGATATAGGAAGTTATGTTTTTAGTCCATCTAGTATCTAAGAAATGAATTTATATGGATCATAAGAAGATATAAGTGGTAATATAATGGTAAAGACCAAGTAATATATTCAAGATCAGAATCGTTCTAGGTCTGTATGGATATTACATGATGTTTTTTATAACTTATCTAAGTAAATATACAACTCTAACTTATAAGGGAGTTCAATTTTAATGGGATAATAAACTCTATATATATTTTAATTAATTTAAATAAATGATGATGTTGACCCTCATTCTGATTCTTCCTAAGCTAAGTGATCACTATTTAGTGAATTGTGATGCCTCATGAACAGGGTTAGGGTATTTTTTTGATGAAGTGTGACCATGTCATGGAATATGGATCTTACTAGTTATACACTCACAAGAAGAACTACCCACCCATGAACTATAATTGGTTATGTGGATCCATGAATTGATAAAATTGAACAACTATCTATTTGAGGATAAGTTCACTATCCATAATAATCATAAAATTTTTAAATACATATTATTTTATAAGGACCAAAATATTTTACAAATATGAAAGGTAGATTATCTATTGAAATTTTATTTTTATATGGATTATACTATAAAATAATATAATGTGGTGGTAGATACCTTGAGAGTAACACCCCAAGATTTTATGAATTATTATTTTTGAATTAATTTAACCTTTTTGATGTTTTCCATTTCATGTAACACTGAAAATAATTTATTTTATATTAAAGAACTATGTTTGTATTATGTTATATGAAACACAAAGTTAATAATGCACTATAGGAAACATAAATTTTATCTTTATCTACACAAAACATTTATGTTAGTTTTTATTACATGAAATAATTACTTTCATCGATGGCTTGCGTTACATGCACCCAAGTTTTATCGAACAAATGTATATCATTAAAATGTTATTAATTAGTATAATAAGATATAACCTAGCTGTTAAATTTATAGTCATGAATAATATTATCTAATTTAGTAAAATATAAGGTTTACATAAATATTAGATGAATTCATTGGTTATCAATTAATTAGAAATGAATATAAAAACTGATTGAATATAAAGGAAAATATTATTATGGTCACAAGTATGTTTTATCCTAATAAATTAAATTAATTATAATTAGTGAGTAATATTAATGTAATATATATGTTATATATTCAATTAAATATTTTTTATATTCATAGAATATATTTGGTAGACATAATATAAGAATAAACCCAATTTTATGCTAAAAAACCAATATATTTATAATAATAGTTTTACCACCTATTAGTGGAAAACCCATTAATTACAAAATTTTTCACTTTAATTTATTTAATATGTAAAAAAAAAATTCATCTTTGAAATTGAAACATAAAAATCTGGTTAGGGAATTTTTTTGGTATTTTTATACAAGGTTTCATTTTTTAATGAATAGTGAAAATACCAAATTTTAATTCAAAAATGAATTTTCATATAATTTATTTCTATGTTTAAATTATATTTTAAATTGGCTTCAAGGTTTAATTAGATAATAATTTTATCATTTAATACAATTTTGGTCATTGAGATCAATTTCTCTTTAAACTTGGATATAAAAACATAACGAAAGTTTGAATGATTTTACTTTAAAAAATTTCTTTGCCGACCTGACTCCATGACTAATTTTAAATTAATTTATGACATTTATGTGATTAGAATTTATGGAAATGGATTCTATATTTGGATTAAAAGTAAATTATAATTTATAATAGGGTAAACTATGTTTTTGAACAAAAATTTAGGGAAAGTGATGAAAATTAATTACAACGGTTAAGAGAAAAATTGGGTTAATAAAGTACTAAAACTTAAATTTAAGACCCAAAATGACATATAAACTTGTACAATACCTATTTTATATCCATTAAAAGGCCACTAAACATCCATTATTGAGTTTGGTTTATTTTTTAATAATTTTTTAGGTAAAAATGTGTTAATGCTTAACTTGTTTTAAAAAATTCCACATGAGTCCTTTCCCTTCCCTATAAAAGGGCACCACCACCTCCTCTTTTTCACACCTATAAAACAACTTATGTTAGGGAAGAATCTACCAAATAAAATTTATAAAATACCTAAATTCCACCTATAATCCTATACTTAGGTGTAAACAAATTTAAGGAAGTTGTTTGGCATAAACCAAATGGAGTTACCGGATTAAGAGGTAACACCTTCTCTCAAGCTCCTTTATTTTATTTTCTTTCTCCGCCACTACGATCTATTTATTGCATTATGGTATAAAAAACCAGTATCTTAAATATAAAATAATGTTTTTATGCTAATTACATGACCTACAAGGACTCAAACATCCATTTAATGGGTAATGAACATACTGTTTATGTGTACGAAGAACTACCACCTCACTAAACAATGAATGTTTATTTTTCATTTACCTTTTCTCATAGTGGAAATTATAAGGAAAAATATATTTATATACGTCATATATTATATTTATTATGTATTTAATCTTCTTTATTACTTTTAAAACACATATCATCTTTACTTTCCATATGGTGTAAATTTTTCTAATTTTGTTTGAGGATGTGTGGACTTCCACCCCCTCAAAGCGATGCGATTCGTTCACACACTACATTGAATGTATTAAGGATGAGTTTAGTGAATATATATGATATATATGATATAATAAATCAATTTTAATAATGATATATATATATATATACATATATATAGATTTATTTATTTTACTTTCTTTCCTTCAACATGACAATTAAACAGAAATAGCATTCATGTGTACGTACGACCTACCGTCTCCATAAACAGTGCATTCTATTTCGTAAGTCTATATTCTGTATATTTTTATAATACACCTATAATGATTATAAAGGATATTTATATCATGTTTTATATTCTATAAATCATGATATAATTATAAGGACCAATCATATAATAAATTAGGACACATGCAAAGAATAAAGAGAATATTACCCGAAGTGAAACCTTAACATAACATTGTTAACAAGAAGGTAATACAAGGTCCTAATCAAAACATATACGGTATTAGATATTATAATATTCTTCTGTAAAATATTTATAATAAAATTATATTTATTATACAAAAATCTTGTATGAGTACTAAGAGAGTCCAGACACAAGGTAAGGGGACTTCATCTCACTTTTTATTTCTGCGATACACATGCTTTATTCACCACCCATTCATTTTGTGTGGTGTGTATAATTCCCATGGATGTATTAAATTATTATTATACTGAAATTTATGGTTATTTAAATATCAATTCTATTATATTTATCTCATTGGGTTTATGTTTCAAAAGTTACCAAATCGGTAAAAGAGTTTTGTCTCAATTGGAATTATTTGAGCCTCATGTTTTGTTACGCACCTAAATTATTTTCAAGGGGTATATAATTAAAATTTTCATGTTATATCACGAATCCAATTATTTTAATTATATTTTAAGTTTTATAAAATTTTATTTTCTTACATGGAGAGTATGATTCCCTGTTATCAAGTTATAAGAGTTTATTGAAGAAATCTCATCACTTTTCAAAGTTGTTTATGTTTATGCTTTATTTGATGAAATATTATGATGAATATAAAAAAAACAATCATGAATCTTATTCTAATCTGGTTATTCATAATGTGTTCATGTATTGGTACTGTTTTTCACTATTTGGTACACGAGATAGTTAAGAAAGTGTATTTAAGAAAGCCCGACTTTACCCTCTATTCGGCAGGAAATATCTATTTCTTTAATACCATAATTTCGAAAAATGGTTTCAAAAAAAATCCTAAAATTATAATATAATAATTCAAATTAATTTTTTTGCCTTTATTTCTTTGAATAATTTTTTCAAATGAATCTTCTTTTCATTTTCCAAACAAGGCATTTTTTAACATTTTATTGTGAAAAATGAATGTTCTTCTTCCCTCGGACAACATGTACAGATTTACCCACCATCGTTTCTATGAAGTTTCCTTTGCAAGTTTGAGAGAATAATTTTTAAAATGTTCTTAAAATTAATAATTTTAAAAGATTTTTTTTTCATAATATTTTATGGATTTCTTTATAAGTTTTTAAATTATTTTTGATGGAAAATATTTTTCTATTTTTTTAAACTTATTTTATCAATTTTTAAGGGAAATAGTTTTCAAAACGTTTTTAATATTATTTTATAAGTTTTCAAGTAAAAATGGTTCCAAAATTTTTTGTAAATTTATTTATGAGTTTTCAATGTTATTTTGAAAGAAATGGGTTTCAAAATGTTTTCATGCTTTCTTTACAAGTTTTAAATTTTATTTTCAATGAAACGGTTTTCAGATGATTATCATGATTTCTTTTCATGTTTTAAAAGTGTCTTCATAGAAAAATGTTTTTAAAATGTTTTGAATATTATTTTATAACTTTTAAAGGATTTTTTTTTCAAAATGATTTTAAATATTATTTATAATTTTTCAATTTTTTTTTAAGAAAATGATTTTCAAATGGTTTTATCTATTAATAATCCATTTTCAATGAAGAAAGGATATTTTAATCAAGAGAAGTTTTTTGAAAGATATTTAAAAATTATTTTACATAAAATATGGCTTCAATTGATATTACTCATGCCTCTTTAGGAAATTATATAAAGGTTCCATTCATGTTCTATCCTTGAATGGTTATGCTTATTGTCATGGTCTTTATGAAAACTGTTTGTCTTTCACAAGTAATATGCTTATGAAATCTATTTCTATATTAACAACTTACATGTTTTTTAAATTCACTTCTTTTCAAAGGTTATCTTTATGACCAAATGACAATTAAACCCATCTTTTTCCATAAGTTATTATATGATTAGATATTTATAATACCCCTTTCATTTCATGGGTTATTATATGGTTATTTATGATCTTATGGAAAAAGTATGTATAATTTAACTATGAGATGGTTGGGACCTATATCTCCATCAAATGCATTGGTTAAAGATTTATATCTCATGAGATAGAATAATATGGTCTTAAGAATAGACCTTGACTACTAAGACGTCCATGGGAGTGAACCATGACTACAAACATGGTATGAGGAGTGAACTCATTATACTACGATGGCTATGAGAGTGAACCAACACTACCAATATAGTATAGAGAGTGAACCCATACTACCAATATGATATTATCATTAATTCCTTGGATATTATGTAAATCATATTATTTTTTATGTGTCTGCCAAAATTATATGTTTTATTCCTATGTTATGATTTTATGGATTATGTTCTTTATTTACTTATGATTCATGTCTATTAAACTTACAATATTTATGCCATGATTAATTAATATGATTTCTTATATGTAGGGTATGATATTATATTTTCATGATCATGTTCTAATAACCTTATTCTCATGATTATGATTACATATATCCCTTGTTTACCCTTACTAGGCATTTGAGCTCACCCCTTTTTATTTTTCCTTCCATAGGTTATAAGGATATGTATTATGTTTAATGTGTCTAAGAAGGGTTACTTTGAAGAATAATCTTGTAATAGATAACGTATCTCACTTATGTATCAGTGCTTATGTTTCCTTGTTTCAAAAGGCCCTAGACTAGTATGGTCTTTGGGCGTCGATTTTTATAACATTTTATGTATTCCTCAAAATTTATATAATTTTAATGTATGAAAATCAAGGGCGCTATAGTTGTTATAATATTAAATGTTTAGTTAACCATTGGAAAATAGGATGAGAAAAGCTTAGTGAGAAACCTAAGGATTTTTTAGGGATAAGTCTAAGGATAAGGAAAAGTATAGAAAAATGTCCAAAATTTTTGGTAAAGGATAGAGTGAGTGGTTTCCTAGGAATAAATCCACGTATGAATATTAAAATTTTATTTGGTTATGGAATAGATTTACTTATGTGTAATAACTCCAGCAAGATGTTCTGGGCTTGAATCGGGGTAATATGGTATAAGATAATGGGACTTGCTGCACACTTGGTTTAGAAATCCTTGAGAACATTCTTTGAGAATTCATAAACTCTTAATGAAGCATAATGAAGGATTTAAATATAAGGTGGTTATGAATAACCTAGTGTGAACAAAGGGTGTCATATATTAAATAAGGTGTCATGGTTTAGACATCCTATAAGTAATTCTTTTCATGACTATGTGGTTTTCTGATATGATAGGTATTGGTCACAATATGCTTATGGTTTTAGTCAATATAGAAAACTGGAAGGAACTATATTAACGTTGAATGTGATAGATGATTTGATGATGAGAAGTAATGTGGGATGATCAATAGATTAGAAGATATTGTGATCATTCCTAATCGGGTTTCACAGAACATGATTAACTACGTGTACCTTAACTAACTCTCAGACTCCCCAAGGAAGAGAAAGAAAGAGTTAGTTGAGAGTTCAAGTAATGGAGACCATGGAGGAAAGAAGATTTAGTTTCATTTATGTGAAGAATGTGGAAATAATCCCCTAAGTTAATGTCTTTGAGGAATAAAAAAATGTCTTGGTTATGAAAATAAGGAATCAAAGTAAGTAACTACAAGAAAAAAAAAGAGTTTGGTTAAAAAATGGACGAGAATATTGAACTACCTAAGTCACCATCAAAGGATAAGTGTTTTAGGTTTATAATAAATGATCTTTATATAACTCAATGTTCCAATTAGAGAGATCTTGAAGAGAGTCAACAAGGTGGTGCGAATAATAGTTTCTTTGCGAATGGTGGTGAGACTATAAAGGAAATGTAAAATGAAAGAGTAATTGTGTAATAGGATTATGTTGACTTATTAATGGAATAAGGATGAAGTGGAATAATAAATGTTTTTATGTATTTTAATTCAAGAATTATGTTATATGAAAGGTGAAATACATAGATATTGTGAAGTTAATGTTTTTTTCTAATGATTTACAAGAATACGTTGAATGGATCTGATTGAATAGAAAAGTGATTTAATGACAAGGTGATGTCTATGGAAAACACATGATTAAGAGAAAGATAAATAATAATATGTTCCTTATGTTATGATAATGTTTTTGGATAAATATGTATTGAATATTATTAAATTAGAGGGAACTAATTAACTTGGAACTAATTAATTACTTAGTGACAAGTAGTTTATATTACCGTGTTTGAAGTTTACAACATATCAGATTTAGAAAATATATCCTATAACCTATAGAATAAGGAAGAATTAATGTTTTTGAGAATTATTTATGGTAATTTAGGTTATTACCATGTTTCAAGAGAATATATGATTAAGGTATTCACATGGTTGTAATGTGACAACCATGAGATAATTTGTGATATACAAGGAATCAATGTTAATTTAATTTCATTAAATTATTTCTAAAGATTTGTATCGTAGCCTTTCATAGGGGTTATAAGGTTAATAATTCATGAAAAGTTTATGTTAAAATTTAGAGTAAGTATTTATGTATTTAGATTGTATTGAAAACCTTATTTAAAAAGTCTATTTAGTTATTAACCTTATTTTAAGGATATATATCATATTTATTTTGGAAATTATATTAGTATAGTTTTTAAAAAAGGACATCATGTATGTCAGGTGACAACCAATCAAGTCAGGAAAGGCCACGGGTTTTGATCCCTTCACCGAAGGATGATAAGGGTTTCACATCTACAACTGGACTACATAATGTTCTAGTTAATGTCTAATTATTTTTGATTAATAATTATTTATGATGAAACAGTAGTGTTACTTTTTTATGTTTAGTGATTAATGTATTAATGATGATGATTTTTAAAAATCGTTATAGATATAATTTATACTTTTCATTCTTTTATGGGACTTAAAATATGATAAAAGTTTATTTTAGTGCTTCAGGTATCAAAGTTAATTTAGGGACATCCATTTCTTGAAGTAATGGTTGAATTAGAAGTTGTTAAAATCAAAACCAAAGAATGAAATTTTGTCTATAGAAATATATAAAGTACGTATATTTCTTTATATTATTGTTTAATAAAATAATTAATCAAATATAGTATAATGATAGAAAAATATTATCCTAATAACTTAATTTTTGTTGAACCGATGGCCTTATAAATCATAACATATTTATGAATTTGAGGCCCTCATCTTTTATTTGACCATTCACTTGTTTGTGATTGATACCCTCAATAATTACTTATAAATATTTATGATTTTCCTCCATGTCCAATATTCACTCTCAACCTATGTTCTCCTATATGGAAATGTAGTTATATCTTACTTTGGGTAACCGTTTTGGATCCAGTTTTCCAATTTTTAAGGGAAGTTTTAATATCCATTTGTATAATGTGGGTTTCTATGAAAGAAAAAATTAATGTATTAAAAATTTGATAAACCATTTGATTTTTTTTGAAAAATTCATTTTAATGGGTGGAATGTAATATCCTAAGATTTTTTGAATTATTTTTTTTTCAAATAAATATACGCTTTTTCATATTTTTCTTTTCACACAACACTGAACATAGTTTATTTTAAATTAAAGCACTATGTTTGGATTGAATTATATGAAAAACCAAGTTAATAATTCACCAAAATCAACATATATTTTTTCTTTCTATACATGGAACAATGATGTTATCTTGTGTTATACACAATAATTACTTTCCTAAATGGCTTTCGTAGCATGCAAGACTATGTTTTAACGAACAACAATATATCATTAAAATGTTATTACATAATATAATAACATATAACATATATTTTAAATTATAGTTTATGAATATTATTAACTAACTTATGAAAATATATGGTTTACATAAATATAAGATGAATAGGTTACCAATTAAATTATAAATGCATATGAAAACCGATTGAGTAAAAAGGAATGTATTATTATGGTCACAAGGATGTTTTAACCTAAAAAACTAAATTAATTAAAATTAATGAGTGATATTATTGTAATATATATTTTATATATTCAATAAAATATATTATATATTCATCCAATAGTTTTTATAGGCATAAGATAAGAACAAACCCAATTTTATACTCAAAAACCTGTATTTTTATAATTGTAGTTTTACAATATTTTAATGGAGAACCCATTTGTAATCCAAATTTTGGAACTTTTATAGATTTAATATGTCAAAATAAAATTTATATTTTATATAGAAACTTAAAAAATTGTTTAGGATAAATTTTTGGTATTTTCCTATAAGGTTTCATTTTTAGTGAATAGTTAAAAATATTGAATTTTAATTCAAATTTTTTTTTCATATAATTTATTTATCTGGTTAAATTATATTTTAAATTGGTTTAAAAATTTAATTAGATAATTTTTTATTAATTAATCTAATTTAGTCCATTGAGATCAATTTATATTTAAACATGGGTATAAAAACTTAGCATACTTTTGAATGTTTTACTTTAGAAAGCTACATTGTTGACCCAACTGTGGGATTGATTTTAAATTAATTTCTATCACATATGTGATTAGAATTAGAAAAATGAATTCCATATTTTGAATTTGAATAATTTATAATTTCTAATATGGTAAACTTTTTTTGAACAAAATTATTAGTGAAGGTGATTACAATTAATTACAAGAGTTAATAGAAAAATTAGTTTAATAAAGTACTAAAACTTAAATCGAAGACCCAAAACAACATATATAATTGTAAAATACCTATTTTATAACCATTAATCATACATAAACCATTTATTCTTGATTTTTGGTTAATTGTTGTTAATTGTTTTAGGTGCAAATTTGGGTACACCTAACTTGTTTTCAAAAATGCTTAGTGAGTCTGTTGTTTTCCCTATAAAAGGCCACCACCTCTTCCTCTTCATCCAAACTATAAAAAAATAGGTTTATACAATATCATCCCAATACACTAAAAAACACCCCCATCCTCATATTATCATCCCCTTAGTCATTAATAAATCCAAAAAATCTATTTGGCACAAACCAAAAGGAGTTATCTAATTAAGAGGTAACATCTTATCTCAAGCTCATTTCTTTTTTTTTATTTCTACACCTCTCCACTCTCTTTATTCAATTATTGTATAAAAAACCAGTATATTAAATATAATAGGAATTTTTATGATAAGGGTTAGAACTAAACTGACACACACATCCATCTAATGGGTAACAAACATACTGTTAATGTGTATGGAGAACTATTGCCTCACTAAATGATGATTGTTCATTTTTTACTTTACCGCCTCTCATGGTGGACATTATGATAGAAAATTTATGTATATATTTCATATATTATATTTATTATGTCTTTAATCATATTTATTACATTTAAGACACATATCATTTTTTATTTCCATATGGTGTAAATATGATAATCTCGTTTTAGAATGTGTGGGCTACCACCCCCTCAAAACGATGTGATTCATTCACACACTACATGGAATGTATTAAGGGTGGGTTTAGTGAATATATAATATATATATGATATAATAAATCTACTATAATAATGATATATATAGACACAAATATACATTTATTTATTTTACTTTCTTTCCTTCAACATGACAATTAAATGGAGACAATGTTCATGCGTATGTATGGCATACCCCTCCATGATTAGTGTATTCCATTTAATATTTCTATATTATATAGATTATTAAAATAAAAATTTAATGAATATAAATTATATTTATATCATGGTTTACATTCTGGAAATCAGGATATAATTATAAGGACTAAAGATTTAACATATTAGGACACATGCGAAGAATAAAGCGAATATTACCCAAAGTGAAACCTTAACATAGGATTTTTAACAAGGGGGTAATATAGGGTCATATTAAAACCATATATGGTATTTTATATAATAATATGGTCTTGTAAAATATTTATAATAATTTTTTTATTATACATGAATCTTGTATGAGTATAAAGAGAATCAAGACACAAAGTTAGTTGATTTCATCTCACTTTTTTATTTCTGTGAGACATATACTTTATTCACCCCCAATAATTTTTTTTGTGGTTTTTATACTGCCCATGTATGTATTTAGTGATTATTTTAATTAAATTTATGGGAATTTAAATATCCATTATATGATATTTATTTTATTGGGGTTAAGTTTCAAATGTTACCAAACTGATCAAATAGTTTTGTTCTAATTTTTCCTTCTTTAAGGCTAATGTTTTGTTATGCACCTAAATTATTTTTGAGGTGCATATAAATCTATTTTAAATATTATATTATGAATTTCATTATTTTCATGATATTTTAGGATTCATGTAATTTCCTTTTCATACAGGTAGAGTATGGTCCAATGTTAAAAATTTATAAGAGTATATTGAAACAATATCATCACTTTTCAAGATTGTTTATGTTTATGATTCCTTTGATGAAATATTATGTTTCAACTCTCATAAAAACTCATGAATATTATTATCATATGGTTATTAATAATATATTCATGTATTGGTACCATTTTCCCACTCTTTGGTATATTATATAGTTAATAAATTGTTTTTAAGACATCCCAAATTTACCCTCTCTTCGATCATAAATCTATGTTCCTTCAATACCATGATTTTTAAAAGGGTTTCCAAGAATATTCTAAAAGTATACAATAATAATTTAAATTCACCTTTTTCCTTTTTTTCTTTTTAAAATGGTTTCAAAGGAATATTGTTGTTATTTTTCAAATAAGGTACTTTTCTAACCTTTTACTGTGAAAAAGGAATGTTATTCTTACCTTGTACGACATATACAGATTTACCCAACATCATTTCTATAAAGCTTACTTTTCATATTTAAAAGGTTAATTTTTAATTTTTTTAAAATAATTTTAAAAGAATTTATTTTCAAAAAATATTCTATATTTCTTTAAAAAATTTCAAATTATTTTTTAAAGAAAATGGTTTTAAAAAAATTTCAATATTATTTAAAACATTTAAAAGGAAATAGTTTTCAAAACATTTAAAATATTCTTTTATAAGTTTTAAAGTAAAATGTGTTTTAAAACATTTTATATATTTCTTTATAATTTTTTAAAGTTATTTTTATAGAAATGATTTTCTAAATTTTATCATATTTTGTTTTACAAGTTTAAATAGTTATTTTCAATGAAATGGTTTTCAAATTTTTTTCAAGAATTAATTTAATTTTTTAAATGTTTTTCAAATAAAAATGTTTTTAAAATGTTTTGAATCCTATTCTATTTGTTTTCAAGGAAAATGGTTTTCAAAATTATTTCAAATATTATTTATATGTTTTCAAGGTATTTTCAATGAAAATTATTTTCAAATGGTTTTATGCATTAAAAATAAAATTTCAAAGAATAATGGATATTTTCCTCAAGAAATGTTTTCTGAAAGATATTTCAAAATTATTTCCTATCTATGAATATATCTGTTTATGTTACTCACACATTTATAAGAAATGATCAAAAGGTTCCATTCATTTTCATTATCTAAATGGTTATGATTAATGTCATGGTCTTTATGAAACCCATTTCTCTTTCATAGGTTATATTATTTTGAAATCCGTTTCTCTTTCATAGGTTATATACTTTTGACACCTAATTCTTTTTAAATGTTTTGTTTATGAAAAAATGATTATGAAACCTATATTTTTCCACAGGTTAAAATATGATTACATGTTTATAATAGCCATTTCATTTCATGCGTTATGATATAGTCATTTATGATCATGTGGAACTTGTATGTATGAATTCACAATGAAATTGGTGGGGCATATATCCCACTCCAATGAATTGGGTGAGGATTAATATCTATTGAGATAGACTAAGATGGTATTGGGAATGATACTTGACTACTAAGTTAGACATGGGAGTGAACCACGATTACCAATATGGTAAGAGGAGTGAACTAATGCTACTAATATGTCCATGGGAGTGAACCATGACTTCCAAGATGATATGGGGAGTGAACCCATACTAAAAATATGGTCTTGTTAGGGATGAATTTCCTACTATGGAAATCATATTATCTGATTATGTGTCTACTACAATTCTATGTCTTATTCTTATTTTATGATTTCATGGATTATGTTCTTTATTTCCTTATAATTCATGTCTTATGAATTGTGAAGCTTTATTCCATGATTCATTTATACGATATTTGATATGCAGGGTCTGATATTCTATTTTCATGTTCACATTATCATACCATTATGCTCATGATTATGCTTACATATCTCCCATGTTTACCCTTACTGATCATTTGAGCTCACCCCATTTTATGTTTTCTTACCAAGGTTATGAAGATATGTATTATTTTTTATGTGTTTAAGATGGGTGCTAGTCAAGAAGAACCTAGTAGGAGATAATGTTTCTCACTTATGTATCAGTGTTTATGTTTCCATGTTTCCAAAGGCACTAGACTAGTATGGTCTTTGGGGGCCTATTTGTATAATGATTTAATTATTCCACAAAAGTTTTCTAATGGGAATATATTAAAAGTAAGGGTCACTATATTGAGTATGAGTTTTCAAACATAGGTGGTGAAATAATATAATAATGAATGGTGTTTTATGTGCCCATTTTAGAAGATGTATCTATATGTGAAAGAG
Source organism: Viscum album (assembly GCA_963277665.1). Taxonomy (NCBI): domain Eukaryota; kingdom Viridiplantae; phylum Streptophyta; class Magnoliopsida; order Santalales; family Viscaceae; genus Viscum; species Viscum album. Next base: position 1,088,516,212 of record OY728122.1, read on the forward strand.
GATAGTGATGTGGTATTCTTCGCTAGTATACAAGTCACCTATTCTTTGGATGGTTGAATTCAAAATATAAATAATTTGATTCATATTGTCAGGGTAGAAGTGGACTTATGAATTTATGGGATACCATAGGGGATTGGTCTCTATCTCTAGATGTTTCTCTTTGATTTAGGAATAAGCTGGTAGTCCCTTTGAAATTGAGGTGGGAGGTGATTAAATTTGTAAAATATTCAAGCTAGGTATTGGAACCCAGTGATAGTAATATGTTTTGTAATCCCAAATTTCAATATTGGTGGTCTAAAATAAAATGATAATTTTTCAATTTTGTGTCTCGATGCCTTAATTTACAAAATATAAAACCTTGATATCAAAATCTTATAGGATGACTAAAATTACTTCCCATTATAGCGTGGAAGTGGGATGTGATCTCTATAGATTTTGTTTCATTAGCCTACGTCAATATCCTAGTTCATTAATTTCCATCCAATCAAATAGATAAAGAAGGTATAAGATCATAGACACCTACATGTATAAGAGATCATGAAGCTCCATGGTAGACCACTGTACATCATGTTTGATTGAGACATATGATTTAATTATAGATTCCAGAATGGTATTCTAGATGTTATGGGTTGTCTGTTGAATCTATGAATTATTTATCACCTATAGATGGTTTTACAGACTATGTAAGAAATTTATATCTTTGAGTATATTCTCTAAGTATGTGTTCTTAATTTTTTAGATCAGAGGGGAAATATCTATCATTGGTTGAGTTTTATAATAACAATAATTATCAAGTATTAATAAATATTGATCCCAAAAATCTTTCTATAGATGACTATGCTGATCTAATATTTATAGAATAAAATTGGGTGAGTGTTACTTTTTTGGACTAGACATTATTTGAGATATAACTGGTAAAGTTCAACTAATTCAAAAATGGTTAGATATAGACCTGGGTTTCCATAAAGTATATGTTTATACTTGACAATAATCGTTGGATTTATCCATTGGTGATAGAGTGTTTCTCATAATTTCTCCTTACCTGGAACATCGTCGATTGGGTAAATTGGGTAAGCTGATATCATGATATGTTGGTCCATTTGAGATTGTATAAAATCTTAAGAAACTAGTATACCGACTGGAATTACCATCCTAGTTTATTTTTATTCATAATGTGATTCACATATCCCAGTTGAAGAATTATCATATAGACCCATCTTACATGGTTATATGTGAGGATTTATATTTATAACCCATTACAACCAGGATTCTAAAACCTATAAATATTATGGATCATTAGAGAAAAGTGATATAGGGGAAATATATCCTTCTAGTTCAGGTGTTATGGAAACTTAGTAAAGATAATAATGAGTCTTGAGAGTGTTAACCTTTAATAAAAGATAAGTGACCTCACTTATTCACTAGTTAAGAGAACTAGGAAATTTCTAGGAGTATAAAGTGGCATAATGGGAAGAATAATGACACCCCTTTCGTCACTAGTGTGGATTTTTTTTGATTATTTATTTATTTATTTTATTTTTGTTTGTTTCAAGAGTTGGAGGAAAAAAACTTGAATAATTATAAAAATGATACTTGGTTCATGGTAAGCACACAATTAGTACTAACCATTCACCTAATCCAAGTTAGGAGGGGGTGACATATTCATGGTCACTATATGATTATCAAAACAATTTAGCCATTAATGCTATGTAAGATAAGATAATGTATTTAGTGAATGGTCAGGAGTAACGATGAGGTTTGGTCTTACTAATGGTGAGTTTCATCTAAGTGGATACCATATGGTTGGTGCATGATTTCCTAAATAGTGTAACCAAATGATGAGGCCTACCCAAAAAAATAAGAAATATTAAATTACTTTCTTAGCCTTGGTTGATTTTATCTTTCCCTCCTTTTATCATTTCACTCGAGTTTTCTCGAAAACACCATATTTGTCGATTCCACCTTTTCACCTAGGTAACCCATGGTGATTTTTCATCGATCCAAGTGATTAACTTAAAGATAACTCCTTATTTTTCTTCCTTTTCTCTTCATCTCATACACTTATTCTTTCTCCTTCCCTATTCCTCATTCTCTCTTACTCTAGTTGAACATGATGACATAGATCGTGGATCAGGTTGATTATAAATACAAATTTCTTGGTCCTTATATTTTTTGAGGATCCATTTCACCATTATAGCTTGGTATTTGAAGAAAACAACAAGGTTCTAGTGGATTTAAGGTAGCTTCCTCTACATAAATAACTTTTACTTGACATAATTTTGGAACATTTGTTTTCTAAATGGGTTTATTACCATATTATGATTTAAATAAACTATTAAGGGTGGAATTATATTATTTCTTAGAGTTCCTTGATTTAGTTGTTAACAAAGTGGTATTTTATCATGGTTTATATGGGATATTCATCGTAAAACTAGTTTTATACCTATAAAGTGTTTGAGAAAATATTTCAAACAATGTTTTTGTGTAAATTAGGATTTTAAACCAAAAAATTAAAGTGAATTTATAATATGGATGTTGTATTTAATGTTTTATAAGGTTTTTTATTTTTAAAAGACTTGTTTTTATTTCTTACTACTTGAATGTGATAATGGTTATTTTTTTATATATGGAAGGGTAAATTAGAGTTGATTCTGGAGATTTGTTTTTTGGATTAGATCCACATAGGAACCTTGGGAAGTTAACAAGTAATTCAAATGAGTGATATACTAGCTTATATTACACCCTGTCCAGTTCCCCTAGTGATGTTCATACACTAATAAGGGGTTTGTCACCTAGTGAGTCTAATAGGGTAAGTTAGGGTTTAGTTATACCAGGTTAACTATAGACTAGAAAGTGTTCCATTAGTGAGGTCATATCTTACTGATCATTTAATTTACTAAACCTAGGGTTTAGACCTCATATGCTACAAAACTGGGTTTATCTAGCGCTAAATAAATGTTCTTTTAAAGGGGGTATTTATTAGAACATTTAAAGGAGGTCTTTAATAGTTCTAAAAAATAACTGTTAAAGAGGACCCTATATTAGCACTTTTAAAAATGAACTGATAAAGGCCCCTCATTTATCAGTGTTATTAGAAAAACACTAATAAAGGGTCACCCTTTATCAGAGCTAGTAAAAAAAATATGATAAAGGAGACCTTTACCAATTCTTGTAAATAAGCAATGATGGAGGGGGGAGGCTTTATCACTCTTTTTTAGAAGCGCTGATAAAGACCCCATTTATGAGTGGTTTTTTACTAGAACTGATAAATAGTATATTTTAAAAAATTATTTCATTTAAAATAATATATTAATATATAAATATTATATATTTATATATATTTAAATATGTTTTAGATAAGGCTATATAGGAATTTATATTTAATATATATATATATATGATATTTATTAAAAGTGCCTTATAAAATAATTTAAAAAATATATTTAATTAATAATTTACTAGTTATTATCATGGAATTTTCATTTTAGAACAATTTTAAGATAAAAAAATCAAAAAAATAATAAAAGATCTAAAATAAGTTGAAAACGTAACTCGAATTTCAAATGAAGATAAATTTTGATCCAAGTGTCCATTTGGGATCTACTATATATCAAATCAAATCCCATGATAAGTTCAATTCCATATTTATAATATATGACCCCAATCACTATTTTTTTGAGGTCAAAATATGTGTATAGAACCTCAAAAACGAATTTATTATTCATGTTAGCCCAATTTTTTAACATTCGATGGAATTTAAGCCTATTTTAAGGGGGTATTATTGTCTTTTTCTTAGTGGGGATAGAATTTAATTCTAGTTATTAAATTCATATTGATATTATGGTTTTGAATTTTTATCATTTTTCACAATTTACTATTATTTATAATCAAATATATAACAATATATAAATATTTTTTATATATTCACACATACACACAAAACATATTTTTTATATGTATTTAATATATATATATAAAGATATATATATTTATATAAACATATATATAAATATATGGATTAAAAAATGTAACAAAAAATATATAAATATATAGATATATCATAAAATGGAAGACAAAAAAACATAGGAGAGTGGAAAAGGAACTTGGATATGAGCAGGAGGTCTCATGTTCGAAACTGGTAGGAGGTAGGTGCATAATAGAGATGGTGGAATTATCTAAAACACTGATAAATGGGGTGATAAGTTCTGATAAAGGGGTAGAAAGTGCTGATAAAAGGTGGGGCAGGAAAAGGTTTGAATGAAAAAATTATCCATCTTTATCAGCGGGGCCTTTATCCGTTCCAAAAAGAGCTACTAAAGGTGACCTCTAATATCACTAAAAAAACACTATTCAAGGCCCCATTTATCAATTCTAAAAAAAGAGTTGATAAAGGTTCCCTTTGACGGAGCATTTTTTATCATTGTTAAATGGACCTTGAACAATTTTTTTTCGAGCGTTGTTAAAGCCAACCCTTTAACATCACTCTCATTATCAGAAATTCTAATGTATTGATAAAAGTATTTTAATATAACTGTTAAAGGCCATATTTGTATACATTAGGTGAGGTATGTTTTAAGTATTTATTAGTTTATATTTTAAATTTTTAACTTTCACATTATTTTTAGTATTGTGTAGTTTGTTAAAACTATTCATAATAGATTACTTAATTATTTCTAAAATAATAGAGCATGATTATAATTTTCACTTTTTAAAATAAAAATTCGTTTTTCTAAATTTTAATTTTAAATAGTCCTAACAATTTACTTTAGGAAATGTCTTATATATATTTATAGTGGTATTGTGCAAGGATTTTACTTCACACCCTACATAAACCCATTGAGTATATTTAGACATGATATTATCTGATACATGTATAGGGAAAGGAGACATATATTTTGGTGGCATATCTTGATAATTCTTTTATATTGGGTGGTGTAGTGATTGGATGATGACCACGAGTCACAATGAGGTGGATTGTGTGGAGAATTTTAGGGATCCTCACATGGTTATCTTGGGTTTTTCATGTATTTTCCTCTTCCACTGTCACATTATTCTTCAATTTATTTTTATCATGTTTCATGTATCACTTTACATTTATTCTATAAATTAAAGTGTATATTTTTGTTTACTTTCATCTTCTTTTTCATAATTTGGATTGATTCTTATTTTTGAATCTATTTGCAGATATGAATCGATATAAAACATATGGATATATCATTCCAAATTATTGTATGGGGTTAATTATGTTTTTTATGGGATTTAGAGGGGGAATTTCTTCCCAAAGGTTGTATTTGATACCCTTGGATCTTATCTCTAGCCTATGGCGAACAAGAATGTGCCACAAGCCCTGTGGTGGGTTAGTTCAGGTGATATGGTAGATTGACCCGGGATGGTTCAATACACCCAAAGAGAGTTTGGCCTTATTAAGAAAAAATATTATCCATGTGTCTATAAGTTAAATATGTTATTAAAGACATATGAAAAACATATATTGATATTACAATTAGTTAAGAGTAAGATGAAAATATATTTCTCTATGAATGAGTTAAAGTATCCACCCATTTTCTAGGGAATAATATCTAATAAGGTTGATCTATGTAACTATAATTATTAATATACAATACATAAATTAATAAAGTATTCAAAAATACAATTTGGAAAAATTAAAGTATAAATTTTTTCCTATGTGACATTGTGTAAAATATCTCTAAGATGATTTTTTAAGGTATATGGGGAGATTGTTAGGATAAATAAAATTCCATATTATTAAGGGTTTGAATATATAATTTATTTTTTGATACGTAAAAATATTTTACATTTCTTATGCATAACAGATGGTGGGAAAATATGAAACCGATTTAGGAGATTTTTTTATGGTGGAAGTCAGAACAATCCAACAGTATTTGAGAAAGTGTGATTTATGGGTTCTTGGTAATTAGATAAGTTGGAATTATATATTTTAAGGGGATATAGAATGGGTTTACCAATAAATAAATTTTATCTAGTATTATAGATAAACTAAATAAATGAGTAAGTGAGTCTTTTTAAAGATAATGGTATTCATATCTATAGAGGCTGAGTACATTTATTATTTTTATACTACTTAAGATTTAATTTAAGTTTTGATTTATATTAGTTATTTGAATTTTGTTAAGAAATAAAAATAAAATCAAAATATATATTTTGATAACTTTTTGTCATAGATAGTCACTTCTATAAATGTGGGCTATACCCACACCCCAATCCCAATGGTTTATCCAAACTATTGGGATGTAGTGTTTTGTTGAAGGTTATCCCAATATTTTTTAGAAAACCATTAGGATATCTTACCTATTCCAATATGTTTTCAAAATATTTTGGAAACATTTTCCCGCAAATTTTGAGTGTAAACGCTTATTCCCTCCTCCCTGCTAGATCAAATCCTGAGTGCTCCCATCTTCCCATCCCGAGCGCACCCCTCCACCCTGGCCGATCCCATATCGAGAGCTCCCCTCATCGCTGCTAGATCTCATCCTGAGTGGTTCCCTTCTCCCTGACAAATCCCATCCCAAGAACTCCCCTCCTCCCTGCCATATCCCATCCTAAGAACTCCCTTCCTCTCTTCTAGATCACATACCAAGCCCTAAAATCACATCCCTCCTCTTTTTCTGAGATATTTACTCATAGTGCTCCCCTCATCCCATCCCGAGAGCTCCACCCATAGTGGAATGTGCCTCTCCCCTCATATTTCTTCTGATAGTGAGCCCTAAGAGTCTTCAAACTTCTTCCTTAGCCATGGAGACCCATCCAAAGCTTCTATTTTCACCTATATTCTCTTCAACATCAAATATGTGAGTTCTAGATCCGTCATTTATTATTCTCCTTCAACAGTTTCAGAATATTTGATTTTGGTTTCTATAAAAATAATAGGTCTCTATGTGTAGATTTGTGATAACAAAATATTTTACAAGATATCTAGTAAAAGGGTCTAGTATATGTTTTGTTAGTGATATGTTAAGAGTTGATTTTGGGTCCCCTGACTCATCTGTTTTAGGAATTTCATATCGTTGGGTGTCTCATAATATACCAAGATCGCCCACTATCCTTATACCATACATCTTTCTTCAGACTTGAAAGGAATTGTTCTAATAAAATAAATTGCTAGAAATATTTGTTACCCATTCCACATTGAGTCCAATACTATTCATAAAGCTATAGTTTAGAACCCTTAGATATTTTTAAAAACTACTAATCAAAATTATAGAAGTTAATGATCTTAAAATATACATATTTTTCTGTCAAATATTTTTGAAATCTAAGTGAGCATTTACTAACATTATGTCAATCCATTATATGACATATCTTATGTTTTGATATTATTCCCACTAGATATAATTTTTTTTGATATATCCCTTTGTATCCTGTATTTGGTTTGAAAAGTGGTATAATTTAATTAAGTCAGGAAAAATCTTCTTTCTTATTTTATTTACACATTAGTTATGGATTTCTAATTAATTTCATATTTGTTTTTAAATTAATAAAATTAAAAACACTCAGGAGAAACAAAGAAAACGAAGGAAGACAATAATTTCCCAATGAGTGAGATGGCATACTTCCTCTAGTGTCTATTGTGAGTATTTTATTTCAAAAATATATATCAATAACATATAATATCATGTGGTTAATTTTGGTTTCAAATTTTAATTAAGATCCACCACTAAGATGGCAGTTATTCACCGACCAGCCTATTGGTTCCAGTGCTTAGGCTAGAGATCTGAGTGGGGCTGATACATATAGTGAACCACAATTTAAAATTATTAAAATTATATAAATTTGGAAGAATACTTAAAAATTATACATACATACACAAGAATATTGTACTAGTCTAGTGCCTTTGGAAACATGGAAACATAAACACTAGTATATAAATGAGGGAAAATATCTCCAACCACATTCTTCATGGCCATAAACCATGTTAGAAACATCAAACATAATACATATCTTCCAAACCTAGGAAAGGAAACATAAATAGGGGTGATCTTAAAAGTTCATTAAGGGTAAATATGGGAGATATGTAAGTTTAAACATGAGCATAAGGGTATTAGAATGTGATCATGAAAATAAAAGATCATACCCTGTATAACAAAGATCATGGAATAAATATTAGAACTTCGTAAGACATGAATAATAATGAAATAAAGAGAATTGTCCATGAAATTATAATATAATAATAAGATATGGAATTGTGGAAACACATAATTCACTACAACAGAAATACCCATTTAGAGGTGGTTTAAACCACCACTAGATTGTTCTGTGATGGTTAAAAAAACCAATGCTAAAATTGATGTCATAATTCAACATGCAGAAGTTCCTTACATTTAGTGGTGGTTTCTAGAAAGTGTCATATATCATGTATTTCATGTCAGATTTTTTAGTTTTAGTAGTGGTTTTCACTTAAAAGAATAATTGCGATCTAGCGGCCGTTTTTAACCGCCGCTACATTCAAAACGTTTTACCCAAAAAACGACACTAAAATTGATAATACAACCACTAAGTAATTTTTTTCAAATTTAGAAATGGTTTTATCTAGTTATCTAGAAAATTACCATAATATAGTAACAATTTAAACCATTGTGAAACCAAAAAATATATCTAGAGGCATCTTAAACCGCCGCTAAATCATTAATTAAGAAAAAACTATAGGTTCTGCAGTCCCAGATGCTGCAGCCAGAAAAATATAACAGTAACACCAAAAATTTTACTAGATCATCAAATATATCATCAACATGAAAGCAAAAAAACACATGTTAAAACTAAATAATCAATGTAAGTTGATTCTCTCTAGAACATAAATAATCAACACATTAATCAAGAAAAAAACACATTAAAATAAATAATACATTTCTCAATACCTTTAAAGGATTAAACAAGACACAACACATTAAAAGAATCAATAATACATAAATACATTGAAAGAGTCAACACATTGAATAAATTAATAATACATTTCTCAATACATTTCTAATTGAATATATATTGATTCTTTTAACTATTACACAACACATTTCCAAGGAAAAAATAAATTTAATACATTTTAAACCATCTATAAAGAATCAATGTACTTTCATTAAAATGAGGCTTCACATGTTAAAACTAGATCCACCAAAATTTCAAAAAAGATAAATTAATTTAATAATAATGAAATTATTCTCAATATAAAACCATCCATTATGAATACCATTTTCAAAATAAGGTACATTAATGATTCAAAACCAATAAGTAATGCTTATGAAAAAGAGAAATCAATGTAAAATCCATAAATAATCTAAACACCCACAAGAGATTATTAAAAATAACTTCGATTTATAAAATGGGTAAATACTTTATGAAATACTATGAATTCTAGTACTGATTGAACCCATTGATGAGATCATGAAAAATAATATAGATGCCTCTATGTTCCTAGTCCAACAATAATTCACATAGTCTGAGTTACCCAATTACATCCCTATGGCCTATCCAAGACCCACATGATAGAGCATAAAAAATAGGTTCCATGCACAAATAGAGCATAGAAATATCCCAAAAGGGAGATCACCCACCACATCCAGATTGAGCTATAACAAAAAAGGTGAAAAAATATGATACTAATCGTACAGTGGGTCTTATAGATTGGGGATATCTTATATTTTATAGGCTTGTGACATCATTGTATGGATAAGTGATATTGGACCTTAGTTTGGTGAGAGATAACATAGAATGATCCTTTGTCAGTAGGGCTGGGTCATGATGTGAGATTTGGAAAAAGGTATAGATATTCTTATAATGGTTGGGGTTAGATAGAGATTACATTCATGGAGAAAACCATGGGGTTTTGTGTCATGACTTGGACTATAGGGACCCTACTTTGGACACTAATAAAGTGAGAGTGACACCACATGTTCACCCCCAATAGTTTATGGGCTAGAGACAAGCACAAAGTAAGAATATCACTAAAGGGGCAAGATTTATCTTATTGTACATGAATACACACACAATCAACGCCATGGAATAGTGAATTAGTATAATAAAATAAAACCTCTTGGTTTAACACATTCATGTAGTAACCTCTTGTAAGTACATCAGAAAGAGATAGATAAATATCTAAGAAAGGAAAATGGAAAAATACATGCTTAACCACGAAGAAGGAAAGTTGGTCCCAATCTAGAACCAACTGAAAGAGAAAATATTAGGAGTTCCCAAATCAAGATCCCTATGTCTGACCACCAAACATGGTCAGTGCCTCCACTTACTTCTATATTCCATAGATACTAGTTTCCTTACGGACACCATCTACTAGTCGTCTGTATAAGAACAATCATGCATGAAAATCCCATACAGGTGTGAGTATAAACATACTTAGTAAGGAACCATGAAAAATAAGTAGAAAATAGAAGAATATAATATTCAGATCAACCTACATGTAAAATAGATACTAGAAACTAAACATCATATATGATCATAAATAAATATCAATCTCTAGAGCTAGTTGAAACATGGAATATAGACACATGGTTATACAAAACATATATAGGGCACCCATTTTCCTGATCCCATCTAAAATATAAAAAAAAGATAAAAATAACCCACATTGTATGCACTGATACATGAAAAACCCTATCCACTAATCATTTCCCAATGATGAACTCTGCTCTTCACCCTATCAATCTCCATCTCTACTTCCTTCTACCAACACTTATAAAATAATTATATTGAAAATTAAACAATTTTTTATATTTATATTTATACATAAATTCAACAAAAGTTTGTGAACTAAATGATTTTGATGTTTTTTGACTTACCTGCTCACCACTATTCATCACTTTCAATCCTTGTTTGCCTACCATGGACCTCAGATGGTAATGGTCCCAAACCCATCCTGCACACTCAACCAGGATTCTACTTCCCAAAGACTTTACCAACTAGGTCATGTTGGGAGACTGAGTAAGACTATGTGGGACCAACATCCTATAGTTCTTTAATTTTTATCTACAAATCAAATATCATTCATATTATAATAAATATATATTAAAATAGTGACAAATGATAATAAATTATTATAACAAAAAATGAATATATACCCAAAATTCTGTGGCAGGCTCATTAACAAAACTCCCATCATATTTTTTATGAACATTAAACCACACTTCTGTTTGGGATACTTGGTGGCCTAAACTCAGTGACTGCATTTAAAAAATATAAATCAACAATTTAATATATTAAAAGATAACATTGTCTAATAAATATTTAAACTAATTAAAATATTACCAGAGGTGATTGGATTCTAGAAAAAATCTTTGACCCCGCAGTGTGAGTATAACGTTTCCTCTTTGGCATTCTGGTCATTTAATCAAATAAAATAAAGTTCATAAAATATATTTCTAAAATTTATGAAGAACAAATATAAATGATAACAGATGCATATTACTAAAAAAAATATACATAACAATGATAATGAATGACTTCACAAATAGAAGGAAATATTTTTTATTTCCCATGTATTTTAGATTGATATGATGTGTCGTTAACAAGTAAAACTCAATTGAATATTGTCTTAATATCATCCAAGTGTCTAGAGCAAAAGGTAAGACACTCTTCTTCCAAATAGCCTTCAGAAATAGAGCCCTTATGTTGAGCATTATTTTTCATGTATGATTTCAAATTCCCAAGATATCTATGAAATAAAAAAAATATGTATTTAATGTGGTGCCAGGAATTGTTTACAGAAATGAAAAAATATAAAAAAAGTACCTCTCAATTGGATACATTCATTTAAAATGTATGGGGCCTTTTAATTTAGTTTCCTTAACCAAATTCATAGTTAAATGCATCATTACAGTAAAAAATAACGAAGGAAAGATCATATCCATTGCACAAAGTGTCAATAAAAATCTCTCATGAAGGTTTTCAAGTTGAAAAAGATGTAGAATTTTCAACATAGTTGTCTAAAAAATGTGCAAAATTGGAGTACAATAGCTGTAACCTTTTAAGGTAATAATGTACGCAGTGCGAATGCAAGTTACTATTGTAACAAAATATGTGAATTGTGGATTTTCAATCCATGTAACCTATAATTCTTTAATTCAAAACACATTGCGATGTTACCTGAATATCCATCAGATACCTTCACATGTTTTAAATTTCTATGGAATGTATCTTTATCCGTATTTTTCATAGAAAAAAATTTCAGAGCATACATTCTATTCTCATTTGTCCAAAGATCACACTTTTTGTTCATTTCTTGTAATTCATTCTGAGAATTGAGACGATCCTTCAATTTTACTTACTAATTAAGCAATATGAAGATCAAATTTTTAAAAAAACTCTTTTGAATATGTATCGCACCAATATTATTCCACAACAAATTAAATTCCCAATACAGAAATTTGAATAATATAATTTTTTCTTCCATTATTACGTTTCAATTTCACTTCACAGTGCACATTGAACTCATTTACCACTATGAATAAAATGATGCACCCTCCCCAATTCTGTTTCAAAATTTCAAAGTTGTGCCAATATTTCATAACCTGTTAACAACATTGGAGGCGGTCTATAGACAATGAAACCATTGAATTTTGAATTGTTTAGTCGAAATCTATGAGATGCATCAAAAAATCTATGATGACACAAGAAGCACCATTTTCTACTATGAGGTAACTTTTTTAGGCTCAAAATCAATGTTACAAACAAGATAATAAAAACCCGTCTATGTGTTCCAACTAGCTAAATTCCTAATTCTAGAGAAGTGACTAATAGTCCACATTAGAGAAGCTTGAATTTTGAACATTGTTATAGAGGATGCATCATATGTCTCAATACCATTGCTCTATAAATCCTATAATTATTCAATTAAAGAATAAATGTATACATAAATATCACTTCAAAGCATTTGTTTTCTTGGAATAATCATCTAAATTATAGAAAACATTTGTTGCATACACATCCACAAAGACAGATTGTAAGGTATCAAAATAACTGGCCAAAATCTATAATTGATATTCAAAGTCCCAAAATGGGTTGAATCCATTGGTAGCCAATCCCAATCAAATATTCGTTGGATAAGATGAGAAATATATATGTATTGAATCAAATGTATTTTTTGACTTTGAATTGCTTGGATGTTGCATTAACCCATAATTTTTATAATCTACAGAATCCCACTTTACATTTTTGGTGGTTTTCTATGGCATGAATAATATATTCAATTGAGTATTTAAAGAAAAGTTACATAGAAACTTTGATGGTGTGTTCATTTTCTTCTTATTCATGGTATTATTTTGATTAAAACTTCCAACATCACCATATACTACCATATATAAGAAGAAATTTTATTCAAATCTGTCTGCTTGATTCCTCTCCCAAATAAAGCATACAATCATTAGGTCACACATGATTTTTTTTATAATTCAGACGAAGATTATTAACAACCTTTTTCATATCATAAAAATACTCAAGGATATTTTCTTTATTAAATTCATCATGAAAAAATTCCAATATCATAGACATAGCCTTATTTGTAATTCCATAAAGGCATTTGATATGGTGTAACTTCAGCAGAAAAGAATGTTTTGAATCTTTCAAACATCCACTATAAAACTCTTGATTTACATCGATAACTAAACTGTGAAACAAATCTATCCACATAGTGAAGTTTTCTATTACATTATTCTCCACAGAATCAAGAGGAGTATTCAATGATATGATACAATCTTAATCTGGTTGTCCTATAGTCTCAAAAACATCACTTGTCACGTTTTTATTTGTATCACCCTCAACTCATTGTTATGATATGTTTTAATTTTTATGTTGATGTATTTACATACCTAATGAATCATTTATAATTTTATTCATTTCATTTTCCACTGTTGACGATGTTGGCAGCTCATTCTATAGATTGACATCAGTGCACAACCTTTCTATAATGTTTGATTCTCCATGCCAAATCCAAAGAAAATATTGAGTAGGGAATTGATTAAATAGCAAGTGTTCATAAACATTATATATCTTCAAACATATTTTAAATTTACATTTAGGACAGTGAAATCTTATTCTATAATCAAATAATCCCTTGGAAATTACAAAATCTAAAAACTACTCCAAACCCTTAGCATATTGAGGTGTGTTCCTCAGTAATGTGATCCATCTTTTATCCATATATATCAAAATGTTCCCACACATTATTAAAAAAATTAAAACACATAACTATTACTAAATAGGGAAATAGATTCATATATACTAGTTGAAAAGAATATTAATATGTTAAATAAGGTTTTCCTTTATAAATAAACAAGAAGGGATCCAAAATCAATTTTAACGACTCTACGAGTTCAATCACAAAAATTATAAATAATTTTATTTATGAATGGATTAATCATGTAAAAAAACTTCCTTGAGTTTAAATACTATTGAATATAAAATGTAAACATAGTTAAAAAAAATAAAAGAACATTTTGAATTTTTTAACATTGACTTAAAATAAATAGAGAATATGTCTTTTATAGGATTAGGATCAACTGAGTATATTACAGTGCATAACTGACATTTTCCTTTTGCAGGTTTAAGAAAAAACACAAGGTTTTCGAAGGTAAATCCCTAACCTATCACTCAGTATTATTTAGGTGGAGATATAACCTTGTCTATTCTAAAAGATGAAAAAAACCTTTGTCATTACCTTTTTATCAGGTAATAATAACTATACACTACCTTTTAAATATATGTATAAGAATCTATGAAATAAAAATTATAGGAAATTCTGAAAAATAATAAAACTGTTTGGACTATTATAATATGTCTATGAAGAAACTATTTTAGAGTTGTGAATTTAGACCCTTCTTTAATTGATACAGAACAAGGAAATATAAGGCAACTAGAAATGCCACAACAAATCATTATAATGAATACATGAAGTTCTAAATGTCTTTATTATTATTTATCCACTTCTTTCCTTAGATTCTATTTATAGAAAAAACAAAAATTTAAAAAATTATTTATAAATCCATTGAATATTTTACACATGGGTGTTTACAAATTCTTCATCATACATTTAAAACCCAAAAGTTAGAAATTAAAATAGAAACATATTACTGTTTAAAGTATCATGCTCAAATTAAAAAATACCGAATGTATTTCATTCCTGGTATCATTTTCCAGTGACATAGTCTTTCTACCATTCAAACAGATGAGATACAATACTACTTAAATATAATATGGACATTTAATACATATATAGCCCACATAAGGGAAAAATATTTTTTTTCATAAGCTGCATAAGGGTAATTCATAATTTATATAATCTATGTAAAGGTGACCTTTATAATATACAGCTCACATAAATATAAGATTCATTTTAAACATGATATATATAGTAAAATTATAATTCTATGTAAGGGTAAGAACAAATTATAATCATTGTGTTAGGATAACTAGTAAATTTGTGTAATGGTAAGATTTTACTTAAAATGTTGTTGTAAAGGTACCTAGAAAAGATGTATAAAGAAACTCAAAATTTACATAAGGGTGATAAATTTTTTCTAAATCACGAGCCAAGGAAAAACATAAATTATATACACTATTTAAATGTATCTAGTTCACTACGCAAGGGTAACTTACATTTTTATCATGCCTCTTAAGGGTGTCTTAGAACTTGTGTAAAGGGAAAAAAATTACGTAAAGGTAGGAAACACTTGTGTAATGGTAAGAATAAATTTCATAAATATATGAAACCCATGAGTAAATTTAAGTAGTAATTATATAAGTGTAAAACCAAGAATTAAAAGAATGTTTAAGGATAAAAAGGTATATATTTAAAGGTAGAAAACAAACTATAAATTCCATGTAAGGGTAAGAAAAATAGTTATGTAAGGGTATAAAATAAATTAAACTAAATATGTAAAAGTAGAATTGAAATTTTTTAAGGGTACAACAAATTTACATAACGGTAACAGGAACTTTGTAAGGATTACGTAAAGGAAACAATAATATTTAGAAAATTAAATTTTCATATGTTTCAAATAAAAATAATTATAAATAATAATAAAAATAATTTGAATAAATGTTGAGAATTTAAATAAAAATTAAATTCAATAAAATTATCCTAAAAAACCATGCTTAAAAATAAATCAATTAAATATCAATGATACAACTAAACCAGTCTCAATTGATAAAAATTTTTTTTATTCAAATGTAATTTAATTAAAAAATCCAATTTATAATAAAACAAATAAAGAGGATTTAATTTAAATTAAAATTCTTCAACTAATGTAAAACATTTATTCCCATAATCATTCATGATGGGATTTGTGGGAGTGAAAACTAACTCAAAATACCAAGAGATATACTCCATCATTTAATAACATCCCTACTGAAACTTCTAGGAGGTATCATCTATAAATATGAAATATATAATTTGATACATACATAAATCAATATGAATAACAAATAAATGGCTACCCAATTACTCATAATAGTTATAAATCACATCAAAGCATATAAAAACACCCACAACAAAACCGAAATCAAGATGTAATTTGTAAACACCCATGGTAAATCAAAATTTTATACAACAAAGAGTTATAAAAAAACTCCATTTCGCTTACCACCCAACCTTTGAGGGGTAAAAAGCAGCGGTTTAGGATCGGTGGTGAGGAGTAGTAAGGGTTAGGACCAGTGGTGAGGCTTTAATGGGTCGGGTAGGGCTTTGAAAAGTTGGGGGGGGGGGGGTTAGGGATGAAGCATCAGAGGGGTCAATGAACATAGGACTGACAGTTAGGGGCGATGAAGTTTAGGATCAGCAATGAGGGTTAGGATAAGCGGTGAGGCTTAGGTGGGTTAGGGGTGAAGCATCATAGGGGTTGGTGGAGAAGTGTTCGGTTTGTCAAAACATTAACATATTTAGCAGTGATTTTCAAGAAACAACTTCTAAGTTATTTAAAAAAAATTCTCATTGGTTTCATAAATAACTACTAAAAAACCACTACTAATGTCAGATTTTGGTGTGCGCGAGAATATATTGATTTCCATTATATCCAAAACATCACTACCCATACCATATTAGTGGACAAAGTCTTTTAATAAACTGTATAACCCCCATTGTAGCCCTATATTACAGAACAGAGTGACCCTCATTCCATCTCTGTATTATTTAACTGAGTAACCCTCATTCCAACCCTATATTACGAAACTTAGTAACCATTATTCCATCCTTGTTTTATCTAATGAAATATAAATCATTACCCAATTAATTGGAGGGAGATATAAGTCCCACCCATCACATAATGAAAGCATACATACATATAACCCAAGATCATAAATTAACATATCAAAACCCATTAAATGAAATGGGTATCATAAAAATCTAAACATATCATAACCTATGGAAAGATACATTGTTCATGATCATTTAATCATAAACATAACCTGTGGAAATAAGTGGGTTTCCAAATCATATAACCCGTAAAAGAGAAACACGTTTCATAACATAATTGCATAAAAATACTCCATTTAAAGAAGGCATATGAATGGAAAGGTTGAAAATTTACCCATAAAGGCATGAAAAACACAAATGGATTCTATCTTAGATAGTAAAAGTTTTTGAGAAAGTTGTTCTGCTATGGAAATTGTTTTAGTTTTCAATATAAACCATTTTCAAGTATTTTATATAAATGGGAAATGTTTTTCTATCCAAGTGGTGTGATTTGGGAATAAATTTGGAGAAATACTACATATTATCATTACTCAGCCCTAATTTGGAAATTTGGTGCTTTTGTAGGTAGTTCATTGGGACATAGTTAAAGGAAATGTATCACATTTTTTTGGTGGTGCTTCATGATACATGGTCTGTTTTGTGGTGTTAGAGCATGTAACATGTTTGGAGCTATGGAGTTATGTCTTTGGAGTCTTTGAGTTTTGTTGGTTTTTTCTTCTGCTCTGTACTTTTATATTATTAGTCTTTCACTTTGGTACTTTATTAAGGCTTGGTTTTGATATGAATGGTATTATCTTGAGTTTTCTTACTTTGTTATCATGCATTATTTAGTGGTTATTTTTTTATGAGGAGTTTGGTTGGGTTATTTTAATTCTCAAATGTAAAGTCATCCACCAATTGTAATGATTCCCTTATAATTTTTTTCTAGCCTTGGGTGCTATAGGAATGTCTCTTAAGGCCAAGTTTTAATTTTCCCTTGACTCAATCTGATGAAGAGGGGTTGGATTTTATATATAAAGTTTCAAGGAAGTGTAGAGATGAACATTGGGAAAGGAAACTTAGGGGAGATGGATTTAGGAAGGCCCACTTTATAATATCTTGATTTTACTATGAAAATTTGTATTTAAAAACCTATAAATAATATGTGTTATTTAATTAAATTGGTACTATGGGTGAAATCATAAATAAGTCATGATATTTCAAATAAGGCATATATATGTGATTTTATTTATCACTATTTGAGTACATGATTATTGATATTACCAAAATTATTTTTAATAAATGGAATTATTTGTATTTCCTGGGAGTGTAATATTGTAAGTGTGGGGGAGTGAGGAGGGTCAATATTTACTTAGTTATGAACTTATTTTTATTGATATTAACCCCATATATAAATAAAACTAATGAATATTTATTTTTTTTACATTTGCTAAATCAAGACATTAAATGATAAATGCCTTAATTTTAAACCTTTAGTGATTATTTAACTTTTGGGATTTATAAAAAGGCTATATTAATTTTAGATTATGTATTTTACTTTTATAAAATATTTTCTATATAATAGTGGTTATTTTATTTTAACTAAGAATAAAAGGAGAAATATTATAATGAAACTGTGACTTTCATTATTGTAGGACTGAGATAAGAAAATGGAAAAGGGAAGTTTTGTATAACTTACTATGTGAAATCCACCAAGTCCCTTCATCAAATTCAAGTTCATTCAAAAATATCACATCTCCCATTATACTATGTATTATCTTAATCAGTTGTGCTTGTCCTGAAGTAATTATAAGTGAAGATATAGTTGACCATGTGACTAAATCAACCAAAAGAAGTGATCCAACCGACCGTACAAAAAATTATTCAAAGAAATGGATTGACCACAAGTTGATTATCACCTAATGTGTGTAGATAGACCATTCCTTTCAAGAGACCATATATTGATTAGAAATAGGCCTCTTGACCAACCATTCTCTCAAAATTTTAATTACAAGAGACCATCCCAGTATATTTGACATAGGTTAATTCCAAAAATGGCATAACTCAACCTAAAATGAAATCAAAACCCATTTCCATTGTTCATATGAATTCATTAGAGATCTATCATACTATCCAAATGGAAAATATTCAATCTAAATAATAGTACATAGATCTTGGGAGAGTTTGAAGCAGGAGTTTGAATGTTCATGTTTTTCAGTATCATCAATCCCAACACTCAAGCTATGAATATGGTATAAATCTAGAGATGAAGGGGATATGTATTAAATATGAGTAATTTTTCAATGTTACTGAACCAACCAAAGAACCTAGAACCACTTCTATAATAATAGAGTTGTTCCCTCAAATAATGTGCTGATACCATGACTAATCGATTGATCTAGAAGATAATGCTATTTTCCATCCCATTTTATTTTCATTTTACTATAATATTTATGATAAAGGAGCACTAGGCCATTATTTTTGAGATAAATATAATCCCTATCCCAAATTAATGAATTTATATTTTCATGATTACTTCTGTTTTGTTCACTTATTTGGATATATTTTATTTTTAAAGACATTATGAAAATTCCTTTATTATATGAATTTAAATGATTCTTATCCCATTATAGTTTGTGCGCCCAAGAATCCTATAGATTTTTCACTATCCATGATTTTTAATAGTAGTATAATCTAATGGTGATTAGAGATAATAAATAACTACTCTAGGTAAGATTAAGGAATGCATTGATTAGTTGATTTATATGATTATAGCTAAAACTACTAGGTGAGTGTGATAAGTGATGTCTCAAATAATTAAAGAAATAAAAAGAAATTTCAAATGGAATATTGATTTAATAAGTAATAAAGGGTATATCCAAGGTTAAAAAAAAATATTTAACATTGAATTTAAAATCCACTCGATTGAATCCTAAATCAAACATAGTTACCATTTTTATCACCCTCATCAAACCCACCCTATAAAGGAAATAACCTGAAAAACTATCCTCTAAAAAGACAATAGAGTCTCACTACTAATAATCATTGGATTTATCCATTGCTGATAGAGTGTTTCTCAGAATTTCTCCTTAGCTGGAACATCGTCGATTGGGTAAATTGGGTAAGTTGGCCTCATAGTGGAACTTAACAACTAATGGAATGTAAAAAAACTTGATGGTAATTGGACTAATATAGAATATGATGATCCATCACTAAGGATATCTTATAGGGATGTAGTTACAAAGGGTGATTTCATAGTTGGTGAATGTTATTATTCATTTCCAATGAATATATCCAAACCTAGGAAGGGCTATTCTCATCTTAATTCCATAACGAGTATTAGATCAACATATTATTTAGATAGGGGAATGGATAAGGCCAAAAACTTTAGCTCCCTTAGAGATGGTGTTGAATGGGAAGATTATGGGAATTTTAATCCATTGGAATATGATATTTGATGTTCACTTATATTTTTTATGTATTTGAATATGGGTTGTTTTTTAATGTGTTATCCCTTCACAATCCTTTCTTTTGTGTCTTTTTGTGTTTTCCTTTTTCTTGAATAAAGGGGCTTGAACCCAACCTTTCTAGTAAAAAATATATGTATATGATATGTTTATTTATTTATACAATTTTTTATTATCAATACATTATGAATGGATTAAATGGATTGAGTATTTGTTAAATAGGATTCAATTAATTAATATTAATAAGAATATATTTAAATGGATCTATAAATATAGTTAATGAATTTTCATTTAATAAAACTAGTCATGGATGGCTATATAAAGTTTCGTGATTTGTTCTATTTATAACCAACCAATTGTGATAAAACCTCTCAATTATCTCTTCTTTTCATACTGTTGTTCACCATCTATGATGAATGTGCTATCACCCCATCAATATTTGGGTAACCTCATGATACGATCAAAAAACCATTGATCGATGTTCCCCCTCATAGGTGGAGTGATTTTTTTCACTACTTCTTGATCGTCATTAAGCATTCACCTTCACCGAGTAAGAATAAGATTGATGATCTAAGGGTTTTCTAGGTTTTCTATTTTATAGATTGTTTTACTTATTGATTCTTGAAGATAAATCTACCTATGTTTGGGTTATCTTCCACTGTATTTAATCATATTATGATCTTATGAAATCCATTAGTTGTTTTGAAGAGAAGGATTCTGTGATGAATCAGTGGGTTAATTTTAAAAAACATGTTTTAATTGTAAAATGAGATTTTTCAATCCTGTAAATAAAACTAAAAATTCAAATATATTACGGTTGTTTATGAAAATAAATAATGTTTTTTACTTTAATAAAGAGAATTTAATTTTGAATTGATTTTTTATATATAAATTGTTTATTAATAATGAAATATGTATTTTGAAATATTTATATAAATTTATAAACATGTTTTATATATTAATTAACTACAAATCATTCATGGTTAATTGAAAAATATATTTTTTAAAATACCATTGGAAAAATAAATGGTATACCTTATGATATAGAAATAAATGGTTTATTTAGAAATCCTAAAATTTGATTTATAAAGTGTTTACAAATTCTAGCATATATGATATCTGGATTATATAAAAATATTTATATAATAGATATTGAATTTTAAAATATTTATAATTCATGAAATATCATATAAATTCCATTTAATATAAATTTTTTATAAGAATAATTTATTTATGAATATTTCATAAATGTCTCTTATTTTTATAAATAAATAGATTATTTATTTATTAAATATCCTTAATATTAATGTTTTTTCCTAATTAATTAATTTTAAATCTATCAAATTAAATGGAATATATTTAGATATTATTTAAGCCACATAAAAATGTGTATTGATTATTAATATGATCAATGTTTAATTAATAATTAAGTATATGATATTTAGATTATTTAAAAGGTTTACAAAATAGAAATTTAATTATAAATAGTTTATAATTAAAATAATATCATATATTTAAAAGGAAATAATTTTTTTGATAGATATCAAAGAATTAATATTGGAATGACTATAAAAGTTAATATTCAATGTTATGGAATGTCCAAAATGTTAAAGATAAAATTGTAAACGCTAAAATAATTAGATTTTATTTATGGAATTGTTCATAAATTTTTATCTCATGTTTAAGTATTTTAATTGTTATTTTATTTAAAATTTTCCTCTATTTTATTCATAATTATATATTTTTTATATTAGGAATGAATATATTCCCATGTTTTTATAATAACCTTATTCTAGGATAGATCCATTCATATCATTCTAGGTTTGATATCATACACTTTAGTTTTCATATACCATGACCTCAGTTTTTAATTTTAGTTCAGTGCTTCAGAATAGTTATTGGGAATATTTTCTACATATTAGGTGTTAGTGTTTTCATGAATTTAATTATACTTTGACTAAAGTATCCCTAGTTTGAGGGAATTGGGGTCAGACCACCTACTTTCCTACATGATTTCTTTATCTAGTAAGGTGAATGGGGTTTTCTATCTTTTACTCCGAGATTAATCATATGGATTTTTTCAAGATCATATAAATATATGCCTTTACAAGGATTTTTCTTGTAACTTTTTCATATGATGCATTTGGATATGTATAAATACACTTGACTTTTATTTTTGGGTGATTAACATAGACCCATGGGTTTTGTAAGGAGTTACACATTAATATTGTGTGAACACATTAATTTGGTCATTGGAATAGGGGTTCCAAAGATAAATCATTAGAATCATGAATACATAGAAAGTGAATAAAACACAAGAAAATAATTATTACATAGAATGTAATAATTTTTAATTTAATATGAATATGATGTATATTAGATTGTTGAGACTTAAAAAAAGGAAAACCCCCAAATACTAAGTGTGATATTCCATCCAAAGAAACACTTCGCAAGACCACGATTATCTAATCTGTTAGTTTCATCCCTATTCCAAGTTCCCCCAGATTATCTTTTTTAAGGAAATAATGTAATAAGTGAATATGGACTGTCTTATTGGGTAGCTTCATGGCTATTCCAAGTACCCCAATATTTTACATTGTTATTTTACATTTGAAATTTTGTTTGGGATATAGTAGCAGAGAATCCCTAATGGTTAGGATACCATATGAATAGAGTTGATTATATCCATATGATGGATTCATATAAGTTTTTATATTCTCAACTATCCAAGATTCAAAAAAGTTGTGATTGGTATGATTCCCTACTAAAATAACTACTTGGTGGTATGAATGATCAAGAAAACACACTGCTGTAAATCATTTTTTTTCTATTTTCGAAATCTCGGTTTAAGGGTTGCAGTTACCCAATACACACCTTTACCAATTGAAATCACCACTTTACAACATCCGATACCAAATCACATTTCAAATTTCAAATTAATGCAAACCAGAAAGTTGACCTCGATCCACATGCCATCAAGCCGCACACCTGCCCATTCACCATCGAGCCGCTCATGCCCTCGGGATGCACACCTGCCCTTGGACCCATCAACGTCACCTACAACCTTCATCGTTCATCATCGCTGAGAACCCCACCGGCATCGCCGTGACAAGACTCATCCAAGACATCACCCACCCCACGAACAACGGATCGCCAGTGAGACATGCCACCAAAGCGCCTGATCTGCAACATTTCAAACCACAGCCTACTGCGAAGCGAACGACCTTAACCACATCAACCAGAACGCCGATGAGCTTCACCATCGTCCATCATCACCTTCACCGTCAACAATCCAGAACCAAATCCGTAGTCGGAAAACAACCAAAACAAACCCAAAAACCAATCTGAAGAAAGAAAATTTCCCCAAGAAAAAAACCAACTCTGCAACTGAACCCCAGCACAAAAAGCATCAAGAAACATTAAAAAGAGGAACTTGACCCAAAAAACTGAGGAAGAAACCATCTCGAAGCCAGATCCAGATCATCTCGCCACCATCCTGAACGCCCGCAGAGGCCACGCCCAACCATCCATTGCACGCATTCGAGGATGACGTAGCTCCCTCAACCCGCGGAATCTGGGACTCGATCTCTGGGCATCTGCCCTGCCATGGAACCCTATCCATACAGTGGAATCGAGCAAAGAGGATGGAAAATCAAGCGCATTGCCGAAACAACCAAACCAAGGAAGATTCCATCGCGAATAGCGGACAAAGGGATGAATAACGGAGCTGACCGGGATGAGGGAGGGAGGCAGTGATGGGAAAGAAACCCTAACACTGCGATGCCCCTTACGGGCTCATCCTGTCAACCTAACACACCTAATGACATCAAGAAAAAACACTAATTAGTAAAATATGGATCTTATATCATTAAATGGATATAATTTGAGAGTTTATCAATTTTAGTGGGATAACTTTCATTAGAACCCATTGGTGAAAATATTTAAGACATAATATTCATCTGGATTTTTTTCCAATTTAGATAAATTAATCATCATCATCAAACTAAACATTATATTAATTCATAAAATGTAAAGATTAATGTAATAAAATCATAACTATGTTATCTTAATAATATTTCTTGAGTAATAGAAATATTTTTTGTGTTATAAAAATTCCTTGTTCTCCACTCATGAACTTAATAAGATTCATTACATCAATTATTTTAGTCTCATACTCAATATGATTGGTAATGTCATATCATATTCAATATCATTGAATATATTAATGGTTTATTGGGGTTGGAAGCTTCATTAAATCTTTATTAGTTATAGAAATAAATTTTATTGTAGTGACTAACATATGATATTATATTTATATTTTACAAAATATAGTAAATATATATAAGGAAATAAATTTAGAAATATTTAAAGCATGAAGTTATCTTTCAAGTAATAGAGAAATGGAGTTGCAACATTGATAACTTGTATTCTTCAATCTTGGATAAACTCATCATAAAATGTTTATTTTATCTAATTTAGATATTGATAAGAACTTATAAAGAATGGTTGTCTAAATGAAATAATATGGGAACTTTTATACATGGTTTATCATTATTTTAATTTTCTAACATGATTTAATGAGGATACTAGAATGAGAAAATTTATCCATTTGTTATTATGGAAATGCTCCAAATATATGACTAAATTGAATAAAAAAGGATTAATTGATAATGATAAAGTGTTGTTAATGGATGATCATAGAATATGATGTTTGGATTTTAGTACTATATAAAAAGTACAGGTTGGTAGAATTTCGGACTAGAAGAAGAAAAATTGGTTGAAAAGTTTAAAAATGTTTCCTCAAGGAGAATATCAAGTTCATTAAATTCTAGGGCTATCAGTATAGAAATATTAAAAATTCAATATGATTGGATTATCGAATATATACCTGTGAAAGGTTATAAAACTCTTTGGAATTCCAGAATTATGTAAGGATATTATAGAAATTAATTCTTTTTAAGGGTATGTGATACTGAATGTATTTTACAAAGTGTTTTAAATATACTTGAGTTCGAAAATGAAGGAATAATTAATCATGATTGTAGCTTATATTCACGATATTAAGTAAATTATTACTACATAAATAATTTGAATGAAAATTATTTAATCAAGGTAAAATGAATCTAGGTAAATAATGTATATCTTCAACTCACTTATCTTAAACAATAAGATGATGTTAGATAATAAAGAGTTTTTATAAGATAATTAAATGAATATACAAGGTTTTTGATTTATCAGATTCTGTAACATGTATTGAGAAGAATATTTGGATACTGTTTTTATCTAGGATAAATGTTTTTATCCAAATTTTGGTTAAATATGTTGTAAGGTGTTACTGCCACTCATTGGTGGTATATATTAATAAAAGTATTATTTTTTAATTAAGAATGTTCCAAACACATTTAATACCATATATGATATGAAAACAATTGTAAATGTGTTTAATATTCTTACTAAAACGGAATTAATGTTAATTCTTCATAAAAAACACAATTTTTTTTATGAATATTAAAAAGCTATTTCGAAGATAATATGATGTCTAGGATGCTAGTGGGGGTATGAATGGACTTAGGGAAGTTCAAAGTTAACAAATAAAAGATTATTCCAATATGACTTTGGGTGATTTTTAACTTAATATCCTAAATAGTTAGGGTATAAGATAGTAAAATATGTAAATAGCTAAATTTAGTTACTATGAGAAAATGAATATTACTATTAAAAAAATGATTATAAATGTCTAAGTTTATAGTGATTCTATAATAAATTTACTTAAAATTTTAAGATACATGACAATAAATAAAAATAAAGAGTTATATTTAGTTATCAAAAGAAGTCAAATTACAATTGATATCCTAAAAGAAGTTTTAGGAAATTAAAGTAATGAAATATGAAAATAGTTACATTAGTTATTGTGAGAAGTTGAAAATCACATGATATCCTAAAATATTTTAGAATATAATGGTAAATAAAAATGTAAAGAGTTACATTTAGTTACCATAACAAGTGAAAATCATTTTTCCATAAAGAAATATACCATTAAATACTCAAAAGTTTAACAATTTATATCTTAAAAGAGTATAGGTAATAACATTAAATGAAAATGTAAGGAGTTATATTAGTTACTATAGAAATATTTTATCAATTTACCCTAAAAGAGTTTAGGGTATGAAGGTAAAGAAAAATGTAAACAGTTACATTAGTTTTTGTAAAAAATATAATATCACTTTACCCTAAAAGTGTTTAATATGTGATGATAAAGTGATAATGTAAATAGTTTAATTATCTATAAAATATTTCAAGGAATAATATTGTTGTAAAGGATTTCTAGAATGGCGATGATGTACCAAGGAAGTATTATAAGTTGAAAATTTGGAAACATTTTAACATTTTATTCTAAGAGGTTAAGGAGTTTGCATATATGTTTAACGAGTTTAAATTATGGTATATGATTCCTAAGTATCACCATTATTCAAACTATCTTGCTTTGTATGTGTTACTCAATAAGTGTTTAGTGGGAGTATTTTACCAGATGGTCACATAGGGATGTGATAAAAATTATATTTGGAAGTAATGTTTAGAAAATTAATCAATTAATGTATAAAATTTATGAGGGTAATTTAAAATCTATTAATATATTGGTTTTAAGGGTTTTAAATGTATCATGTTATTATAATATAGGAAATATAAATTTATCATTCATTCATGTGTGCTGAAATTTTCTTTACATAAATGATCAAATGATAAATATCCCCTAAAAGTATAAACGTTGAGTTTATCCTAACTGATGATCTTCATGGAGTATAATGGGCTGTGATGATATGTAAAGGCCATCTTTATTAGATTCTTATATCCATTATAGAGAGTTTTATATGTGAAATTGAAGAATATATTCTTAAAAAAATAAGTAGATAATTATTACTTGGTTTGATCCTCTTTAGTATATATCATGGAATGTCATAAAATAATGGATATAATTAGATATGTATTAAAATTATCAGTCGTTAATACTTGATTCTATAAAGATACCTAGCACAAGAACCTTCATACATTAATACCTTACTTAAGAAAGTCACCACATGAACTTAAATATTTCTGTGGTGGTTGGGTATGTTTCTGATCATATTATTGGTCGGAATGCAACCAATATGGGATTCGTCTACTTATATGATAAGAAAAGACTTTTGGAACTTGATTTAATTAGACTGATGAATTGCATATCCTTGCTTATTTGTTTCATATATTATGTGTTCAAGTACTTGGATAAGTTATATGTTATATGCTTATCTAATAGATTATTGACATTTGATGTTTTCAACCACTTAATCAGTCTTGTTTGGAGATTCATGAAAATGATGAGTGGACTATACTATATTAATATGTTCCATGTCTCGTGTTCTCTAGAAGTCATATACAAAGGGATTATATAAGATACATAATATGTATATGAAATATCTTGTGGTGGGAAAGCTCATATAGATATATGATTATGTTTTATAGGGATCACACTATACCCCTTAATATCTTGAGTATTATATATGTTTTTCTATAGGAAATTATTTTCTTATATCTATGAAATAGATATTTCATAGTTATTGTCAATGGCACTATGAATCATAGGGTCCCATAGTTAGGGCCTTGGATAAGGATAAAATTTTGTAATTTTTTTGTTCAAAATAGGGAGTGTGTAATGAAAAACCATATCCAAAAGTGTTTGGATGGATTCAAAATAAGCATTTATGTTATGAATAAAGTCCTTATGGGATTTTAGTATAAGTAGGAGATTGTTTAATTTTCAAAAAAAAATTTAATATATGATACTGCGTATATATATAAGTTTATATTTAATAATATTCTTCATTTGATAGAAATATTATTATAAATGTATTAAATACATGATATAATAAATATAGGTATATATATATATATATTATCTTCAAAAAGTTTTTATTATCAAATCATTATATATAAATGAAATGGATCAAATATTCATTGAATAGGATTCAATGAATTTAATGTCAATATGAATAAATGTGTATGGATACATATATATGGATGACATGTTTTCATTTAATGAAATCTATCATGGAGGGCTATTTAAATGGATGTGATACCTTCTATTGATAAAAAATTTATTGTGAACAAGACTTTAAATTATCTCTTCCTCTTGTACTATTATTCATCATATGATATGAAGGTACTATCATCACTTAATCATTCATGTGTACTCACGATATTATCACAGATCCAATAGTTAGTGTCCCCCCTTAGAGGCAATGTGCTTTTTTTTCACTGATTTATGATTATCTTAAAGCATTTTCCTTCATTGAGGAAGAATAATATTTACACTTTAGGCATCTTCTAGGAACTTTTTTCTATATATTTATTTATTCAATGATTCTTGAAGATAAATCAACCTCTGTTAGAGTCATCTTACACTAATATGATCATATGATGATTATACTAAACCATCATGTGAGATGTTAATAAAAAATGAATAAAATTACTCAATCCATGAAAAAAAAATTTGGTATAAGACAATTATTTTTGGTATACACTTAATATTATAACATAAAAAGGTCCACTCATTGAGTTAAGGGCATGAAATCACATCTCTATATAACTTTATGGACATGAAAGCTAGGTATATACATAAAATTTTTAACATGAAGTTAGGTTCATGCGTAAGATATATATGTTGGGAGTTATAAATAATTACCCAATGCATTGGATAGAGATATAGGTCCCACCCGTCTTTAGTTATAATGTGACCATCATCCTTAGTTATAAAATTACCACAATAATTGGTTATAATGTAACAACCATCACATTATGAAAACCATACATAAGTGTTCACAAATATCACAAAAAATTATTTATATCATAACCCATTAAAATAATTGGGTTTTATAAACATTTCATCATATCATAACATGTGGAAAAGAAATAGGTTTCATAAACATTTCATCATTTCATCATAGAAAAACTGGTGAAACAAATGAGTTTGATGAACAAATTTTCATCAAAATCATAAACCATCAAGATAAATAATAGGTATGGAAGCATTGGATAATATCTCATGTAAAGTTTATATGATATCAAAGGATTTCATCTTTGATGTAAAATGATTTTAAAAGATCACTTGGAAAATTTATTTCATAAAATTACCTTTTGAATTTGAAAATTACATTTTTTAAAATCTAAAAAATTATTAAATACTATGAAAAACACTATTTTAAAATATTATTTGAAACTTTTAATGTAACCTCTAAATCAATGAGTGGTTATGGTGCAAAATAATTTTCATTTCGTACATGTAAAAACAATGATTTATTTAAATTTTTTAGTAATATAGATAAAGTACCTCATTTAGAAAGTGACAAAAATATTTCATTAAAAACAATTAGTAAAAATTGAAAAAATGATTAAAAATTACGTCAAAAAATATTTAGAGAATATTAAAACCTTTCTTTAAAAAATTTTCTAGAAAACATGGACATGAGAGAAAGATGGATTTTTGACAGAATAGATAAATAAATTTTGGTTTCATTAGAAAAAATTCAATCAAATTATTGAGTTCATAAAGGTAGGAAAATAAAAGAAAAAACTTTATTCTAAATAAATAACTATAGTATAATAAATTTAATGATTTTATTGAGGGATATAACATAATATTTAATTATGAGAACTTAATCCTAAATAATACCGATAAGTAATGAGATTGTAACATAAAAATTTTACCACATTGATATATTTTGAATCGTATCCCTCATGAAATAAAGTAAATTATATGGATATTTATATCCCATAATTATCATGATAATAATCATAAAATACATTCATGAGAAGTATATAAACCACACAAAAGAAACAAGTGGTGTATAAGGAATGTGTGTTTTAAAAATAAAAGTGAGACCAAAACACCTTACCTTAAGTCTCCACTTTATTTGAACACATTAAAACCTCATTTATAATAAATAATGTTTTATTGTAATTTTTAAAAAACCATACTCATATATATCCTACCATAAATTATTTACTTATAAACTTTTATCACATGTTTATTAACAATTCCTTTTCTAAAATCCTATTTCAGGTAATAATTATATCATTTTTCATGTTTGTTTTGGTTTTGTAACTTTGGTCCTTTTACATTTAACATGTTTACATCACATAAATAATGTAAAAAATTATATAAATACCACTTATATTCATAATATATTAATTTATAGTAATCAATAATAGTTAGAGATAAAAAATGAATTACACCATTCACAGAGACGGTAGACTGTACATACGCGTGAACAATGTTTCCATTTTTTCTATGGATGGAATGAAAGAATATTCAATATTAGTTAACCTTTTAAATAATCAATTTTATTTCATATATATCATGTATATTAATAAAATCTAGTTTTTTAACCATTCATGTATAAATTAAATGAAAAACATTTGACATCGCTTCGTGGTGGGGACAGTCCACAAATACGCACAAATGATGTTATCATTTTCCAGTGAATTAAAATGTCACAATATAGATGTGAAATTATAATAAAAAATTATTATAATGTAATATATATCACATATAAACATTAAATTCATCATTATTTTCATTCGTGTGAGGTGTTGATGGAAAACAAATTACATTAGTTCCCGTGGCATTAGTCCACCGTACATAAGATCGAAAATTTCATTTTTCATTTGATGGAAAATAAGATGTATATAAGTTATTATATCACCAAAATAACATTTATGTATTTTTGATATACTGGTTTTATTAAATCTTCATAGTCTAATAATATTTCAAGGAGGTGGAAGAAGAAATAATACAAAAATGCAAGGTTAATAATTTTATCTCTTCTTTAGAGAACCTCTTTAGATTTATACCTAAAGCCATGATATGAGGGTTTAATAATAAATATAAGACCTATACGATTTAAGGATGTAATTATATAATCTATTTAGCTAAGTATTGTTCAAAAAAAATGTTTTT
This sequence comes from Viscum album, assembly GCA_963277665.1. Taxonomy (NCBI): domain Eukaryota; kingdom Viridiplantae; phylum Streptophyta; class Magnoliopsida; order Santalales; family Viscaceae; genus Viscum; species Viscum album. The sequence continues at coordinate 1,088,547,875 of OY728122.1, forward strand.
TATTTGTGGAGAAGAGAGGAGAGGGGGTGGCCTTTTATAAGTGGGGATGATCACACACCTGAAATATTTAAAAGGAAAAAGTCATTCACTTGTTTTTCACATAACAAAAGAATCCAAAACATATTTTTATAAAACTATTTCTATGATAAGGTTTAAATATGTTCATAAAATAGTAATTGGACATGGTTTTATGTCATCTTGACCCATATATTTTTATTTTAACCCACAATAAACCTGTTTTAAACTTAATCACAACAATTAATTTCTAATGTTTTCATTATTCAATGTGAACATAAATTAATTTGACCATATTATATAGTATAAATTATTATTATTCCAAATATGGAATCAATTTTTCCAAATTTCATTCAAAAAAGTGAATAATTTAATTTAGAGTTAAACCTGTATACACCATGAAAAAATAGTATTCCAAAGAAAATAGATTCAAAATTATAAAAAGATTTAATATAAAAAATAAAAATCAAATTGATTCAAAATAACTAAATTAGAGTATTAAAAATATAATTGGACTCTTTTACTTTTAATACATATTAAAATAAAATAAAGATGATAAATTCATTAAATTGAAAGACAATTTTTAATAAAAATAATTATTTTTTAATATTTGTCAAAAACATAATATTTGTATAAAATTCTTGAATATTCACTCATAGATAATTTTTATTTGTATATTAAATAATTTAATTTTATTTTCAAAAATAAATTTTACAAAATTTGAAAAACATACGTTTCCTATTTAAAAAAAGAAATAAATTTTTTTTTGAGAAAAAAATAATTTTCAAAGCATATAAAGGCTTAACAAAAAATTAAGTAATTTTTATCAATATGTTTTATTTATATAAAACCAATTTGAATAAGTATTTTGAGAAAAAATTATTCCTATTTATACTGCCATGTTCAATATATAGGTTATAACAGTCATGTTTAAATAACAGTTTATTATGGTTCATTAATACTCGATGTTGCATATAACACAAGATATTGAAGAAATTAAATTTATTTGAAATTTTAATTTCATATATTTTTAGGGTGTTATATTTAATCCAAATAAAATGAAATTATCACTAAAAATTTCATCACTTTAGTAAACAAAAATGAGGATACTTATTCTTATTTACATCCTTTGGATCCCACATAGCTTCCTCAAGGTGGTGGTTTCCCCACAAAAGTTTGACCATGCGAGTGGTCTTGTTTCATAGAAATTTCACCATACGATCCTGAACATCAAATGAATAATATTTATAATAATGGTTATTCTCTAGCGTTATGACCTATGAGTTCAATAGACATTATGGATTAGGTATATAATTCCTCAGGAGAGATACATGTAACACATTTTGAATCTAAAAGAGGTTTGGTGGAAGCACTAATCGATAAGTTACCATCCTGATAAAATTAAGAATTCAAATGGGAAAATGTACCTAATGGTCAGTTTTCCCTTATTTCAAAATCTCATTAAATTATTTTTGGGATAAATTATTATCAACACATTATCACAAACTTTAAATTCTTGATCACACTAGTGATTTTTAGAATAAATTTTGTTTCAAATTTTAGATTCACTTATGTGTTAAAAAATGGAATAAAATTCTGTATAATTTCTTTGACTAGTTTAGGTCCCAATATATTTATTTCTCCAACTCCATCCTAGTACATTGGAGTTCTACACTTATTTCCATATTGGACTATATAAGGATCCATATGAATGTTCTAGTGAATGATATTATTATATGAAAACTCAACCATAGGAAGGTTTTTATCCCAAACCCAATTGAAATACATAGAAAAAGATCTCTATATATACTATAGGGTTTAAAATGTTATCTCAAAATTTATATCTATCTGACTATGATATTTAGTTCCAAAACTGAACTCTTTATCAATATCTCACTAAAGACTTCACTAGAACATTGAGGTAAACCTTGGATCTTGATCAGATATTGTAGAATATGGGACTCTATGAATCCTTTACACTTCCTTAATATATATCATGAAAATATAATCTAGAGAGAAATATTTAATTATAGTTATTATATCTAATTAATTTTTAAGGTGATCGACAATAACCCATATAGCATTATTCCATTTAATTATTTTGAGGAGTACAATGAAAAAAATCCATGGTGGTGTTTTCCGATTTCCTTTTTGGTATGAGTAATGGTTATAAAATCCCTTTAGATATTTGAACAGTTATTTGGTAAAGATAATATTTCTTCCCTTCATGATTTCAGGATCAACCCTTTCAAAATCCATAATTATTTAGTATTTTGTGATCCTCAGTATAGATAATCTAGCATGATCCTTTTGAATCTAATCATCATCTAACTTGTTCACTTTTCAAGGGTGGTAATGTATTGAGTAGTTATAATATTTAATCATCATCGACCATCTTCTTTGGAACATGTTCAAATATTTTTGTGTGAATATAAACTTTAAACTCTTATGATATATACATACATCACAACTCTATCCACAAATATAATACCACTATATATGTAACAAAAAATTACCATAGTTAACTCCAGATAATGTTCTGGTTAATTTTTATCATGAACATTCAATTGTTATGAGGTATAAAATATCACCATATCATTCAACATGAAAATTTATCCTAATATTTTCTTCAATTTAAAACTATATATTACAAGGTCGTTTCCATTGTAGGGTAATGTAACCTCATGTGTGATGAATAAAATTCTCTTGAGTTACTTGAAATTTTATTCACATTAATCTATCAAAAGGAACTTAGAACCCTTTTCAAGTTAATATATGGGTGGATTGTATAGATATGATAAATTTTTCATAAGGCATCGATAATATCCAGAAAAATCATGAAAGCTACAGATCATAGTCACCATGGTTGGTTTGGGAAAAAATTCAATATCCTTTATCTTTTATGGTCCACTAATATACTCACACTTGTGATTATATGATGAAAAATGAACCATTTCATATTCAAAAATCATACTTTGTTAAGTTTTCATACAGTTTATCCCTCCTTAAGGTCTTCAATAAAATTTTAAAGTGATCTTCATGATTTTAACTTCTCTCTTTAAGTATTTAATAATATCATCTATAAGACTACCAAAAAATGATCAAGGTAATATCTAAAGTCTCTATTAATTAAATCCCTAAAGATAGTGGGGGAAATAATAATCTAATTGAAATCACTATATACTCAAACAGTACAAACCTTTAATTTAATTGTATCCTGAGTATATAATCATTATTTAACCTTAAATGATGACATATAGAATGAAGTTCAATATTTGAAAAGTATTGAGATTTGTGTAGTTGATCAGTAAAGTCATCAATATAGGGTAGGGGATAATTGTTCTTAATTGTGATATTGTTCAGTTCATAGTAATAATTGAAAAGTCACATCGATCCATATTTATTCTTATAAAATTGAATTAGTTCAACCCAAGAGGACACACTTGGGAAAATAAATCGATTTTCAAGGTTCTTCTGGAGTTTCCTCTTCAATTACTATTATATAATCTGGTCTATTCTTAGGGATTCTTTGAAATATGTGTTTCCCTAGGAATGAGTTATATTGGTGGAAGACGAGGAGGTTATTTCAAAAATACATAAAAACTATAAAAAATATGAATATCATTATTTTTTAGTTTCTCCACAACCATGTGAGATAAATTCCCATTTTTATTAGGAACCAAAATCCATACAATGGATGCGATTTCCATCGGACGTTCATATTTATCATCTCACTGATAGATGATCAAAGTTTGGTTGGGAATATCAAACATGACTTAGCTTCCAAGGAAATAGTTATGGGTTTTATGTATAATAATAAAATCCATGCATAATATAACATCAAATTCAACCGGAAAGATAACAATATGATTTTCAAGATGTACCTTGCCAATAAACTTCAACTATAGAAGAATCATAGAATTGTGAAAAAATCATCACACCATTAGGGGGTTTCACTAAAAATTAAATATCTTATCATTAGAGTGGAATTTTTATGACCTTATAAAACTATTTAAATTTAAAAGAGTGTATAGAACCACAATCAAATTAGAAATTAGTAGTTTTGTATTGGATGTTAATTTTACATTTAAACATTTCGTTATCATGCCCCTCATTATAAATAGTGATCATATGATATTTCCCTTTGTCTTTCTTCTTAAGAGGTTTTAGATATTTACCATATTCATTAACATTTGTATTCTCTCACTAGTTAGTATAATTCATATACATCTTACATTTGAAGCATTGGAGTGTGGGTGGTGTATTAGTTGGAATATTCATTTACACCACAGTTTCAACTAGAATTTTCACCACCTTTAAACATTCACTGGCTCTATGACCTTCCTTTACACGTTTAAAAAACTTTACAGTTCCCCTCAAGAGATTCCCATAATGTTTCTTCTCACAATTATTAAATACAGGGGACTGTAATTTCTTTCCCCATGTTATTTATTTGAGTTCTCAAGAGTCTTTATCTTCCTTTTCTTATCAAAACTATAGAATTTTTGGGATTATCAAATTTAAATTTCTACCTTGAGTACACATTGAATTATTTCTTTGAATCTATTAAAGTATGTTATATATAACACCTTTTGGAGACTTGGTTATAATCCCCCATAGAACCAATAAATTTTTATTTTAGGGAATATGATTGAACTAGAATCATACATTACAAGTATTGTAAAATTAGCTTCATAAGTACCAATAGATTCATCATCCTTCTACTTGAGTTTAATAAATTATTTATCCGTCCTTTTGTGAAAAATATGAGTGAATAAAGTAATGAATAATAATATCATAAACTCATCCCATCCCATGGATTCAATTTTTTTCTCTTGACTCAAATTATTTTGAATATTCCACCATTTATCTGATTTTCATTCTAAATGATAAACTACCAGAATAATTTTCTCATATTCCAAACGTTGGATAATAAAAAATATATTTTCAATGGTACTGATCCATTTCATAGTGACTAGTGGATCAGTGTAACCACTAAAATAAGGTGGATGTTTCCTCATAATAGACTTAATATAATGTTTCTCCCTCCTTTTCCCATTTGTAATCTCAGAAAGATTTATTGTTTGAGAATGTTTTTTGAGTACAATAATGAGAATTTTAAATCTAGAACTTATAAAATTTGGTTTCTATAGAGGAAAATTATTTCATTGTTCATCTAATTTATAATTTAAATTAATCCTTCATGTTTTATCCATTGAACAAAACCAAAAATCACAGTGTGAGAAAGAATATTCACAGTGGAAACCACTTATTCATGAAAAATAATTTATAAGATGTCCAAATCATGACACCTTATTTTAAATATATGAAACCTTTGTTTTAACATAGGTCATCCATGGCCATATTCTATTAAAATACTTTATAATTTTTTATAAAGTAAATTTTAATTAACCTAATCATATCGTTAGGTAGTGTCAAACTAGGTGTGAAACAAGGCCAATTTTTATGCACCAGGTGACGATCGAGTTCTAGATCAATGCACCCTTCTCACGGTTATTACCCCTAGGTAAACCTATACCATATCCACATCCCCATATCGTATCTAGAAAAAGATTAAATTTCTTATAAAAGCACACTAATCTCTTTACAATAACTTATGACATTGTCCAATAATTAGGATTATCTTAAGAGATCTCATCAAATATTTCACGTCCTAATTTCCTAAGGTTAACTACATATTTTATCTAATAAAAACTATACCAACCCATGCTTTACACACATAAATATTATATATTTTTATATTAATATTCAATACATTTCAAAAATAAACACTTGAGGACTATAAATGTTTAGTTTCTTTAGAGACTAAATACACAATATTCTTATTTCAGGAAATATCTTCAACATCACTAAGAAATATCTTCCTATATAGTAAACTTTATATACATACACTACTTAAAACCTTTATTCATAACCCAAGGAAATGAAATATGAGAAAGGGTGATCTTAGATTCCTAATAAGTGTAAATATGGGAGATATCAAAATAACATGAGCATAATGGTATGAGAAAATGAGAATAACCTTTGAAAACCATACCCTGCATATCAAAGATCATAAAATGGATTCATGACATAAATATCCATATTCTATAAGAAATGAATCATAATATATCAAAGTACATGATCCATGAGAAAATAAAATTTTCTCTTGTATAAATAGAAACAGGTTCACTCATTTAGTTAAATACTTGAAATCAGTTCCTCACATTACTTTATAAGCATGAAATCATGGTGGACAAATAATATTTTGAACATGAAATTTGGTTAATTTATAAAATATTTATCTCACAAGTTATTAATCATTAACCAATTAATTGGTGGGAGATTTAGGCCCCACACATCCCTGGTTATAACATGGCAACCATCCTAGGTTATTACATAACCACTATCCTTGGTTATAACAAAACCACTTTGAAATAATGATAACCATTAATATGTGTGAAAAAATATCATAAAACATTCATAATATTAGAACCCAAGAAAATAAATGGGTTTCATAAACATTTAATCATAGAATAAAATGAGGAAAAGATAATTATTACAAAAACATTTCATCATTTAATCATTGAAAAACCCATTTAAAAGAAATGGGTTTCTTGAAAATATTTTCATAATAATGATATTCCATACAAGGAAATAATAAGGATGGTATCATTGTATCATATCCATAAAATATATTATGTAACATAAAAGGATTTAATCTAAGATGGAAAATGATTTTTAAAGATAGCTTGGAACATTTCTTGAGGATAATAACATTTTCACAATAAAAAATACCTTTTTAAAATCTACAAACATACCAAAAATTAATGAAAACATTTTATTTGAAAATAAACTTTGAAACATGTATTGAAATTGTAACACCCCAAGATTTTATAGTGTGTTATTTCTTCAAAATAATTCAATAACTTTAACTACACGCAACACCAAGTTCAATCACACCATGAATAATCAAACAAGCTGTTCAAAAGAGGTTATGAATAGTGTTAACTAAATTTTAAACATTATATAATCCTTATAATTTTAGAATCCATATTATGAGTTTCTTAGACATAATGTAAGAACAAATTCATTTTCAGTATTGCACTTTTACCAAATTTTAATAGTGAACCCTTTTTAGATACTATATTTTAAACTTTTTGACTAAATGGGGACATCAAAAATTTAAAATGAAACATCCCAAGCTTCCACGGTACGCTAGCGTGTGTTGTACGCAACACCGAGTTCTAACACACCGTAACTAATCAAACTAGCCATTATGAATAGTAATACCTACTTTTTGAAATTATATATATTTTATATTTTAAAATGGACTTCATTTTTGGATTTGGAATATCGAATTTAGCCTAAGGTGAAATTTTGGTACTTTTTGGATAACTTTCATATTTTGATGAATAGTGAAAATTACTAAATTTTAATTAAAAACAACTTTTTTAATCAAAATAATTAATAGTGATAAATTGTGAATTTGAGTGGTTTTAAAGTATATTTAGAATATATTTTTACCATTTAATATAATTTTGGTCATTGGACATAATTTTACAATTAAACCGAACATAAACAAGTGTCAATCTTTTGATAGTTATTATCTCTTAAAAACACGCTTTTTGTTTTGACAGCGGGAATTAATTTTAAATTAATTTCTGCCACTTCTGTGTTTTGAATTTAGAAAAATGGATTCCATATTTGGAATCAGGATGTTCAAATTGTGTAAATAGGTAACTTTTAATTTTAGACATTTTGAATAATTACTGCGGTAAATATTTTATTTACCATGGTTAAGGGTAAATCCGGTAAATAAGGGTTAAAAAATAATATTATAATAATTCTAAATTACCCTAAAACGTGTCTTAACCCTATTCGTTGATACATGGTCGACCATGGGAATCTTTGGGTCGATTTTGGGACCCCATGGATCCACTTGTAAGTGATAATGACACTTTATTTTAATTAAGTTAAAATGAATACAAAAATGACACAAGCATATATATTTTAGTAAAACAATTATGACATAGGGTTATATATTTTAGATTTTAGATTATAAAGATTAATTAGAAAGATAAAAAGATTTCCTACATAATGATATTTTATTTATAATTTTTAGACATTAAATAATTTATTTTATTTATGACACAATGATGATGCAGTAATTACTATAATAGTGAAAAATTAAAATAATTCAAATTATAAATACCCAAATAAATATAATATGAATCTTTTAATGAATTACACTAATTTTATAGGATAATATGATATATTAGGATTGATTTAATTGACTTTGTTCGAAGTAATAAATCTGTTATGAGTTTCACAAAAATCAACTATTGAATAGTGTCAAAATTGACATAAAAGAGTTCTTAAAACAAATATTATATTATTAATTGATATTAAATTCCTAAAAATATAAGGTTCGGCCAAGAGACTTATATCATGATAGGTTCATCATTAATGGACCACTTGGGGGTCACTTGTATGTATGTAGTAAGATTATTAACCATATTATATAAAAATACAAAGAGACATTGTAAAAGTGAAACTAATTAACTTAGAGTTAATACTTAAAGATAAGGTTAATATAAGTACCCAAACCTGTCTAAATTCTATTGGTTGAGTTGTTTTCGACCCATCCCCACCTGAACATTTAAATAATCAACTTTTGAGCCATTAGAAACCGAATATGAATTTATTATAAATTAATATTTCTAGCTTTTCCAAAGGTGCCCCTCACCCCTCTTATATAAGGGCACTCCTCCTTCTCATTTCTTCAAACCTTCCAAGCCTTTTGGTTCGGCCAAACTCTACCCAAATACTCTCCCAACATCCCTCAATACAACCTAGAGGCATTAGTTTGATCAGAAAGCCAACCTAAGGAGCCCTTTTGATCAAATCAAAAGGAAGAAACCGAAGAAGAGGTAATGATTTCACCACCCTTTTCCAAGTTCATTTCTTCTTCAACTTCTTCTTCCTTTGTTGTTACCATTGTAAAATAATAACTCCAGTATCATATATATACTATGATGTTATTATAAATATGGTACAACCATATTCAGTATTCTATCCACCCTTTGAATAACATGTCACCATACGTGCGTACGTACGGATTACCGTCTCCACGTCGTGGGGTAATTGTTATTCAATATATTATTATTTGGATGGGTATAATAATGATGTGTAAATCATGTAAATAATAAATATAACATGTTAATGATTCTGTATATATGATATACCATCCATTTATATATTATTTTAATATCAAAAGAATGATATTGTCGCTCGTGTGTACGTACGGACTACCGCCTCCACGAACGCGATGAGATTCATTCTCCATTGTATCCATTCAAGTATAATTATCATTTGATGATTTAAAAATGATGTTTAAGGACTTTATATCATTCTGGATTTGAATAATATACAACATATCCTTTACAAACATGTCTTACGTAACAAAACATACAAAAGAAAACAAGTAAGTTCACACTCGAAACAACGATAATTCTAAGATATTATTATCAAATCAATATTAAAAGATCATATATGATATCATATTAATGTATATGATTCCTGTATAATTTAATAACAATTATTTCACCATTATACAGGAAGTTAACCTACCCCAACCAAGGAAAAGTACAAGGTAAGGCATTTTCTTATCTCACTTTCAATTCCGTGAGATTTCCATTGTTCGCCACTAAATTATTGAATGTGGTGTATTGTGTACTGACATTTGATATATATTATCATGATTCTCTTTATATTCATGTTATTCTGTAAATCATTTGCTGGTTATTAACTTTTGGCCATACGACTCAGTTGATTAACGTGGTAAGTGGTTTTCATCTCACTCCTTATTCCCGTGAGATTCATGCCATATTGCCACCATCACCTTTTTTGTGGTGTATGTACTGCCCATAATTATATTTGTTGTGTAATAAACTCTAATTTATGTGTATTTAGATATTCATTGTAGGATACCTCTTTCATGGGTTGTATGTTTCATAAGTTACCAAATTGGTAAGGGTTATTTCACAATCTCTTCATTATCCGAGGTTGTTTATACATAATAATCTACTGGGATCTCTTTATCATCCACATCCATGTTTCTTCAAAATGTATTTCCAAACATTTTTTATTATTTACAAGAACATGTGTTAAAGTCATTTATACCCTTTTTTGAATTTTTATAAGAGGAATCTTTCCGTCGTTTTCAAAACAAGGTCCTTTTTATCCTTTTCGACAGAATTAAGGTGAGAATGTTTTTTTTAACTTATACGGCGGGTGCGGTTATTTTCCGCCGTTATAAAATCTTCAAAGCTTTCCTTACAAGATTATAAGAATATTTTCTAAGAAAATGTTTTATTTTATATGGATCTTAAATGATTTCAAAATATAAAGAGATATTTTTCTAAAATAGTATTGATTTCATCTATGTCAACATCCTTTGATGGATTTTAAGCTTATTTGAAGTTGATTTATTATGATACAAAACATCCATATTTTATTGAAGGTTTTGTGATATTTTTGACTGTAGAAAAGTTATTATTATGTCACTCATGGTTTTTGTTTAAAGTATTGACATTTCATAAGTTAATTGTAATCCGAATGTTTATGTTATATTTCAACCTTTCATTCAGATGAATGTGTTAGACAAGTATGTTCCGGGTTGGGGACCAGTAAAAGTAAGCCCTCCGGTTTGGTCTCCGATTATTAGAGGAACTCCAGTTTGGTCTCCGGTTATTAGAGGAACTCCGGGTTGGTTTCCGGTTATTAGAAGCACTCCGGGTTGGTGTCCGGTTATTAGAGGCACTCCGGGTTGGGTTCCGGTGACAGTTAGCCCCAAGGTCTTGGGACGAGGCCTTGACAAAGAAATTAAAGTTCATCATTAGGCATCCCAACATTATGAAAGTGGTTATTGATATTACATGTGATTATTCGATTAGTAGAATATCCATGTGAACAAGTAAATGGAATTATTTCATTTTACTTTTTCCATACTATGTTGAAGTTCAAGTTTAAAAGGCTTTTGTTTTAGTAATGAATTGCCTTAAATGTTTATGCTTATTTTGAATGTTCCGCTATATTGTTATCCTTACTGGGCATTTGAGCTCACCCCTTTTCTATGTTTTATTTTTCCCAGGAAGTGAAGAAGTAAATTATGAATGACCTGCAGAGATATTATGTGGGTATATGAGTGTGAATTATGGAGACATTATGTTGTTGTAGTAGTTTTTCATTTTATGATGTAATGTAAAACTTATGAATATATCTAGTGTTTCCAAGGCTACTAAACCAATCGGTCTTTCGAGATTTGATCTTTCTTGTGATCATGCCAATGTTATGTAATAATGCACCGACTCTGGGTAACTAGGGTCGGGGCGTTACAGTTGGTATCAGAGAAAGTTTAGTACAAACCTTGGAAGCTAGATTTAGATAAACTCTGATTAGAGCACGTAGAACTAAGATGAACTTTGAGGATTAATATAGAAGAAATTCCTAGAATTTTGGTATTGTAGAGATTTTGTGAGTTTTCCGAGCAATACATCCCTGTCTGGATACGAGCAGGTAGAGGTGGCTCTGGCACAGATGTACCTAGGGGTAAAACCCGAAAACATCGCTTTGAGCTAGACTCGAATGGGAACTGGTGCACGACAACGGGCCTTTCTGCACTCTTGGTTACGACACTCCCGGGGGATATGCTTAGGATAACTCTCATTTTCTTTACAAATCATTATGAAGGGTTTATGAGTATATACTTCCTCAAAGGAGACATTTTTATGATTATGGATTATATCCATAAACTATTTAATTTATGTTATGTGTTTCACAAGTTTGGGATTAGGTATTGTTATTCATTAACTAATCTACTGTATGCCATTGTTTAGAAATGGTGCCTAGTAGAAGGAATGAGAACTCCAACAATGCACATGATACAAAGAGGAAGAAGGATCATATATTTTATGGTCTTAAGCCAGAATTTACAAGAGAAATAGTCTCGCATGTATTATCATCATATGAAGAAATAATATCATATTTTTATAAGATAAGTAAAGAGTTTACTAAGTCCTATGGCTTTGAAGGGAAGCAAGAGAAGAAAAGGATGGAAGAGAGAAAGATGGATAAAAGGAAGAGGGAAAAGAAGAATTTTCCCATATGTGGTAACTGTGGAAAGAAACACCCTGGAACTTGCCTGAAAGGAATGGGAGTTTGTTATAAGTGTGGAGGAAAAGGGCACAAAGTACATGAATGAAAGGGTAAGAAAATGGTTTCAAATGTACAATGCTTCATTTGCAAGGAGTTTGGACACTACGCGAACCTATGTACCAGTCATCAGACTATGCCGAAAATGATGCTATTGGATAATAATCAAGTTATGATACTACCACATATGAAGAGGAATGATTAGATTTCTTATGTTGATTATGTCAACTGAGTGTTGTATCAACAATGTACTTGTTATAATAATTATGGAGTATATAAGGATTGTACTGCAGTACTATTTCATTAAGGACTTGAGATTGTGTGGAACAAAGAAAAGTGACTCAATAGCAGGATAAAATTTTGGAAAATATATGGTTGAGAGAATGATAAACCATAATATAGTTCTGATACCGAGGTAGTGATTTTCGAATAATACATGATTATTTTGGAAAAATTATATTGGATATTCTTGACTACCTTGGAACTGATTAATGATTTGTATATTCCATCATTGTTGGGGTTTAAAACATTTTTGGATTGATGAAGTATATCCAGCATTCTATATGGAATAAGGGAGCATGAATATAATCAATAAGGAATATGGTAATTCAGGATGTTTCAGTGTATTAAAAGAATACATGATGAAGGTATTCATATGCTATTACGGGGTAAAAAGGATATACATTATGTTTACCTTCCTTATAAATGTTGGACTGTGAGTTTGGACAGAAGTATTTTGGATAAATTCTAGTTTGAGATTAATTTTTGATTACCATAAAAGGACAACCCAGAGGTCGGGCGGCAACCCGTCGCGACCGGCAAGGCCGCAAGACTTGAACCCGCAACCGAAGGGCGACAAGGGTGTATCACCTACCACTATCCCACAAGATGTCCTGGATTAAATAAAGTAGTTTTTTAAAAGATCTGGTAGATGAATTATAAATTTGTTTATTTTGGAACCCTCTATGAATAGTATAAATAGAATTTTTTTTACGAGTGAATGATGAGTTTTTGGAAGAAATTTATTAATGGATAAAACTCTAATTATAAAGTAAGTATATCTCCTTATGATCTTATCCAATTTCATAAATAAATTCCTCATCATTAAGAAAAGGAACTTAGAACAAAAATGTTGTCCTAGATGGTACCTTAAATCATCACTAATTTATGGCTTTGGGATTGTTGGCCTTTTCATAACCATGTTCTCTACCACTCTCCATCAGATAATTGATGGTTAGATTTTTCTTCCATATCCATATTTTACTACATGGAACCCTAGTATGTGTTATTTTCGGTAATCTTCATACTTTCCACTCTTTATTTAAAATAGAGGCCTCATTAATTCATTTTTCGATGGGGGATTTCAACTAAGATATTTTGAAACATCAAAAATGTGTTATCCCAATACCCTATGTTTTGTTGAACCGATGGTATTTCAAATCATCATAGATTGATGATTTTAAGGACCTCAATTTTATACTTTTTGTGATTGATGACCTCAATCACTACCTATAAATATTTATGTTTTTCCTCCAATTATATGTCTCTAATTTCCACCAATGTTCTCCTAATAGAGATCATAATTTGGTGGTGATCCTTTCATTTCTCTTTTCATCATATTAAGACTAAATTTTAGTAACCCAATTTCCGATGTGGGTTTTCCCACAAAGATATTTTCTATTTTCAACCTTTTATTTTCGAAGAACAATTTCAAATTGCGAGGACGTAATTTATTGAAGGAGGGGAGAATGTAACACCCCAAGATTTTATAGTGTGTTATTTCTTCAAAAATAATTCAATAACTCTAACTACACGCAACACCAAGTTCAATCGCACCCTGAATTATCAAACAAGCTGTTCAAAAGAGGTTATGAATAGTGTTAACTAAATTTTAAACATTATATAATCCTTATAATTTTAGAATCCATATTATGAGTTTCTTAGACATAATGTAAGAACAAATTCATTTTCAGTATTGCACTTTTACCAAATTTTAATAGTGAACCCTTTTTAGATACTATATTTTAAACTTTTTGACTAAATGGGGACATCAAAAATTTAAAATGAAACATCCCAAGCTTCCACGGTACGCTAGCGTGTGTTGTACGCAACACCGAGTTCTAACACACCGTAACCAATCAAACTAGCCATTATGAATAGTAATACCTACTTTTTGAAATTATATATATTTTATATTTTAAAATGGACTTCATTTTTGGATTCGGAATATCAAATTTAGCCTAAGGTGAAATTTTGGTACTTTTCGGATAACTTTCATATTTTGATGAATAGTGAAAATTACTAAATTTTAATTAAAAACAACTTTTTTAATCAAAATAATTAATAGTGATAAATTGTAAATTTGAGTGGTTTTAAAGTATATTTAGAATATATTTTTACCATTTAATATAATTTTGGTCATTGGACATAATTTTACAATTAAACCGAACATAAACAAGTGTCAATATTTTGATAGTTATTATCTCTTAAAAACACGCTTTTTGTTTTGACAACGGGAATTAATTTTAAATTAATTTCTTCCACTTCTGTGTTTTGAATTTAGAAAAATGGATTCCATATTTGGAATCAGGATGTTCAAATTGTGTAAATAGGTAACTTTTATTTTTAGACATTTTGAATAATTACTGCGGTAAATATTTTATTTACCATGGTTAAGGGTAAATCCGGTAAATAAGGGTTAGAAAATAATATTATAATAATTATAAATTACCCTAAAACGTGTCTTAACCCTATTTGTTGATACATGGTCGACCATGGGCATCTTTGGGTCGATTTTGGGACCCCATGGATCCACTTGTAAGTGATAATGACACTTTATTTTAATTAAGTTAAAATGAATACAAAAATGACACAAGCATATATCTTTTAGTAAAACAATTATGACATAGGGTTATATATGTTTGATTTTAGATTATAAAGATTAATTAGAAAGATACAAAGATTTACTACATAATGATATTTTATTTATAATTTTTAGACATGAAATAATTTATTTTATTTATGACACAATGATGATGCAGTAATTACTATAATAGTGAAAAATTAAAATAATTGAAATTATAAATACCCAAATAAATATAATATGAAACTTTTAATGAATTACACTAATTTTCTAGGATAATATGATATATTAGTATTGATTTAATTGACTTTGTTAGAAGTAATCAATCTGTTATGAGTTTCACAAAAATCAACTATTGAATAGTGTCAAAATTGACATAAAAGAGTTCTTAAAACAAATATTATATTATTAATTGATATTAAATTCCTAAAAATCTAAGGTTCGGCCAAAAGACTTATATCATGATAGGTTCATCATTAATGGACCACTTGGGGGTCTCTTGGATGTATGTAGTAAGTTAATTAACCATATTATATAAAAATACAAAGAGACATTGTAAAAGTGAAACTAATTAACTTAGAGTTAATACTTAACGATAAGGTTAATATAAGTACCCAAACCTGTCTAAATTCTATTGGTTTAGTTTTTTTCGACCCATCCCCACCTTAAAATTTAAATAATCAACTTTGGAGCCATTAGAAACCGAATATGAATTTATTATAAATTAATATTTCTAGCTTTTCCAAAGGTGCCCCTCACCCCTCTTATAAAAGGGCACTCCTCCTTCTCATTTCTTCAAACCTTCCAAGCCTTTTGGTTCGGCCAAACTCTGCCCAAATACTCTCCCAACTTCCCTCAATACAACCTAGAGGGCTTAGTTTGATCAGAAAGCCAACCTAAGGAGCCCTTTTGATCAAATCAAAAGGAAGAAACCGAAGAAGAGGTAATGATTTCACCACCCTTTTCCAAGTTCATTTCTTCTTCCACTTCTTCTTCCTTTGTTGTTACCATTATAAAATAATAACTCCAGTATCATATATATACTGTGATGTTATTATAAATATTGTACAACCATATTCAGTATTCTATCCATCCTTTGAATAACATGTCACCATACGTGCGTACGTACGACTTACCGTCTCCACGTCGTGGGGTAATTGTTATTCAATATATTATTATTTGGATGGGTATAATAATGATGTGTAAATCATGTAAATAATAAATATAACATGTTAATGATTCTGTATATATGATATACCATCCATTTATATATTATTTTAATATCAAAAGAATGATATTGTCGCTCGTGTGTACGTACGGACTACCGTCTCCACGAACGCGATGAGATTCATTCTCCATTGTATCCATTCATGTATAATTATCATTTGATGATTTAAAAATGATATTTAAGGACTTTATATCATTCTGGATTTGAATAATATACAACCTATCCTTTACAAACATGTCTTACGTAACAAAACATACAAAAGAAAACAAGTAAGTTCACACTCGAAACAACGATAATTCTAAGATATTATTATCAAATCAATATTAAAAGATCATATATGATATCATATTAATGTATATGATTCCTGTATAATTTAATAACAATTATTTAACCATTATACAGGAAGTTAACCTACCCCAACCAAGGAAAACTACAAGGTAAGGGATTTTCTTATCTCACTTTCAATTCCATGAGATTTCCATTGTTCGCCACTAAATTATTGAAAGTGGTGTATTGTGTACTGACATTTGATATATATTATCATGATTCTATTTATATTCATGTTATTCTGTAAATCATTTGCTGGTTATTAACTTCTGGCCATACGACTCAGTTGATTAACGTGGTAAGGGGTTTTCATCTCACTCCTTATTCTCGTGAGATTCATGCCATATTTCCACCATCACCTTTTGTGTGGTGTATGTACTGCCCATAATTATATTTGTTGTGTAATACACTCTAATTTATGTGTATTTACATATTCATTGTATGATACCTCTTTCATGGGTTGTATGTTTCATAAGTTACCAAATTGGTAAGGGTTATTTCACAATCTATTCATTATCCGAGGTTGTTTATACATAATAATCTACTGGGATCTCTTTATCATCCACATCCATGTTTCTTCAAAATGTATTTCAAAACATTTTTTATTATTTACAAGAACATGGGTTAAAGTCATTTATACCCTTTTTTGAATTTTTATAAGAGGAATCTTTCCGTCGTTTTCAAAACAAGGTCCTTTTTAACCTTTTCGACAGAATTAAGGTAAGAATGTTTTTTTAACTTATACGGCGGGTGCAGTTATTTTCCACCGTTATAAAATCTTCAAATATTTCCTTACAAGCTTATAAGAATATTTTCTAAGAAAATGTTTTATTTTATATGGCTCTTAAATGATTTCAAAATAGAAAGAGATATTTTTCTAAAATAGTATTGATTTCATCTATGTCAACATCCTTTGATGGATTTTAAGCTTATTTGAAGTTGATTTATTATGATACAAAACAACCATATTTTATTGAAGGTTTTGTGATATTTTTGACTGTAGAAAAGTTATTCTTATGTAACTCATGGTTTTTGTTTAAAGTATTGACATTTCATAAGTTAATTGTAATCCGAATGTTTATGTTATATTTCAACCTTTCATTCAGATGAATGTGTTAGACAAGTATGTTCCGGGTTGGGGACCGGTAAAAGTAAGCCCTCCGGTTTGGCCTCCGGTTATTAGAGGAACTCCGGTTTGGTCTCCGGTTATTAGAGGAACTCCGGGTTGGTGTCCGGTTATTAGAAGCACTCCGGGTTGGTGTCCGGTTATTAGAGGCACTCCGGGTTGGGTTCCGGTTACAGTTAGCCCCAAGGTCTTGGGAAGAGGCCTTGACAAAGAAATTAAAGTTCATCATTATGCATCCCAACATTATGAAAGTGGTTATTGATATTGCATGTGATTATTCGATTAGTAGAATATCCATGTGAACAAGTAAATGGAATTATTTCAATTTACTTTTTCCATACTATGTTGAAGTTCAAGTTTAAAAGGATTTTGTTTTAGTAATGCATTGCCTTAAATGTTTAAGCTTATTTTGAATGTTCCGCTATATTGTTATCCTTACTGGGCATTTGAGCTCACCCCTTTTCTATGTTTTATTTTTCCCAGGAAGTGAAGAAGTAAATTATGAATGACCTGCAGAGATATTATGTGGGGATATGAGTGTGAATTATGGAGACATTATGTTGTTGTAGTAGTTTTTCATTTTATGATGTAATGTAAAACTTATGAATATATCTAGTGTTTCCAAGTCTACTAAACCAATCGGTCTTTCGAGATTTGATCTTTCTTGTGATCATGCCAATGTTATGTAATAATGCACCGACTCTAGGTAACTAGGGTCGGGGCATTACAGAAATCTTGTAATCATTGATAATTACGATCATAAAGTACCATTCATGGTACAAGTTAAAATAGATATTCCTTTCACATTTTTTCTAACAAAAAGGCAAAAGTACCTCATTCAGAAAATGATAAGAAGATTCCTTCAAAATATTTATTAAAAAAATTCAAAAATGAGTTAAAATTAATTTAAAAAATCTATGAATAATATAAATAACTTTATTTAAAATATTTTTAGAAAACATGGATATGAAAGTAAAAATATTTTTGACACAAGAGATAAATAAAGTAAGTTTTCCTTAAAAAAATTCTTATGGTGTATTGAGTACTTAAAGGGAGAAAAATGAAATAAAAAAAATTATTCTTAAGAAATTACCATATGAGAATAATATTAATGATTTTTTAAGAGATATGTTATAATATTTCATCATCATAACTTAATCAAAACAATCCCGATAAATAATGAGATTATAATATAAAAACTTGTCCACTTAGGTATCTTTTTAATCATAATACACATGAAAGAAAAATATATATGGATAGTAATGTCCCATAATTATCATTATATGTATCATAAAATAAATTTATGGGTATTATATAAACCAAAAAAAGAAACAAGTTGTGTATAATGCATGTGTCATTATGAAATAAAAGTGAGGCAAAAATGCCTTACCTTAAGTCTTGAATTATTTTGGACATGTTAAAACCACCTAAATAATAAATATTGGTTTTCTATAAATATCTTTCATAACCATTATCACACAAACACACACATATTTATATATCATATAATGTTTTAATTACTTATAACATTTTATCACCAATTTTCTTACATCCCTGGTAAATAAAGATTATAGAATTTTCATATTTATTAATATTTATGAAATAAATATTAATTTTACTTTAAATGGGATTCAATATATGATAGAGTAAACAACATACAACAATTTATTTCTCCTAAATTTTACATTTCACACATCGTTGAGTTATAATGAAAAACAATATAATATTATTATTATTTTAAATGGTAGTTAATGCATAGCTGTTGTGTTAGAGGGAATGAAAAAAACTAACTAAAATATGATTATACATGTTTTTTAGATTTATTTACATTTATCCAATAAAATTTAGAGGCTTAAATTGACAATGAATCCAATTTTAAGCATAAATACTCTAATATTTTTAAATGGCACTTTTACCACCTTTTGATGGAGAACCCTTTTTATATCAAGTTTTTTTTACTTTTATATATTATATTTTACAATATTAACTAATTATTTTTAATTAATACATCAAAATTTTCTTTGGGTAAATTTTTGGTATTTTTCTGATAAAGTTCATTTTTAATGAACAGTGAAAAATACTGCATTTTAAGTCAAAACTGTCTTTTCATCTAATTTATTTATATGGTAATATTATCTTTTTAATTGTTTTTAAAGTGTAATTAGATTAATTTTTTTATCATTTAATCCAATTTTTTTCATTGGAAGTGATTTCAATTTTTAATTGAACATAAACACATGTCAATCTTTTGGTAGTTTTTACTTCTTAAAAACAGTCTTTTAGTTTTGACAATTGGAATTAATTTTAAATTAATTTTTACAATTTAAGTGGTTTGAATTAGGAAAGATATATTCCATATTTTGAATCATTAGGTCCAAATTGTTTAAATATTTACCTTTTATTTTTATATATTATGAATAGTAACTTCAGTAAATATTTTATTTACCATTGTTAAAGGTAAATATGATAAATAAGGATAAAAAATAATATAATAATAATATTAAACTACCCTAAAACTTTTAATAACCCTATTATATGAGATATTTATTACCATAGAAATCCTTGGGTCTATTTTAAGACCCCATGTAGCCACTTTTGTGTGAAAATGACACTTAATTACTTTAAAATTATTGTCAAGGAAAATATAACCTAAACATGTATATTTTACTAAAAAAAATTATATGGGGTTATATAAGTGATATGTTCGACTATAAATATTAATTTAAAAGATAAAAATATTTAACACATCATGCAATTTTATTTATAATTTTTATACATCAAATTAATAAATTTATTTATGACACAATGATGATGTAGTAATTTCCTTATTAATGAATGATTTAAATAAATAAGATGATAAATATTAAATTAAATTTATTTTAAAACTTTTTATTCCATCCACAAATTTTAGGGATTATTATTACTTGTTATATTTGAATTAATTAAGGTTTTTTCTAAATAAAAAAGTTTTTATGTATTTTTAAAAAGTCATGATATGAATAGTATAAAAATTTACATATCTAAGTTTTAAAACAAATACTATTTTATGAATTGATATAACAGTCATAAAAATATAAGATTTGGAAAAAGGACTTAGATAATGTTTAAAAAGTGATTAATGAATCACTTTATGTTCTATTGACATTATATAGATACTATATTAACCATATAGTATGAATACACAAGAAGACACGGTAAGAGTTAAATTAGTTAACTAAATGTTAAAGCTAAATGATAAGGTTAAATTTGTGACCTAGACTTGTCTAAATACTATTTATTGAGCGTTTTTAGATCCAAAACATCTTATATTTGAAATAAATGACTTTGGGACCATTTGAAATCGAAAATAACTTTATAATAATATAATATTTCAATACCTTCCTAAAGTGCCCCTACCCTCTCTTATAAAAGGGCATCAAACCAACCCATTTATTCACACCTCTCGACCCCCTTGGATCACCAACCTCTGCTCAAATAAGCTCCCAAAATCACTCTATTACTCCTAGAATCCTTACCTTAGGTAGAAGGAAATTCTATAAGTCCTTTTTTCTTAAATCAAAAGAGTTACTCGATTCGAGGTAATGTCTTCTCTCAAGATTCATTCATTTATTTTCTTTATCCAACCCCCTAAACTCTATTTATTCCATTATTTTCTAACAAAAACAATATATTAAATATAATAGGATTTTTTTAGGAGAAGGATTCGAACTACACTTCCACAAAACTCCATCTAATGGATAGGAACATAATATTTCTGTGTACGACGAACTGCTGCCTCATGAAACAATGATTGTTCGATTTTCCCTAAAAAATCTCATGGTGTCTATTATGATGGTACTGTATTAATATGTGATATATATTATATTTATATTATCTCTATGCTTCTGTATTTTTCATATATAAAATGCCGTTATTGTTTCTATAATGGGTAAATACGATTATTCCATTTGCGGAAGTGCGGACTACCTCCTCCTCAAAGTTATATGACTCGTTCATGCCATACATGTAACATATATATTATGGAGTTAATTAAATTATATATGATATTTTACTATAATTATATTATACCTATTTATCATTTAGCTTTCATTCCTTTAAATATTAAAAATGCAATGGAATTAGCGTTTATGCGTACGTACGACATTCCGTCTTCACAAACGATGCATTTCATTTCTTATCTCTATATGTTATGTACTATTATAAATACATATATATAATAGATATATATGATATATTTTATATATAAATCATGAATATCATTCTGGAGAAAATTATCTTTTGACCAAATAGACAATTTGTAATTATAAGAAGTTCATTTTTGACTCAAGTACCAAATATCAACAAAACAATCGATATTCACATAAATAATTATGTAATTTTTATAACATGTTAATAAGTGATATAAAAGGAATAATAAACTTTAAAAAAGTTTTAAATAATGTAGAAATTAACTTAATTTTATTATCCAAAAAATTAAAGAATGAACGAGTCAAGTCAGACACGAGGTAAGGGACTTCGTCTCAATCTGCTTTCATTGATGCATATTTTGATTTATACACAACTTTTTGTTATACAGTGTATAAACCCCTTTGAATTTTAATTTCATTCAAAAGGAATATTTTTTCTACATAGCATTTTACTAAATTACAAAGGTTATGTTTCTTTTAACTTACACAGATACAACAAACTTTCCACTGTCGCAGGCATTATTTGATATTTGGCTTATTTAACAAGACACAATGTTTTTAAAAGGAAAATAAATACCATATACCCTTTTTACATATTTTGGTATTGAAAATGGTTTTTTATAATGGATTGTTTATTTCAATATCTTGAACTGATAACTTTTGATTTTAATGTAGAAATGTTATCTTTCTTTTATGCTTGTTAATGTGTTATGATTATGTTATGGTTCTTTTGAATTGTGTATGTATAAGGGTGGTTCCGTGATAATCCTAGGGCAGGTGAGCCCGAGATAGCTCTCCAATGCATTGGGTAATGTGATTGAGGTAAACGTTAATGTTTCTCCTAATAGAATTTGGGAATATACTTTTATGAGTAGTCCAATTGTAACTCACTACGTAGATGTGAAAGCTACAATATAGGTATGTTATGGATGCCACATGTTACCATTATGATTTATGATTTATATTTATTATTCATAAATCTTATGATTTTATGAATTATGATTAAGAGGCTATGTTTTATTATTGAAAAGTATGATTTCATTGATTTGTATTTATTGACGGGTTAATGTTTTCATTCCTTATTTAATATCCCTTACTGAGATTTTTTTCCTTATCCCATGTTTTTGAAATGTTTTTCACAAGGTACAAGGAAGGGTAAGAGAAAAGAATAATTCAGAAATATTTATATCAAGAAAATAATTATTCGTTTATTTTAAGAGTTTTATTTTTTGTGAAAACAATTGGATAGAGAAGAAGTACATAATTTGTAATTTTTGAGATGTAATGTAATATTTTTGTCATAATTATCTAAAACACTAAAACTGAAAATATCCTCAATGTGAATTATAAACATAACTCAAGATTATGTAATGTTTAAGGATGGGCCCTTATAGTTGGTATCATATGTCATTTTATAAAATTTTAGGAGTTAGGATATTGTTAAATAAATATCCATAAATTAGTTTTACTTTATAGTAAGACTGAAATGATATAGCATTTTAAGATTACCATGTTGCTTCTCCAAAGATATTTCTGTGTTCAAAATGGTTTGACATAGAGGAAACTGGGAAACTATGATGGGACGACATTAAGAGGAAAGAAAACTTCCAAATTAGCAACCTAAGATGGTCAAAATAGGAACTGAATAGTTTGTTGCAGTGATGGAACAATTGACTGAGGATATAAATGGTGGTGGTATCCATGCATGAGATTAGCCAAATCAACCACAAAGGAAAATGTTAATAGTGGATCATTTCATGAGGCAACATTCCCCATCATCCCAGGTGATCATCTGACCCCGTGCTAGCTGAAGGATGGATTAAAGTACAGGAAAATATTTTTGATGTCATGGCGAGTTTAGAACATGAAAAGGCTAGTCTCATTGTTTACCATTTTGAAGGTGAAGCTGATCAGTGGTGGTCGTTGGTTAAAAATATCAGGTATAGTGAGGATATTGATGCTCTTTATTGGGATTAATTAAATTTATTGTTTCTTATGAAATATTTTCCTAAGGTTGTTAGACTTAGGATGGAAAACAATTCTTGGAATTTAGGTAGGATGATGAATCAGTGCCTACTTATGAAGTAAAATTCACTCGACTGGAAAGGTATGTTCCAAATTTTAAACATGATCTTGATAGTAAAATAAATTGTTTTTACTCAGTATTAAATCCAAATTATCGAATGGATTTAGCTTCAAGAAAGTTTACTAGTTATAAAAAATTGTTCAATGTGTGAAGAAGGTGGAAATGGAGTTTTCCAATGATCATGTGTTCTTTTAAAAACAACAAAATAAGAGATTTATGTGGCAGATGAAAGGTAAGAACTATTCAAAAAAATATAATGGTGAGAAAATTAAGTTTACAATTTGCTAAAATTGTGGTTAAATGAACACTGGGTAATGCCTTTTGAATTCTGGTAAGTGTTATCGATGTGGTAAAATGGGGCATAAGGAACTTAATTTCATTGAATAAGATCAGGGTAAGGGTATGAAAAAAATATGATTTATAGTTAGTAAAATGTTTTAAGTGCAATGAAATGGGTAAATTTTAAAATGATTTTCTAATGAAGAACTCAACTGTGGGAAATCAGATGGAATAAAGAAGAAAGTGTTGGTGAAATACTGGGCAACTGCTTCAACAGATGTTGGGCCACCAAATGAAGTGGTATAAGGAATTTAAAAGAATAATGGTGAATACTCAAGTATTGGAATTACCTTGCAGAAATGGTGAGTTTATTATCTATAGTGATGCTTCATTAAAAGGACATGGATGTTTCCTTATGAGAAATGATCTGGTAAATGATTATTCTTTATGTCAGTTGAAACGTAAAGACTTAAATTACCCTACACATGATTTGGAATTAGCTGCTATTGTTTTTTCTGCTTTAAAAGAAATTATTTTCAAAAAAATTTATGCATTTCTTTATAAGTTTATAAATAATTTATCATGGAAAATAGTTTTCTATTTTTTTAAACTTCTTTTATCAATTTTTAATGGAAATAGTTTTCAAAACGTTTTTAATATTATTTTATATGTTTTCAAGTAAAAATGGTTTCAAATTTTTTTATAGATTTATTTATAAGTTTTCAATGTTATTTTCAAAGAAATGGTTTTCAAAATGTTTTCAAGATTTATTTACAAGTTTTAAAAGTTATTTTCAATGAAACGGTTTTCAAATCATTATCAAGATTTATTTTTTCTGTTTTAAAAGTGTTTTCAAAGAAAAATGTTTTTAAAATGTTTTGAATATTATTTTATAACTTTTAAAGGATTTTTTTTCAAAATGATTTTAAATCTTATTTATAATTTGTCAATTTATTTTATAAGAAAATGATTTTCAAATGGTTTTATCCATTAATAATCCATTTTCAATAAAAAAAGGATATTTTACTCAAGAGATGTTTTTTAAAAGATATTTAAAAATTATTTTACATATAATATGGCTTCCATTGATGTTACTCATGTCTTTACAGGAAATTATATAAAGGATCCATTCATGTTCTATCCTTGAATGGTTATTCTTAATTTCATGGTCTTTATGAAAACTGTTTGTATTTCACAGGTAATATGCTTATGAAATCCATTTCTATATTCACGACTTACATGATTTTTGAATTCACTTCTTTTCAAAGGTTATCTTTATGACCAAATGAAAATTAAAACCTTGTTTTTTCATAGGATATGATATGATTAGATATTTATAATACCCCTTTAATTTCATGGGTTATTATATGGTTATTTATGATCTTACGGAACATGTATGTATAATTTCACTATGAGATGGTTGGGACCTATATCTCCATCCAATGCATTGCGTAAATATTTATATCTCATGAGATAGAATAATATGTTCTCAAGAATAGACCTTGACTACTAAGATGTCCATGGGAGTGAACCATGACTACAAACATGGTATGAGGAGTGAACTCATTATACTAAGATGGCTATGAGAGTGAACCAACACTACCAATATGGTATAGGGAGTGAACCCATACTACCAATATGATCTTATCTGTGATTCCTTGGATATTATGTAAATCATATTTTTTTTATGTTTATGCCAAAATTATATGTTTTATTCTTATGTTATGCTTTTATGGATTATGTTCTTTATTTCATTATGATTCATGTCTTATAAACTTCCAAGATTTATTCCATGATTTATTAATATGATTTTTTATATGTAGGGTATGATCTTATATTTTCAAGATCATGTTATAATAACCTTATTCTCATGATTATTATTACATATATCCCTTTTTTACCCTTACTAGTCATTTGAGCTCACCCCTTTTTATTTTTCCTTCCATAGGTTATGAGGATATGTATTATGTTTAATGTGTCTAAGAAGGGATATTTTCAAGAATAATCTAGTAATAGATATCGTATATCACTTATGTATCAGTTCTTATTATAACATCCCAGGTCAATAAATAATATTAAATTCTAATATTTTTCAGTATTTGTGAATAAAAAGTTAATATTAATTTAAAGGAAACGCTATGCTCGATGGCGTACCCAATACGCGACATCGAGTTCCTTTGAAATCTTACGTTGCACTCAAATAAAAAAGTAATATTGTTTTAAATGGTGGTTAACGCCTAGAAATTATAATAGTGGGAAAGAACGGAACTAACTACAAAATGATTATATATGTTTATCAAATATTTTTACTTTTATCAAATAAATGTTAGATGCGTAAAATGCAAATGAATCCAATTTTAAGCATAAATCTTCTAATATTATTTAAAAGGTCGATTAACCACCTTTTGATGGAAAACCCTTTTTAAATATAATTTTGACAATTTTATATGTTGTATTTGAAAAAATAAAATCCTTATTTAGAATCTGGACATCAAAATTTACTTTGTGTAAATATTTGTTATTTTTCTGATAAAGATCATTTTTACTGAAAATGTTGCATTTTAATTCAAAACCTCCTTTTAATCTTATTTATTTGTATTAATAGATTATATTTTTAATTGAGATTAAAGTTTATTTAGAATATATTTTTACTATTTAATCTAATGGTGGTCATTGGAATTAATTTCACTTTGAAATTGGACTTAAACTAGTGTTAATCTTTTAATAAATATTGTTTCTTAAAAACACGCTATTTGTTTTGACAGCGGGAATTAATTATTAAATTAATTAATGCAACTTAAATGTTTTGAATTTTGTAAAATAGACATAATTTTTGAATTTAGAGTATCAAATATAGCTTATGGTGAATTTTTGGAGTTTTTCTGAAAAACTTCAATTTTTGATGAATAATGAAACCACTAAGTGGTAGTTAAAGAAACCGATTTTTTGTTTAAATGAAACTTTACCACTTCTTTGATTTGATTTTCAAAAACCAACATACATGGTTTTCATTAGGAAGTAAAATGTGGTTCAATGAGATTAAAATATTATTTGGTGAATAGTAACTTTTAAGTTTTAATAATCACGATTAAAGGTAATTAGTGTGATTTAAGGTAAAAATGATATTATAATAAAATGAAAATATCTTGACACTTGTCCTAACCCTATTGGATGAGTCATGTCCGACCAAGACAACCCATGGGTCGATTTTTGGGACCCCATGGAGCCACTTGGGTAAAATAATGACATTAATGCCTTTTATTTAAAGTAAAAGTAAAAAATGACACAAACATGTATTGTTTTACTAAAACATTTTTTACATGGGATTATACAAGTCATAGTTTTGACTATAAATAGTCATTGGAAAGATAATAAGATTTCCTACATCATAGTATTTGTTTTATAATTTTTAGACATTAAATAAATTAAATTATTTATGACATCATCATGATGCAACGATTACCTCATTATTTAACGATTTAATTAAAATGAAAATATAATGTAAAATCTAATACCTAAACATGTAAAAAACCTATTTTATGGGTTTATTTAGAACCTTTATCACCTTATCCTCGAAATATAACAATGTGGGACCTTTAAAATCCGAAACGAATTTGAAAATAATGCAACCTTTTTTTGACTCTCCAAGAGTGCCCCTCCTCTCCTCTTATAAAAGGCCCCCACCTCTACCTCCTTACCCACACCTCTAAAGCCTTTGTCTCAGCCAAAAACTGACCATTTCATCTCTACACATCCTTCTATTCATCAGTGAATCCTCACCTTGGTCATAAAGCTCTTCAAGAAACCCTTTTGGTTCAAACCAAAGGGAGTTACCCGATTTAAAGGTAAAGTCTTCTTTAATGTTCTTTTCTTTTATTTTGCTTCTCCAACCCCCTAAAATATTTTTATTAATTTCTTTTGTAAAAAAACCAGTATATTCAATATACTAGGATGTTTTTATGTGAAGTATTCGAGCTACACTTACACACACCTTTGTCTAATGGTTAAAGAATATACTGTTTCTGTGGATGACGAATTTCTGCCTCACGAAACGATGATTGTTCAATCTTCTCTTAACAACTTTCATGGTGGCCATTATGATGTCACTATATTTTATATATGATATATATGGTATTTATGTTTTCTATATTCTTCTTAATTTTATATTTAAAACATGACTTTATGCTTTTTATGTTGTGCAAATGCAATAATTTCATATCAGGAAGTGTGGACTACCACCCCCTCAAGTGATGTGACTCGTTCATGCAATACATGGAATTTATAAAGAATGAAATTAATGAACATATGTGACCTATATAACATATATATTATACTGGAATTATATATATATATATCTCAATAATTTATAATTCCATTAATATGACAAAGAAATGAAAGTAGCGTTCATGCGTACGTACGACCAACCGTCTCCATGAACGGTGCATTTCATTTATTTTTTATCTCCAAATGTTATGGACTAGTATAAAAGGAATATGTACTAGACATATATAATATTTAAATAATTAATACTATTCTGGAGATTATTTAATTATAACTACATGGACAATCATTTTCAAACAAGTTCATTTTTGACTCATGTACCAAACATCGACAAAAACGTCTGATATGAAATCACATTATTAACCAATTATTATAACATTATAATATGTGATATGAACTGAATAATAATATTTAAAATAGGTCCTTAAGAAATTATAAATTGACCAAAGTTTATTATTCAGGAATATAAAGAAACGAACAAGACAAGTTAGACTTGAGGTAAGGGATCCGACCTCTCTCTTTCTTTTCATGTACCCTCTTTATTGTCATTTCATTTATGCTCCATGTTATTATGTTGGAGGATGTTCTTTAATATTCACCATACAATAATTTGTATTTTCATATGATGAGTTACCCCTATCACTCTCATCATTTCATTTTAAGAATTTTTATGTGGCGTCGTTAGGCAGCCGAATTTTCGTAAGGGATCCTACCCCTCTCTTTCTTTTTACGTACACTCTTTTATGTCATTTATTTTAAGCTCATCTTTATTATATTTGGGGATGTTCTTTTATATTCCTCATACTATACTTTTTATGTTAATATTATGAGAGACCGTATTTGATCTCATAAATCCATTTTTGGATGTTTTAAGTGGCGCCGTTAGGCTGCCGAGTTTTCGTAAGGGATTTTTTATCTCACTTTTATTCCCGTGACATTTATGCTATGTTTGCCACTATTTCCTTTGAGTTGTTTATGTAATGCCCATTATTATACACTTTGTGTAGTGTAATTTCATTTATGGTTATTTACATTTTCATTGTGTGACCCTTCTTCTATGGGGTCTACGTTTCGAAAGTTACCCAGCTCGGTAAGGGGACCTTTCACCCTCTTTTTTTAAAAGACTTATTTTGTTATGTCTTATAATTCACATACCATTATGTTGGGATATGTTCTTATATATCCTTATTTATGTAAATTTTATTTCCAAGTAATGAGACACCATTTTCTCTCTCATTAACTCATTTTCTGAATTTTAAAGTGACGTCGTTAGGCTGTCGAATTTCTGTAAGGGAACTTCTTAACCCACTTTCAATTATTTGGGTTAAACCTCTACTTATTGATTTTATTATGCCAAGAATATGTGTGGAATCTCTATGTTGTAATTTCCACAAAACCTTCAATGGATATACTATTTCTAATCATAATAATCTCATTGATAAATTCTTACGAACTTGTATGAGAAATCATAACTCAATCTCATTTCATCGAGTTAAATATCTATGTCATTGGTTTTGTTTTTCCAAGATTATGTGTGAATGAACTCTGATTGTTTCACAATTAATATCCACTTATATTGGGTGTATTTATATTTCTCACACATAATTATGTGATAGATTTATCCTTAATTTAAGGATACCATCTTTATAATGGATTTCATCTCAATTTCCATTTCCATTGAGACTTCATTGTTGTTATGAAACAATTCACTCTTATATGGTGTGTATATTGTCATTTGACATATTATATCATGAATCCCTTTATTCTCATGATATTATAAAGTTCGGATTATATTTTATTCCGCAATTATTTGTATTCAAGAGTCTCT
Source organism: Viscum album (assembly GCA_963277665.1). Lineage (NCBI taxonomy): Eukaryota > Viridiplantae > Streptophyta > Magnoliopsida > Santalales > Viscaceae > Viscum > Viscum album. Next base: position 1,088,578,311 of record OY728122.1, read on the forward strand.
TATTTTTTTAAAAACTCTTTAACAAAAATTTTGTTTTAAATGTTTTAAAGATTCATTATTCTAAATCATTATCTTTAATGTCCATTTTTTCAAATTGGTTTTCAGTATTTATTTTTATGGACATTCATTTTTTAAAATTATAATTCCATTAAAAGCTTCAAAATGGTATGGGACACATTGATTCAAAAATCTCTTTTAAATGATTTTTGAAAATGGATTGATTAAATCAATATCTTGGAATTACTTATTGTGATTTAAAATGAAATGTTGTTATTGAAATGTTTATATTTTCAATATTTTATGTGTAATTATGGTACTTGGACATTTTACGGGTGGTTACATGATAAACCATGTGATGGGTGGTGCTGTGAATACCAGGACGGGTGGTTACGTTATAACCTCCAATCCATTGGGTATGGAAGTCGGCCGTATGGATATTCCATTAAGTATGTGTGAAAGTCGATCGTATGGTTATTCCATTTAAGTAGGTTTATGTCCCAAGTTACCTTTATATATTATGTGTTCTTTATATGGGTTTTATGGTAATATTTTGGTTACAAAAGGGTAAGTAATGGTCTTTTATTCAGTGAAGAGTTTTTCTACTTCATAAAGGTGAAAAGTATTACATTGGTAAAGTACTCATGGTTTACTTGTTATTTTGAAAAACTAACAGTTTTCCTTCTTTGTGTATCCTTTAGTGGGATTTTTAGGCTCATCCCAAGTTTTTGAAATATTTTCCATAGTACTTAAAGATGAATAGGGTCAAGGATGGGATCAAGGAAAGAAATTCTATCTATGTAAGAACATAGATCTCTTTTCTGGTATGTTATTCATTTTTTCTGGAGTTTTTGAGAAAAATGAATATTCTAGAAATTTCTAAAGTAAACGCCGTGTACTTTCTTGGTACACACCGTGTACTCTTTCCCCAGCTTGAAGAAGTGTGATGTCCGTGTCCGAGCCACACAAACGGTGTGTAAGGCTGAGGTGGAGGCTGGTTATTTCAGAGTACGGAAAAATTAGAAGTACACATCGTGTACTCTAAAAGAACACACTGTGTACTTTATTTTTTTTCATGAAACAGACCGGGTTCTCGTCTAACCCTCATATTCACCTTCTTCTCCGGCTTTCGGCCGTCCGAAGCGACCCGTACGGCCGGATCTTCGACGGACGACCGCCTCGCCGTCCGTTCTCCGATTCGAGCATGGTCAGTTGCGTTGGAAGCACAACAGTGAGTTCTTCTTTCTGCTTTAGCCTTGTTTCTTGTTTCCTCCTCATTTCCAAGTTACTGTAGGTTGATAATTTTGTTCATTTTTCTCATATCTATGTCGTTCCAAGGGGGATCGATCGTCGAGGTTCACGTATATCAGTCTCCTAGGATCGAGGTAGGTGGTTTGTTCATTTCCGTTGAAAGTTAATGAATATTATGTGCAAATTCCACCAATACCCATGAACGGGGTATTGCGTGTTTCCTTTTTTTCCCTTGTTTCTTGCCGCTTTGCTTGATTGCTTTAGTAGAAGTTATTTCTTGTGATTAGAGTATTTTGTTTGTGCTCAGATTGCTTTGCCATGCTTATTCTACCTGTTTGGCGTTTTTCCAGTTGCCATGCCTTGTCTTAGGATAGTGGAACTGTTGTTTTATTATTGCTGTTGAGCCTTAGTTGATAGCCAAGTAGTTCTTGAGGTTTACTTGGATGATATACACGTGCTGAGTATGTTTAGTTATACTCAGGACTGTGAGAACCTAGGGTAGTAGACCAAAGGGAGAATTGACGGAAGGGCTTCTCCAGAGTGTCTTTTAATTACGATACACGGGCTATAGGGGAAATTGACGTTGAGTGTTTTCCCAGAGATCCATTAGCACGATGCGGGTCATAGGGGGAATTGACTTTGAGTGCTTCCCCAGAGAGCCTTTAGCACGATACGAGACTACATGGGGAATTGACGGTGAGTGATTCCCCAGAGAGTCTGCTTAATTACGTAACTGAACCAGAGGGGTGAGACTGTGTGTTCCACCTAGAGGGTTGCTAGTATTTATAGGTTGAACCATAAGGCTTAGTCCGTGAGAGCTACCCAGAGGTTTACCTTTTTCCTTTGTTACTGGTTTTTTACTTGTGTACTTAATTTGTTAGAACTGTGGATTGTAGCTGCTTGTGCTTTCCTATTCAATGTTTCTTGTTTTATTACTTGCCTAGTATTCATTGACTGTTAGGCACAAATATTTGGGTGATTGCCTACTGGGATTGTATCTCACACCCGGTTTGGGCCATGATTTTGGGCCCAAGCAGACTATGTTGCTGCAGGTATAGATAAGGGAAAGTGCCCTTCTACTTCAGGATCTTGACTGCGCCAGGAGCTGGGGAGCATGGGACCGAGCCGTGGCTCACGATGCTGAGGAGCTTACTTTGTTTCCTTTTTCACTTGGTTTTAGTTGTATCTCAGGACACTGTTGTGTTTGCTGTTTTCCTTAGATACTTGTACCTGCTGCATCATTGCCATCATAACTATATATTTACATTGCTTCTGCTATTGGTTTCTGTTTGTATGCATGTTGTTTACTGCTTCCGCTGTTTGTTGTTGTTTTACTACCTTGTATACCTTACCAAATGAGGGAATAGTTTCCCCACTAACTCACCAAGGCCCTCGCTGCTAGTCGGTAGCCTCTGGCATTCAGGGAAACGCGCTTGAGGTCATGTGGTGAACTAGGTACGGGGCACCAGTGGAGGGGCTCCAGACTCAGGACGTTACAAAGTGGTATCAGAGGAGTTCTTTTCTCTTTCCTTATTGTTTGGAGACTTTAGCTAGGGATAGGATGGATTCGGTACTTGGCATTAAGCTGTTCTCGGGAGTAGCTAACCCGTGTACAAGGAAAGGCCATACTACCTCGTTAATTGCAGTTTTCTGGTTATGAGATTTTATGGTTGATATGTTTTCACCTAGAGTGATTCACATGACTTGTGTGGTTATTGTTTTTATATTTCTTTTCTATTTTTATTGAAACCCGATGAGATGAGGGTATTCTATCTCATGCATCATATAGGCACTTGTATAAATCACATTTCATGCATTCTTTCCATGCCATCTAGGGTGCATTAGCGATTGCATGTTGTTTTGATAGGCTCTGTGTAGAATATGCATGTTGTTGTGATAGATGTTTGATATATTCTATGCTGTTATGTTAGAAAACTGTTGTTTTGTTTCTTGCTTAAAATGAAGGTCGAATCATGGTTCTTGAGGCATTATGGGCCCTCCCGGATCGGAATTTGGCATCTCTTCCCTTTTTTTTAGTGTTTCTGGAATTCTGCGCAGTTTCTGAGATACTGCCTAGAAAAACCCAGAATACACGGCGTGTACTTTTTGGATGCACGCCGTGTAGTTTTCAGGCCGTGTCACTAACCGTGTGAGTAGAACACGGTGTCGTGGGAGTAACTTTGGGAACACGCCGTGTACCATTGGTACACGCCGTGTGAGTTCGGAGCCGTGTACTCAGCCGTGTCACTAATAACATGGGCTGGGGAAGCTCGGGTAGAACACGCCGTGTCCATAGGGAACACGCCGTGTAGCCCTGTCCAGGTACCTGGCCGTGTCACAAACAACACGGTCTGATGTTACCTTCTTTTCCACACGACGTGTTTGTTCAGAACATGCAGTATAGTCTTTCCAGGTACCCGGCCGTGTCACAAACAACACGGAACGATGTTGCCTTCGCCAATGCACGCCGTTCATGTTTGGAGCACACCATGTAAGGTCCAGCTGTGTAGATGGCCATGTACTCAACAACACGGACTGCCGAAGCCTTGTCTTGTGCATGTCGTGTTTGTTTCGAACACGCCGTGTAGTCTCGGGTTGAGTCGGATCATGTGGGTTAGCCGTGTAAAGAGACTCGGGCAGGGGAATAGTTTTCATGTACACGCCGTGTGTGGTTGTTAACACGCCTTGTAGTTTGAGGTGTACACGACTTTTAGGGAAGGAGTACACGCCCATGTCAGTGGTTTAAGTCGACATGCCGTGTAGTTGTATACACGCCGTATAGTCGTGTTTTCCAATCTTTTGTGTTTTTCTCCCCTGTTCTCGTTTGTGCTCTTGCTTTCTCTATCCCTGTTTTCTTGATCTAAGGTGTGCTTTTGATCTTTCAGAGCTACGCCTCTGAGACGTCCTCCGGTCGTACGTCTGTTGTCAAGCAGTGATCAGACGCTGGATATGGATAATAAAAGACTTCATGACGATCCCCCAACCGAGCCAGCTTTGGCACCGGTTGTCATACCAGTTGCAGGCACTGATATGCAGTTCAGGGAAGGTTTCATGAGGATGATGAAGGCCTTCCAGGGAGCACCGCATCCTGCCTCATCTATGGAAGACTTGATGCGGGTTTTCCAGCAGCAGCATCCTCCCACGTTCTCGGGGGAGGGAGGACCTCAGGCTACTGGGTCATGGCTGGGAGCCATGTTGATTATATTCGAGCATCTGGAGATGCCTCTAAGTGGCGGGTCATGCTCGCCACCTACATGCTCCAGGACTCCGCCAAGAGGTGGTGAGACGTGATCTCACAGGCGGGCCAACAGCAGGCTATGGCTTGGGAGGAGTTCCAGTGCGTGTTCTATGACTACTTCTACCCAGAGACCCTGAGGGCCGATTGAGCCCGGGATTTCATGATCTTAGAGCAGAGTACTCTATCTGTCATGGAGTATTCCTCTCATTTCACTAAGCTGCAACGTTTTACACCCCTTTGGGATGGGAGTGGGGTGTTCATGGCGAGTAATTTTGAGGATGGACTCAGGCGGGAGATCTGCTTGCAGGTGAACATCTTCCAGCCGACTTTCATTACTTCCATTGTCAATCAGGCACTGATTGCGGAGTGTAATCTGAGAGACTCGGGAGCTGCGAGCCAGGGCGGTTCTGCTTCCAGAGCAAGCTTTCCTTCAGATGACAGCAAGAAGCGCCGTAGGGAGCCTACACACGGTGATTCGAGGAAGAGAGACACATCATCAGGCAGCCATGTGACATTCTATCAGTGTGGTCGGACATGGCACACGAGGCCGCAATGCCAGAGGGACCCAGTGGAGTGCCGATCTTCTGGAAAGATGGGTCACCTTCAACATTTCTTCCAGGTTTTCTCACCATCAGCTGGTGACCGGGGTTTTTCCATGACTCTTCATTCAGGAGCAGCCCCACCAGTCTCTCACCAGTCAGGGAACTGGAGTTCTTCCGGTCGTTCGGGCCGAGGTGGAGGTCAAGGCCGTGGCGGTCAGCCACCAGTTCCTCAGCACCAGCAGGGCGGTTCAGCTCAGAGTGGTCAGCCAGGGGCGCTGGTCCGCGGTACAGGTCAGTCTTTCAGCATGGAGAAAAATTATCATGAGCAGGATCCCGCCCCTTCTACTATTTGAGGTATGATTTTAGTAGCCTCAGTTTTATCTTTAGCTCTTTTGGATACTGGTGCTACAAATAGTTTTATCTCTATTTCTGTTGTGGAGAGCCCTGGACTCTACATCTTTTCTTCTGCGGACTCATTGACACTAGACACACCCTTGTGGACAATGACATCTAGTGTACGCCAGTGTAGAGAGTGCCCTCTCGAGGTTGCAGGGTATCGCTTATTATGGGATCTCTATGTCCTAGAGATGACAGGCTATCATGTCATCCTTGGCATGGATTAGTTGATTCCCTTTCAGGCATTCATCGACTGTTATCGCCACAGAGTGAGTTTCATTTCACCAGAGGGTGAATCTTTTCTTCATAAAGGTGAATGGGACGTTCGGGCGAGTCGGGCGGGACTCGAGCATCTTGGGCTAGGAGGGGTGACAGCCCTGATTGCTAGTCTTTATCTAGATGATCAGCAAACTCCACAGTTGGACTTTACTCTTGTGGTGGATCGCTTCAGGGATGTCTTTCCAGAGGACTTTTCATGTTTGCCTCCGGAGCGTGAGTTATACTTCTCTATTGAGATTGTGCCAGGAGTGGCACCGGTGTCCATTCCTCCATATAGGATAACCATACCTAAGTTGCAGGAGCTCAAGAAGCAGTTGGAGGAGCTACAGACTAAGGGTTTCATCCGACCCAGTACTTCTCCTTGGGGTTCGCCTGTTCTGTTTGCGAAGAAGGCAGACAGTACCCTTCGGCTTTGTGTGGATTATCGGAAGCTGAACCAGTTGACGGTCAAGAACCGATATCCCTTGCCGTAGATTGATGACCTCTTTGATCAGCTTCAAGAAGCCCGCGTGTTCTCGAAGATCAACATGAGGTCCGGTTATCATCAGTTGCATGTTAGACCATCAGATATACCTCTGATAGCCATAAGGAGTAGGTATGGTCTATACGAGTATACAGTCATGCCCTTTGGACTCACGAACGCACCTGCAGTTTTTATGGAACTCATGAACCGAGTGTTCCATACTTATTTGGAATCCTTCATCGTGGTCTTCGTGGACGATATCTTGGTGTACTATCACACTCGACACGACCATGACACACATCTTGAGATCGTTCTGAGTACACTGAGAGAGCATCAGCTTTATGCTAAACTCTCGAAGTGCCACTTCTGGATGGATCAGATTCACTTCTTGGGTCACGTCATCTCGGGGCCAGGAGTATATGTGGACCCAGAGAAAGTGAGAGCTATAGTTTCTTGGGAGCATATGAAGAATGTTTTTGAGGTAAGCAGCTTCCTAGGGCTGGCTGGATACTACAGACGCTTCATTCAGGACTTTTCTCGTCTAGTAGCACCTTTGAAAGGTCTGACCAAGAAGGGGGTGAAGTTCTTATGGTCAGATTCTTGTGAGTCAGCCTTTCAGGAGCTGAAAGGAAGGTTGACGTCAGCACCGATACTAGTTTTTCTAGATCCAGGCAAGAGCTACACTGTTTACTATGATGCTTCGAGTATTGGGCTCGGAGCTGTGGTTATGCAGGGAGATGGAGTTGTTGCGTACGGGTCTCTGCAGTTGAGGCCACATGAGAGGAACTACCCTATGCACGATCGGGAGTTAGAAGCTGTTGTTCATGCCTTGCGCTGTTGGAGACACTACCTTCTAGGAGAGCACTTTGTGGTTTTCACTGACCATAAGAGTCTCAAGTATATCTTTACATAGCATGATCTGAATCTGAGGCAGCGCAGGTGGGTCGAGTACCTTCAGTCTTTTAACTTAGAGCTTGCCTATACGTCGGGAAGGGGCAATGCCGTGGCGGATGCGTTGAGCAGGAGAACTCATATTCAGGTAGTTCAGGAGGCCAATAGTGAGTGGCAGCTGATGGCTCTATTCTCTGAGATGCATCTGGGGGTGCACGACAGACGGGGACAGACTTTTCTATCTTCTGTAGCTGTTACCTCCACGTTACTTGATCAGGTACGGATGAGGCAGCTATCAGACTCAGAAGGCTTAGTCCCGCGGGAGAGTGTGTCAGGAGGGGACCCTCTTCCTGGATGGACAGTGGGTGAGGATGAGATCTTGCGCTTTCTGGGACGCATATGGGTGCCAGTAGACATACGTGAGGAGCTGATGCGGGATTTCCATTCCTCTGTTTGGGCAGTTCATCCTGGCATCACCAAGATGTATCAGGACCTTCATCGCCAATACTGGTGGCCTGGTATGAAGAAGGATGTGGCTGGTTTTGTCTTGAGATGTTCTACTTGTCGGCAGGTGAAAGCAGACCATCAACGACCATCGGGACTTTTACAGTAGTTACCCATTCCGGAGTGGAAGTGGAACGATGTTGCGATGGACTTCGTGACCGGGTTGCTGAGATCACCTAGAGGAAATGATACTGTTTGGGTTGTCGTCGATATACTTATGAAGGTTGCTCACTTCTTGTCGATCAAGGAAACCTTCAGTGTCGATGATCTGGGACGACTTTACATCAGAGAGATCGTTCGTCTGCATGGAGTTCCACGCTCTATTGTTTCAGACAGAGATGCGCGCTTTACCTCTCAGTTCTGGCAGGGACTTCAGATGGCCTTGGGTGCACAAGTACTTTTGAGTATAGCATACCATCCCTAGACTGATGGCCAGTCCGAGTGCACGATCCAGGTGCTTGAGGATATGCTCCGAACTTGCATCCTTGACATTGGCAGTTCTTGGGAGAAGCATATTCCTCTGGTGGAGTTCTCTTACAATAACAGTTTCCAGGTGACCATTCAGATGGCGCCATACGAGGCTTTGTACGGTAGGCCATGCTGATCACCCTTATGCTGGCTGGAGGCAGGAGAGGTAGCTTTGCTGGGACCTCGACTTGTTCAAGAGACTTCAGAGCAGATAGAGTTGATTCGGAAGAGGATGGCTACAACACTGTCTCGACAGAAGTCTTATGCTGATCAGCGGAGACAACCTCTAGAGTTCAAGGCCGGTGATCAAGTTTTCCTACGTGTCGCACCGAGGTTGGGACACAAGAGGATTCAGAGACAGGGTTAGCTTTCACTACGGTACGTCGGGCCGTTTGAGGTTTTGGAGAGAGTGGGGCCGGTCGCCAATCAGTTGCAGCCACCTCAGAGGTATCGGGACATGCACGACATCTTCCACGTATCTCAAATCTGACGCTACTTTTCAGACCCGTTTCACGTCTTTCAGCCCAAGGAAGTTGAGCTCGAAGAGGACGCGTTGTTCGAGGAGCATCCTATCCGGATTGTCGATTGTAGTACGAAAGTTCTCCGTGGGAGGTCTGTTCCTCTAGTACGAGGGCTATGGTAGCACGGACGAGTATAGGACGAGACCTGGGAGAGGGAGACCGATGTATGATCGTAGTGGCCGGAGTTGTTTGGGGTTTCGCCTTCTCCGCCTTGTTAGGGAAATTTGGGGACGAATTTCTTAAAAGGGGGAAGTTTGTAAGAACCTGAATATCTTTTCAGGTATGTTTATCCTTTTTTCTGGAGTTTTTGAGAAAAATGAATTTTCTAGAAATTTCAGAAGTACACGCCGCGTACTTTCTTGGTACACGCCGTGTACTCTTTCCCCGGCTTGAAGCCGTGTGTTGGCCGTGTCCGGGCCACACACATGGTGTGTAAGGCTGAGGTGGAGGCCGGTTATTTCGGAGTAGTGAAAAATTAGAAGTACACGCCGTGTACTTTTTTTTTCATGAAACGGACCGGTGTCATGACTAAACCTCTTATTGACCTTCTTCTTTGGTTTTCGGCCGTCCAAAGCGACCCGTACGACCAGATCTTCGACGGACGACCGTCTCGCCGTCTGTTCTCCGATTCGAGCACGGTCAGTTGTGTTGGAAGCGCAGCGGTGAGTTCTTCCTTATACTTTAGACTTGTTTCTTGTTTCTTCCTCGTTTCCAAGTAATTGTAGGTTGAGCGTTTTGTGCGTTTTTCTCAGATCTACGTCGTTCCAAGGGGGATCTGTAAAGCCCCGACCCCAGTTACCCATAGTCAGTTCATTATTGGGTAACATTGGCATGATAAAAAAAGTTGATGTATCGAAAGACCGATTAGTTTAGTAGACTTGGAAACACTAGATACATTCATAAATGTTACATTACATAATAAAGTGAAAATTTACAATAACAAAGTATCCATAGTCCACACTCATATCCTCTTCTGACTATCCCTGCAGGCCATTCATAAAATACTTCTTCACATCCTGGAAAATATTAAAACATTGAAAGGGGTGAGCTCAGATGCTCAGTAAGGATAAAAATTTAGCGGAAGCTTTAATCAATAAACATAAACATTTAAGGCAATATATAACTAAAACAAAAGCCTTTTAAACTTGAACTTCAACATAATATGGCAGAAGTAAAATGAGATAATGCCATTTACTTCTTCATATAGATATTCTACTGGGTGAATAATCACATGCAATATCAATAACCATTTTCATAATGATGGAATGCATAATGCCAGACTATCATAACCATGTAGCCAAGGCCTCGTTCCAAGACTACAAATAAGATTTTGTCAAGGCCTCATGCCAAGACACTAGTTTGTCTCATGAGACCTGCCGATGCATTGAGGAGCTATAGCGGGCTCCACCCGTCACTTATTAAGTCCAATGCATTCCTCATATGAATATGTTTAAACATATCATAAACCATAACATAATAGTATCACATAAAGCATGCATAAAGGAAACATAAAATTTTCACATTTCAATCTCAAGATATCAATACAATATATTGATATAATAAAAACTCTTTCAAAACCATTTTCAATATGAAAATAAATGAAAATTAAAACTTTGTATTTATTTTTCATTTTAAAAAAAGTTATGGCCTGTAGAGGAAGCCGAAACTCAAATAATGGTCACGGCGGTGGAGAAGTCGTTGTCGCCGCATACGTACGAAAAAAAACATTTTCTTTTTTCATTTAGTAAAATGCTTCATATAAAAAAGATTCCTTTTGAATATCAGTAAAAGTCAAAGGGGTTTATACACAGTATAAAAGAAATTTTTGTATAAAACAAAATATGCCGCATTGAATGTAGATTGAGACGAAGTACCTTACAAAGATCAGTTTTTTAAAATGAAATAAATATATTATGTGTATTAAATATAAGTACACATAAAGAAAGTACAAATATAATATATGACATAATAATATCATTACATAATTTGAAAGTAGGAGATTAACCCAAAGAATGGAAATTGGGTTAAGAAATTCCCTTACAAAGATCATTTTTTAAATAAAATAGATCTATTATGTGTATTCACTATAAGTACACATAATGAAATTAAAAATACAATATAGGACATAATAATATCATGACAAAATTTGAAAGTAGGAGATTAACCCAAAGAATGGAAATTGGGTTTAGAAGTTCCCTTACCTTGTGTCCGACTTGACTCGATCATTCTTTAACCTCATGAATAATAAACTAGAGTTAATCTCTACTTTCTTAAGAACCTTTTTCAAGTTCATTATTCCTTTTATATCACTTATTACAATGTTATGAAAATTATGTAGTCATTTAAGTTAATAACGGTCGTTTTGTCGATCTTTGTTACTTGAGTCAACAATAAACTTCTTATAATTACAAGTTGTTTATGTGGTAGAATATCCATTATCTCCAGAATTATATTCATGATGTAGATATCATATATATAATATATATCCAGTATATATATTAATTTATAATATTATATAACATTTAGAGGTAAGAAATGAAATGCACCGTTCATGGAGACGTTAAGCCGTACGTACGCATGAGCACTACATTCATTTCTATTTCACATTTAATGGAAGGAAATTATAATTATATAAAGGTATACTATAATTCCAGTATAATATAATGTATTATACCATTTACTCCATCCTTTATACATCCCACATATGGAATTAACGGTTCAAATCACTTTGAGGGGGCGGTAGTCCGCACTTCCTAAAATGAAAATATCACGTTTACCCATAATAGAAACCATAAAGGTATGCCATAAATGAAAAATAAAGAAACTTAAGAATAACATAAACATATTATATATCATATATAAATACAGTTAAATCTTAATGGCCACCTTTGAAGGTGTTATATGAGTGTTTAACAATCATCATTTCGTGAGGCAGAAATTCATCATCCACAGAAACAGTATGTTCTTTAACCATTAGATGTAGGTGTGTGTAAGTGTAGCTCGAATAATTCTTATAAAAACATCATAGTATATTTTATATACTGGTGTTGTTCCAAAATAAGGGAATAAAAAGAGTTTAATGGGTTGGAGAAGAAAAATAATACAAAATAACATAAGAGAAGACATTACCTTAAAATCAGGTAACTCTTTTTTGATTTGAGCCAAAGGCTTCCTTGGGAAGAGTTCTGCCCAAAGTGATGCTTCTAGGAGTAAGAGAGGGAAGTTTAGAGAGTATTTGGGTAGAGGTTTTCCGAGCCAAAAGGCTTTGAAGGTGTGAGTAAGGTGGTAGTGGTGGGGTCCTTTTATAAGAGGAGAGGAGGGGCACTCTTGGAAATTCATGAAATGTTACTTTATTATATAATGAGTTTCGGATTTTAAAGGACCCACACTTATATATTTCGAGGATAAGGTGATAAGGGTTTGAAATATACTTATACAATAGGTTTTTTACAAGTGTAAGTCTTATATTTTACATTATCTTTTTATTTTATTTAAATCGTTAATTAATGAGGTAATTGCTGAATCATCATGGTGTCATAAATAATCTAATTTATTTAATGTCTAAAAATTATAAAAATATATATCCTGATGTAGGAAATCTTTTTAGATTTATAATTAATATTTATAATAAAAAATATGACTTGTATAACCCCATTTAAAAATTGTTTTAGTAAAACAACTCATGTTTGTGACATTTTTATTTTAACATTAAATAAAAAGTTTTTAATGTCATTTTCCTACCAAAGTGGCTCCATGGGGTACCCAAGTTGACCCATGGATTTTCGTGGTCGGCCATGACACATACAATAGGGGTAGGACAAGTGTAAGGGTATTTTCATATTTTTATAATATCATTTTTACCTTAAATTTCACTAATTACCTTTAATCGCGATTAATTAAACTTAAAAGTTACTATTCACCAAAAATTATTTTAATCCCATTGAACCACATATTACTTCCTAATGATAACCATGTATGTCGGATTTTTTAAAATCAAATCACAGAACTGGTAATGTTTCATTTAAATGGAAAAATCAGTTTTTTAACTACCACTTAGTGGTTTCACTATTCATCAAAAATTGAAGTTTTTCAGAACAATGCCAAAATTTCACCCTAAGCTATAATTGATATTCCGAATTCAAAAATGATGCCTATATTAAAAAATTCCAAACATATAAGTTTCATTAATTAATTTTATAATTAATTCCCACTGTCACAACAAATAGCGTGTTTTTATGAAACAATATATATCAAAAGATTGACAATTGTTTATGTCCAATTTGAAAGTGAAATTAATTCTAATGAACACCATTTGATAAAACTGTAAAAATATATTCTAATTATACTTTAAAACCACTCAATTGTATAATTTATCACTATAAATTATTTTTATTAAAAAATTTGTTTTAATTATTTTTCACTATTCATAAAAAATGGAAGTTCTCAGAAAATTACAAAAAATTAAAATTAGGATAATTTCGATATTACGAATAAAAAAATGAAGTCCATTTTGAAATATAAAATTTGTATAATTTTAAAAAGTGGGTATCACTATTCATAACGGCTACTTTGATTAGTCGCGGTGTGTTAGAACTCGAACTTGTGTACAATGAAAGCTATTGAATTATTGAAAGAGAAGCGTATCGTGGAAGCTCAGGGTGTTACATTCTACCCTCCATCAATAAATTGCATCCTTGCAATTTAAATGAAAATAGAAAATACCTTTGTGGAAAACCGACATCGGAAATAAGGTTAATAAAAATATAACTTTAAAATAAAGAAATGGAAGTAGAAAGGTCACTCGAGATAGCCCATACTAGGATTATATGAAAATATGGATATGGAAGAAAAAAAACCATCAAGGTCTGATGGAGACTTGTAGAAAACAATATTAGGAGAAATTTAGCCACAAGAAAATCACAAACTTGTGATTGGTTAAACGGTCATTGAATCCCCAGTTGGAAAAGTTAACCGAAAACATTTCGTTTTAAGTTACCATTCATAAAGATGAGGAATTTATTTAGGAGATTTACTAAGAACGTAAGGAAATATACTTACTTGCCATGTAGACATTCATTCTTTAATAAATTTTTACCACAAACCCATCATTCACTCTAAAAGGTAATAGAACTCAAAATATTCTATTTATCATAATTGTATAAGGTTCCAAATATTAACACATACCATTTAGATTTGGAAAACTATTTTGTAATAACCAGGGACTTCCTGTAGGCTAGTGGTATGTAATAAAGGCCTGTCGCACTATGGTTGTGGGTTCGATTCCTGCAGCTTTGTCCGACGTGATGGGTTATCCCCCAACCTGCAGGTTGTCATTTTCCTAAAACTATAGTATTATAATATTCCAAAAATAATCTTTAAAATGTTTTAACCTTAAATAATACTATCCAAGGTTCAATATAATCCATTCCAACCTATATATTTATCCAAAATACCTCTGTCCAGACTTTCTCTAAAAGGTCTCTAAATTCCAAAATCAATTGTAACATCAGATTCCCCAAACAAAGTAAAGTTTCTCTTATTGTCACATATTAAAAATATGATTACCTTCATCATATTAAAAATTTAATGAAAAAAACAAGTACTGCAGTACAATCCTTATATATATCACATTATTATTATAGCCAGAATATAATCCTTGAGTCCAAAAGCACCAATACATTAATTATTCCACTTCAACAGTAGTAACAACATAAGATGGTCCTTGATCCCTTGGCCTTTTCTATGGTAATTTTCCCTGACGCTTAGGAAATTCATTTGCATAATGCCCCATTTCCCTACAATTGTAGCATTCAACATTGATAGCCTCTTTCTTCCCCTTGCAATAACGAGCCTGGTGACCTTTTTCTCCACATTTATAACAAACTCCCATTCCTTTTAGGCAAACACCAGGGTGATTCTTCCCACAATTATCACATAATGGAAAATCTTTATTTCCCTTTTTCCCTTTATTCGTCTCTTGTTCCACCGTTCTCTTCTTCTCTTGCTTTACTTTGTTGTCATAAGACTTAGAGAATTCCTTTTCTATCTTGATAGCACACGAGACAATATCTTCGTAAGACGAGAAAGTTTGTGAGACTAAGGATCGACAGAGAAATAGTTTTAACCCATCAATGAAACTATCAATCGTACTTCTTGGGTTACGTATATAATCTGAAGCATGTCTTGCTAACCTTGTAAAGTTAGCCTCATACTTTGCGACATTCTCATCCTCTTTCTGCCTCAGACTCAGAAATTGCCTTTCCATATCTGCTCGATGGTTACGAGGAAAGTATTTTTCTAAGAAAATCTCTTTTAACTCTCTCCATTCCATACTTGATACTTCTTCATCTTCCTTTGTGTTTTGAATCAATGACCACCATTGATCGACATCTCTAGTGGGGCGGTAAACTGCCATGATAACCTTCTCCCTTTCGCTACTCCCCAAGACGTGGAATATTTTATCTAAGGAGTTTATCCATTGCTCATCTACTAATGGATTTGTACCCCCATTAAATATTAGTGGTTGTTTCCTCAGGAAGCGATCTAACATTGATCCTCCACGTTGCGGATCCGGGTGCTTCATACGAGTAAGGTTATTATTCATAACCTGAGTGAGTTGTCCCAGTATGGTGATAAGGTGATCAACACGAGTTGTATCTCCAGCTCCACAATAATTATCTTGAGCAGGAGGGCAATCCCTATATGGAGTGCGTGCATTTATACGGTTTCCATTCCTCCCACTAGGTTCCATTTCTAAACAATGGCATAAACTAGATTAGTTTATGAACCAAATACATAATTCCATACTTGTAAAACACATAACATAAATTGAACTATTTATGGATACAATCCATAATCATAAAAAGAAATGTTTTCTTTGAGGAAGTATATACTCATAAACCCTTCATAATGGTTTGTAAAGGAAATGATAATTATCCTAAGCATATCCCCCAGGAGTATCGTAACCAAGAGTGCAGCAAGGCCCGTTGTCATGCACCAGTTCCCATTCGAGTCTAGCTCAAAGCGGTGTTTTCGGGTTTTACCCCTAGGTACATCTGTGCCAGAGCCGCCTCTACTTGCTCGTATCCAGACAGGGATGTATTGCTCGGAAAACTCGAAAAATCTCTATAATACCAAAATTCTTGGAAGTTTTTCTATACTAATCCTCAAAGTCTATCTTAGGGCTATGTTCTCTAATCAGAGTTTATCTAAATCTAACTTCCAAGGTTAGTACTAAACTGCTTCTGATACCAACTGTAACGCACCGACCCCAGTTAACCGGAGTCGGTGCATTATTGCGTAACATTGGCATGATCACAAAAGATCATGTATCGAAAGATCGATTAGTTTAGTATCCTTGGAAACACTAGATACATTCATAAATGTTACATTACATCATAAAGTGAAAATCTACAATAACAAAGTCTCCATAGTCCACACTCATATCCTATTCTGACTATCCCTGCAGGTCATTCATAAAATACTTCTTCACATCCTAGAAAATATTAAAACATTGAAAGGGGTGAGCTCAGATGCTCAGTAAGGATAACAATATAGCGGAAGCTTTCATCAATAAACATAAAAATTTAAGGAAATGTATAACTAAAACAAAAGCCTTTTAATCTTGAACTTCAACATAATATGGCAAAAGTAAAATGAGATAATTCCATTTACTTCTTCACATGGATATTCTACTGGTTGAATAATCACATGCAATATCAATAACCATTTTCATAATGATGGAATTCATAATGCCAGACTATCATAACCACGTCACCAAGGCCTCGTGCCAAGACTACAAATAAGATTTTGTCAAGTCCTCATGCCACGACACTAGTCTGTCTCATTAGACCTGCCGATGCATTGAGGAGCTATAGCGGGCTCCACCTGTAACTTATTATGTCCAATGCATTCCTCATATGAATAGGTTTAAACATATCATAAACCAAAACATAATAGTATCACATAAAGAATGCATAAAGGAAACATAACATTTCCACATTTCAATATCAAGATATCAATACAATATATTGATATAATAAAAAGACTTTCAAAACCATTTTCAATACCAAAATAAATGAAAATTAAAACTTTGTATTTATTTTTCATTTTAAAAAAAGTTATGGCTTGTAGAGGAATCCAAAACTCAAATAATGGTCACGGCGGCGGAGAATTCGTTGTCGCCGCATACGTACGAAAAAAACATTCCCTTTTTTCGTTTAGTAAAATGCTTCATATAAAAAAGATTCCTTTTGAATAAACGTAAAAGTCAGAGGAGTTTATACACAGTATAAAAGAAATTTTGGTATAAAACAAAATATGCCTCAATGAATGGATATTGAGACGAAGTCCCTTACAAAGTTCATTTTTTTAAAATGAAATAAATATATTATGTGTATTCAATATAAGTACACAAAAATAAAGTACAAATACAATATAGGATATAATAATATCATTACATAATTTGAATGTAGGAGATTAACCCAAAGAATGGAAATTGGGTTAAGAAATTCCCTTACAAAGATCATTTTTTAAATAAAATAGATCTATTATCTGTTTTCACTATAAGTAAACATAATGAAAGTAAAAAATACAATATAGGACATAATAATATCATGACATAATTTTAAAGTAGGAGATTAACCCAAGGAATGGAAATTGGGTTAAGAAGTTCCCTTACCTTGTGTCCGACTTCACTCGATCATTCTTTAACCTCCTGAATAATAAACTAGAGTTAATCTCTACTTTCTTAAGAACCTTTTTCAGGTTCATTATTCCTTTTATATCAATTATTAAAATGTTACGAAAATTATGTAGTCATTTAAGTTAATAACAGTCGTTTTGTCGATCTTTGGTACTTGAATCAACAATATACTTCTTATAATTACAAGTTGTTTATGTGGTAGAATATCCATTATCTCCAGAATTATATTCATGATGTAGATATCATATATATCATATATATCTAGTATATACATTCATTTATAATATTTCATAACAATTAGAGGTAAGAAATGAAATGCACCATTCATGGAGACGGTAAGCCGTACGTACGCATGAACGCTACTTTCATTTCTATTTCATATTTAATGGAATGAAATTATAATTATATAAAGGTATAATATAATTCCAGTATAATATAATATATAATACCGTTTACTCCATCCTTTATACATCCCACATATGGCATTAACGATTCAAATCACTTTGAGGGTCAGTAGTATGCACTTCCTAAAATGAAAATATCACGTTTACCCATAATGGAAACCAAAAAGGTATGCCATAAATGAAAAATACAGAAGCCTAATAATAACATAAACATATTATATATCATATATAAATATAGTTACATCTTAATGGCCACCTTTTAAGGTGTTATATGAGTGTTGAACAATCATCGTTTCGTAGGGCAGAAATTCGCCATCCACAGAAACAGTATGTTCTTTAACCATTATATGTCAGTGTGTGTAAGTTTAACTCGAATCCTTCTTATAAAAACATCCTAGTATATTGAAGATACTGGTTTTGTTACAAAATAAAGGAATAAAAATAGTTTAATGGGTTGGAGAAGCAATATAATACAAAATAACATAAGAGAAGACATTACCTTAAAATCGGGTATCTCTTTTTTGATTTGATCCAAAGGCTTCCTTTGGAAGAATTTTGCCCAAAGTGAGGCTTCTAGGAGTAATAGAGGGAATTTGAGAGAGTATTTGGGTTGAGTTTGGCCGAGCCAAAAGGCTTTTAAGGTGTGATTAAGTTGGTAGTGGTGGGGGCCTTTTATAAGAGGAGAGGAGGGGCACTCTTGGAAAGTCATGAAATGTTACTTTATTATATAATGAGTTTCGGATTTTAAAGGTCCCAAACATATATATTTCGAGGATAAGGTGATAAGGGTTCTAAATATACTCATCCAATAGGTTTTTGACAAGTGTAAGTCTTATATTTTACATTATATTTTTATTTTATTTAAATCATTAATTAATGAGGTAATAACTGCATCATCATGGTGTCATAAATAAACTAATTTATTTAATGTCTAAAAATTATAATAAAATTTCATTATGTAGGAAATAGTTTTATCTTTATAATTAATATTTATAGTAAAACATATGACTTGTATAACCCTATTTAAAAAATGTTTTAGTAAAACAACTCATATTTGTGACATTTTTATTTTAACAGTAAATAAAAACATTTTAATGTCATTTTTCTACCAAAGTGGCTCCATGGGGTCCCCAAGTTGACCCATGGATTGTCTTGGTCTGACATGACTCATAAAATAGGGATAGGACATGTGTAAGGGTATTTTCATATTTTTAAAATATCATTTTTACCTTAAATTTCACTAATTAGCTTTAATCGCGATTAAATAAACTTAAAAGTTACTATTCACCAAAAATTATTTTAATCTCATTGAACCAAATTTTACTTCCTAATGACAACCATGTATGTCGGATTTTTGAAAATCAAATCACAGAAGTGGTATTGTTTCATTTAAACGGAAAAATCAGTTTTTTAACTACCTCTTAGTGGTTTCACTATTCATCAAAAAATGAAGTTTTTCAGAACAATGCCAAAATTTCTCCCTAAGCTATAATTGATATTCCGAATTCAAAAATGATGTCTATTTTAAAAAATTCAAAACATATAAGTTTCCTTAATTAATTTTATAATTAATTTCCGCTGTCACAACAAATAGCGTTTTTTTAAGAAACAATATATATCAAAAGATTGACAATTGTTTATGTCCAATTTCAAAGTAAAATTAATTTTAATGAACACCATTGCATAAAATGGTAAAAATATATTCTAATTATACTTTAAAACCACTCAATAGTAAAATTTATCACTATAAATTATTTTTATTAAAAAAGTTGTTTTAAGTATTTTTCAATATTCATAAAAAATTGGAAGTTCTCAGAAAATTACAGAAAATTCAGCATATGATAATTTTGATATTACGAATAAAAAAATGAAGCCCATTTTGAAATATAAAATTTGTATAATTTTAAAAGGTGGGTATTACTATTCATAACAGCTTCTTTGATTAGTCGCGGTGTGTTAGAACTGGAACTTGTGTACAATGCAAGCTATTGCATTATTGAAAGAGAACCGTATCGTGGAAGCTCAAGGTGTTACCGGATCTGTCATTGAGGTTCACATATATCGGTCTCCTAGGATCGAGGTAGGTGGTTTGTGCCTTTCCGTTGAAAGTTAATGAATATTATGTTCAAATTCCACCAATACCCGTGAATGGGGTATTGTGTGTTGCCTGTTTTGCCCTTATTGCTTGCCACTTTGCTTGTTTTATTTAGTAGAGGTTATTTCTTGTGATTAGAGTATTTTTTTTGTGCTCAGATTGCTTTTCCATGCTTATTATGCCTGTTTGGCGTTTTTCCAGTTTCCATGCCTAATCGTAGTATAGTGGAACTGTTGTTTTATTATTTCTGTTGAGGATTAGTTGATAGCCAAGTAGTTCTTGAGGTTTACTTGGACGATATACACACGCTGAGCATGATTAGTTATACTCAGGACTGTGAGTACCTAGACTAGTAGACCAAAGGGATAATTGACGGAAGGGCTTCTCCAGAGTGTCTTTTAATTACGATACGCGGGCTATAGGGGAAATTGACATTGAGTGATTTCCCAGAGATCCATTAGCGCGACGCGGGCCATAGGGGGAATTGACGTTGAGTGCTTCCCTAGAGAGCCTTTATAACGATACAAGACTACAGAGGGAATTGATGGTGAGTGCTTCCCTAGAGAGTCTGCCTAATTACGTAACTAAACCAGAGGGGTGAGACTGTGTGTGCCACCTAGAGGGTTGCTAGTATTTATAGGTTGAACCATAGGGGTTAGTCTGTGAGAGCTACCCAGAGGGTTACCTTTTTCTTTTTTTACTGGTTGTTTACTTGTGCACTTCTTTTGTTAGAACTATGGATTGTAGCTGCTTGTACTTTCTGTTCACTATTTCTTGTTTTATTACTTTCCTTGTATTCATTTACTGTTAGGCACAAATCTTTGGGTGATTGCCTACTGGGATTATATCTCACACCCTATTTGGGACATGCTTTTGGGCCCAAGCAGACTATGTTGCTACAGGTATAGATAAGGGAAAGCGACCTTCTACTTCAGGATATTGACTGCGCCAGGAGCTGGGGAGCATGGGACTGAGCCGTGGCTCGCGATGCTGAGGAGCTTACTTTTTTTCCTTTTGCACTTGGTTTCAGTTGTATTTCAGCACGCAGTTGTGTTTTGTGTTTTCCTTAGACACTTGTACCTGCTACATCATTGCCATCATAGCTATATATTTACATTACTTCCGCTGTTGGTTTCTGTTGGTATCCATGTTGTTTACTGCTTCCGCTGTTTGTTGTTGTTTTCTTACCTCGTATACCTTACTGAATGAGGGCATAGTTTCCCCACCGACTCACCAAGGCCCTCACTACTAGTCGGAAGCCTCTGGCATTCGGGGAAACATGCTTGAGGTCATGTGGCGAACCAGGTATGGGGCAGCAGTGGAGGGTCTCCAGACGTTACAATCTAAAACATGGAACTATACATGTTTCTTTTTATGTGTTTTTTTATTTTATGGAAACTTAGTAGAAGTGTCTACCATGTAATATTTTGAGATGTAATAGTTATGACCTAATTCTCTAAAACTCTAAACCTGAAAAAGATCCTCTATGTGAATTATTCATTTAATTCATGATTATGTAATGTTTAAGGCTGGGGCTTTATACTTATGTTTCCTTGTTTCAAAAGGCCCTAGATTAGTATGGTCTTTGGGCATCGATTTTTATAAAGTTTTATGTATTCCTCAAAATGTATGTAATTTTAATGTATGAAAATCAAGGGTCGTGATAGTTGGTATAATATAAAATTTTTAGTTAACCATTGGAATATAGGATGAGAAAATCTTAGTGATAAACCTAAGGACTTTTTTAGGGATAAGTCTAAGGACAATGAAAAGTATAGAAACATGTCCAAAATTTCTGGTAAAGGATAGAGTGAGTGGTTTCCTAGAAATAAATCCATGTATGAATATTAAAAGTTGATTTGGATCTAGAATTGATTTACTTAGCTGTAATAACTCAAACAAGATGTTCTGGGCTTGACTCGGGGTAATATGGTACAAGATAATGGGCCTTACTGCACACTTGATTTGGCAACCCTTGAGAACATTCTTTGAGAATTCATAAACTCTTAATGAACCATCATAATGGATTTAAATATAAGGTGGTTATGAATAACCTAGTATGAACCAAGGGTGTCATATATTAAATAAGGTGTCATGGTTTAGACATCCTATAAGTAATTCTTTTCATGACTATGTGGTTTTATGCTATGATAGGTATTGGTCACAATATGCTTCTGGTTTTAGTAAATATAGAAAACTGGAAGGAACTAGCTTAATGTTGAATGTGATAGATGATTTGATGATGAGAAGTAATGTGGGATGATCAATAGATTGAAAGATATTGTGATCATTCCTAATCGGTTTTCACAGAACATGATTAACTACGTGTACCTTAACTGACTCTCAGACTCCCCATGGAAGAGAAAGAAAGAGTTAGTTGAGATTTCAAGTAATGGATACCATGGAGGAAAGAACATTCAGTTTCCTTTATGTGAAGAATGTTAAAATAATCCCCTAAGTTAATGTCTTTGAGGAATAAAAATATGTCCTGACTATGAAAATAAGGACCCAAATTAAGTAACTACAAAGGAAAAATAAAGAGTTTGGTTAAAAAAATGGACGAGAATATTGAACTACCTAAGTTTCCATCAAAGGTTAAGTGTTTTAGGTTTGTAATAAATGGTCTTTATGTAACCCAATGTTCCAATTAGAGAGATCTTGAAGAGAGTCAACAAGGTGGTGCAGATAATAGTTTCTTTACGAATGGTGGTGAGACTACAGAGGAAATGTAAAATGAATGAGTAATTGTGTAATAGGATTAGGTTGACTTATAAATGGAATAAGGATGAAGTGTAATAATAAATGTTTTTATGTATTTGAATTCAAGAATTATGTTATATGAAAGGTGAAATACATAAAGATTTTCAAGTTTATGTTTTTTTCTAATGATTTACAAGAATACGTTGAATGGATCTCATCGAATAGAAAAGTGATTTAATGACAAGGTGATGTCTATGGAAAACACATGATTAAGAGAAATATAAATACTAATATGTTCCTTATGTTATGATAATGTTTTTTGGATAAATATGTGTTGAATATTATTAAATTGGAGGGAACTAATTACCTTGGATCTAATTAATTACTTAGTGACAAGTAGTTTATATTACCGTGTTTGAAGTTTACAACATGTTAGATTTATAGAATATATCTTGTAACCTATGAAATAAGGAAGAATTAATGTTTTTGAGAAGTATTTATGGTAATTTAGGTTATTACCATGTTTCAAGAGAATATATGAATAAGGTATTCACATGGTTGTAATGTGACAACCATGAAATACTTTGTGATATAAAAGGAATCAATGTTAAGTTAATTTAATTAAATTATTTCTAAAGATTTGTATCTTAGCCTTTCAGAGAGGTTATAAGGTTAACAATTCCTGAAAGGTTTATGTTAAAATTTGGAGGAAGTATTTATGTATTTATATTGTATTGAAAACCTTATTTAAAAAGTCTATTTAGTGATTAACCTTATTTTAAAAATGTACATAATATTTATTTTGGAAATTATATTAGTATAGTTTTTTAAAAAGGGCATCATGTATGTCAGGTGACAACAATTCAATTTAGGAAAGGTCACGGGTCTTGATCCCTTGATCGTAGGATGATAAGGGTTTCACATATACCACTAGCCTACACAATATTCTGGAAAATGTCTAATTATTTTTGATGAATAATTATTTATGATGAAACAGTAGTGTTACTTTTTTATGTTTAGAGAATAATGTAATAACCATGTTGATATTTAAAAATAGTTATAGATACAATTTATAATTTTCATTCTTTTATGGGAATTAATATATGATAAATGTTTATTTTAGTGCTTCAGGTATCAAAGTTAATTTAGGGATATCCATTTCTTGAAGTAATGGTTGAATTAGAAGTAGTTAAAATCAAAACCAAAGAATGAAATTTTGTCTATAGAAATATATAAATTATGTATATTTCCTTATATTCTTGTTTAATAAAATAATTAATCAAATATAGGAAAATGAAAAAAAAATATTATCCTAATACCTTAATTTTTGTTGAACCGATGACCTTATAAATCATAACATATTTATGAATTTGAGGCCCTCAGCATTTATTTGATCATTCACTTTTTTGTGATTGATACCCTCAATAATTCCTTAAAAATATTTATGCTTTTAATCCATGTCCAATATTCAATCTCAACCTATGTTCTTCTATATGGAAAGGTAGTTATATGTTACTTTGGGTAACCGTTTTGGATCCAGTTTTCCCATTTTTAAGGGAAGTTTTAATATCCATTTGTATAATGTGGGTTTCTATGAAAGAAAAAATTAAAGTATTAAAACATTGATAAAACAGATGATTTTTTTTGAAAAATTCCTTTTAAGGGGTGGAATGTAATATCCTGAGATTTTTTGAATTATTTTTTTTCAAATTAATTTAAGCTTTTTCATATTTTTCTTTTCACACAAAACTGAACATAGTTTTTTTTAAACTAAAGCACTATGTTTGGACAGAATTATATGAAAACCCAAGTTAATAATTCACCAAACTCAACATAAATTTTTTCTATATATACATGGAACAATGATTTTAGCTTGTGTTATACAAAATAATTACTTTCCTCAATGGATTTCGTAGCATGCAAGACTAAGTTTTACCAAAAAACAATATATCATTAAAATGTTATTACATAATATAATAACATATAACATAGATTTTAAATTAGAGTTTATGAATATTATTAACTAACTTATGAAAATATATAGTTTACATAAATATAAGATGAATAGGTTACCAATTAAATTAGAAATGCATATGAAAACCGATTTAGTATAAAGGAAAGTATTATTATGGTCACAAGGATGTTTTAACCTAAAAAACTAAATTAATTATAATTAGTGAGTGATATTATTGTAATATATATTTTATATATTCAATAAAATATTTTTTATATTCATCCAATAGTTTTTATAGGCATAAGATAAGAACAAACCCAATTTTATACTCAAAAACCTGTATTTTTATAAAAGTAGTTTTACAATATTTTAATGGAGAACCCATTTTTAATCCAAATTTTGGAACTTTTATAGATTTAATATGTCAAAATAAAATTTATATTTTATATAGAAACTTAAAAATTAGTTTAGGATAATTTTCTTGTATTTTTCTATAAGGTTTTATTTTTATTGAATAGTTAAAAATATTTAATTTTAATTCAAAATTATTTTTCATATAATTTATTTATCTGGTTAAATTATATTTTAAATTGGTTTAAAATTTTAATTAGATAATATATTTATTAATTAATATAATTTAGGCCATTGAGATCAATTTCTATTTAAACATGGGTATAAAAAATTTGCATACTTTTGAATGTTTTACTTTAAAAACCTACATTGTTGACCCAACTCTGGGATTGATTTTAAATTAATTTCTATCACTTATGTGATTAGAATTAGAAAAATGAATTCCATATTTAAAATTTTAATAATTTATAATTTCTAATATGGTCAAACTTTTTTGAACAAAATTATTAGTGAAGGTGATTACAATTAATTACAAGAGTTAATAGAAAAATTAGTTTAATAAAGTACTAAAACTTAAATTAAAGACCCAAAACAACATATATACTGGTAAAAAACCTACTTTATAGCCATTAATCAGACATGAACCATGTATTATTGATATTTGGTTAATTTTTGTTAATTTTTTAGGTAAAAATGTGGGTATACCTAACTTTTTTTCAAAAATGCTAAGTGTGTCTGTTCTTTTACCTATAAAAGGCCACCACCTATTCCTCTTCTTAAAACCTATAAAAACAAATAGGTTCATCCAATATCATCCCAATACACTTAAAAACACCCCCATCCTCATATTATCGTCCCCTTAGTCATTAATAAATCCAAAAAACTATTTGGAACAAACCAAAAGGAGTTATCTGATTAAGAGGTAACATCTTCTCTCAAGCTCATTTCATTTATTTTCTTTCTACACCTCTCCACTATATTTATTCAATTATTGTATAAAAAAACCAGTATATTAAATACAATAGGAAGTTTTATGTTAAGGGTTATAACTAAACGGACAAACACATCCATATAATGGGTAACAAAGATGCTGTTAATGTGTATGTAGAACTACTGCCTCACTAAATGATGATTGTTCATTTTTTACTTTTCTGCCTCTCATTGTGGACATTATGATGGAAAATTTATTTATATATTTAATATTTTATATTTATTATGTATTTAATAATATTTATTCCATTTAAAACACATATCATTTTTACTTCCCATATGGTGTAAATATGATAATCTTGATTGAGAATGTACGGGCTACCACCCCCTCAAAACGATGTGATTCATTCACACACTACATGGAATGTATTAAAGGTGGGTTTAGTGAATATATAATATATATATGTTATAATAAATCTACTTTAATAATGATATATATAGACACAAATATACATGTATTTATTTTACTTTCTTTCCTTCAACACGACAATTAAATGGAGACAATGTTCATGGTTATGTATGGCCTACCACCTCCATGATTAGTGTATTCCATTTAATATTTCTATATTACATAGATTATTACAATAAAAATTTAATGAATATAAATTATATTTATATCATGGTTTACATTCTGGAAATCATGAGATAATTATAAGGATTAAAGATATAACAGATTAAGACACATGCGAAGAATAAGGCGAATATTACCCAAAGTGAAACCCTAACATATGATTTTTAACAAGGGGGTAATATAGGGTCATATTAAAACAATATATGGTATTTGGTATAATAATATGGTCTTGTAAAATATTTATAATAATTTTTTTTATTATACAGGAATCTTGTTTGAGTATGAAGAGAATCAAGACACAAAGTAAGGTGATTAATTCTCACTTTTTTATTTCTATGAGATATATGCTTTATTCACCCCAAATATTTTTTTTGTGGTTTGTATATTTCCCATGGATGTATTTAGTGATTATTTTAAATAAATTTATGGGAATTTACATATCCATTATATGATATTTCTTTTATTCGGGTTAAGTTTCAAATTTTACCTAACTGATAAAATAGTTTTGTCTCAATTTGTCCTTCTTTAAGGCTCATGTTTTGTTATGCACCTAAATTATTTTTGAGGTGTATATACATCTATTTTAAATTTTATATTATGAATCTCATTATTTTCAAGATATTTTAGGCTTCATGTAATTTCCTTTTCATACATGTAGAGTATGATCTAATGTTAACAATTTATAAGAGTATATTGAAACAATCTCATCGCTTTTCAAGATTGTTTATGTTTATGATTCCTTTGATGAAATATTATGTTTCAACTCTCATAAAAACTCATGAATATTATTATCCTATGGTAATTAATAATATATTCATGTATTGGCACCATTTTTCTACTCTTTGATATATTATATAGTTAATAAATTATTTGTAAGACGTCCCAACTTTACCCTCTCTATGATCATAAATATATGTTCCTTAAATACCATGTTTTTTAGAAAGGGTTTCCAAGAATATTAAAAAATTATACAATAATAATTTAAATTCACCTTTTTCCTTTTTTTCTTTTTAAAATGGTTTCAAAGGAATATTCTTGTTATTTCTCAAATAAGGTACTTTTCTAACCTTTTACTATGAAAAAGGAATGTTCTTCTTACCTTGTATGACATATATAGATTTAACCAAAATCATTTCTATGATGCTTAATTTGCATATTTAGATGGTTAATTTTTAATTTTTTTAAAATAATTTTCAAAGAATTTATTTTCAAAAAATATTCTAGATTTATTTAGAAATTTTCAAAGTATTTTTCAAAGAAAATGGTTTTAAAAAAAATTTCAATATTTTTTATAACATTTAAAAGGAAATAGTTTTCAAAACATTTAAAATATTCTTTTATAAGTTTTCAAGTAAAAAGGGTTTTAAAACATTTTATATATTTCTTTAAAAAATTTCAATGTTATTTTTATAGAAATGATTTTCTAAATTTTATCATATTTTCTTTACAAGTTAAAATAGTTATTTTCAATGAAATTGTTTTCAAATTTTTTTCAAGAAATAATTTAATTTTTTAAATGTTTTTCAAATAAAAATGTTTTTAAAATGTTTTGAATCTTATTCTATATCTTTTCAAGGAAAATGGTTTTCAAAATTATTTCAAATATTATTTATATGTTTTCAAGGTATTTTCAATGAAAATTATTTTCAAATGGTTTTATGCATTAAAAATTAATTTTAAAAGAATAATGGATATTTTCCTCAAGAAATGTTTTCTGAAAGATATTTCAAAATTATTTCCTATCTATGAATATATCTGTTGATGTTACTCAGACATTTATAAGAAATGATTAAAAGGTTCTATTCATTTTCATTGTCTAAATGGTTATGATTAATGTCATGGTATTTATGAAACCCACTTCTCTTTCATAGGTTAAATTATTTTGAAATCCGTTTCTCTTTCATAGGTTATATACTTTTGAAACCCAATTCTTTTCAAATGTTATGTTTTATGATAAAATAATTATGAAACCTATATTTTTCCACAGGTTATAATATGATTACATGTTTATAATACCAATTTCATTTCATGTGTTATGATATAGTCATTTATGATCATGTGGAACTTATAAGTATGAATTCACTATGAGATGGGTGGGGCCTATATCCCACTCAAATGAATTGGTTGAAGATTAATATCTATTGAGGTAGACTAAGATGGTATTGAGAATGATACTTGACTACTAAGTTAGACATGGTAGTGAATCACGATTACTAAGATGGTATGAGGAGTGAACTCATGCTACTAATATGTCCATGGGAGTGAACCATGACTACCAAGATGGTATGGGGAGTGAACCCATACTACAAATATGGTCTTGGTAGGGATGACTTGGCTACTATGGAAATAATATTATCTGATTATGTGTCTACTACAATTCTATGTCTTATTCTTATTTTATGATTTCATGGATTATCTTCTTTATTTCCTTATAATTCATGTCTTATGAACTGCGAAGCTTTATTCCATGATTCATGTATACGATATTTGATATGCAGGTTATGATATTCTATTTTCATGTTCACATTCTCATACCATGATGTTCATGATTATGCTTACATATCTCCCATGTTTACCCTTACTAATCATTTGAGCTTACCCCTTTTTATGTTTTCTTACCAAGGTTATGAAGATATGTATTATTTATTATGTGTTTAAGAAGGCCTATAGTCAAGAATAACCTAGTAGGAGATAATGTTTCTCACTTATGTATCAGTGTTTATGTTTCCATGTTTCCAAAGGCACTAGACTAGTACGGTGTTTGGGGGCTTATTTGTATAATGTTTTAACTATTCCACAAAAGTTTTGTAATGGAAATATATTAAATGTAAGGGTCACTATATTGAGTATGAGTTTTCTAACATAGGTGGTGAAAGAATATATGAATGAATGGTGTTTTATGTGCCCATTTTAGAAGATGTATCTATATGTGAAAGAGGATAGTGATGTGGTATTATTCGCTAGTATACATGTCACCTATTCTTTGGATGGTTGAATTCAAAATAGAAATAATTTGATTCATATTGTCAGTGTAGAAGTGGAATTATAAATTTATGGGATACCTTAGGTGATTGGTCTCTATCTCTAGATGGTTCTCTTTGATTTACGAATAAGCTGGTAGTCCCTTTGAAATTGAGGTTGGAGGTGATTAAATTTGTAAAATATTCAAGCTCGGTATTGCAACCCAGTGATTGTAATATGTTTTATAATCCCAATTTTCAATATTGGTGGTCCAAAATAAAATTATAATTTTTCAATTTTGTGTCTCGATGCCTTAATTTACAAAATATAAAACACTGAGATCAAAATCTTATAGGATGACTAAAATTAATTCCCATTATAGTGTGGAAGTGGGAAGTGATCTCTATAGATTTTGTTTCATTAGCCTACGTTAATATCTTAGTTCCTTAATTTCCATAATATCAAATAGATAAAGAAGGTAGAAGATCATAGAAACCTATATATCTAAGAGATCATGAAGCTCCATGGTATACCACTGTACATCATGTTTGATTGAGACCTATGATTTAATTATAGATTCCAGAATGGTATTCTGGATGTTATGGGTTGTCTGTTGAATCTGAGAATTATTTATCACCTGTAGATGGTTTTACAGACTATGTAGAAAATTTATATCTTTGAGTATATTCTCCCAGTATGTGTTCTTAATTTTTTAGATCAAAGGGGAAATATCTATCATTGGTTGAGTTCCCTAATAACAATAATTATCAAGTATTAATAAATATAGATCCCAAAAATATTTGTATAGTTGACTATGCTGATCTAATCTTTTTTGAATAAAATTTGGTGAGTTCTACTTTTTTGGACTAGACATTATTTGAGATATAACTGATAAAGTTCAACTAATTCAAAAATTGTTAGATATAGACCCGAGTTTCCATATAGTATATGTTGATACTTGAAAATAATCATTGGATTTATCCATTGGTGATATAGTGTTTCTCAGAATTTCTCCTTAGCTGGAACATCGTTGATTGGGTAAATTGGGTAAGCTGGTATCATGATATGTTGGTCCATTTGAGATTGTATGAAATCTTAAGAAACTAGTATACTGACTAGACTTACCATCCAAGTTTATTTTTATTCATGATGTTTTTCACGTTTCCCTGTTGCAGAATTATCATATAGACCCATCTTAAATGGTTATATGTGAGGATTTATATTTATAACCCATTCCAAATATGATTATAAAACCTATAAATATTATGGATCGTTAGAGAAAAGTGATATAGGGGAAATATATCCCTCTAGTTCAGGTGTTATGGAAACTTATTAAAGATAATAATGATACTTGAGAGTGTTAAACTTTAATGAAAAAGAAGTGACTTCACTTATTCACTGGTTAAGAGAACTAGGAAATTTCTAGTAGAATAAAGTGGCATAATGGGAGGAATAATGACACCCATTGTGTCACTAGTGTGGATTTATTTTGATTATTTATTTATTTATTTTATTTTTTCTTGTTTCAAGAGTTGGAGGAAAAAAACTTGAATAATGATAAAAATGATACTTGGTTCATGGTAAGCACACAATTAGTACTAACCATTCACCTAATCCATGTTAGGAGGGGGTGACATATTCATAGTCACTATATGATTATCCAAACAATTTAGACATTAATGATATGTAAGATAAGATCATGTATTTAGTGAATGGTTAGGAGTAACGATGAGGTTTGGTCTTACTAATGGTGGGTTTCATCCAAGTGGTTACCATATGGTTGGTGCATGATTTCTTAAATAGTGTAACCAAATGATGAGGCCTACCCAAAAAAATAAGAAATATTAAATTACTTTCTTACCCTTGGTTGATTTTATCTTTCCCTCCTTTTCTCATTTCACTCGAGTTTTCTAGAAAAAACCATATTTGTCGATGCCACCTTCTCACCTAGGTAACCCATGGTGATTTTTCATCGATCCATGTGATTACCTTAAAGATAACTCCTTATTTTTATTCCTTTTCTCTTCCTCTCATACACTTCTTCTTTCTCCTTCCCTATTCCCCATTCTCTCTTACTCTAGTTTAAAATGATGACATAGATCATGGATCAGGTTGACTATAAATACAAATTTCTTGGTCCTTATAGTTTTTGAGGATCCCTTTCACCATTATAGCTTGGTATTTGAAGAAAACAACAAGCTTCTAGTGGATTTAAGGTAGCTGCCTCTACATAAATAACTTTTCCTTGACATACTTTTGAAATATTTGTTTTCTAAAGGGTTTTATTACCATATTATGATTTAAATAAACTATTAAGGGTGGAATTATATTATTTCTTGGAGTTCCTTGATTTAGTTGTTAACAAAGTGGGATTTTCTTATGGTTTATATGGGATATTCATCTCAAAACTTGTTTTATACCTACAAAGTGTTTGAGAAAATATTTCAAACAATGTTTTTGTTTAAAATAGGATTTCAAAAAAAAAATTAAAGGGAATTATTATATGGATGTTGTATTTAATGTTTTATAAGGTTTTTAATTATTAAAAGACTCGTATTTATTTCTTACTACTTGAATGTGATGCTGGTTATTTTTTTTATATATGGAATGGTAAATTATAGTTGATTTTGGAGATTTGGTTTTTGGATTAGATCCACATGGGAACCTTGGGAAGTTAACAAGTAATTCAAATGAGTGATATACTAGCTTAGATTACACCTTGTCCAGTTCCCCTAGTGATGTTCATACACTAATAAGGGGTTTGTCAACTGGTGATTCAAATATGGTAAGTTAGGGTTTAGTTATACCAGGTTCACTATTTACTATAAAGTGTTCCATTAGTGAGGTCCTATCTTACCGATCATTTCATTTACTGGACCCAGGGTTTAGACATCATATGCTACAAAACTGGGTTTATCTAGCACTAGCTAAAAGTTCTTTTAAAGGGGGTCTTTATGAGAACTGTTAAAGGAGGTCTTTAATAGTTCTAAAAAATCACTATTAAAAGGGACCCTATATTAGAACTTTTAAAAAAGAACTGATAAAGGCCCCTCATTTCTCAGTGTTATTAGAAAAACACTAATAAAAGGTCACCCTTTATTAGAGCTAGTAAAAAATTTCTGATAAAGTGGACCTTTACCAATGCTTTTAAATAAGCACTGATGGAGGTGGGGGGGGGGGGGCTTTATCACTCTTTTTTAGAAGTAATGATAAAGACCCCATTTATGAGTGGATTTTTACTAGAACTAATAAATAGTATATTTAAAAAAATTATTTCATTCAAAATAATATATTAATATATAAATATCAGATATATATATATATATTTTAATATGTTTTAGATATGGCTAAATAGGCTTTTATATTTAATATATATATATATATATGATATTTATTAAAAGTGTCTTATTAAATAATTTAAAAAATATATTTAATTAATAATTTACTTGTTATTATCAATGAATTTTCATTTTAGAACAATTTTATGATAAAAAAATCAAAAAATTAATAAAAGATCTAAAATAAGTTAAAAACATAAGTCGAATTTCAAATAAAGATAAATTTTGATCCGAGTGTCATTTGGGATCTACTATATATCAAATAAAATCCCATGACAAGTTCAAAACCATATTTATAAGATAGGACCCCAATCACTATTTTTTGAGGTCAAAATATGTGTATAGTACCTCAAAATGAATTTATTATTCAGGTTAGCCCAATTTTTTAACATTTTATAGAATTTAAGCCAATTTTAAGGGGGTTTTATTGTATTTTTCTTAGTGGGTATAGAATTTAATTCTAGGTATTAAATTCATATTGATATTATGGTATTGAATTTTTATCATTTTCACTGTTTACTATTATTTATAATCAAATATATAACAATATATGCATATTTTTTTTATATTCACACATACATACAAAAACATATTTTTTATATGTATTTACTATATATATTCATATATATATATATAAAGATATATATATTTATATAAACATATATATAAATATATGGATTAAAAAATGTAACAAAAAATATATAAATATATAGATATATCATAAAATGGAAGACAAAAAAACATAGGAGAGTGGAAAAGGTACTGGGAAATGAGCAGGAGGTCTCACATTCGAAACTGGTAGGAGGTAGGTGCACAAGAGAGATGGTGGAATTATCTAAAACACTGATAAATGGGGTGAGAAGTTCTGATAAAGGGGTGGAACATGCTGATAAAAGGTGGGGCATGAAAAGGTTTGAATAAAAAAATATCCCTTTTTATCAGCGGGGCCATTATCCATTCCAAAAAGAGATACTAATGGTGACCTCTAATAGCACTAAAAAATCACTATTAAAGGCCACATTTATCAATGCTAAAAAAAGTGTTGAAAAAGTTTCCCTTTGATAGAGAATTTTTAGCATTGTTAAATGGACCTTGGACAATTTTTTTTCGAGCGCTGTTAAAGACAGCCCTTTAACATCGCTCTGATTATCAGAACTTCTAAAGTGTTGATAAAAATATTTTAATATAACTGTTAAAGGTCATATTTGTATACTTTAGGTGAGGTATGTTTTAAGTATTTATTAGTTTATATTTTAAATTTTTAACTTAAACATTATTTTTAGTATTTTTTAGTTATTTAAAACTGTTCATAATAGATTACTTGATTATTTCTAAAATAATAGATAATGATTTTAATTTTCACTTTATAAAATAAAAATTCATTTTTCTAAATTTTATTTTTAAATAGTACTCACAATTTACTTTAGGAAATGTCTTATATATATTTATAGTGGTATTGTACAAGGATTTTACTTCACACCCTACATAAACCCATTGAGTATATTTAGACATGATATTATCTGATACATGTATAGGGAAAGGATACACATATTTTGGTGGCATATCTTGATAATTCCTTCATATTGGGCGATGTAGTGATTGGATGATGACCACAAGTCACAATGAGGTGGATCGTGTGGAGCATTTTAGGGATCCTCTCATGGTTATCTTGGGTTTTTCATGTATTTTCCTCTTCCACTGTCACATTATTCTTCAATGTATTTTTATCATGTTTCATGCATCACTTTACATTTATTCTATAAATTGAAGTGTATATTTTTTTTTACTTTCATCTACTTTTTCATAATTTGTATTGATTCTTATTTTTGAATCTATTTGCAGATATGAATCGATATAAAACATATGGATATATCATTAAAAATTATTGTATGGGGTTAATTATGTGTTTTATGGGATTTAGAGGGGGAATTTCTTCCCAAAGGTTGTATTTGATACCCTTGGAACTTATCTCTAGCCTCTAGAGACCAAGAACGTGCCACACGCCCTGTGGAGGGTTGGTTCAGGTGATATGGTAGATTGACCCGGGATGGTTCACTACACCCAAAGAGAGTTTGGACTTATTAAGAAAAAATATGATCCATGTGTCTATAAGTTAAATATGTTATTATAGACATATGAAAAACATATATTGATAATACAATTAGTTAAGAGTAATATGAAAATATATTTCTCTAAGAATGAGTTAAATTATCCACGCATGTTCTAGGGAATAAGATCTAATAAGTTTGATCTATGGAACTATATTGAATAATATACAATACATAAATTAATAAAGTATTCAAAACTACAATTTGAAAAAATTAAAGAATAAATTTTTTCCTATGTGACATTGTGTAAAATATCTCTAAGATGATTTTTATGGTACATGGGGAGATTGTTAGGATAAATAAAATTCCATATTATTAAGGTATTGAATATAAAATTTATTTTTTGATATGTAAAAATATTTTACATTGCTTATGCATAACACATGGTGGGAAAATATGAAACCGATTTAGGATATTTTCATGTGGTGGAAGTCAGAACTATCCAACAATATTTGAGAAAGTGTGATGGATGGGTTCTTGGTAATTAGATATGCTAGAATTATAGATTTTAAGGGGATATAGAATGGGTTTACCTATAAATAAAGTTTATCTAGTATCATAGATAAACTAAATAAATGAGTAAGTGAGTCTTTTTAAATATAGTGGTATTCATATCTACAGATAATGAGTACATTTCTTATTTTTATAATACCTAAGAGTTAATTTAAGTTTTGACTTATATTATTTAATTGAATTTTTTTAAGAAATAAAAATAAAAATAAAATATATATTTTGATAATATTTTTTCATAGATAGTCACTTCTATAAATGTGTGCTATACCCACACCCCTATCCCAATCGTTTAGCCAAACTCTTGGGATGCTGTGTTTTTTTGAAGGTTATCCCAATAGTTTTTAGAAAACCATTGGGATATATTACCTATTCTAATAGTTTTTCAAAATCTTTTGGAAAAATATTACAACAAATTTTGAGTGTAAATGATCCTTCCCTCCTCCCTGCTAATCAAATCCTGAGCGCTCCCCTCCTCCCATCCCGAGCGCTCCCCTCCACCCTGGCTGATCCCATCTCGAGAGCTACCCTCATCACTGCTGGATCTCATCCTGAGTGGTTCCCTTCTCCTTGACAAATCCTATCCCAAGCGCTCCCCTCCTCCCTGCCATATCCCATCCTAAGAACTCCCTTCCTCTATTCTAGATCACATCCCAAGACCTAAAAGAACTTCCCTCCTCTCGTTCTGAGATATTTCCTCATAGTGCTCCCCTCCTCCCATCCTGAGAGCTCCATCCATAGTGGAATGTGCCTCTCCCCACATATTTCTTCTGATAGTGAGCCCTAAGAGCCTTCCATCTTCTTCCCTAGCCATGGAGACCAATCCAAAGCTTCTATTTTCACCTAGATTCTCTTCAACATCAAATATGTGAGATCTAGATTCGTCATTTATTATTCTCCTTCTACAGTTTCAGTATATTTGGTTATGGTTTCCATAAAAATAATAGGTCTCTATGTTTAGATTTTATGATAAAAAAATATTTTACAAGATATCTTGTAAAAGGGTCTAATATATGTTTTGTTAGTGATATGTAAAGAGTTGATTTTGGGTCCCCTGACTCATCTGTTTTAGGAACTTCATATCGTTGGGTGTCTCATCATATACCAAGATCACCCACTATCCTTATACCATACATCTTTCTTTCGACTTGAAAAGAATTGTTTCTAATAAAATAAATTTCTAGAAATATTTGTTACCCATTCCACATTGAGTCCAATACTATTCATGAAGCTATAGTTTAGAACCCTTAGCTATTTTTAAAAATTAATAATCAAAATTATTGAAGTTAATGATCTTATAATGTACATATTTGTCTGTCAAATATTTTTGAAATCTAAGTGAGCATTTACTAACATTATGTCATTCCATTATATGACATGTCTTATGTTTTGATATTATTCCCACTAGATATAATTTTTTTGATATATCCCTGTGTATCCTGTATTTAGTTTGAAAAGTGGTATTATTTAATTAATTCATGAAAAATCTTCTTTCTTATTTTATTTACACATTAGTTATGGAATTCTAATTGATTTCATATTTGTTTTCAAATTAATGAAATGAAAAACACTCAGGAGAAACAAAGAAAATGAAGGAAGACAACAATTTCCCAATGAGCGAGATGGAATACTTACTCTAGTGTCCATTGTGAGTATTTTATTTCAAAAATATATATCAATAACATATAATATCATGTGGTTAATTTTGTTTTCAACTTTTAAAAAATATCCACCACTAAGATGCCAGTTATTTACCAACCAGCCTATTGGTTCCAGTGCTTAGGCTAGAGATTTGAGTGGGGCTGATACTTATAGTGAACCAAACTTTACAATTATTAACATTATATAAATTTGGAAGAATACTTAAAAATTATACATACATACACAGTAATACTATACTAGTCTAGTTCCTTTGGAAACATGGAAACATAAACACTAGTATATAAATGAGAGAAAATATCTCCCGCCACATTCTTCTTGGCCATAAACCTTTTCAGAAACATCAAACATAATACATATCTTCAAAACCTTGGAAAGGAAACATAAATAGGGGTGATCTTAAAAGTTCATTAAGGGTAAATATGGGAGATATGTAAGTTTAAACATGAGCATAAGTGTATGAGAATGTGATCATGAAAATAAAAGATCATACCCTGTATAACAAAGATCACGGAATACATATTGGAACTTCATAAGACATGAATCATAATGAAATAAAGAGAATAGTCCATGAAATTATAATATAAGAATAATATATGGAATTGTGGCAACACATAATTCACTACAACAAAAATACCCATTTAGCGGTGGTTTAAACCACCACTAGATTGTTCTGTGACGGTTAAAAAAACTGATGCTAAAATTGGTGTCATAATTCAACATGCAGATGTTCCTTACATTTAGTGGTGGTTTCTAGAAAGTGTCATATATCATGTATTTCATGTCAGTTTTTTTTGTTTTAGCAGTGGTTTTCGCTTAAAAGAATACTTGCGATCTAGTGGCCATTTTTAACCGCTGTTAAATTCAAAACTTTTTACCCAAAAAACAACACTAAAATTGATAAGACAACCACTAAGTAATTTTTTTTCAAATTTAGCAAAGGTTTTATCCAGTTATCTAGAAAAATACCATAATATAGTAACAATTTAAACCATTGTGAAACCAAAAAGTATATCTAGTGGCGTCTTAAACCGCCACTAAATCATTAATTAAGAAAAAACTATAGGTTCTGCAGTCCCAGATGCTGCAGCCAGAAAAATACAACAGTAACACCAAAAATTTTACTAGATCATCAAATATATCATCAAAATGAAAGGAAAACAACACATGTTAAAAATAAATAATCAATGTATGTTGATTCTCCCTTGAACATAAATAATCAACACATTAATCAATAAAAAAACACATTAAAAGAAATAATACATTTCTCAATACATTTAAAGGATTAAACAAGACACAACACATTAAAAGAATAAATAATACATAAATACATTGAAAGAGTCAACACATTGAATAAATTAATAATACATTTCTCAATACACTTCTAATTGAATATACATTGATTCTTTTAACTATTACACAACACATTTCCAAGGAAGACATAAATTTAATACATTTTAAACCATCTATAAAGAATCAATGTACTTTCATTAAAAGGAGGCTTCACATGTTAAAACTAGATCCACCAAAATTTCAAAAAAGATAAATTAATTTAATAATAATGAAATTATTCTCAATATAAAACTATCCATTATGAATACCATTTTCCTCATAAGGTACGTTAATGATTCAAAACCAATAAGTAATGCTTATGAAAAAGAGAAATCAATGTAAAATCCATAAATAATCTAAACATCCACAAGAGATGATTAAAAATAACTTCGATTTATAAAATGGGTAAATACTTTATGAAATACTATGACTTCTAGCACTGATTCAACCCATTGATGAGATCATGAAAAATAATATAGATGCCTCTATGTTCCTAGTCCAACAATAATTCACATAGTCTGAGTTACCCAATTACATTCACATGGACTATCCAATACCCACATGATAGAGCTTAAAAAATAGGTTCCATGCACAAATAGAGCATAGAAATATCCTAAAAGGGAGATCACCCAACACATCCAGATTGAGCTGTAACCAAAAAGGTGAACAAATATGGTACTAATCGTACAGTGGGTCTTATAGATTGGGGATATCTTATATTTTATAGGCTTGTGACATCATTTTATGGATAAGTGATATTGGACCTTATTTTGGTGAGAGATAACATAGAATTATCCTTGGTCAGTAGGATTGGGTCGTGATGTGAGATTTGGAAAAAGGTATAGATATTCTTATAATGGTTGGGGTTAGATAGAGATTACAGTCATGGAGAAAACCATAGGGTTTTGTGTCATGACTTGGACTATAGGGACCCTACTTTGGACACTAATAAAGTGAGAGTGACACCACATGTTCACCCCCAATAGTTGATGGACTGGAGACAAGCACAAAGTAAGAATATCACTAAAGGGGCAGGATTTATCTTATTGTACGTGAACACACATACACACAATCAATGCCATGGAATAGTGCATTAATATAATAAAATAAAACCTCTCGGTGTAAAACATTCATGTAGTAACCTCTTTTAAGTACATCATAAAGAGATAGATAAATATCTAAGAAAGGAAAATGGAAAAATACATGCTTAACCATGAAGAAAGAAAGTTTGTCCCAATCTAGAACCAACTGAAAGAGAAAATATTTGGAGTTACCAAATCAAGATCCCTATGTCTAACCACCAAACATGGTCAGTGCCTCCCCTTACTTCTATATTCCATAGATACTAGTTTCATTAAGGACACCATCTACTAGTCATCTATATAAGAACAATCATGCATGAAAATCCCATACAGGTGTGAGTATAAACATACTTAGTAAGGAACCATGAAAAATAAGTGGAAAATAGTAGAATATAATATTCAGATCAACCTATATGTAAAATAGATACTAGAAACTAAACATCATATATGATCATAAATAAATTTCAATCTCTATAGCTGGTTGAAACATAGAATGTAGACACATGGTTATAAAAACATATATAGGGCACCCATTGTCCTGATCCCATCTAAAATATAAAAAAAAGATAAAAATAACCCACATTGTATGCACTGATACATGAAAAACCCTATCCAGTAATCATTTCCCAATGATGAAATCTGCTATTCACCCTATCAATCTCCATCTCTACTTCCTTCTACCAACACTTATAAAACAATTTTATTGAAAATTAAACAATTTTTTATATTTATATTTATACATAAATTCAATAAAAGTTTGTGAAATAAATGATTTTGATGTTTTTTGACTTACCTACTAACCACTATTCATAACTTTCAATCCTTGTTTTCCTGCCATGGACCTCAAATGGTAATGGTCCCAAACCCATCCTGCACACTCAACCGGGATTCTACTTCCCAAGGACTTTACCAACTAGGTCATGTTGGGAGACTGAGTAAGACTGTGTGGGACTAACATCCTATAGTTCTTTAATTTTTATCTATAAATCAAATATCATTCATATTACAATAAATATATATTAAAATAGTGACAAATGATAATAAATTATTATAATAAAAAATGAATATATACCCAAAATTCTTTGGTAGGATCATTAACAAAACTCCCATCATATTTTTTATGAACATTAAACCACACTTCTGTTTGGGATACGTGGTGGCCTAAACTCTGTGACTGCATTTAAAAAAGATAAATCAACAATTTAATATATTTAAAGATAAAATTGTCTAATAAATTTTTAAACTAATTAAAATATTACCAGAGGTGATTGGATTCTAGAAAAACTATTTGACCCCACAGTGTGAGTATAACGTTTCCTCTTTGGCATTCTGGTCATTTAATCAAATAAAATAAAGTTCATAAAATATATTTCTTAAATTTATGAAGAACAAATATAAATGATAACATATGCATATGACTAAAAAAAATATACATAACGATGATAATGAATGACTGCACAAATAGAAGGAAATATTTTTGATTTCCCATGTATTTTAGATTTATATGATGTGTCATTAACATGTAAAACTCAATTGAATATTGTCTTAATATCATCCAAGTGTCTAGAACAAAAGGTAAGAAACTCTTCTTCCAAATAGCCTTCAGAAATAGTGCCCTTATGTTGAACATTATTTTTCATGTATGATTTCAAATTTCCAAGATATCTATGAAATAAAAAAAATTATGTATTTAATTAGGTGCCATGAATTGTTTACAGAAACGAAAAAATATAAATAAAGTACCTCTCAATTGGATACATTCATTGAAAATGTATGGGTCCTTTTAATTTAGCTTCCTTATCCAAATTCACAGTTAAATTCTTCCTTATAGTTAAAAATAATGAAGGAAAGATCATATCCATTGCACAAAGTGTCAATAAAAATATCTCATGAATGTTTTCAAGTTGAAAAAGATATTGAGTTTTCAACATAGTTGTCTGAAGAATTAGAAAAATTGGAGTACAATAGCTATAACCTTTTCAGGTAATAATGTATGAAGTGACAATGCAAGTTAATACTGTAACAAAATATGTGAATTGTGTATTTTCAATCCATGTAACCTATGATTATTTAATACAACACACATTGAGATGTTACCTGAATATCCATCAGATACCTTCACATGATTTAAAATTATATGGAATGTATCTTTATCCGTATTTTTCATAGAAATAAATTTCAGAGCATACTTTCTATTCTCATTTGGCCAAAGGTCACGCTTTATTTTCATTGCTTGTAATTCATTCCGAGAATTGAGATGATCCTTCAACTTTACTTACTAATTAAGCAATGTGAAGATCAAATTTTTTTAAAAAATCTTTTTAATATGTATCACATCAATATTATTCCACAACAAATTAAATCCCCAATAGAGAAATTTGAAAAATATATTTCTTTCTTCCATTATTACGTTTCAATTTCACTTCATGATGCACATTTAACTCATTTACCACTATTAATCAAATGATGCACCTTACCCAATTTTGTTTCAAAATTTCAAAGTTGTGCCAATATTTCAGAACCTGTTAACAACATTGGAGGTGGTCTATGAATAATGAAACCATTAAATTTTGACTTGTTTAGCCGAAATCTATGAGACACATCAAAAAATCTATGATGACACAAGAAGAACCATTTTCTAATATAAGGAATCTTTTTAGGCTCAAAATCAAAGTTACAAACCGGATAATCCAAACCCATCTATGTGTTCCAACTAGCTAAATTCTTAATTCTAGAGAAGTCACTAATAGTCCACATTAGAGAAGCTTGAATTTTGAACATTGTTCTAGAGGATGCATCATATGTATCAACACCATTGCTCTATAAATTCTATAATTATTCAATTAAAGAATAAATGAATACATCAATATCACTTATAGGAATTGTTTTTCCAAGAATAATCATCCAAATTATAAAAAACATTTGTTGTATACACATCCACAAAGACAGATTGTAAGGTATCAAAATAACTGGCCAAAATCTATTATTTATATTCAAAGTCCCAAATGGGTTGAATCCATTGTTAGACAATCCCAATCAAATATTAGTTGGATAAGATGAGAAATATATATTTATTGAATCAAATGCATTTTCTGATTTTGAATCGCTTGGATATTTCATTAACCCATCATTTTTATTATCTACAGAATCCCACTTTAGGTTTTTGGTGGTTTTCTATGGCATGAATAATATTTTCAATTGAGTATTTAATGAAAAGTAACACAGAAACATTGAAGGTGTGTTCATTTTCTTCTTATTCATGGTATCATTTTGATTAAAACTTCCAACATCACCATATACTTCCATATGGAAGAAGACATTTTTTTCAAACCTGTCTGCTTGAATACTCTCCCCAATAAAGCATACAATCAATAGGTCACACATGATTTTTTTTGTATAATTCAGACAAAGAATATTAACAACCATTTTCATATCATAAAAATACTCAAGTATTTTTTCTTTATTAAATTCATCATTCAAAAATTCTAATATCATGGACATAACCTTATTTGTAATTCCAAAAAGGCATTTGATATAGTGCAACTTCAGCAGAAAGGAATGTTTTGAATATTTCAAACATCCGCTATAAAACTCTTGATTTACATCGATAACTAAACTGTGAAACAAATCTATCCACTTAGTGAAGTTTTCTCTTATATTATTTTCCATAGAATGAAGAGGAGGATTCAATGATATGATACAATCTTAATCTAGTTGTCCTACAGTCTCAAAAACATCACTTATCACATTTATATTTGTATCACCCTCAACTCATTGTTATGATATGTTTTTATTTTTGTGTTGATGTCTTTCCATACCTAATAAATCATTTATAATGTTATTCATTTCATTTTCCATTGTTGACGATATTGGCAGCTCATTATATAGATTGACATCAGTGCACAACCTTTCTATAATGTTTGATTCTCCATGCCAAGTCCAAAGCAAATATTGAGTAGGGAATTGATTAAAAATCACGTGTTCATAAACATTATATCTCTTCAAACATATTTTAAATTTACATTTAGGACATTGAAATCTTTTTCTATAATCAAAGGATCCCTTGGAAATTACAAAATCTAAAAACTACTCGAAACCCTTAGCATACTGAGGTGTGTTCCTCAGTAATGTGATCCATCTTTTATCCATATATATAAAAATGTTCCTACACATTATTAAAAAAATTAAAACACAAAACTATTACTAAATAAGAAAATAGACTCGTATATACTATTTAAAAAGAATATTAATATGTTAAATAAGGTTTTCCTATATAAATACACAAGAAGGGATCCAAAATCAATTTTAACGACTCTGCAAGTTCAATCACCAAAATTATAGATAATTTTATTTATGAAGGGATTAATCATGTAAAAAAAACTTCCTTGAGTATAAATACTATTGAATATAAAATGTAAAAATAGTTAAAAAAATAAAAGAACATTTTTAATTTTTTTAAAATTGACTTAAAATAAAGAGAGAATATGTCTTTTATAGGATTAGGCTCAACTGAGTATATTACAGTGCATTACTGACATTTTCCTTTGTCAGGTTTAAGAAAAAACCCAAGATTTTCTAAGGTAAATCCCTAACCTATCACTCAGTATTATTTAGGTGGAGATATAACCTAGTCTATTCTAAAAGATGAAAATAACCATATTCTACCTTTTAAATGTATGTGTAAGAATCTATGAAATAAAAATTATAGAAAATTATGAAAAATAATAAAACTGTTAGGACTATTATAATATGTCGATGAAGAAACTATTTTAGAGTTGCGAATTTAGACCCTTCTTTAATTGATACAGACAAGGAAATATAAGGCAACTATAAATGCCACAACAAAGCATTATAATGAATTCATGAAGTTCTAAACATCTTTATTATTCTTTATCCACTTCCTTCCTTAGATTCTATATATAGAAAAAAGAAAAATGAAAAAAATTATTTAG
The DNA here is from genome assembly GCA_963277665.1 of Viscum album. NCBI lineage: Eukaryota > Viridiplantae > Streptophyta > Magnoliopsida > Santalales > Viscaceae > Viscum > Viscum album. The sequence continues at coordinate 1,088,622,572 of OY728122.1, forward strand.
AAATCCATTGAATCTTTTACACATGGGTGTTTTCTAATTCTTCACCATACATTTAAAACCCAACAGTTAGAAATTAAAATAGAAACATATTACTGGTTAAAGTATCATGATCAAATTAAAAAATACCCAATGTATTTTATTCCTGGTATCGTTGTCTAGTGACATAGGCTTTCTACCATTCAAATAGATGAGAGACAATACTACTTAAATATAATATGGACATTTTATACCTATATAGCCCAGATAAGGGTATGTTTTTTTTTCATAAGCTGCATAAGGGTAATTCATTTTTTTTAAAATCTATGTAAAGGTGACCTTTATAATATACAGCTCACATAAAAATAATATTCATTTTAAACATGCTATATATAGTTAAATTATAATGCTATGTAAGGGTAAGAACAAATTATAAGCATTGTGTTAAGATAACTAGTAAAGTTGTGTAATGGTAAGATTTTACTTCAAATGGCCTTGTAAAGGTAACTAGAAAAGATGTATAAAGAAACTGAAAATTTATATAAGGGTGATAAATTTTTTCTAAAGCACGAGTCAAGGGAAAAAATAAATTACATACACTATTTAAATGTAGCTAGTTCACTACACTAGGGTAACTTACATTTTTATCATGCCTCTTAAGGATGTCTTAGCACTTTTGTAAAGGAAAAAACATACGTAAAGGTAGGAAAAACTTGTTTAATGTTAAGAATCTATTGCATAAATGTCATAAACCCATGTGTAAATTTTAGTAGTAATTATGTATGGGTAAAACCAAGAATTAAAATAATGTTTAAGGGTAAAAAGGTACATATTTAAATGTAGAAAACAAACTATAAATTCCATGTAAGGGTAAGAAAAATAGGTATATAAGGGTATATAAAACATTAAACTAAATATGTAAAGGTAGAATTGAAATTTTTTAAGGTACAAAAAATTTACATAAGGGTAACAGGTTTGTAAGGATTACGTAAAGGAATCAATAATATTTAGAAAATTAAATTTTCATATGTTTAAAATAAAAATAATTATAAATAATAATGAAAATAATATGAATAAATGGTGAACATTTAAATAAAAATTAAATTCAATAAAATTATCCTAAAAAACCATTCTTAAAAATAAAACAATTAAATATCAATGATACAACTAAACCAGTTTCAATTGATAAAAACAATTTTTATTCAAATGTAATTTAATTAAAATATCCAATTTATAATAAAACAAATAAAGAGGACTGAATTTAAATTAAAATTATTCAACTAAAGTAAAACATTAATTCCCATAATCATTCATGATGGGATTTGTGGGAGTGAAAACTAACTCAAAATACCAAGAGATATACTCCATCATTTAATAACATACCTACTGAAACTTCTTGGAGGTATTATCTATAAATATGAAATATATAATTCAATACATACATAATTCAATATTAATAACAAATAAATGGCTACACAATTACTCATAATAGTTATAAATCACATCAAACCATATCAAAACACCCACAAAAAAACCGAAATCAAGATGTAATATGTAAACACCCATGGTAAATCAAAATTTTATACAATAAAGAGTAATAAAAAAACTCCATTTCACTTACCACCCAACCTTTTAGGGGTGGAAAGAAGTGTTTTGGGGTCAGTGGTGAGGAGTAGTAAGGGTTAGGATCAGTGGTGAGGCTTCAAGTGGTTGGTAGGGCTTTGAAAAGTTGGGGGGGGGGGGGGGGGTCAGGGATGAAGCATCAGAGGGGTCAATGAACATAGGACTGACAGTGAGGGGTGATGAGATTCAGGATCAGCAATGAGGGTTAGGATCAACGGTGAAGATTAGGTGGGTTAGAGGTGAAGCATCATAGGGGTTGGTGGAGAAGTGTTCGGTTTGTTAAAACATTAAAATATTTAGCAGTGATTTTCAAGAAACAACTGCTAAGTTATTTTAAAAAAAAATTCTCATTGGTTTCATAAATAACTACTAAAAAACCACCACTAATGTCAAATTTTGGTGTGGTGATCATATATTGATTTCCATTGTATCCAACACATCACTACCCAGACCATATTAGTGGAAAAAGTCTTTTACTGAACTGGGTAACCCCTATTCCGGCCCTATATTACTGAACAAAGTGACCCTCATTCCATCCCTGTATTACTGAACTGAGTAACCCTCATTCCAACCCTATATTAATAAACTTATTAACCATCATTCCATACTAGTTTTATCTATTGAGATATAAATCATTACCCAATTCATTGGAGGGAGATATAAGTCCCATCCGTCACATAATGAAAGCATACATACATATGACCCAAGATCATAAATTAACATATCATAACCCATTAAATAAAATGGGTATCATAAACATGTAAACATATCATAACCTTTGTAAAGATAAATTTTTCATGATCATTTAATCATAGACATAACCTATGAAAAGAAGTGGGTTTCAAAATCATATAACCCATAAAAGAGAAACAAGTTTCATAACATAATGCCATAAAAAATAATCCATTTAAAGAAGGCATATGAATGGAAAGATTGAAAATTTACCCATCAAGTCATGAAAAACACCAATGGATTCTATCTTATAAGGTAAATAATTTTTAAATATCTTTTCAAAACATTTCCTGAGTAAAATATACTTTCTTATTTGAAGTAAGATTTTTATTACATAAAAACTTTTGAATTTTTTTTCTTTGAAAATAGATTTTAAAAATTATAAAGGAATCATTTAAAATAATAAAATATTTTTAAAATAAATTTTTACTTGAGAATTATCTTCAATTATCTTTTGAAAACATTTTTGAAAACATGGTTTTTAAATACAATAGATTTATGACCAAAGAAAGAGTTGGTCAGATTTTACTAATAACATTATATTAAGTTACAAAGAGTGGAAAAAATGGTACTAAAAAATGATGATATATTTAATAAGAAGTGTATAATGAAACTCATGGATATTATTTAATTTTGTATTATAATATTTCATCAAAGTAAGTATGAACATAAAAAATCTCTAAAAAATGAGGTGATTGTCTCAATAAAATCTTATAACTCTGTGACATGGGATCATAATCTTCTTTCAAAAAAATAAAATTACATGAAGCTTAATATATCATGAAAATAGTTATATTCATTATATAATATGTAAAAGGAATGTATATACACCTCAAGAAAAGAGTTTAGGTGAATAACAAAACATGAGTCTCAAAGAAGGCAAATTAAGACAAAACTGTTTTACCAACTTGGTATCTTTTGAAAGTTAAATCCCACGAAAGAAGGATAATATAATGGATATTTAAATACCCATAAATTTAATTATAATATATATATAATTAAATCATGATAATAAAATACACCACACAAAAGTAAAGAGCGATGAACATTTCTTGTATCTCACAGAAATTAAAAGTGAGATGAAAATCGCCTTACCTTGCATCTTGACTCTCTCCATACTCATAAAAAATTCTTGTATAATTAATATAAATTTATTATAAATATTATAAGTAATAATATTCTTATATATATCAACATAAATTTCTTTATTATGACCTTATATTACGCTCTTGTTAATGATCCTATGCTAAAGTTTCACTTCGGGTAAAATCTTCTTTGTTCTTCGCATGGTCTTAATTTGTTATATAGTTGTTCCTTATACTTATATAGCGATTAAAAAATGTATAACATGATATAAATATAATTTATATCTATTATTATCATATTATAATAATTTATAGAATAAATAATAATGAAATGTAATACACCGTTCATGGAGACAATAAACCGTACATACACATGAATGTTGTTTCTGTTTTTTCTTTCGTATTGAATGAAAGTATGTAAATGACATATATATATATATATGTAATTATTAAATTATAATTATTATATATTATAGAGAATATATTTTCATTAAAACCTTCCTTAATACTTTCCATGTGGTGTGTGAACGAATCCCGTCGCTTTGAGGGGACAGTTGTCCACATTTCCTCAAATGAAATTATCAAATTAAAACCAAATGAAAGGTACAAAATATTTGTTATAAAAGGAATAAAGTAGCTTAAATACATATTAAATATAATATATGTCATACATAAATAAAGTTTCCATCATAATGTCTACTATGATTGGTGGTAAAGGAGAAATGAACAATCATCGTTTTGTGAGGTAGTAGTTTACTGTACACAGAAATAGTATGTTCAACATCCATTGGAGAGAGGTGTGTGTAATTTTAGGTTATAAAATTTTCATTAAAACATCATATTATATGTATTATTCTGGTATTTTCACATAATAATGGATCAAGATAGTGGAGGGGATTTAGAAATAAAATAAATAGAATGATCTTGAGAGAATACGTTACCGCTAAATTGGGTAGCTCCATTTGGTTTGTACCAAAAAGATTCCTTGGAAAGATTTATTCCCAAAGTGAGGCTTCAAGGTAAAAGGGATGATTTTTGGGAAGCTAAATGGGCAGATATTGGACGAAAATGAATGGTTTGAGAGGTGTGAGGAATGGGTAGATTTGGTAGTATTTTATAGGGATGAAAAATGACTCATTTGGAATTTCTAGAAACATGTTAGGCATGCCAATGTTACTACCCTAAAAAATTTAAAAAAACCAAAAATAAATAAATAAATGAAGGTTTTTCAAAGAACTATAGACATTAAATGTGTTTTAGACAAGTTTTTAGTACATTGGGACTTTAATTTTAAGGTTTAGTCCCTAATTAAGTTTAATTTGGCCTCAGTTGCTGTGATTAATTTTAATCACTTTTTCTAATCATTTTGGTCAAATATTAACATGGTATTATTATACTATAAATATTAGATATAATAAAATGGTGTATGTTATATTTTTTAAATTCACTTCACATAAGAGACAAAACTAGGATTAGTGCTCATCCAACAGACATGACGAAATAACGGGGTTTCAAAGTAGGAAAAAGTTCAAAAGTTTGTTAAGATTTTATATTCAGTTTCAAAGTGAAATTTATTCTAATGAATTAAATTGTATTAATATATGTAATATTTATATAATTTTCCCCTAAATTGTTTTTTATAATATCATTTATCATTAATAATTAATTAGATAAAAAGGTAGTTTTTAACAAAAAAAGAATTTTTCACTATTCATAAAAAATTGATGTTTCTCAGAAAAATCACAAAAAATCACCCTAGAATAATTTCAATGTCATGAAATCAAAAAACTAAGATTATTTTATCAAATTAAATTTATAAATTCATCTAAGATTACTTTTATTTTTAGTAGTGGTTTATTCGAGAAAACAGTTTTTTTAAACAAAAAATGGACTTCACCAAAAATCATATCTTTTATTGTAAATATGTTTTATTTATATAAAACAATTATAAAAAATATTTAAAATTTAGTCATTACTATTCAAATTATGAAATTGTTATTAATTTATTTATGGAAACCCTCTTTGGTGATTGTTTTTGGAATTTTGCAAATTAGGTGTTTTGGTGGAAAGTGGAAATTTGTAACCCCATTTTAAAATGATGACTTTAAAAAGGATTGTTTGGTTTCAATGAATAGAAAAGTTTTTTCAAGAAATGGAATTTTATTGAAATGGTTTGGCATAGATGGTTTTATCATGTGATTGGATTAAATGGTTAAGTGTGAGTTTAATGGGATGGATATTAGTTGTAAAGTACCACTATTTAAGGGATTGGTAATGGATGTGAAGTTGCACTATCAATGGTAATCACAAAGCTTTAGTGGTTAAGTGTGGGTGTGTGTGTGTTTTCGGTTTTGTGAAATGTAATGGGTTATTCCAAATTGTTATTTGATAATTAATTAAATGACTTGTTTAGTTATTTTCCTTATAAATTATTTTTTTGAGAAAGTTGTTTTGCAATGGAAATTGTTTTAGTTTTCAAAATAAACTATTTTCAAGTATTTTATATAAATGGGAAATGTTTTTCTATCCAAGTTTTGTGATTAGGGAATAAATTTGGATAAATACTACATATTATCATTACTCAGCCCTAACTTGGAAATTTTGTGCTTTTGTTGATAGTTCATTGGGACATAGTTAAAGGCAAAAATATCACATTTCTTTAGTGGTGCTTCATGATACATTGTCTGTTTTCTGGTATTATAGCATGTAACATGTTTGGAGCTATGGATTTATGTCTTTGGAGTCTTTGAGTTTTGTTGGTTTTTTCTTCTTCTTTGTACTTTTATATTATTAGTCTTTCACTTTGGTTCTTTATTGAGGTTTGGTTTTGATATCAATGGTATTATCTTGAGATGTCTTACTTTTTTATCATGCATTATTTAGTGGTTATTTTTTTTATGATGAGTTTGGTTGGGTTATTTTATTTCTCAAATGTAAAGTCATCCACCAATTGTAATGATGCCCTTGGAATTTTTTTCCAGCCATGGGTGCTACATGAATGTCTCTTAAGGCCAAGTTTTAATTTTCCCTTGACTCAATCTGATGAGGAGGGGTTAGATGTTATATATAAAGTTTCAAGGAAGTGTGGAGATGAACATTGGGAAAGGAAACTTAGGGGATATAGATTTAGGAAGGCCCACTTTATAATATCTTGATTTTATTATGAAAATTTGTATTTAAAAACCTAGAAATAATATGTGTTATTTAATTAAATTAGTACTATGGGTGAAATCATAAATGAGTCATGATATTTCAAATAAGGCATATATATGTGATTTTATTTATCACTAGTTTGAGTATATGATTATTGACATTACCAAAACTATTTTTAATAAATGGAATTATTAGTATTTCCTGGGAGTGTAATATTGTAAGTGTTGGAAAGTGATGAGGGTCAATATTTACTTAGTTATGAAAATATTTTTATTTATATTAACCCTATATATAAATAAAACTATTGAATGCTGATTAATATTTTTTACATTTCCTAAATCAAGACATTAAATGATAAATGCCTTAATTTTAAACCTCTAGTGATTATTTAACTTTTGGGATTGATAAAAAGGGTATATTAATTTTAGATTATGTATTTTACTTTTATAAAATATTTTCAATATAATATTGGTTATTTTATTTTAAATAAGAATAAAAGGATAAATATTATAATTAAACTGTGACTTTCATTATTGTAGGTCTGCGATAAGAAAATGGAAAAGGGAAGTTTTGTATAACTTAATATGTGAAATCCACCAAGACCCTTCATCAAATTAATGTTCATTCAAAAATATCACATCTCTAATTATACTATGTATTATCTCAATCAGTTGTGCTTGTCCTGAAGTAATTATAAGTGAAGATATAGTTGACCATGTGACTAAATCGACCAAAAGAAGTGATCCATCCAGCCATACAAAAAATTATTCAAAGAAATGGATTGACCACAAGTTGATTATGACCTAATGTATGTAGATCGACCATTCCTTTCAAGAGACCATATATTGATTAGAAAGAGGCCTCTTGACCAACCATGCCCTCAAAATTTTAATTACAAGAGACCATACCAGTCTATTTGACTTAGGATAATTCCAAAAATGGCATAACTCAACCTAAAATCAAATCAAAACCCATTTCCATTGTTCATCCGAATTCATTCGAGATCTATCATATTATGAAAATGGAAAATATTCAATATAAATAATAGTACATAGTTCTTGGGAGAGTTCGAAGCATGAGTTGGAATGATCATGTTTTTCAGTATCATCAATCCCAACACTCAAGCTATGCATATGGTATAAATCTAGATATGAAGGGGTTATGTATTAAATATGAGTAATTTTTCAAATTTACTGAACCAACCAAAGAACCTAGAACCACTTCTATAATAATTGGGTTGTTCCCTCAAATAATGTACTGATACCATGACTAATCGATTGATCTAAAATATATTTCTATTTTTCTATCCCATTTTATTTTCATTTTACTATAATATTTATGATGAAGGAGAACTAGGCCATTAATTTTGAGATAAATAGAATCCCTATCCCAAATTAATGAATTTATATTTTCATGATTAATTCTATTTTTTTCACTTATTTGGATATATTTTATTTTTAAATACATTATGATAATTACTTTTTTATATGAATTTAAATTATTCCTATCCCATTATAGTTTGTGCGCCTAAGAAACCTATAGATTTTTCACTATCTATGATTTTAAATAGTAGTATAATCTAATGGTGATTAGAGATAATCAATAAATACTCTAGGTAAGATTAGGGAATGCATTGATTAGTTGATTTATATGATTATAGCTAAAACTACTAGGTGAGTGTGATAAGTGAGGTCTCAAACAATTAAATAAAGAAAAATAAATTTAAAATGGAATATTGATTTAATAAGTAATAAAGGGTATATCCAAGGTCAAACCACAATATTTAACATTGAATTTAATACCCACTCGATTAAATCCTAAATCAAACCTAGTTACCATTTTTATCACACTCATCAAACCCACATTATAAAGGAAAAAACACGAAACACTATCCTCTATAAAGACAATAGAGTCTCATTACTAATAATCATTGGATTTATTTATTGGTGATAGAGTGTTTCTCAGAATTTCTCCTTAGCTGGAACATTGTCGATTGGGTAAATTGGGTAAGTTGACCTCATAGAGGAACTTAAAAACTAATGAAAAGTAAAAAAAGTTGATGGTAATTGGACTAATATTGAATATGATGATCCATCACTAAGTATACCTTATAGGGATGTAGTTAGAAAGGGTGATTTCATAGTCGGTGAATGTTATTATTCATTTCCAATGAATAGATCCAAACCTAGGAAGGGCTATTCTCATCTTAATCCCACAATGTGTATTAGATTAACATATTATTTAGATAGGTTAATGGATAAGGCTAACAACTTTAGCTCTCTTAGAGATGGTTCTGATTGGGAATATTATGGGAATTTTAATCCACTGGAATATGATATTTGATGTTCACTTTTATTTTTTATGTATTTGAATATGGGTTGTTTTTACTGTGTTATCCCTTCACAATACTTTCTTTTGTGTCTTTTTGTGTTTTCATTTTTCTTTAATAAAGCGGCTTTAACCCAACCTTTCCAATAAAAAATATATGTATATGATATGTGTATTTATTTATACAATTTTTTATTATCAATACATTATGAATGGATTAAATGGATTGAGTATTTGTTAAATAGGATTCAATTAATTAATATTAATAAGAATATATTTAAATGGATCTATAAATATAGTTGATTCATTTTCATTTAATAAAACTAATCATGGATGGCTATATAAAGTTTCGTGATCTGTCCTATTTATAACCAACCAATTATGATAAAACCTCTCAATTATCTCTTCTTTTCATACTGTTGTTCACCATCTATGATGAATGTGCTATCACCCCATCAATATTTGGGTAACCACATGATACGATCACAAAACCATTGATCTATCTATGTACCCCCTCATAGGTGGATTGATTTTGTTCACTAATTCATGATTGTCATTAAGCATTCACCTTCACCGAGGAAGAATAAGATTGCTGATCTAAGGTTTTTCTAGGTTTTATGTTTTATAGATTGTTTTACGCATTGATTCTTGAAGATAAATCTACCTATGTTTGGGTTATCTTCCACTGTATTTAATCATTTGATGAACTTATGAAATCCATTAGTTGTTTCAAAGAGAAGGATTATGTGATGAATCAATGGGTTAATTTTAAAAAACATGTTTTAATTGTAAAATGAGATTTTAATCATATGATGAAGTTATGAATCAATGTTTTTTAATTTAATAAAGAGAATTTAATTTTGAATAGATTTTTTATATAAAAATTGTCTATTAATAATGAAATAGGTATTTTGAAATATTTATATAAATTTATAAGCATGTTTTATAAATTAATTAACTAAAAATCATTCTTGGTTAATTGAAAAATTTATTTTTTAAAATACCATTGGAAAAATAAATGGTATTCCTTATGATATAGAAATAAATGGTTTATTTAGAAATCCTAAAATTTTATTTATAAAGTGTTTACAAATTCTAGCATATATGATATTTGGATTATATAAAAATATTTGTATTATAGATATTGAATTTTAAAATATTTATAATTCATGAAATATCATATAAATTCCATTAAATATAAATTTTTTATAAGAAGAATTTATTTATGAATAGTTCATAAATGTCTCTTATTTTTATAAATAAATAAATAATTTATTTATTAAATATCCTTAATATTAATATTTTTTCCTTATTAATTAATTTTAAATATATCAAATTAAAGGTAATTTATTTAGATATTATTTAAGCCACATAAAAATGGGTATTGATTATTAATATGATCATCTCATTGATTTAAGGGCATGATATCACATCTCTATATAACTTTATGGACATGAAAGCTTGGTCTATACATAAAATTTTTAACATGAAATTAGGTTCATGCGTAAGATATATATATTGGGAGTTATAAATCATTACCCAATGCATTGGATAGAGATATAGGTCCCACCCGTATTTATTTATAATGTGACCATCATCCTTAGTTATAACATTACCACCGTAATTGGTTATAATGTAACAACCATCACATTATGAAAACTATACATAAGTGTTCCCAAATATCATAAAAAATTCATTATATCATAACCCATTAAAATAATTGGGTTTCATAAACATTTCATCATATCATAACATGTGGAAAAGAAATAGGTTTTATAAACATTTCAACATTTCATCACAGAAAAACTGGTGAAAAAAGAGTTTCATGAACAAATTTTCATTAAAATCATAAACCATCAAGATAGATAACAGGTATGGAAGCATTGGATAATATCTCAAGTAAAGTTTATATGACATCAAAGGATTTCATCTTAGATGTAAAATGATTTTAAAAGATCACTTGGAAAATTTATTGCATAAAATTACCTTTTGAATTTGCAAATTACATTTTTTAAAATCTAAAAAATTATTAAATACTATAAAAAACAATGTTTTACAATACTATTTGAAAATTTTAATGTAACCTTTAAATCAATGAGTGGTTATGGTGCAAAATAATTTTCATTTCGTACATGTAAAAATAATGATTTCTTTAAATTTTTTAGTAATATAGATAAAGTACCTCATTTAGAAAGTGACAAGAATATTCCTTTAAAACCAGTTTGTAAAAATTGAAACATGAGTAAAAATTACGTCAAAAAATATTTAGAGAATATTAAAACCATTTTTTAAATTTTTTTAGAAAAACTGATTGTGGGCCGAATAGATAAATAAATTTGGGTTTCATTAAAAACATTCAATCAAATTATTGAGTTCATAAAGTGAGGAAAATAAAAGAAAAAAATTTATTCTAAATAAATAACTATAGGATAATAAATTTAAGGATTTTATTGAGGGATCTATCATAATATTTCATTATAAGATCTTAATCCTAAATAATACAGATAAATAATGAGATTGTAACATAAAACCTTTACCACATTGATATATTTTGAATCGTATCCCTCATGAAATAAAGTAAATTATATGGATATTTATATCCCATAATTATCATGATAATAATCATAAAATACATTCATGGGAAGTATATAAACCAGACAAAAGAAATACGTGGTGTATAAGGCATGTGTGTTTTAAAAATAAAAGCGATACCAAAACACCTTAACATAAGTCTCCACTTTATTTGAACACATTAAAAACTAATTTATAATAAATAATGGTTTATTGTAATTAAAAAAAACCGTACTCATATATATCCTACCATATATAATTTACTTATAAACTTTTATCACATGTTTATTAACAATTCATTTTCTAAAATCCTATTTCGGGTAATAATTATATCATTTTCCATGTAGGTTTTGGTTTGGTAACGTTGGTACTTTTACACTGATCATGTTTACATAATATAAATAATGTAAAAAATTATATAAATACCACCTATATTCATAATATATTAATTTATAGTAATCAATAACAGTTTGAGATAAAAAATGAATTACACCATTCACGGAGACGGTATGCTGTACATACGCGTGAACAATGTTTCCATTTTCTCTATGTATGGAATAAAAGAATATTCAATATTAGTTAACCTTTTAAATAATCAATATTATTTCATATATATCATGTATATTAATCAAATCCAGTTTTTTACCATTCATTTATAAATAAAATGAAAAACATTTGACATCGCTTCATGGTGGTGACAATCCACACATACGCACAAATGATGTTATCATTTTCCAGTGAATTAAAATTTAAGAATATAGATGTGAAATTATTATAAAAAATTATTATAATGTAATATATATCACCTATAAACCTTAAATTCATCATTATTTTCATTCGTGTGAGGTGTTGATGGAAAACAAATTACATCAGTTCAGGTGGCATTAGTCTACCGTACATAAGATCGAAAATTTCATTTTACATTTGATGGAAGATAAGATGTATATAGGTTATTATATCACCAAAATAACATTTAAGTATTTTTGATATACTGGTTTTATTAAATCTTCATAGTTTAATAATATTTGAAGGAGGTGGAAGAAGAAATAATTCAAAAATACAAGGTTAATAATTTTATCTCTTCTTTAGAGAACCTCTTTAGATTTATACCTAAAGCCATGATATGAGGGTTTAATAATAAATATAAGACCTATAGGATGTAAGGATGTAATTATATAATCGATTTAGCTAATTATTGTTCAAACAAAATGTTTTTTATGTGTGGAGAAGAGAGGAGAGGGGGTGGCCTTTTAAAAGTGGGGACGATCACACACCTGAAATATTTAAAAGGAAAAAGTCATTCACTTGTTTTTCACATAACAAAAGAATCCAAAACAGATTTTTATAAAACTATTTCTATGATAAGGTTTAAATATGTTCATAAAATAGTAATTGGACATGGTTTTATGTCATTTTGACCCATATATTTTTATTTTAACCCACAATAAACCTGTTTTAAACTTAATCGCAATAATTAATTTCTAATTTTTTCATTATTCATTGTGAACATAAATTAATTTGACCATATTATATAATATAAATTATTATTATTCCAAATATGGAATCCATTTTTCCAAATTTCATTCACAAAAGTGAATAATTTAATTTAGAGTTAAACCTGTATAAACAATGAAAAAATAGTATTCCAAAGAAAATAGATTCAAAATTATAAAAAGATTTAATATAAAAATTAAAAATCAAATTGATTCAAAAGAACTAAATTAGAGTATTAAAAATATAATTGGAATCTTTTACTTTTAATACATAATAAAACAAAATAACGATTATAAATTCTTTAAATTGAAAGACAATTTTTAATAAAAAAAATTATTTTTTAATATTTTTCCAAAACATAATATTTGTATAAAATTATTGAATATTCACTCATAGATAATTTTTATTTTTATATTGAATAATTGAAGTTTATTTTATAAAATAAATTTTAAAAAATTTGAAAAACATACGTTTCCTATTTAAAAAAAATCAATAAAATCTTTTTTTGAGAAAAAAATAATTTTCAAAGCATATAAAGGCTTAACAAAAAATTAAGTAATTTTTATCATTTTGTTTTATTTATATAAAACCAATTTGAATAAGTTTTCTTTAGAAAAATTATTCCTATTTATACTGCCATGTTTAATATATAGGTTATAATAGTCATGTTTAAATAACAGTTTATTATGGTTCATTAATACTCGATGTTGCATATAAAAAAAGATATTGAAGAAATTAAATTTATTTGAAATTTTAATTTCATATATTTTTAGGGTGTTATATTTAATCAAAATAAAATAAAATTATCACTAAAAATTTCATCACTTTAGTAATCAAAAATGAGGATACTTATTCTTATTTACATCCTTTGGTTCCCACATAGCTTCCTCAAGGTGGTGGTTTCCCCACAAAACTTTGACCATGTGAGTGGTCTTGTTTCATAGAAATTTCTCCATACTATCCTGAACATCAAATGAATAATCTTTATAATAATGGTTATGCTCCAGTTTTATAACCTATGAGTTCAATAGACATTATGGATCAGGTATATAATTCTTCAAGAGAGATACATGTAACACATTTTGAATCTAAAAGAGGTTTGGTGGAAGCACTAATCGATAAGTTACCATCCTGATAAAATTAAGAATTAAAATGGAAAAATGTACCTAATGGTCAGTTTTCCCTTATTTCAAAATCTCATTAACTTATTTTTTGGATAAATTATTATCAACACATTGTCACCAACTTTAAATTCTTGATCACACTAGAGATTGTTAGAATAAATTTTGCATCGAATTTTAGATTCACTTATGTGTTGCAAAATGGAATAAAATTATCTATAATTTCTTTGACTAGTTTAGGTCTCAATATATTTATTTCTCCAACTCCATCCTAGTAAATTGGAGTTCTATACTTATTTCCATATAGGACTATATAAGGATCCATATGAATGTTCTAGTGAATGATATTATTATATGAAAACTCAACCAGAGGAAGGTTTTTATCCCAAACCCAATTGAAATACATAGAAAAAGATCTGTATATATACTATAGGGTTTAAAATGTTATCTCAAAATTTATATCTATCTGACTATGATATTCAGTTCTGAAACTGAACTCTTTATCAATATATCAGTAAAGACTTCACTAGAACATTGAGGTAAACCTTGGATCCTGATCCGATATTATAGAATGTGGGACTCTATGAAACCTTTACACTTCCTTAATATATATCCTGAAAATACAATCTAGAGAGAAATATTTAATTATAGTGATTATGTCTAATTAATTTTTAAGGTGATCGATAATAACCCATATAGCATTATTCCCATCAATTGTTCTGAGGAGTACAATGAAAAAATCCATGGTGGTGTTTTCTGATTTCCTTTTTGGTATAAGTAATGGTTATAACATCCCTTTAGATAGATGAACAGTTATTTGATAAAGATAATATTTCTTCCCTTCATGATTTCAAGATCAATCCTTTCAAAATCCATAAATATTGAGTATTTGGTTATCCTCATCATAGATAATCTAGCATGATACTTTTTACTCTAATCATCATCCAACTTGTTCACTTTTAAAGGGTGGTAATGTATTGAGTAGTTATAATATTTAATCATCATCGACCATCTTCTTTGGAACATGTTCAAATATTTTTGTGTGAATGTAAACATTAAACTCTTATGATATGTACATACATCACACCTTTATCCACAAATATAATACCACTATATATTTAACAAAACATTACTATATTTAACTCCAAATAATGTGCTGGTTAATTTTTATCATGAACATTCAATTGTTATGAGGTATAAAATATCACCATATCATTCAACATGAAAATTTATCATAATATTTTCTTCAATTTATCACTATATATTACAAGGTCTTTTCCATTATAGGGTAATGTAACCTCATGTGTGATGAATAAAATTCTCTTGAGTTACTTGAAATTTTCTTCACATTAATCTATCAAAAGGAACTTAGAACCCTTTTCAAGTTAATATAGTGGGTGGATTGTATAGATATGATAATTTTTTCATAAGGCATTAATAATATCTAGAAAAATCATGAAATCTATAAATCATAGTCACCGTGGTTGGTTTGGGAAAACATTCAATATCCTTTATCTTTTATGGATCCACTGATATACTCATACTTGTGATTATATGACGAAAAATGAACCATTTTTTATCCAAAAATCACACTTTGTTATGTTTTCATACAGTTTATCCTTCCTTAATGTCTTCAATTAAATTTTAAAGTGATCTTCATGATTTTACCTTCTCTCTTTTAGTATTTAATAATATCATCTGTAAGACTACCAAAAAATGATCAAGGTAATATCTAAAGTCTCTATTAATTAAATCCCTAAAGATAGTGGGGGGAAATAATAAACTAAATGAAATCACTATATACTCATACTATACATACCTTGAATTTAATTGTATCCTGAGTATATCATCCTTATTGAACCTTAAATAATGACATCTAGAATGAAGTTCAATATTTGAAAAGTATTGAGATTTGTGTAGTTGATTAGTAAAGTCATCAATATAGGGTAGGGGATAATTGTTCTTGATTCTGATGTTGTTCAGTTCATATTAATCATTGAAAAGTCACATAGATCCATATTAATTCTTATAAAATTGAATTTGTTCACCCCAAGAGGACACAATTGGGAAAATAAATCTATTTTAAAGGTTCTTCTAGAGTTTCTTCTTCAATTATTATTACATAATCTGGTATATTCTTAGAGATTCTTTGAAATATGTGTTTCCCTAGGAATGAGTTATATTGGTGGAAGACTAGAAGGTTATTTAAAAAATACATAAAAACTATAAAAAAACATTAATATCATTATTTTTTAGTTTCTCCACAACCATGTGAGATAAATTCCCATTTTTATTAGGAATCAAAATCCATACAATGGATGTGATTTCCATTGGACATTCATATTTATCATCTCACTGATAAATGATCAATGTTTGTTTGGGAATATCAAACATGACTTAGCTTCCAATTAAATATTTATGGGTTTTATATAGATGAATTCCATCCATGCATAATATAACATCAAATTAAAATAGAAAGATAACAATAATATTTTTAAGATGCACCTTGCCAATAAACATCAACTTTAGAAGAATCGTAGAATTGTGATAAAATCATCACACCATTTGGGGGTTTCACTAAAAATTCAATATCTAATCATTAGAGTGGAATTTTTATGAACATATAAATCTACTTAAATTGAATATATTGTATAAAACCACAATCAAATTAGACATTATCAGTTTTTTATTGGATGTTAATTTTACATTTAAACATTTCGTTATCATGCCCCTCATTATAAATAGTGATCATATGATATTTCCCTTTGTCTTTCTTATTAAGAGGTTTTAGATATTTATCATCTTCATTAACATTTGTATTCTCTCACTAGTTAGTATAATTCACATACATCTTACATTTGAATCATTGGAGTGTGGGTGGTGTATTAGTTGGAATATTCATTTACACCAAAGTTTCAACTAGACTTTTCACCACCTTTAGACATTCACTGGCTCTATGACCTTCCTTTCCACATTTAAAAAACTTTAAAGTTCCACTCAAGATATTACCATAATGTTTCTTCTCACATTTATTAAATACAGGGGACTATAATTTCTTTCCCCATGTGATTTATTCGAGTTCTTAGGAGTCTTTATCTTCCTTTTCTTATCAAAACTATAGAATTTTTGGGATTATCAAATTTAAATTTCTAACTTGAGTACACATTGAATTATTTCATTGAATTTATTAAAGTCTCTTATATATAACATTTTTTTTGAGACTTGGTTATAAGCCCCCCATATAACCAATAAATTTATCTTTTAGGGAAGATGATTGAACTAGAATCATACATTACAAGTATTGTAAAATTAGCTTCATAAGTACCAATAGATTCATCATCCTTCTAATTGGGTTTATTAAATTATTTATCCATTCTTTTGTGAAAAATATGAGTGAATAATGTAATGAATAATAATCTCATAAACTCATCCCATCCCATGGATTCAATTTTTTTCTCTTGACTCAAATTATTCTGAATATTCCACCATTTATCTGATTTTCATTCAAAATGATAAACTACCAGAATAATTTTCTCATATTCCAAACATTGGATAATAAAAAATATATTTTCAATGGTACTGATCCATTTCATAGTGACTAGTGGATCAGTGTACCCACTAAAATAAGGTGGATGTTTCCTCATAATAGACTTAATAGAATGTTTCTCCCTCCTTTTCCCATTTGTAATCTTAGAAAGATTTATTTGTTTGAGAATGTTATTTGAGTAAAATAATGAGAATTTTAAATCTAGAACTTATAAAATTTGGTTTCTCTAGAGGAAAATTATTTCATTCTTCATCTAATTTATAATTTAAGTTAATCCTTCATGTTTTATTCATTGAACAAAACCAAAAATCATAGTGTGAGAAATAATATTCACAGTAGAAACCACTTATTCATGAAAAATAATTTATAAGATGTCCAAATCATGACACCTAATTTTAAATATATGACACCTTTGGTTTAACCTAGGTCATCCATGGCCATATTCTATTAAAATACTTTATAATTTTTTATAATGTAAATTTTAATTAAACTAATCATATGGTTAGGTAGTGTCAAACTTGGTGTGAAATAAGGCCCATTTTTGTGCACCACGTGACGATCGAGTTCCAGATCAATGCACCCTTCTCAGGGTTATTAACCCTAGGTAAACCTATACCATATCCACATCCCCCTATAGTATCTAGAAAAAGATTAAATTTCTTATAAAAGCACATTAATCTCTTTACAATAACATATGATATTCTAGAATAATTAGGATTATCTTAAGAGATGTCATCAAATATTTCACGTCCTAATTTACAAAGGTTAACTACATATTTTTTCAAATACATACTATACCAACCCATTCTTTACACACACAAATATTATATATTTTTATATTAATATTCAATACATTTAAAAAATAAACACTTGAGGACTATAAATGATTAGTTTCTTCAGAGACTAAATACACAATATTCTTATTTCATGCAAGATCTTCAACGTCACTAATAAATATCTTCCTATATAGTAAAATTTATATACATACACTACTTAAAACCTTTCTTCATAACCCAAGGAAAAGAAATATGAGAAAGGGTGATCTTAGATTCCTAATATGTGTAAATATGGTAGGTATCAAAATAACATGAGCATAATGGTATGAGAAAATGAGAATAACCTTTGAAAACCATACCCTTCATATCATAGATCATAAAATGGATTAAAGACACAAA
This sequence comes from Viscum album, assembly GCA_963277665.1. Lineage (NCBI taxonomy): Eukaryota > Viridiplantae > Streptophyta > Magnoliopsida > Santalales > Viscaceae > Viscum > Viscum album. The sequence continues at coordinate 1,088,641,377 of OY728122.1, forward strand.
TATTCATATTATATAAGAAATGAATCATAATATATCAAAGTACATGATCCATGAGAAAATAAAATTTTCATAAGAAATAAATTTGTGGATTACACAAAAACTTATAACATGTTTTACATGTATAAATAGAAACAGGTTCACTTATTTAGTTAAATACCTAAAATCAGTTCCTCCCATAACTTTATAAACATGAAATCATGGTGCACACATAAAATTTTTAACATTAAATTTGGTTAATTTATAAAATATTTATCTGACAAGTTATTAATCATTACCCAATTCATTGGAGGGAGATATAGGCCCCACACATCCTTGGTTATAAAATGGCCACCATCTTTGGTTATTAAGTAACCACTATCCTTTGTTATAAAAAACAACTTCTAAATAATGATAACCATTAATATGTGTGAAAAAATATCATAAAACATTCATAATATTAGAACCCATGAAAATAAATGGGTTTCATAAACATTTAATCATAGAATAACCTGTGGAAAATACACTTATTACATAATCATTTCATCATTTCATCATTGAAAAACCCATTTAAAAGGAATGGGTTTTTTGAAAATATTTTCATAATAATAATAATCCATATAAGGATATAATAAGGATGGTATCATTGGATCATATCCATGACATATATTATGTAACATCAAAGGATTTCATCTAAGATTGAAAATGATTTTGAAAGATAGGTTGGAACATTTCTTGAGGATAATAACATTTTTACAATAAAAAATACCCTTTTAAAATCTATAAAAAAACCAAAAATTAATGAAAACATTTTATTTGAAAATAAACTTTGAAACATGTAATGAAATCTTGTAATCATTGATAATTCCTATCATAAAGTACCATTCATGGTATAAGTTAAAATAGATCTTCTTATGGTGTATTGAGTACTTAATGGTAGAAAAATTAAATAAAAACAATTATTATTAAGAAATTACCATATGAGAATATTATTAATGATTTTTTAATTGATATGTTATAATATTTCATCATCATAACTTAATCAATAACAATCCTGATAAATAATGAGATTATAATATAAAAACTTTTCCACTTCGGTATCTTTTTAATCATAATCCACATGAAAGGAAAATATATATGGATAGTAATGTCCCATAATTATCATTATATGTATCATAAAATAAATTGATGGGTATTATATAAACCAAAAAAAAGAAACAAGTTGTGTATAATGCATGTGTCACTATGAAATAAAAGTGAGAAAAAAATACCTTACCTTAAGTCTTGAATTATTTGGAACTTGTTAAAACCACCGAAATAATAAATATTGGTTAACTATAAATAAATTCCATAACCATTATCACACAAACACACACTTATTTATATATCATAAAATATTTTATTTACTGATAACATTTTATCACCAATTTTGTTACATCCCTCGTAAATAAAGAATATAGAATTTTCATATTTATTAATATTTATGAATTAAATATTAATTTTACTTTAAAGGGGATTCAATATCTGATAGATTACACAACACACAACAATGGATTTCTCAGAAATTTTACGTTGCACACATTGTTGAGTTATAATGAAAAATAAAATAATATTATTATTATTTTAAATGGTAGTTAATGCATAGATGTTGTATTAGAGGGAATGAAAAAAATAACTAAAATATTATTATAATTGTTTTTTAGATTTATTTAAATTTATCCAATAAAATATAGAGGCTTAAATTGACAATGAATCCAATTTTAAGTATAAATACTCTAATATTTTTAAATGGCACTTTTACCACATTTTGATGGAGAACCGTTTTTAAATAAAGTTTTTTTTACTTTTATATATTATATTTTACAATATAAACTTTTTATTTTGAATTAATACATCAAAAGTTTCTTTGGGTAATTTTTTGGTATTTTTCTGATAATGTTCATTTTTAAAGAATAGTGAAAAATACTGCATTTTAAGTCAAAATTGTCTTTTCATATAATTGTTTTATATGGTAATATTATCTTTTTAATAGTTTTTAAAGTGTAATTAGATTATTTTTTTTATCATTTAATCCAATTTTTGTCATTGGAAGTGATTTCAATTTTTAATTGAACATAAACACATGTCAATCTTTTGGTAGTTTTTACTTCTTAGAAACACTTTTTATTTTTGACAATGAGAATTAATTTTAAATTAATTTTTAAAATTTAAGTGGTTTGAATTAGGAAATATATATTCCATATTTTGAATAATTAGGTCCAAAATTTTTAAATATTTACCTTTTATTTTTATACATTATGAATAGTAACTTTAGTAAATATTTTATTTACCATTGTTAAAGGTAAATATGATAAATGGGGATAAAAAATAATATAATAATAATATTAAACTACCCTAAAACTTTTAATAACCATATTAAATGAGATATTTATTACCATGTAAATACTTGGGTTGATTTTAGGACCCCATGAAGCCACTTGTGTGTGAAAATGACATTTAATTACTTTAAATTTAATGTTAAGGAAAATATAACCTAAACATGAATCTTTTAATATAACAATTTCTATATGGGGTTATATAAGTTATATTTTCGACTATAAATATTAATTTTAAAGATAAAAATATTAACACATCTTGTAATTTTCTTTATAATTTTTAGACATCAAATAAATAAAATTTTTTATGACACAATGACGATGTAGTAATTTATTTATTAATGAACGATTTAAATAAATGAGATTATAAATATTAAAATAAATTTATTTTAAAACTTTTTATTCCATACACAAATTTTAGAGATTATTATTACTTGTTATATTTTAATTAATGAAGGTTTTTATTTGAAATAATAAGGTTGTTATGGATTTTTAAAAAGTGATGATATGAATAGTATGAAAATTTACATATATAAGTTTTAAAACAAATACTATTTTATTAAATGATAAAATAGTCATAAAAATATAAGATTTGGAAAAATGACTTAGATAATGTTTAAAAAGTTATTAATGAATCACTTTATGTTCTCTTGGCATTATATAGATACTATATTAACCATATAGTATGAATACACAAGAAGATATGGTAAGAGATAAATTAGTTAACTAAATTTTAAAGCTAAATGTTAAGGATAAATTTGTGACCTAGAATTGTCTAAAAACTATTTATATAGAGGTTTTTGATCCAAAACATCTTATATTTGAAATAAATGACATTGGGACCATTTGAAATTGAAAATAATTTTATAATAATATAATCTTTCAATACCTTCCTAAAGTGCCCCTACCCTCTCTTATAAAAGGGCATCAACCCAACCCATTTAATCACACCTCCAAACCCCCTTGGATCGCCAACCTCTGCCCAAATAAGCTCCCAAAATCCCTCTATTACTCCTTGAATCCTTACTTTAGGTAGAAATAAATTCAATAAGTCCTTTTTTCTTAAATCATAAGAGTTACTCGATTCGAGGTAATGTCTTCTCTCAAGCTTCTTTCATTTATTTTCCTTATCCAACCCCCTAAACTCTATTTATTCCATTATTTTCAAACAAAAAAATATATTAAATATAATAGGATTTTGTTAAGAGAAGTATTCGAACTACACTTCCACACAACTCCATCTAATGGATAGGAACATAATATTTCTGTGTACGGCGAACTACTGCCTCATGAAATAATGATTTTTCCATTTTTCCCTAAAACCTCTCATGGTGTCTATTATAATGGCAATGTTTTAATATGTGATATATATTATATTTATATTATCTATATGCTTCTGTATTTTTCATCTATAACATGCCTTTATTGTTTCTATAATGGGTAAATACGATTATTCTATTTGCGGAAGTGCGGACAACCTCCCCCTCAAAGTGATATGACTCATTCATGCCATACATGTAACATATAAATGATGGAGTTAATGAAATTATATATGATATTTTACTATAATTATAGTATAACTATATATCAATTAGTTTTCATTCCTTTAAATATTAAAAAAGAAATGAAAGTAGAGTTTATACGGATGTAAGGATTTCCGTCTTCATGAACGATGCATTTCATTTATTATCTCCATATGTTATTTACTATTATAAATACATATATATAATGGATATATTTGATATATTTGGTATCTAAATCATGAATATCATTCTGGAAGAAATTATCTTTTGACCAAATGGACAATTTTTAATTATAACAAGTTCATTTTTGACTCAAGTACCAAATATCGACAAAACAATCGATATTCACATAAATAATTATGTAATTTTTATAAAATGGTAATAAGTCATATAAAAGGAATAATAAACCTTAAAAATGTTTTAAATAATGTAGAAATTAACTTAATATTTTTATCGAAAATATTAAAGAATGAACGAGTCAAGATAGACACGAGGTAAGGGACTTCGTCTCAATCTCCTTTCATTGAGGCATATTTTGATTTATAAACAACTTTTTGTTATATAGTGTATAAAACCCTTTGAATTGTAATTTCATTCAAATGGAATATTGTTTCTACATAGCATTTTACTAAACGACAAAGGGTATGTTTCTTTTTAACTTACACGGATACGACGACCTTTCCGCTGTCGTAGGCATTATTTGATATTTGGCTTCCTTAACAAGCCACAATTTTTTTAAAAGGAAAATAAATACCATATACCCGTTTTACATATTTTGGTATTGAAAATGGTTTTTGATAATGGATTTATTATTTCAATATCTTGAACTGATAACTTTTGATTGTAATGTAGAAATGTTATATTTCTTTTATGCTTGTTCATGTGTTATAATTATGTTATGGTTCTTGGGAATTGTGTATATATAAGGGTGGTTCCATGATAAACCTAGGGCAGGTGAGCCCGAGATATCTCTCCAATGCATTGGTTAATGTGATGGAGGTAAACGTTAATGTTTCTCCTAATAGAATTTGGGAATATAATTTGATGAGTTTTCCTAATTAAACTCCCTATGTAGATGTGAAAGCTATAATATAGGTATGTTATGGATGCCACATGTTACCATTATGATTTATGATTTATATGTTTTATTCATAAATCTTATGATTTTATGAAGTATGTTTAAGAGGATATGTTTTATTATTGAAAAGTATGATTTCATTGATTTGTATGTATTGATGGGCTAATGTTTTCATTCCTTATTTAATATCCCTTACTGAGATTCATTTCGTTATCCCATGTTTTTGAAATGTTTTTCACAAGGTATAAGGAATTGTAAGTGAAAATAAGAATTCAGAAAGATTTATATCAAGAAAATAATTATTCGTTTATTTTAAGAGTTTTATTTTTTGTGAAAAAAATTGGATAGAGAAGAAGTATATAATTTTTAATTTTTGAGATGTAATGTAATATTTATGTCCTAATTCTATAAACACTAAACCCGAAAATATCCTCAATGTGATTTATATACATAACTCAAGATTATGTAATGTTTAAGGATGGGCCCTTATAGTTGGTATCATATGTCATTTTATAAAATTTTAGGAGTTAGGATATTGTTAAATAAATATCCATAAATTAGTTTTAATTTATAGTAAGACTGAAATGATATAGCATTTTAAGATTACCATGTTGCTTCTCCTAAGATATTTCTATGTTCATAATGGTTTAACATAGAGGAAACTAGGAAACTATGATGGGAGGACATTAAGAGGAAAGGAAACTTCCAAATTAGCAACCTGAGATGGTCAAAATTAGAACTGAACAGTTTGTTGCAGTGATGAAACAATTGACTCAGGATATAAATGGTGGTGGTATCCATGCACAAGATTAGCTAAATCAACCACAAAGTAACATGTTAATATTGGATCATTTCATGAGGCAACATTCCCCATCATCCCAGATGATCATCTGAACCTGTGCTAGCTGAAGGATGGATTAAAGAACTGGAAAAGATTTTTGATGTCATGGTGAGTTTAGAACATCAAAAGGCTAGTCTTGTTGTTTAAAATTTTGAAGGTGCAGCTGATCAGTGGTGGTCGATGGTTAAAAATATTAGGTATAGTGAGGAGATTGATGCTCTTTATTAGGATTAATTCAATTTAATGTTTCTTATGAATATTTACCTAATATTGTTAGTCTTAGGATGGAAAAAAATTCTTGGAATTGAGGTAGGAGGATGACTTAGTGCCTGCTTATGAAGTAAAATTCACTCGACTGGAAAGGTATGCTTCAAATTTTAAGCATGATATTGATAGTAGAATCAATTGTTTTTACTCAGTATTAAAGCCAAAGTATCGAAGGGATTTAGCTTCAAGAGAGTTTACAAGTTATAAAAAATTGTTCAATGTGTGAAGAAGGTGGAAATGGAGTTTTCTGATGATCATGTGTTCTTTTAAAAACAACATAATAAGAGATTTAGGTGGAATATTAAAGGTAAGAACTCTTCAAAAAAGTATAATGGTGAGAAAATTAAGTTTATAATTTGTTAAAATTGTGGTAAAATAATCACTGGGTAATGCCTTTTGAATTCTGGTAAGTGCTATCGATGTGGTAAAATGGGACATAAGGCACGTAATTTTACTAAAAAAGATTAGGGTAAGGGTATGAAAAAATAGGATTTATAGTTAGTAAAATGTTTTAAGTGCAATGAAATGGGTCAATTTTAGAATGAGTTTCTAGTGAAGAAGTCAACTGAGGGAAATCAGCTGGACTACAAGCAGAAAGGGTTGGTGAAATAAATTGCAACTACTTCAACAGATGTTGGGACATCAAATGAAGTAGTATAAGGAATTTAAAAGAAGATTGGTGAATACCCAAGTATTGGAATTACCTTCAAGAAATTTTGAGTTTATTATCTATAGTGATGCGTCATTGAAAGGACATGGATGCGTCATTATGAGAAATGATCTGGTAAATGATTATTCTTTACGTCAGTTGAAACCTCATGACTTAAATTACCCTACACATGATTTGGAATTAGCTGCTATTGTTTTTTTGCTTTAAAAAATTGGAGGCATCATTTGTATGGCGTAAAGTGTGAAATATATACCGATCACAAATGTTTTGAATTATATATTCACTCAGAAGGAATTAAAAATGAGATAGAGGAGATGGATAAAATTAATCAAGAATTATGATTGCACGATCCATTTCTATCTAGGAAAGTCCAATAAAGTTGTTGACACTTTGAGCTGAAAGAGTAATGCTTCATTAACCATGATTTGTTTGGAATGAGATAATTTGGTTTTTATTTGATAAATTATGGATTGGAAGTTATTGGTGTGGGGAATACCTCTATTTTGTTTCAGGTAAAAGTTAAATTGTCTCTAGTAAATAGAATAATGAAAGCATAGAATGAAGACAATGAGTTGGAGAAAAACTTAGAATTGGTTCAGAAGGATAAGTTACTTGAATTTAATATTGATAAAGACTGTGTTTTGTGGTTTGGAAAGATATTATGTGTTCGTTGAGATTCCATTTTAAAGAAAGATTTATTTTTTGATGCTTATACATACACGTTTTTAGTTCATCCTGGAAGTACTAAAATGTACTAAGATCTTCAGGAGTGTTGTTGGTGGGATGGAATGAAAATAGATATTTCTAACTTTACCCTGAGATGTATGACTTGTAAATATGTTAAAGAATATTGGTAGTTATCAAAAGGGATGCTTCAACAGTCTCCAGTTCCGAAGTGGAAATGTAAAAATGTTTCGATGGATTTTTTAGTTGTATTTCCAAATAATTCTTGAGGTAACAATGACATATGGGTTATTTTTGATCGATGGAAAAAATATGCTCATTTTATTCCTATCCGAGATACTCTGTATCAATTTTAACTTTCTCAATTTTATATTAATGAGATAGTTAGGTTACATGGAGTTCCTCTCTCCATTATATCTAATCAGGATCCCAGGTTAACTTATATATTTTGGAAGAGCCTTTTGAAGTTGTTGGGTACTAAATTAAATTTTGGTACAAGTTTTCATCTGCAATAAGATGGGCAGTCAGAACGAAAAATTCAGACCTTGGAAGATATGCTATGTTCTTGTTCAATGGATTACTAGGGAAGTTAGGACCAACATATTTCTTTGATTGATTTTTCTAATAATAATAGTTTCCATTCCATTGTACATATGGCACCGTTTAAGACATTATATAGAAATCGGTGTTGAACTGTAGATTTTTGGGATGAAGTAGGTGGAAGGAATTTGATGGGACCAGAATTGGTAGAAGAGATGGATGAAAAAGTTCAATTGATTCAGAAACACATGAGAACAGCTCAGAGAAAGCATAAAATTTATGTATATAACTGGAGAGAGGATATTTATTTTGAGGTAGGTGATCATTTCTTTCACAAAGTTTCTCTATGGAAATGTGTGATGCGTTTTGGTAAGAAGGAAAAGATGAGTCCAAGGTTCATGGGACCTTATAAAATCATGGAGAAAGATAGATCAGTTTCCTACAAAGTGGATTTACCTCCATGTTTATATTAGGTACACAATGTTTTTTAGGTTTTAATGTTGAGAATTCATATTCCAGATCCATCTCATGTTTTTAGTCTATAGGTAGTTCAGTTGGAAGAGAATGTCTCTTATGAGGAACAACTAGTCCAGATTCTTGACCGAAGAGAGAAAGTATTTTGGAATAAGGTAATTCATCAGGTAATGGTTTTTTGAAAAAATCATATGGTTGAAGAGGCAACATGGGAGTCTTATAATGCTATGAGGGATAAATACCCCCACTTATTTGATAAGTGAATAGAATTGTGGGGACGCAATTCCCAAAAGTGGGAAGGATGTTACATCCTAGGTAAATAAAGAATATGAAATTTCCATATTTATTAATATTTGTGAATTAAAAATCAATTTTATTTTAAAGGGAATGCCATGTATGATAGCTTACCAAACACATAATACATTTCTCAGAAATCTTATGTTGCACACAAATATGAGTTATACTAAAAAATAATATAATATTATTATTATTTTAAATGGTAGTTAACACATAATCGTTGTACTGGATGGAATGAACAAAACTTACTAATATATTATTATACATGTTTGTTAAATATATTTACATTTATCCCATAAAATTTAGTGGCATAAAATGAGAATGAATCCAATTTTAAGCATGAATAATATAATATTTTGAAAGGTAGTTTTAGCGCCTTTTAATGGAGAGCCCTTTTTAAATCTAGTTTGTTTCACTTTTATATATTCCATTTGAAAAAAATAGTCTTCTTATTTATAATTGGGACATCAATACTTAATTTGTGTAAATCTTTGGTATTATTTTGATAAAATTCATTTTTTAATGAATAGTGAAAAATAATGAATTTTAAGTAAAAACTATCTTTTTATATAATTTATTTATATGGTTAAATTATATATTTAATCGGGTTTAAAGTGAAATTAGATTATGTTTTTGTCATTTAGTCCAATGTTGGTCATTAGAAGTGATTTCATGTCTTAATTTGACATAAACACTTGTTAATCTGTTGATAGTTTTTACCTCTTAAAAACACGATTTTGGTTTTGACAATAGGAATTAATTTTAAATTAATTTATGCAATTTCTGTGTTTTGAATTTGGAAAAATGGATTCCATATTTGGAATCGGTATTTCCAATTTTTTTAAATAATCACCAGCTATTTTTTATATATTATGAATAGTGATTTTATTAAATATTTTATTTACAATTGTTAAAGGGTAAATCTTGTAAATAAGTGTAAAAAATAATATTATAATAATATTAAACTACCCTAAAAATAGTCCTAAAACTATTATATGAGATATGTATGACCATGGGCATCCTTGGGTCAATTTTAGGACCCCCTGGATCCACTTGTGTGTGAACATGACATTTAATTACATTAAATTTAAAGTTAAGGAAAATATAACCTAAACATGTATATTTTACTAAATGTTTTTTATATGGAGTTATATAAGTTATCTATTCTATTATAAACATTAATTAGAAAGAAAAAAAGATTTAATACATCATTTTATTTTATTTTTAATTTTTAAAAATCAAATAAATAATTTTTTTAAGAAAAAATGACGATATAGTGATTTCTTTACTAATGGACGATTTAAACAAATGAGATTATAAATATTAAAATAAATTTATTTGAAAACTTGTTATGCAATAAAAAAAATTATTAATAATGATGACTTGTTATAATTGAATTAATTAAGGGTTGTCTAAATAATCAATTTGTAATGGATTTTTTAAAATTTCATGATATGAATAGTATGAAAATTGAAATAAATGTGTTTTTAAAATAAATAGTATTTTATTAAATGATATAATAGTCCTAAAAATATGTGATTTAGAAAAATGAATTTTATAATGTTGAACATGTCATTAACTAACCACTTTAGGTGCTATAATAATTTTATAGTAACTACATTAGCTATACAGTTTGAGTACACATGTAGACATTGTAAGAGTTAAATTAGTTAACTAATGGTTAAAGCTAAAAGATAAGGTTGAATTTGTGACCAAGAAGTTTCTAAAACCTATTGGTTGAAAGGGTTTCTACCCAAAATCATCTTATATTTAAAATAAATTAATTTAGGACCTATTTTAAGTGAAAATCATTTTATAATTAAATAATATTTCAATACCTTCCTAAAGTGCCCCCTCTTATAAAAGGGAATCACCCCAACCCATTTAATCACACCTATAAAGCCCCTTTTCCTATCCAAACTCTGCCAAAATAATCTCCCAAAATTCCAATCTTACTTTTATTACCCTTACCTCAGGTTGAAGGAAATTTAATAAAGCCTTTTAGCTTAGATCAAAAGGAGTTACCCAATTCGAGGTAATATCTTCTCTCTGGATTCTTTCATTTATTTTCCTTATCCAACACCCTAAAATTGCTTTATTAAATTATTTTATAACAACACGAATATCTTAACTATTATAGTATTTTGTTATGAGATGTATTTAAACTAAACTTCCACACACCTCCATCTAATGGATACGAACATACTGTTTCAGTGTATGACGAACTACTGCCCCATGAAATGATGATTGTTCGATTTTTCCCTACCTCCTCTCATGGTGGAAATTATGATGGCACTATATATATATGTGATATATATTATATTTTTATTTTCCACCTTATTCTATAATTTTTATCTATTTAATACCTTTATGGTTTCCATAATGGGTAAATATGATAATTTTATTTGAGGGAGTGCGGACTACGACCCCCTCAAAGTGATATAAATCATTAATGCCATACATGGAACATATAAAGTATGGAATTAATGAAATTAAACAAGATATTATACTATAATTATAATATAAATATTTATCATTTAGTTTTTATTCCTTTAAATATGAAAAAAGAAATGAATGTAGCGTTCATGCGTACGTATGGCTTACCGTCTCCATGAACGGTCCATTTTATTTCTTATCTACAAATATTTTGTACTATTTTAAATACATATATACTGGATATATATTATATATATGATATATAAATCATGAATATAATATTTTATAAAATGATCTTTTGACCACATGGACAATTTGTAATTATAACAAGTTCATTTTTGACTCAAGTTCCAAATATCGACAAAACGAGTAATATTAACTTAAATAATTATATAATTTTTATAATGTGGTAATAATGGATATAAAAGGAATAATAAACTTAAAAAAGTTTCTGAATCAATTAGAAATGAAATTAAGTTTATTATCCTCAAAATTAAAGAATGAACAAGTCAGGTTGGACAAGAGGTAAGGGACTTCGTCTCAATCTCCTTTCATTAAGGAAAATTTTGATTTATACACGACTTTATTTTATATGGTGTATAAAACCCTTCAAATTTTAATTTCATTCAAAGGGAATATTTTCTCTACGTATCATTTTACTAAAAGACGCAGTGAATGTTTCTTTTTAACACATGCATTGACAATAACCTTTCAGCCACCATGAATCTTATTTGATATTTGGCTTCCTTGATAAGCTGTAATTTTTTAAAAGGAAAATAAATACCATATACCATTTTTACATATTTTGTTATTGAAAATGGTTTTGAAAATGGATTTATTATGTCAATATCTTGAACTGATATCTTGTGATTGCAATGTTGAAATGTTATCTTCCCTTATTCTTGTTCATGTGTTATGATTATGTTACTGTTCTTGGGAATTATTTACGTATATGGGTGTTTCCGTGATAAACCTAGGATGGGTGTGCCCGAGATAGCTCTCCAATGCATTGGTTAATGTGATAGAGGTAAATGTTAATGTTTCTCCTAAGAGATTTAGGTAATATACTATGATGGGTATTCTAAATGTAACTCCCTAGGTAGCTGTGAAAGCTACAATGTAAGTATGTTATGGGTGACACAAGTTTCCATTATGATTTATGATTTCTAGGTGTTATTCACAAATATTATGATTTCATGAATTATGTTAAATAGTATATGCTTTATTATTGAAAATTATGATTTAATTGATTTGAATGTATTGATGGGATAATGTTTTCTTTCTTTATTTTATATCCATTATTGAAATTTTTAGATTCATACAAAGTTTTTGAAATGTTTTAAATTGGGTATAAGGAAGGTTAAGATAAAGGAAGAATTCCGGAATATTTATATCAAGAAAATAATTCTTCTTTTACTTTAAGAGTTTTATTTTTTTGATAAAAATTAGATAGAGAAGAAGTATCTGCGTTGTAATTTTTGAGATGTAATGTAATAGTTATGGCCTAAATCTCTAAAAATATAATCCTAAAAAGACCCTTAATGTGAATTAATAACTTAATTTAAGATTATTTAATGTTTAAGGATGGGTCCTTATACATTTGTTAACAATTTCTTGTTAAAATCACATTTTGGGTAATAATTGCTTCGTATTTCATGTTTTTTTGCTGGTAAATACATTCCTTTTAGATTTATAATTTTTTTATAATCCCAAGAAATTTAAACATTATATTATGTTAATATATATTCATTATTTATTTATTTAGTGTAATCAAGAAAATTTAGAGATAGAAAATGAATTACATCGTTCATGGAGACTGTTGGCCAGACATACACATAAATGTTGTTTTCATTTTATTGATTGATAGAATGAAATAAAGGTAAATATTAATTAACCTTTATAAAATAATAATTATTTCATATATATAATTTACATTAATCAAATACATACGTTTTTACTATATATGTAAAAAAAATGAAATCATTTCACATTTCTTTGTAGAGACGGTAGTCCACACGTACGAATGAGATTTGTTATAATTTTCCGATGGATTGGAATTTTAGAATAAAAATGTGATATTATAATAATATAAGTATAATAATTTCATAAATTTAATATATGAACACAAAATCCATTATTTGTTTCGCGAGATGTGGTTATGGAAAAACATTACATCGGTTCGCAAGACAGCAATCCTCCATACACACGACATGCGTTTTCTATTTGATGGAAAAGGAGATAGATATTGGTAATGAAATTACCAAAATAAAATCTATGTACATGTTATATAATATTTTCGTTATATAATGGCTGTTTAATAATATTTTAAGTTGGTGGATGAAGAAATAAAATAAAAACGCAAGGTTAAGAATTTTACCTATTGTCGGGGAACCTCTTTAGGGTTATACCAAATGAATTATTAGGAGGTGTTAATAATCAAAATATGACCTCTAGGATGTGTTGAGGGATGTAAATATGATATTTGAAAAGTTATTTTCTAAATCAAAAGGTTTTTTATGTATGTAGAGGAGAGAAGAGGGGGTGGCCTTTTATAAGTGGGTCTAAGGATACATATGGAATTTTTCAAAAGAAGTTATAACCAGGTTTTTCTTATTCTAAAAGGTTCAAAAGTGGATTATTATAGAACCTTATCTATTATAAGCTCAATATATCTCCATAAAATATGAATTATAAAAGTTTTTATGTTATTTTAATCCTTATCCTTTTAGTTTAACCCATGGTAAACGCCTTTTAACATGAACTGAGATAATTAATTTTTATTGTTTTCACTATTCATTATGAAAAAATTAATTTGAACTTATTATAAAATATAAATTATTCTGATTGAAAAAATATATCCATTTTTTGAAAGTAAATTTAAAAAATTTTCATAATTTAATTTCAAATTAAACCTATAGATGCGACAAAAATGGTTTTCCAAAGAAAAAACATTTAAGATTATAAAATATTTTCATATAAAAATTCAATATCAAATTAAAAAAACAACCTCAATTTGATTAGTAAATATAAAATTGTACTAAATTTACTTGTAAAACTATCATAAAATAAAATTTATTTGTAATTCTTTAAATCTAAAAAGGATGTTTTAATAAAAATATCTATTTTTTTACTATTCATTGTGATATTAATCATTTTAGGAAATTATAACAAAAATCAATCATAGAAAATTTTTATATGTGGATTTCAAAAATTATTTTTTTTCAATTAAATTTTATAAAATCATAAAAAATTTATTTTTACTACTCATTCATAAAAATCAATAAAAAACTCTTTTTTGAGAAAGAAATTTCCAAAGCATATAAAGGCTTTACTAAAAATTAAGTAATTATTTATAAATATGTTTTATTTATATAAAACCATTATAATTAATTTTAAAATTTTGTTTCTTCACATTCGTACAACCAAGATTAATATCTAGGGTATAATGGTCATGTTTAAATAATAATATATTAGAATTTGTTAAAAGTCGGTGTTGCGTGTAACACATGATTTCGAAGAAATTAAATTTATTTGAATTTGTTTCATAAAATATCATGGTGTTATAGTAACTTTTGTACTAGAATTTATTATTTGGGATATCTCATGAAATTAAAACATATTAATTTTTAGACAATGTTGAATATGGTTGAATTTTAATGATGTCAATCTATGTTATGAATTAAGATTATTCTAAAAAAAATTCATTATTCTCAAACGTATATATAATATTTGAAGAAAAAAACATTAAATTCATGATTAAATGATAATATAATTTAATTAAAAATGTCAATACATTTTTTATTGATATAATATTTGTTAAAATATTAATTAATATTTTAAATATATATTTTTAGCTTATTTTTTTTTATAAAAGTGAGAATAAATTCAAATCAAGAAGAATTTATTTCAAAAGTGATGCGCAATTATAAATATTATAATGAAATGGTTCTACTAATAATAAGAAAATAATTATCAAATATATATATATATATTTATATATTTAATTTTCTTTTTAGAAATTTTTCTTTGATTTTTAATTTATCTCTAACTTTTTAGGCCTTTACCATTTTACTACTAACATAAAAATTACATTTATATGATCCTCATGATGGGAATCAGCTATTGTGAAAATTTGGAAGAAAAATTGAAAATTCTTATTTCTAGATATTATGACACACACAACATTGGGTAGTGTGGTAGTGGGAAAGTGGTGAAGCTATTATGGAAGTTTCATCCATGATAGAATGATGTATAAAGGGTCCCATAGGCTATTATTTTGATGCAACATGACTACAATGATGGAGAGTACTGTGTGATTTGTAATGGAATTATTATCTGAATGAATGAATATAGATGTATATGATTTTGTGGTGTTGGTTATGATATAAGTTTTCTTGGATTGTTCAATCGATTGATCAATTTACTGGGGATTAGTGATGCAAGTGGCTAAGGACTAGGGTGTGGGGGAGAGGTTCCAGGATACACCCCCTAATTGGTGAAGAGACATTTGGGCATGTAAGGGAACATTTGAGTTTATAATTGGGATTTTAAAGTTTTATTGGACTAATTTTTTATATTTTGGACCTTATTAAACACTATTTGGATTATTTTGGATAAAATGGTAAAATAAATTAGCAAATTATTATCTAAAGGATCTTATGAAGTCATTTTGAACTTTCCTTGTGTTTAACTTGGATGAAATACATGAGCTGGTTGTGTGAACCTACCATTAGGTTGGTTTTGACAGGCATCATTAATGATACAATTTAATATTGACAATGAAATGAACAATTTATGAAAAGAGAAAAAATATAATTAAGGTTATGATTCTATTATCCGAGGATATTTTGAAAACATAAATTAAATAAAAAAATTGTAAATTATTAATGTGTGGCATACGTTTCCTATGATATAATTCATGAGTTATATAATTGAATGTAATTTAGTGAATTATTATTAAAATAATAATGCTCTCATGTATGGATAT
Organism: Viscum album; assembly: GCA_963277665.1. Classification (NCBI taxonomy): domain Eukaryota; kingdom Viridiplantae; phylum Streptophyta; class Magnoliopsida; order Santalales; family Viscaceae; genus Viscum; species Viscum album. Next base: position 1,088,657,525 of record OY728122.1, read on the forward strand.
TGAGAGGGATTAAATTAAGAGAATTATTTTGTGACATGAATTATTATTGATGTCTTGAGCCTCTGATAATGATATGAAATACTCAATAAGGATGTGATCACTTAATATTATTATCATCATCATTTAAGAATATATATTGAATAAATCGAGAAATTTGAAATTTATTTCAAGATGAGTGATATGTAATTCATTTTAATGTGTTTCAATTATATATTAAAAATAGGGGGATAAATTATTTAATTAATGATGCATTTTTAATCATAGTATTTAACACAAAAAATTTATAGATAGTGAGAATAATATGATTTCCCAATGTATTATGTAGATTCTGTAGTGTTTGTGTGAGCTAGTAAGAGTTCTTATAAATGATGTATATGTCTCATGATGTTGATTATTACTAATGATGTAACATATAAAAAAAGATGAGAATAATTCTCAATGATGACTCAAATATATTCAGAAAATGATTTGATGTTTCTATGATAATGTTATAAATAACTAATGGATTATGTGAAACTCATGGGATGGTATTGTTAAATGATGACATGCACCTCTTCATTTAAAATGGTTTTAATTTTGTGATAAATATAAAGATAAAAATATAACAATGAAGTAAATATTGATAAAAATACTAATGTATTTAGAGTATTTGATAAATCTATTAAATTATTCTTAATTGATTTTATATTTTTATATGATAAGGATATGAAAAATATTAGGGAATAATGTGACATAATTATGTATTTTTTATGGGATATTCCATGAAACTGAAATATTTATTTGTAATATTTTTTTTGAATATCACTCACTATATGTTTGATTTAGTATAGTGTATGGTAAATTTCATTTATGATGGAACACTAGAGTTATTACTTACATTCATACTCATTAACTAGGGTTAGATACAAATGATTAAATAATAGTATTTATTCTATTCTCACCTATAATTCTAGGTTAGAGAATAATGGTGATGTATGTTTTTAAAAATTCTTAATCTCATCCATATAACTTTATTTGATATAATTGGTTTTACCCTAAGACTGTTTACATTATTACCCACTATTCTGGGTTTGAGGTAGATGATGGTTCACTGCTGTGTTTACACTCTTTCTCTTCCATAACATTAAGATCAAGGTCCAGGATGATACCCAAAGTACATAATTATCTCTTATAACTTTGGTTTTGTAGTATATTGATCATAGAGGTACTATTCTAGTATTATACTATCATTATAGGAACTTCTCCATCATGAGATAATGGTTCATCCTAAACTATTCATTAGATGAGTAGTTTATGATGAGATGAAAAATTATATCATTATTTTATATTAAATGATTTATATTATGATATTACTATCCACATATGGGGAATATGAGTTACAAAATCCTTTGAGTGAAATGTATAATGATTCCATAGATTTATATATTGTTATGATCATTAATTATATCTAAAATTTGGAGGACTGAATAAAATTAGGGGCTTGGATACTATATTCTTAATTTCCTTTGGTGGGGAACATTTAATAGGGGCCCTTATTGTTCTAATATTTAGAAATTAAATTATATATATATATATATAAATTTACTATTATTTGGTTAGTGTGACCATAATGAGGTATGATAATATTTTCTATCAATTAAAACATAGATATTTTGGGATTATTGAGGATGATCTTTGTGCTGTTTTGTTTTATTGTCATGCCCCGTCCTCGGGGCTCATGCCGTGACTACCCCAAACCCGCCTTCCATAGGCCAGGGGCTGGTGACTAGCACCAAGGCGTAAATCCTGGTAAAAAGGGAAGGCATTTCATTTGTAAAGTAAACAAACACCACAGAACAAGAAAGCAGTAGAAGTAAACACTACATAAAAATTGAGTACAACAGTAGGTGCAGAAAAGTAAGTGGGCCAGAATACAAACCCAAACTGAAAGTAAAGTAAAACTGGAAGGGAAAACAACAACTGAAAAGTAAAGCCGCAACGCCGAGCTGTCCACTGGAAATACCACCTGAAGGGTGGGTACAGATAGCCTCTACTGCTCCTCGGGTCCAGCCGGCCACTCTGAGTACATTCCGCCCAGTGTTCCACCTCCAGGTACCGTCCTTCTCCGCAAGCCTCAACCACGATCAGCACTGTCCGTTGTCTGCAACCAACACAATGTAGTGCGGTCATAGCCCGTGCAGGGGTGAGTATAAGCTACTCAGTAGTGACCCTGAGACCCCCGAAGGTCTCCCAGAATCCACAAAGGATAATCCACAAAGGAGAGATTCAATCACGAAGTAACATCTGACACTGCTTAGGTATATGCCCATACATATAACTAAGCCACCATTCTTGTTCGGCTCCAACATCCGAGCACAAGTATAACCCAGTCCACACTGGAATGCAAAACCTAATCCACACAGGATAACACAACACAATCCACAAAGGAAAGAAAACAGGATTTCAACTCACACAGTTATACATCTTTGTATGACGATAGAGATGATCAGATATTCCCACTGATTCATCTAAGCCGTTGGACCCACAAATTATCGATATGTTCTAACCCCCTCAATGACCCACAAAGGATCTGACCCACAAAGGATCGATAGGTAACTAACCCCCGCAAAGACCCATACAGGATCGGACCCACACAAGATTTGTAGGCACTGGCTCACACAGAACCGCTGAGCGCTGACCCACAGAGGATCGGACCCACACAGGATCGGTAGCACCGATCCACGTAGGATCGCTGAGTGCTACAGTCATCGTCGTCAAATCCACTGAGGATCTCTGTACAGTTGTCGTCGTTGTCAAAGTCGCAAACGCAGCCAGCTCTAGGGTTCCTGCACACAGCAAGCTCGTTCAGGAGGGTCCTCTCCACGAGTCGAGAGGCTGATACATCAACTGACACATAGTCTAGAGTTGATGTATCCAAAAGTTCCGTATCATCAACAGGAACTCAACGTCGCAGACGACGCGTCAATCAGACGCCCAGTCTGAGAGTTATTGGATTTTTCGTCATAGGGGCCCAGTTGGTTTTTAAGGCAAAACCAACCCGACCGTACTCCACCTATGTCCAAACCTCGGGTGGAGTAAGCCAAAAGATCTTTCTCACTAAGAGGAATTCAACAAAGTCTACGACACATCAATCGGACGTCCGGAGCTCAAGTTATGAGCATTTCCGCTCCGAGGGCCTGGTTGGTTTCGTGTAGGAACCAACTCGGCCGACCCAAAGTATTCCGAAACCTTGATTGCAATATAACGAAACGCTTGTCTCGATCCAAGGATCGCATCGCAACTGACGATGCATAGATCGGAGGTCTGTAACCCAAGATATGGGAAAATACCAAAGAGGGTCCGAAAATGGGGGTTTCGGGCCTGGACCGACCCGACCCAGGTGCAGGTCCGCCCCGCAGGTCGCGGCACGGCTCGACCTGGGCATGGCCCGGCGGCCCGGCCCAGCTTCCGTCCTAGCGGTCCGGTGCATTGGCGCGAGGCGCCAGCTGGCTCGGCCGAACGACCGAGCCTTTCAGTTTGTGAGGGGGGGGGGGGGGGGGCGCTACCCCCCCCCCCCACGTTTTGTAACCGCGGCACCCCTTAATGGGGGCCTCTAGCTGGTCGGTCGGGGGTTTGAACCCACGGCTCCTCTCCTGCCCGACCGGCCCACCCCGACTGGCCGGTTTCTGCCACCACGGGACCGGCGACGGCCGGTCCCCTCCCTGCTCCGACACTGGAGGCCCGCTTCCGGCCGTCGGTTCCCATGCTCCGCCGTGGCCTGATATCGGCCATGGCCTTCATTCGTCTGGTGCGGTGCGACGGCGCCGCACCCCTCCGCCGCGGCCCCGCTCCGGCCGCAGTGCTTTTGCGGTTCTCCAGCGCGGCGCGACGGTGCCGCGCATTACTTGCCGCACGATCCCGCGTGTTGCGACGACACCCCGCCATTCCCGTTCCAACCACATTAGAAAAAATAACATGGATAAGGGAGGAGGGTCGTCTGTGTTTGTGTGGTCTGGCCCCCTCTCGTTAATCGATAGCAATTGGTCGTATTTACACGAAGAACGACAAGGTAGTATTCACGAACAAAATAAATAAATAAACCCCTACCTCGAGCGTAGCTTGAATGGAGGTTCTTCGAACAATGATTCGTCACGGAATAACCATCGCGGAAAGAGACGTCGTGAAAGAAGACGTCGATGGCGTCGTGGTACATGGCGTCACATAATCGGTTTCCGAGAACTCGGCGTTCTTCATCAGAGACCGTTGTGTTCTTCACATTCTTCGTCGAAGACGAAGATGTTCCTCAAGTCCTTAGCCTTTTTCTCCCCAAGACTCCACCACAAGAAACTAACCCAAAATAAATTAAGCCCTCACTTAATTTATTAACTAGACATGAGTTTGAATTTCAAACCCACACACACATTAAACTCACTTCATTAATAACATAAGTTATCAAATTTAAATGTGAGTTGAGGGAGTTAAGGAAAGTGAAGGGGTGGGGTTTGTGTGGGCCCCACCACCCTCATAAACTCCCTTGGGAAGTTGGATAGTTAACCAACTTCCACCCAAAGCTAAAAACTATCAAGAGGAAATAAAAATTGTAGTTAAATTATTAATTAAACTTCCAGAATTTTTATCATCTTCTCTCGAGAAAACGCAACTCCGAAAATAGCGTTCCTAAGTAATTACCGGCACTACGGTTCCATTGGTACCCTCAGAATTCGATTCCGAGCACTGGTTCAAAAGTTAGGAATTCCCGCTCGTTTGTTCACTGAATGTACCCAAGCTAAACTTCGGATAGAAATTCCGGGCACACCGGGCCTCAGAATCATGTGCCGTCAGAAACTGCGTTCTTGTAAAATCCCAAATAAAATTAAGAAAATTTATTCCTTGAATTTTACGGGACTTTACATTACTCCCACCTCAGGTCTTTATGTCCCCGTAAAGATACATCATAAGCAAGGAAACAAATGTGGGTACTGAGCACGCATCTGAGCCTCCCGCTCCCAAGTGCTCTCCTGGAGATTCTCGTGTTGCCATCTGATGCGCACTAGAAGAATCAACCATCCACGCAGGACCCGCTCCTGTCGATCCTCGATCTCTACTGGGACCTCTGTAAAAGTCGCCCCATGATCAACGTCTAGCTCCCCACGGTCAATGATATGCATCGGGTCATGCACGTATCTCCTCAGCTGAGATACGTGGAAGACGTCGTGCACTCGATGCAACTAAGGTGGTATAGCCAGGCGATAAGCTACCTTGCCAATCCTGCTGAGGTCCTAGAACGGTCCGATGAAGTGTGGAGACAACTTTCCTCCTCGGCCAAATCTCCGTAATCTACGTCGAGGTGAGACATGCAAGAAGATGTGGTCGCCATCCCCGAAATCTAGTGGCCTCCGCCTCCTGTCAGCATAAGACTTCTTCCAGATCTGAGTTGTCCTCATCCGCTCCTGGATGACCTGGACCTTCTCTGTCGTGGCTTGGACCATCTCCGGTCCCACAAGTGCTGACTCCCAAGGGTCTGTCCAGCACAAAGGAGATCTGCAAGTTCGGCCGTACAACGCCTCATATGGTGCCATCCCGATGGTGGAGTGGTAGCTGTTGTTGTACGCAAACTCCAACAAGGGTAGGTGGTCCTCCTAGCTATAACCAAAGTTGAGGACACATGCACGGAGCATGTCCTCTAGAGTCTTAATGGTCCTCTCCGTCTGACCATCCGTCTGAGGGTGAAAGGTTGTGCTCAGACGTAGCTGTGTCCCGAACACCTCCTGCAACCCCTTCCAAAGCCGGGAAGTAAAGAGAGCATCTCTATTGGAGACGATAGATGATGGCACACCATGAAGCCGTACAATCTCATGGATGTAGAGATGTCCCAAGCTCTCCACTAAGCCCTGCTCTCTGATATGTAAGAAGTGAGCCGACCTGGTGAGTCGGTCGACAATCACCCAAAAGGAGTTGTGACCTCTGGAAGTGCGTGGAAGTCCAGTCACGAAGTCCATAGATATCCCATCACACTTCCACTCCAGGACCTCCAAGGGCTATACCAAGCCTACCGGTACCTGGTGTTCCGCCTTCACCTGTTGGAAGGTGAGGCATCGAGAAACGAACTCCGCCACAGACTTTTTCATGCCCGACCACCAGTGCTGTCGTCTGAGATCCTGATACATCTTCACCACTCCATGATGTACCGTCAAAGGAGAAGTGTGAAACTCTCTCAGAACCTCCTCCCGTAATGAAACCAGTACCAAGATACATCCTCTGAAAAGGACGTCGTGATCTGCTCCAAAGGAGAAACCATCAGGTGCCTGTCCTGAGGATATCTGTGCACGCCGTGTCTCACAGTCAGCGTCCCCATGATGTGCCTCTCTGACCCGTTGCAGTAGTGGAGGGGTGACTGTGAGAGACTGAAGGAAGTCTACTCCATCTCTATACACGAAGGATATCTACAAAGAGTCTAGCGGCTCTATCGCCTCCTCAAGTAGCTGAATGTCCGTCCTTCTGCTGAGAGCATCGGCTACCACGTTCCCCTTACCAGGAGTATAGATTATCTCAAAGTCATAGTCCTGGAGGAACTAGAGCCATCGCCGCTGTCTCAGATTCAGGTCCTTCTAAGAGAAGATGTATTTGAGACTTTGATGGTCAAAAAAGACTGTAAAGCACTCGCCCATCAGGTAGTGTCGCCATGTCTTTAGAGCGAAGACCACTGCTTCTAACTCCAGGTTGTGGGAAGCGTAGTTCTGCTCATGCGGCCTCAACTAACGTGATCCGTAGGCGATCACGGCCCACTCATGAATCAGTACACATCTGAGACCGGCCCCTGATGCATCGCAGTAGACTACGTACCCTACTCCCTCCTTAGGCAACCTCAAGATAGGAGCGCTGGTCAATCTCTGTCTCAGCTCCTGGAAGCTCTACTGACATCTTTCTGACCACACAAAGGGTTTCCCATTCTTCGTCAATGCTGAGAGTGGTGTCTCAACTCTGGAGAAGTCTGGCACAAATCTCTGGTAGTATCCAGCTAGTCCCAAGAAACTCCGCACCTCCGTCATGCTCCTGGGTGGCTCCCAAGCTAGCACTGCCTCGATCTTTGCAGGATCCACTATAACTCCCACCTCAGAGATGATGTGTCCCAAGAAGTGGACCTTTCATATCCATAACTGACACTTCGAGAGATTTCCATAAAGTTGGTTCTCTCGGAGTGTGTCTACCACACCCCGCAAGTGGTAGGCATGCTCCTCCTCAGTCGTCGAGTAAATCAAAATGCCGTCGATGAAGACCACGAAAAATCGATCGAGGTATGGCTGAAAGATCCTGTTCATGAGGGCCATGAAAACTGTTGGAGCATTGGATAGGCTGAATGGCATAACCAAGAACTCATAGTGGCCATACCGACATCTGAAGCCCGTCTTCTGCACGTCCTCATCCCGAACTCTGAGCTGATGATAGCCTGACCTGAGGTCTATCTTAGAGAACCATCGTGATCCCTTGATCTGATCGAAGAGGTAATGAATCCTCGGTAGCAGATACTTGTTCCTCACTGTGACCTGGTTCAGGCGACGATAATCAACACAAATTTGAAAACTCCCATCTGCCTTCTTGGAGAACAAAATCGGGGAAGCCCAGGGTGAAACACTGAGTCAGATGAAACCCTTACCCTGCAAGTCCTCCAACTGTACCCGTAGCTCTCGAAGCTCAGCGGGGGCCATCCAATACGCTATAGTCGATATCAAGGCTGTACCGGGGTATAGGTCAATATATAAGTCTACCTCTCTATGAGGAGGTAGTCCTGGAACGTCGTCGGGAAAGACATCCGCATACTGATCCACCACTACAGGAAAACTAGGACTCCGCACGTCAACTGCTCCTAGGATGAGGCTAGCCAACTGATGAGTGATGGGATGTCCTCTCCTCTGCGAGAGTCCATCCTGTGCTGCAAAGGATCCCTTCTCACCGGTGAAGTTGAACCTGCTCCCGTCGGTGCGTACACAACACACCTTGCACCTAATACAGTCAATCTGTGCATGGACTGTAGATAACCAATCCATGTCCAAGATGACGTCGTAAGGCCTCGACGCTGCTACAAGAAGAACACAGCCGAAGCTCTCTCCTCCTAGAGTATGCTCACACTGCCGGCACCAGTGCGTAATCGTCAAGTCTGCTCCCGGAGGAGTCTCTAGCTGTAAGGATCGAGCCAATGGCTCTGTCGGAATCTCTGAGCTCCGAACAGGGGCAGCGGCTAAGAAAGAATGACTCGCCCTTGTGTCTATAAGAACTGTAGCAAGGGTGGAATAGACACAGACAGTACCTCGAATCATCTCAGGTGCACCGTGGTCATAGGCCTCCACATCCTGGAGTTGTGCCTGTCTCTTCCCGCCAGCTCCCTGTGGTCGGGGTGGACCTCCTGGTGGTGGTGGTGGTGGAGCCTCAAAGCGTCACCCACCACCTGCTGCTCATCCTGCTCCTCTACCATGTCCGCCTACTCCCTGTGGACCGCAAAGGTTGACCCTCTGTCTCTGCCTCGGTGGTCCCTCAACCGTCTGCTGCTCCTCGGCACAGCGGGTCAGGAAATCATGAGACATGTGGCCCTGCCTGCCGCATACGTAGCACTGTCTGCCTCTCGAAAGACTAGCTCTGCGTTTTGTGCCCCACACTGCTGATCCAGTGTCCTGGGGTCGTCTGCCTGAGGGTCTGGTCTGCATGGACCCAAGAGTCATCCGTCGACTGCCTACTACAGAAGTCTCTGCCACCTACTGCCCTGCGGTGGGTCTCGGCACTGATGAAGGCTCAGCAAGAAAGCTCTCAATCAAAAGGGCTCTCTCCAGTACTCCTTCCTGAGTCGGATTGCTGAGGGAGATCATAAATGCCCTGATCTCATGACTCAATCCCTGCTCAAAGGTCTGGGACTGGAAGAATGGGTCCCGTACCTTGTTTGTCGAGTAGCACGAGAGATCAGAAAATCTCGCTGAGTACTGGGCGGCCGTCAAGCTGCCCTGCTGCAGCTGTAGAATCTCCTGGATGCGCACCGCACGGAGGGTGGCTAGGACGAACTCCGAGCCGAAGAGGCTCTCAAAGTCCGTCCAGAGAAGAGATGCCTCATCGTGCACCTGGAGCATCAAGCTCCACCATCGGCCTGCTTCCGCGTGCAGTAGGCTCGCTGCAAGGATCACCATGAGGTCTGTTGGTGTCCTCACTAACCGGAAAACTCGTACAACTGCCTCCAGCCAGTCCTCGGATGCCTGGGGGTCCGTCTCTCCATGAAAACTGGGTGGTCGCTGGTGCGGGAACTCATGCAGTGCACTAAGGCGACGTGCATCATCAGCGGCTGGGGATGGAAGCATCGGTGGCTCAGCGGGTAAAGGTATCTCCGGTGCCTCAGCTGTCAAAGGGCCCTACACCGAGGCCTCATCGCTCGGTGGGCTGTCATCACGTACAACTCTCGGAACCCTAGCTGGCTGTAGTCGTGGGGCCATCCTGAAAGGGAAACATGTGCTCCACGGTCAGAACAGTATACCTGGTGATCTGACACAAAGTAATCACAAAGAAAACTTGAAACACACATGCATTCAATGTTTTCGTGCATTAAGTCGGAAATCAGAGGTCAGAGTCCTGGTGTACAGATACGTCGGCCGCCGCACCAACACTGGACTCTCTGGACTGATAATCACACTCAATACTCTTAACACTATTGCTTCACATAGAAAATTATCAGAGTCCTTAGTTCTGTGGTAGAACCGAACTCCTCTGATACCAATTTGTCACGACCCGTCCTCAGGGCTCGTGCCGTGACTACCCCAAGCCCACCTTCCATAGGCCAGGGGCTGGCGACTAGAAACAAGGTTTAAATCCTGGTAAAAAGGGAAGGAATTGCATTTGTAAAGTAAAAAAACACCACAGAACAAGAAAGCAGTAGAAGTAAACACTATGTAAAAACTGAGTATAATAGTATGTGTGGAAAAGTAAGTGGGCCAGAATACAAACCCAAACTGAAAGTAAAGTACAACTGGAAGGGAAAACAACAACTAAAAAGTAAAGCCGCAACGCCGAGATGTCCACTGGAAATCCCACCTGAAGGGTGGGTACAGATAGCCTCCACTGCTCCTCGGGTCCATCCGGCCGCTCCGAGTACATTCTGCCCAGTGGTCCACCTCCAGGTACAGTCCTTCTCCGCATGCCTCAACCACGATCAGCGTTGTCCGTCGTCTGCAACCAACACAACATAGAGCGGGCATAGCCCGTGCATGGGTGAGTATAAGCTACTCAATAGGGACCCCGAGACCCCCGAAGGTCTCCCAGAATCCACAAAGGATAATCCACAAAGGATAGATTCAATCACGAAGTAACATTCGACACTGCTTAGGTATATGCCCATACATTTACATAAGCCACCATTCTTGTTGGGATCCAACATCTGAGCCCATGTATAACCCAATCCACAGTGGAAAGCAAAACGTAATCCACATAGGATAGCACAACAGAATCCACAAAGGAAAGCAAACAGGATTTCAGCTCACACGGGTATACATCTTCGTATGACGATAGAGGTGATCAGATATTGCCACTGATTCATCTAAGCCGCCGGAACCACAAAGGATCGATAGGTACTAACCCCCGCAATGACCCAAAAAATATCTGACCCACAAAGGATCGATAGGTAACTAACCCCGGCAAAGACCCACACAGGATCTGTAGGTGCTGGCTCACACAGAACCGCTGAGCGCTGACCCACACAGGATCAGACCCACACAGGATTGGTAGCACTTGTCCACGTAGGATCGCTGAGTGATGTAGTCTTTGCCGTCGAATCAACTGAGGATCTCTGTACAGTTTTCGTCATCGTCACAGTCGCAAACGTAGCCAGCTCTAGGGTTCCCGCACACAGCAAGCTCGTTCGGGAGGGTCCGCTCCACGAGCCGAGAGGCTGATACATCAACTTACACATAGTCCAGATTTGATGTATCAAAAAGTTACGTATCGTCAACAGGAACTAAACATCGCAGACGGCGTGTCAATCGGACGCCCGACCTGAGAGTTATTGGCCTTTTCGTCTCAGGGGCCCATTTGGTTTTTAAGTCAAAACCAACCCGACTGTACTCAACCTACATCCAAACCTCGGGTGGAGTAAGCCAAAAGATATGTCTTACTAAGAGGAATTCAACAAAGTCGACGGCACATCAATCGGACGTCCGGAGCCAAGTTAAGAGCGTTTCCGCTCCGAGGGCTCGGTTGGTTTTGTGTAGGAACCAACTCGGCCGAACCCAAAGTATTCTAAAACCTTGAGTGCGATATACCGAAACGACCGTATTGATCCAAGGATCGCATCTCAACTAACAGTGCGTCGATCGGAGGTCCGTAACCCAAGATATGGTCAAAAGACCAAAGAGGGTCTGAAAACGGGGGTGTCAGGCCAGGACCGACCCGGCCCGAGACCCCCTGGGTCGGCCCGGCCTGGCTCGAGACCCCCTGGGTCGGCCCGGCCCGGCGGTCCGGCGTGCGACGCCAGCAGGCTCGGCCGAACGGCCGCGCCATTCGGTTTGCGGGGGGGGGGGGGGGGGGGGTGCTGCCCCCCCCCCCCCCCCCCCGCGTTTTGTAACCGCGACCCCCCTTAATGGGGGACGCTAGCTGGCCGGGTGGGGGTTTGAACCCCCGGCTCCTCTCCTGCCCGGCCGGCCTGCCCTGGCTGGCCGGTTTCTGCCACCACAGGACCGGTGATGGCCGGTCCTCTCCCTACTCCGACACAGGCAGCCCACTTCCGGCTACCGGTTCCCATGCTTCGCCGCAGCCCGGTATCGGCCGCAACCTTCATTCGTCCGGTGTGGCGCGACGGTGCCGCACGCCTCCACCACGGCCACGCTCCAGCCGTGGTGCTTTTGCGGTTCTCCGGCGCGGCGCGACGGCGCCACGACTTGGTTCAATTTCACGACGCGGCGCGACGGCGCCGCACGATCCCGCGCAGTGCGACGACACCACGCCCTTCCCGTTCCAACCACATTAGAAATAATAACATGGATAAGGGAGGAGGGTCGGTCGTGTTTGTGCGATCTGGCCCCCTCTCATTAATCGATAGCAGTTGGTCGTATTTACACGAAGAACGACAAGGTAGTATTCACGAACAAAATAAATAAATAGACCCCTACCTCGAGCGTAGCTTGAACAGAGGTTCATCGAACAAGGATTCATCGCGGAATAACCGTTGCAGGAAGAGACACCGTGAAAGAATACGTCAACGGTGTTGCGGTACACGGCATCACGTAATCGGTTTCCGAGAACTCGGCGTCCTTCGTCAGAGACCGTTGTGTTCTTCGCGTTCTTCATCGAAGACGAAGAAGTTCCTCAAGTCGTTAGCCTTTTTCTCCCCAAGACTCCACCACAAGAATCTATCCCAAAATAAATTAAGCCCTCACTTAATATATTAACTAGACATGAGTTTGAATTTCAAACCCACACACACATTAAACTCACTTCATTAATAACATAAGTTATTAATACTTAAGTTATCAAATTTAAATGTGAGTTGAGGGAGTTAAGGAAAGTGAAGGGGTGGGGTTCGTGTGGGCCCCACCACCCTCATAACCTCCCTTGGGATGTTGAGTAGTTACCCAACTTCCACCCAAAGCTAAAAACTATCAGGAGGAAATAAAAATTGTAGTTAAATTATTAATTAAACTTCCACAATTTTTATCATCTTCTCTCAAGAAAATGCAACTCCGAAAATGGCGTTCCTAAGCAATTACCAGCGCTAAGGTTACATCGGTGCCCTTGGAATTCGATTCCGAGCACAGGTTCAAAAGTTAGAAATTCCCGCTCATTCGTTCACTAAACTTACTCGAGCTAAACTTCAGATAGAAATTCCGGGCACACCGGGCCTCAGAATCATGTGCCGTCAGAAACTGTGTTCTTGTAAAATCCCAAAGAAAATTAAGAAAAAATTTTCCTTGAATTTTACGGGTCTTTACATTTATCTATACATGATATATGGATGATGTTTGTGGAAACAAGTGTTTTATGGGAGTTGGATGACTTCTTAGGGAGACTATGCTATGTATTGTTACCCACCCTTAAATCCAAAGTCATTAATTTTATACACTTTTTTTTGTGAAAATTAATAGATACAGTTAGAGGTTGATTCTTAGAAGCATGAAATTGGTGTGAGATATAAAGGAAAACATATCATATTATTTGATAGGTAATAAAAAATGCTTTAATATATTTAATTATTTATTTTTGGTTATATCTATCTATGTTTTTTATATCCATATATAAATTTATTTTGTTATTTTACAGTATATTATGAGGATATTTTTACATATTCATGGGTTATATAACATTATTAATTATTTAATTATATTATGGTAGATCATGTCTCATGTTAGAATAAGATAGGTTATGACTATAAGTAACCCCTCAAATTATTTATTTGCACTCTTAATCATTGATTACAAACCCCTATCTATTTGAGGGATGGTATGGGAAGGTCACTTACCAGTAAGTTGGGACATGACAGCATGGGGCCATGCCAAATCACACAGGGATCATTGAAATTATTTTATTTTACCATTTTGAACCTTTTTCAACTAAATATCTAATTTTGAGTTACAAAAGTTGTACATGTGGACCATTATCTTCATTATAATCTATATAATCCCATAAAATGGTGTATACAGGGGAATTACAAGCCATGTCAAAATGGCATGGGGGTTATTCTAAATATGAGAATGTCATTCCAAATATTATCTAAAAGAGGATTGAAGAATTTAGTATTTAGAAAACCTTTTTAATGAGATTTTTGAGATAGGGTTTTATGAATCATCATCTTAATTTCAATAGAAAAATAAAATATTAAATTTCAAGGAAGTGTATTTTGGTAGGGGGCTCTGATCTAATTTAGTCATGGTATTGTCTTTATATTATTATTAATTATTTATATGTAAGATCTCTTTTAAATAATTATATGCGGGGTTTAAATAATTATTTTATAGAAATATTTATTTTAAGAAAAATTTGTCTTTTCATACCCATCATATTATTTATAAAATTGAGTATTTCTAATAAGATCTGATGAAACTCAATTTAATGATGGATTTATAATTATTTTCAATGGTGGGTTGTATTATTGGATTTTATTTAAGTAAATGTTTTTTAATGATGTATTCCTAATAATTTATTATTAAACGTTTTGGTTTTGGGATTATTTTAATGAAACGGTTATTGAATATTTATTAGAAAATATATGATTATTTTTCTACTACAAGACTATTTATTATTGGAAATATTTTGGGTTATGTTATTTCGATTGGGAAATAAACTCATGAGTGGAACTATATGGCCCGACATAATACTATTTCCTTTGTTATAAAAGGGTTAGAGGGAAAGTCTATGGATTAGTGATGACTTTTTCCAAATGAATGACTCATCAAGTGAAGATTCATCATGGTTGGGACCCAATTACTGGAAAATAAATTCCTTTGTAAGTATTGTTCTCATGGTAATCCTTTTCTATGATAGTGTGTAGGGTGTGGCCTCGACTTGAAATTTTGGATTCATCTTCATTGGGAAGAACGATTAATTTTATTCATTTTCAGGCATTCAAGTGTTTGTATTCAAATATTTAGAAAACTAAGTTTTTCATTTTTTGATCCAAAAATATAATCAACATTGAGCACTTATAAAGTTCCCACATCAAGTTTGAGAGAAAACCCAGGTGAATATTTTTCCTGTATGATCCCCAACTCAGTACTCATGTGGAGTTAGGAACACAATGACAACAAAGTCAATCATAAATAACATGAGGTTCATCTTACTAACATTGGGATTATATTCATTAAAGGGGGGTTGACTTCCAAACATTGTGATAAACATCAAAAAGATGTGTTTTATCTTCCAAAGGTTATGTTACCGAAACCAATCTTCTACTTAAACATGGGGATCAATAACATTGGTTTTATCTTAGGTACATGGGGATCAACATAAAATTTTTAGGTTACTAACCTAAAATTCCATGAAAACACGGGGTTCATCTTCCAAATGTTAGGTTATTGAACCTAATGTTTCACTGACACATGAGGATAAAAAATGTGCATTTCATTAATTTAATAAATATTATAGCATATTCAATTAATTAACTATATATCCATTCTTCATGGTCACTACATATTTTTTTTCATAAACTGTTACTTCGGTAATTTTAAATATTTTGACTTTAATTTCATAACAATATTTTTTAGATTATACTTTCCCAATCAAATTTCTATAAAACAATTGAATTGTAATCTAATCCTTATAAAAATTTTTTCAAAAAAAATTATAGCTTCACTATAATTTTTTATATGAATAAAACAAGAAAAAATGATGGAATGAAACAATTAATAATTAAGTTATAAATTTTATAAATTTATAAAAAACACTAATTTACTCAGGGTTTATTGAATTTGGGGGTTATTTATCAATAGAAATCCTACAAAATATTTGAAAATTTTATGTCACATCACTCCCTAACACTTAAACTATTTCACTGGTGAACATTTTTATCATTGAATTAAATTTATTAAAATGAAAAACTAAAGATTCATCCTATCCAGATATAAAATTAAAATATAGAGAAGAATAAATTTATTGGTTCATCCAATGTCTAAATTATTATGCCTCCTTTTTTATTTAAATTCACTCTTCACTTCAATTCAATCAATGTTCCAAGTGTAGGACTGACTCAAATTATATTTAAGTGGAATCTAATTTTTAATATGAAGCACTTCAATTATCACTCTCCCCCCAAGTTCCATAATCCATAGTTCAATTTTACACATCATTGATACAAATTATATTGATTTATTAAAATTAAATTATCCACTTATTCATTTGGGTTCCACATTCACTTATCCTGAATGAATTATATTTTACTATTAGTTACATAAATTTTTTGTATTTTCCCAGTCATGTCTATACAAAGCACTATGAAATGGAAAATATTTCAATGTACCAAGGGGTCAATAACAAACATAGTGCCTATTATCTCAATTATTCATCATGATATCATAATTTCCGATTTTACACTAGGTTTAAAGAAATTATATCAATTTATTTTGAGTTTAATGCCTAATTTGTTCTTTTTCACCGAGATCATGTTTCCTTAGTTTATTTAAAAAAAATTATTTCCCATATATTATAAATCTAATTCAATGAATGTATAGAAAAATTCACTCATAATTGATCAAATTACTACTATATTTGAAATAATAAAATTTTAACCAGGAAGGTATGTAATCATCTCAAAGAAATTTCGAGAAAATAAAAAAACTATACACAAGATCTATGTACAATATTTACAAGAAAATCAGGTTTTTTTAATTTTTTTTAATTTTTTATATTTATAGATTATATAATTTCTCTTAAAAGAATATAAATATTAATAAAAATGTCTTAAATCCCCTCCTCTAATTTTTTTCAACACTATCTAGTTAAGTTCCATCAAACACGTATAAAAATTTTTGTGAACAAATAGTGTAAAATGATAAGAACAACCTGGTTTTATTTATCCTAGATTCTTACTGTAAACTCTCTTCTGAGTTCTTATAGATGAATTTGATCTAATATATTAGTTGTTGTGTATTTATTTAAAACTACAAAAAACAAAAATAACCATTTATTTTTTTTCATAAAATTAAAAAAAAAGAATATAAAAAAAGAGAGGCTTGGGATTTTCCCTCCAAAGAGGGAATGTATTTAGACTTTCTATAGTTTTATAGTCATGTGACTATCCCTAATCAATCCAAGGATGAGGATTATGTTTTTGGAACCATAGAATTTGATTCTTTCAAATGATTCTTGACATAATTTTTTCATGGAGGTCCCCTTTGATATACTTTTTTATTCCCACCCTCAGATCAATGTGTTGTATCTGATAAGGCGGGGTTGGAGAATGATGTATGGGGTCTCACAGCCTCATCCACAACTATCCTGACTTCTTCCTCTTTCATTAGTAACTCTATTTATGTTTCTTCGATAGGTTTAAATAATGGTGAGTTAATAAATAATTCATATCGAAGAAAAATAAAAGTAAATTGAGTTCAAGTCAATGTTCTCCACTATATAAGAATAAACTTTTACATTTTTCACTTCATGATCAGACACTAGTAGTTCTTATTCTAATATATCTCCACACCGTTGATATTATTTGGGTTGTCGATGGAGTAATTGATTTACCATAGACTCATTTTCGTCTTCTTCATCAAGAAATTACTTGGTGACAAAATCTTTATACTCTTCTAGAGGGTATTTCCTTATATTATCAAAGTAGTCCTGAATTGGTTCTATTTCTTCATCATCCTGGGAAGTGAATTTTACTGTTTCCAACTCCAATTTATTTTTAAGGGGGTATTTCATAAATTCTTCATTAGTTTCTTCTATAAAAATCATCAATTGCGTAGAATATGTAAAATTAAAAATATGGGGATTATTAGATAATATTGAATGTAAAAATTTAGAATTAAATGAGTTAAATTTAGTGTTGTCTCCCTCATTAATTTATTTATACCGGTTATTCCTTATGTGATATTTCATTTTAATTTTTTCTTTTATATATTTGGAAGTAGTGGGAATTTTTTAATTTCTTCAAATACAAATTCATTTATTTCATCATAATTGTCTAGGACTTTTAACCATTTTTTTCTTATGATATTGTTTATAGTAGAAGGCATATCAATAAGAAATTGAGTTTAAAAAAATTAGATATTGAAATGATTTATAAACAGTCACCCTCAGTAGTTCTAGATTTTATTTTTTTCAAGGTACACTAGCTCTAGGAAGGTGTGTTCAATGATGTACAAGAGAATCAATTTTATTTCTAATAAACCCCCTACAACTATTAAATATATTATTAATAAAATTCCATGATCTTTATCTCTTCATATTCTTGTTCTTTCAATTATTCTACAAGATCCTATAGGGAAGTGGTTTTTGCATATGAAATTCTATTCAATTCCATCTTTATTTTATTTTTTTACATCAATTATTGGTCCATTTTTAATGAGATATTGATGTGACTTTGGATATTATCTAGTATAATATAATCTTTAAATTAATGGTTTGTGAGTTTGTATTTTTTATGGAAGTTGGTTCTATTTATGTATCATCTTCTATCTTCCCACCCATTGGAATATGGATATGGTGGCTCCTATTAGTGTGGGACTCGAAAATTATTTTCTAGGGATTATTATGAGAATATAAACTTAGAATATGGGTGAGGATCCATTAAATAATGGTCTCACTATGATGATTAACCAATATTAGAGTAAATTTTTTAGAAGGGAAAAAAGAAAATAAAAACAAGAAAACACTAACTATAGTTGTGTTAAAGACAGAGAAAACTCAATTCTTATCCCCGATAATGATGCCATGTTAATCTCATGGTTTTGGTTGTATTTAATTTCGATATCATCAGTAGGAATGGTTTCATTTTCTAATCAATTATGGTGATAGATATGGTTTAATCCCATTCATTTAAATTCAACGTGTTAGATATCCATTGGAAAGAATAGGATTCCATCTTCATCAGTGAGATAGTTCGTAGGGTGTGGATTGAGTTTGGAATTTTGGATTCATATTCATTGGAAATAACTTGTCATATTCTTCATTGGTAGGCATGAAATGGTTCATATTTAGATCTTAAAAGATATAACTATGAGGTTTTTCGATCAAAAAAAATTATCCTCATCAATATCTTTTAAATTACTTAATGTATTTTGAGAGAAAAAATCAGTAGAAAGAATTGTTGTATGAGATCTTATTCAGCTTCCATGTGGAATCATGAATAAAAAATTAGAAATATCAAGAATAAATAGCATGAGGTTCATCTTAAAACTTTCTGGATCATCTTCATTAATGTGGGGATCATATTAAAAATGTGGGGACCAACATCAACAATGTGGGGTTCATTTTCCAATTGTTAGGTTCCTAAGTATAACAATACACTTAAACTAAGGATCAATAAGGCATGTTTCATATTTTGAATGTGGGGATTAACTTTTAGAAGTTAGATTTTTGAACCTAATGTTCCATGGAAATGTGTGGGTTTATCACACAAATTTTAGGCTCCTAAATCTAATATGTCACTTAAACTTGGGTATCATTAATGTGGTGTTCATTAATTTACTTAATTTTATAGTTTGGTGAGGTAAGTGACCACAAATCCATTCTTCACAGTCACTTGATATTATTATTTTTTCAAGTATGAAATCATCGAAACTTTTCCACATTTAAAATTTTATTTGAAAAACATAATTTTTTTCACATTATTTCTACAAACAAAATTTCTATAGAACAATTGAAAAAAAAAATTATCCTTTAAAAAATTTATTTAAAAAAATGTATGGCTACACAGTAATTTCTAAAACAAATAAAACAAGAAAAAATATGATTTGATCCAATTAACAATTGTGTTCTAGATTATATTAAAGTCATTGAAAAACTAATTTTATTGGGATTTCATGAATAGGGGGTTAGTTATCAATGAAAAATAGATAAAATATTTGAAAATTTCTACTCAAATAAATTAACCATTTTTGGTATTACATTAAATACATTGGAGGAATTATACTTGGTTGGTACCCACTCTATTCATGTGCACCTCAGTGGGAATGTAGACAATATTGGTTTTTATGTATGAAAAATTGATATATCACTCTTTATGATTTGTGATCAATATATAAAAATGGTAGATACTAAAGGAGGAGTTTGTATCTTATTATTGAGTCACATTTTATTATTTATTAACATGATGAGTCTGTTTAAAAATTTTAAATGATCGTTAGTAAAGCTATCACTTTTTACACTGATAATTTATTGTTTTTTAATAAATATAGTTTTATATCCTCTTACACTATGATAATTTATAGTTTTTTAATAAATATAGTTGTATATCCTCTTATATTTATCATTATTTTTTTGGTTATGTATTTTACATAAAATCATCTTGCACTTGCTTATTTTATCCCCCATCACTAGTTTTCCTCCTTTAGAAAATGGAGAGCATACGTGTGGATTTAAGGTAATATAAACCAGACATCTAGATTTAAGAACTTTTTTAAGGTACTTAAAATGGTATAAAAGGATGGTTTTTTACCAAATTCAACGGTAGTTTAGAACATATGGTGAATAATAATCTAAGGAATCAAAATAGACCCATAAATAGACTCAACTAAACATTGATTTATTAGGTATTTTGGGTTGACTAATGTTTGATGAATACATTGTATACTTATCTTAGTTGTGATATTATTATTACCATGATTTTTTATGATAATAAAGTATTCAATCATTATTCTTGTCATGATATATATGTATCACATGAAAAGGATTTGAAAAATTTATTTTTAATGAATCGATGATTAGTGATTTTCTAGAATAGTTTATGAAAATATAACTTGGTTAATTATTCTAGTTGTTTATTAATTGTAAAGTGAGAGAGAGATCCACCTATATATATCCAATAATATACATGTTGGGGATTTATTTTATTGTAATTATTTACATTTTAACAAATTAATGCTAAAATGAAGAATTCATGTTGTACAAGAATATAGAGGAGTGAAAGATACTCCTATTGATCATAAACTTATGAAAATGATTATATAAGTTTTTTAGGTTATAGGTAGGGAATATAATTGGGATATATAAGGGATATAGATCATTCCATTGAGTTTTATAAAAAAAATCAACCACAATTTAGAGGAATTTTTAGACTAGAATTAGAACAAAAATTAGCTGGAGAAGATCAATCATATATTATTATTTTTAGGGATGGTTTGGCCTTTAATTTCATATTTTCCACATATTTATTAGAAGTTAAGGTTCATAAATGGTATAAGCCTTAAAAAATAAGTATTATATTATGATATTTATTGGAAGGGTTTTCTAAATATATTTAATGATTAATATTATACTTAGATTTTAGAGCAAGTTGAAGCTTGAATATTTATAGGATTTGAATAAGGAAATATGTTTGTAATGGAATATACAATAATGTTTGTGAATATTATATAGTATGTTCCAGATTTTAAAAAAAATGTTTAAATCAAGGATAAAGGTTTTCAGATTCTACTATGACTAGATATTCTATTAAGAATTATATTATTAAATATTCTTATATATGAATAAGTAGTGAGTAGTGTTTCACTTGATTCCCTAAACAAGAATCTATTATGTAATTTTGATTTCCAAACCATATATTCTATTTATTGAAGTACCTATTGTATCAGTGTAATAATTTAATGGGGGGGGGGGAGAAGGGGGTTAATCTAGTGTAATTTTTTTGACCAATTCAAAACTTTTTTTAAATTATTTTACCCCCTTTGGAATTTAACCTCTATTATTATTTTGTGAAATTAGATCAATTAAGGTTAAACATGGAAATAAATCAACTGTATGCATGTAAGTAAAGTAGTAATGAAACTCACAATGTTTTTATAATGTTGATCATAATACATTATTCTCCACTATAATGTGATCTTTATTACAATGGTTAGTTTTTTTCACACCATCACTAAGTCTCACAGTGTTTACAATGTCATATTCTCACTAGAATTATTTTTCCTAAATCTCACAAAGCTTATTTGAATAGCTTCAAATTGTTTTTACTTAGTTTCCTAGTGTTCTCCTTGCATAACCCAAGTCACACAATTTATATGGATCCCCAAATATATGTGAAGGGGTTGTTTGAATTTATTCTTAGAAGAGATCTCTCGTTCAACACATGATGCTTCTGGAAAAAAGAGAAATATCTACTTTAAGTAATCGTAGATTCTTCAAATGCCTTTTTATTTTATAAATTGGTTGTATGAAACTCGGTCACCACTATATCTCTTATGTACGGTTTTACAATATAAATTTCTCACCTCGATTACTCTCTAATCAAATTATTAAAGTTTTAACACCTAATTTAAACCAAACTACACAATAGATCTTTCATCTTTTATCCTTCTCATAAATTTTTCAATAATATATTCCACAAGAATTAATTGTTGTAAATAATTCATCACACTTCAATCTGATCTTTTAATGATGGTTGAATCCTCCTCCTTATACATTTCATTAAATAGATTCTTATCTTCTTCTTCGATAGAGATTAGGTGAGCTCTAAGAATTTCAATCTTTTATCACTAAAGTATTAATGACTTCTTGTTTTGTTTCTATTAATTTTTCCAATATTACCTCACATTTTCACATGCAATGTTAACTACATTAAATCAGACCTTAATTTTTAGTCAACATAAATGGTATATTAAGGGGGAAAAGTAGCATCTATCCCAAAATCACATCCATAGAATACCCCTTTTGGGTTTCCATGTATAACTATGCCCTACTTTTTCAGAAAAAATTATATTCCTAGAAAAACCCTCATTTATTTAGTCCCATTCATGAAAGTTGGGCCAGAGAATATGCACAAGATATTATCAGTTTTAACAACTTATAATTTTTTAAAATATCTCCATTTAAAATAAGAACTATATATAATCATCACAAATATATAAATGATATAGATCAACAAATAATTCTATGTCATGGAACTCATTTCATTGCATCTTGAGACCCATAATAAAAATTAGTACAACCACTAATCTTGGATCTGCACATAGTAGTAACTCTGTTTCATTCTAAATATTTCTGTATTGGTAAAATTCCTCAACTTTAATCAGAATAACTCATGAAAAATTGAATATATTTGAATGAAAATGATATAGGATTTGATGAACATTAGATTAGTGTTCGACTGAACATCATATAAATTATACTTAGAAACCTGATACCTTCATTTTATTTTTATAGAGTGAAATATAGTGGTTATACTCATTTTTTCTTCCTCAAATAGATGTTTACATCATAGATTATCTAATTATTATGATAACATGAACACAGAAGAATAATTTTAGAATCAATTCATTTGTATTTCCTTATACTTAAATAATTATGGAATTTCCTATTTTTGTATTTCCTTAATATTCCCTTTACTATGAATAAAGATTATCTCCTCTTGCATCTCATGCTAAAATAAAACCTCTTTTATGTTTTTGTGATTTTTCCCTAAATGAACATCTATTTCATCATCCTAAATAATTTCCTCTCCAGAGTATGAATTCTGGAAGCTCTTAATTTTTCACCCAATTCATAAGGGAAATTTGGATATGTGAATTTCCATTTTTCATACATAGATTTGTCTATGTGAATAATTCCCTTACATGGTGCTTAAAATATCAAAATTTAGATACATGGTGCTCATTTTCCTATATTCTTATATAATTCTTCATTCAAGTATGTGGACTTGAATCCTCTCATATAAAAGACTTAAGATACATGATATTTATATATAACATAAAAATTCCTTACATGAGGAATTAATCGATGTAACTTCATTTGGATACATCAATCATTATTCTAAAATTTAGTTATTGAATTTATATACACAACTAATTTTGGCCATGAATTTTTCTACGTGTGCCTTTTGACTATGTATCTATATTCAAAAATGAATATCTTTACATAAGAAAATATTTTCATTCATAGGACTTAGGAAATATGGATTCAAATGACTAGGAATTTTCCCACAACAAAATTCCCTTATGTGGAATATGGTCTTAGAAAATTTCCTAGTTTTATATACATTTAAAACTAGGACTCATCCACTTCAAATCCCAATATTCATATCCATTCATAAACATCATCAAATCAACTCAAAACTTCTTAAAATTATGATTAGAATTATCGGAATAACTCCAAACTCTTTATAATATATTTTCAAGGTGTTTCCACATATAAAATACTAAATGTAGAGTATTTACTTGAATATATCTAGAATATTTGGGGTGACTATTCAATAATCAATCCTAAGATATCTTTATTCACTTAAACCTACATACAAAAGTGTATAAAAACTTATTATAATAAAAAAATGCATTTAAATCCTTATATTGGTCTATTATTTTAGCTAGATCTCATTCATGATTTGAACCCGATTTAAATTTTCTATCCATAAATATATAAGATTTCCAGCTGTAGGTTTAATTGGTGACAACCCTTCATTTCAAAATTTTAAAGATAAGGATTATTCTCCTCCAACATTTGTCATAGACATGAACATTAGCACTTTCAATCGTTTGAACTCATTGGTTTCCCACATAAATATTTCCCTCCATATATTCAACGGAACCAAACTCTTAATTATACATTACCTATTGTTTATGGGAATAATGTATTCTTCTGTGGTGGGTGGAGACTCAATCCATCACCCAATAATTCTTATATTTTTATTTATTAAATTTAAAACCCAATTGAAAATAATAAAATTAGTAACATTTGAAATGTTCATTTATAAATGTTATATATCTATCACATACCGAATTTACTTCAACATTCTCTATTTCATAATGATATTATATTATTTATAACATTAATGAGTTAGACAAATTCTATCCTATAATGAGAACCTATATATTCCTTGATGATATTAGTAAAACTATTTCCAATGGTTTGGATACATCACTCTGATAGGACATAGATAATATTTAACTATTAGGGGTTGTTGTATCATTAGTATTGAGACTTTTTCTCATGAAGTTCAAACATGGTGATCTCCATGAAGAGATTTAGTGAGTACATACCTTTTAATAAGAACTCTATATAATTAATATGTTAATCGATATACTTATATGTGAGTGTGTATATTTTTCCTTTGACATGATATCATTATAAATGTGTATAATGATTTGAATACTTAGATGTATTATGAAAACCATGATGTATTTACTCATGGAGAAGTAGCATGTGTCAGGTGATTAATAACTGGTGTAACATTAATTGAATTGACAAGATTTAATTTGTCTACTATGATATATAGAAGAAGATATATTATTCCTTTTGATTAAGATTGAATAGTCTAACTACATTCATGGTCATGATAATTTATAAAAAAAAATTGTATTGGTATGTCTAAGAATAATATATCATATATAAACGATGATGACATAAGTCTTCATCCTGTTTGATGAATTATTGGTAGGTTTTTATTTTTGTTTCTATGACCTATTAATTTCATTATAGGGGTGATTATGTGTAGTTGGGAATTGATCTAGGTCCATGTGTTGGACGCAATATCACTAATAAAGGAGACTAGAGGTAACTCATTAAGTGTATCTGGACGATTATTAGATTTAGTTGAGTTTAAGATAAATAATAAATTTATTCTTGATTTTTGGAATGATATTTATTCATGTTATATTGATTTTAATTCAAAAAAAAAATCTAGAATATGCGGTATTAATTTTATATTTTCTTTATTTATAATATATAAAAATATAATAACTATTCATTCATGGCATGATTGAATATACTTTTATTAAGATAAGTTAATATACTTATTTTAATGAAAGAACATAATTATTTTACAGTTCAAGGTATAATACAATTTTATGGGGGAATTTAGATCGATTCAATGGCTCAAAATAAAAAAATTTAAATAATTTAAAACATTTTTTTATTTTAAAAAATTATATTAGAAAAACAAGTCATAGAAAAAAATATAAATTAAAATAATGATTATTTTAAAGAGTTACATGGGGTTATTATTATAATAAATTAAATTAAAGGTTATTTATAAAATTATTTTAAGTTTAACATAATTATAAATATAAAAATATGTCTCTTTCATTTAATTTGTTTAGTTTCACTCTTAAAACCCTAGAGAGATAACTAGAGGTAATTCTTTCTTATTTTTCACAATTCTTATATAAATAAAGTGAGACATATTCTCATAAGATCAAGAACAGATGATGAAAAACACTAGATTACCTCAAACAAGTGGCTAAGATATAAATAAAAATGGTTTAAGCTTAATATAACAAGTTTGGATATCATTAAAGGAATTATCATTTGGAATATTAAATCACTAAAAACATCAATGTGATTAGTGGTTAGATCAATGAAATCAAAGCTGAATGAAAATAAAATCCAAAACAAGTTAATTAGGATATTGTTTTATTTATATATTTAATAATATAAATAATGTGTAAAGATTATTTTGAAGGATTTGAGACAATTTTATCAATTTTAGACCAAAAATGATTAAATGGGCATCACACCCCATTTCTTCCACTATTCTTGGATCCTAATGTGATATTATAGTGATCACATTTATTTATAATTATTATTTTGATCTAATTTGTTAAAATTCATATTAAGGATCTTATTATGGTTTTAATTATTGAGATCACATGTTAATTAAAGTCTGTATAGTGAATATTGTGCCAAAGTTGATGGGAAATGATTCACAAGAACACATTTTTTTATCAGATAAAATAGTTAATATAAAATAAATAAATTTATTTGATCTATGTCAAATAGGAGTTTTAATTTTTCTTTTATGTTAGTGTGTTATATGTATATATAATTATGATATCTATATATAGAGTTATAATAATATAGAAAATTAAAATTAATTGAAAATTGGGGCCATCTCCCCTTGTTTTCTCGGAATAATTCCCCCTATTAATGGGGATTTCATTAGTTTTTCAAATCCTAAGAAGGGTAGAATTCCACCTCCCTATATTTCCATTATTATATATATACATACACAAAAAAATTTATAAAAAAAATTTAAAATTAAAAAAATTGAAATAAAAATTTATGATTTTTAAAATGGGACTAAATTACCATTAGAGGAATCAAAAAATATTATTTTAATTATTTTAATTTTAAAAATTTTAATAACCATTGAGATTTATTTTAAGATATTTAGTCACTAAAAATTATGATTTTACTATGAATCATTATGATATAAATTGAATTTTGTATAATTGAATTTATTTATTTAATATAATATAATTTAATTATTTCATGTTTTAAATTTTTAATAATTGTTAAATTAATATTAACAATCCGCTCATTGTCCCTCCATATTTAAAATCTATATTTATTTGTGTGTAATTTTTTTTATTAAATGAAAAAATTTCTACCCAAGATCTCCTCACCGGTATGTGGGTATATAGTTATAAAATGGTTATTACTTAGTAGAGAAGTTTAAGTCATGAGATGAAGTTAAATATAAAAAATGGTGAAGCCGGGACGAATAGAGGATACTGTAACTCAAGTCATGCTAGATATAAGGATTTAGTCCTTGTAATATTTAGGTTGGTTTATTATAATATAATAAACCAACCAATAGTTACAATCTAAATATATTGTCACATATATTTATCTTTAGATGGAAAATTAATTAATGTGATTTTGGTAATAATGTATTTAATAATTAACTAACATTATCAATTAAAATTAGATAAATACATATAAGAATTATTTTTTATTATATGAATAATTATTTATTTAAGTTATCACATAAAATAAATAACAAGTATTCTAGGAAAAGTGTATTTCATATATAGGTTTAATTAAAATATCTTAGAAGAAAATATCATGTCATTAAATTCCTTCCATTCATTGAACTAAAATAAAACCATAGTTTGAGATTCTTATCTAGACATAATTTAGAGTATTTCTTAATATAAGTGAGTTAAAATGAAAGTGATGGGTAAAATTTTCCAAATTTTCATAAAGAGTAATGGTTACAGAGTTCATTGTGAAATTTTAAGGAAAATGTTCGTTAAATCAGAGTATAAGATTTAATGTTCTAAGAGTCCACTTGTAAGAACATAGTTCTTATTCTTGAGGTATGAGTTTCATATTTTCCTTTGACCTTTAGGGTTTTCTAGAAAATAAGGAAAATGGGGAAAATCCCAAATTTTGTAAGTACACACAGTGTACTATTCCACACACTGTTTACTTTGGCTGTGTGGAATGAGTACACAGAGCGTGTAGGTCTGACGGTGATGTAGGGTGTAAAAACATACTACACATCGTGTACTTGGTATTTACACTCCATGTACTCAGTCGGTAGGTGAGCAGTAAGGTGGTGGGTGTAGCCGCCAGCAGAGCGATAGTACACGCCGTGTATTCAGAAAAACACGCCCTGTAATCATGTCGACAAATGAACAGTGAGGTGGTGGAAAGTAGCCGCCAGAGGAACAATTAAAAATGGAAAGTACACACCGTGTAGTTTATTTTTTTCGCTTAAAATGGGCAGTAGCCTCCTCTTTCAATAAAGGTAGCTTAGAACATTGGGAAGCCGCGGGGGGAGACGGCTGAACCGTGGGAGAGCTTCCAATCGCACAATGGGAATCCGTTTCTTCTACCATTGATCACGTTTAGACAGCGTGGGTAAGCCCTTCCCTCTCCTTCAGTGTTTCCTTCCAATTATTTTATGAGGGGATGTTATTTGTGTTTGAATGAGTTATCATCTTTCCCAGATCAACTTCTCTCTTGAACATTTCTGGAGGTTTCGTTCACATATATCGATCAGATGAGATCGAGGTAGATGGTCTGATGTTTAATTCCAAATGCTCATTGTTTTTGCCTACCATTGTGCTACGTTCCCATGCATGGGGTGTCTTATGGATGAGGCCTTGACTGATTAAATACCTAGAATTGCATAGGTAATTTGTTGAATATGTGTAGCTACTGTTTGAGATCATTGCTTGGATCCAAGGCCACCCTCTGGGTGCGTTTCCCTTGTTTAGCCGTTTTTCCAGGTTACCTGAGGGTATGCTGAGATAGCATGTTTTGGGTTTTCTTGAGATGAAACATATTTATAACTTTCTTATCGTGAGGGAAGTATTTTTCTTAGCCTGAGGGCAATTTTTTTAGCCTGATGGTGGTTTTTTGTTTAGCTTGAGGGAAATTTTTCTTATGCCTGTGGGTGACATCTCATATGCCTGAGGGAAATATTCATTATGACTGAGGGCAGTCTCCTAAGGGTTTTGATTCTGATTACCTGAGGGAAAGTATTTCATGGCTGAGGACTCTGTTTAT
This sequence comes from Viscum album, assembly GCA_963277665.1. Classification (NCBI taxonomy): domain Eukaryota; kingdom Viridiplantae; phylum Streptophyta; class Magnoliopsida; order Santalales; family Viscaceae; genus Viscum; species Viscum album. Next base: position 1,088,686,406 of record OY728122.1, read on the forward strand.
TTCGTATATTCCCTGTGGTGATTTTACATGTTATACCTGCCAAGCTAAAGCAGAGGATTGGTATTGTTTTACCTTGTACTTGTCAGATTGCTTGTTGTAGTTTTTGCTGCGGCACATTATAGGAGATTGTTGGCTGAGGATAAGTCTCAAAAAAATATAATTTAATTATATTGAATTGGTAAATAATAATAAAATGTAAATGTAACTCTTAGGAGTAGCTTCTTTTGAGTACTTCCTATTTTACTGCATTTTCATTACTGCACACTATTGTTGCACAAATTCACTGACAGTTGGGCACGGGAAATTGGTGGTTTCTGACTGGGATTTATTTCTCACACCCTGTTTTGGTCATGTATTGGGCCCAAATAGATTATATTGTTGTAGGTGTTGATAATGGAAAGAGTCCCTATACAGGTACTTGATTGTTGAAGAGGAGTAGGAGAGCATGGGACCGAGATTAGGCTTGTGATTCTGCTAAGTTCACGCTGCACTGTTTTACTTTGTTTTGCAGTATTTGTACCCTGTACTGTATTGTTTTAGATTGCAGTGTATCCTATTTTGGATGCTTTCTTATACATAGGGACATATTTCATCATTATATATATCTGCTATCATCTTTTACTATTGTAAGTACACACCGTATTCTTTTCCACATTCCGTGTACTTTGTCCGTGTGGAATGAGCACATAGGGTGTGTAGGCCTGCTGGCAATGAAGGGTGTAAAAACTTACTACACGCTGTGTACTAGGTATTTATATGCTGTGTACTCATTCTACAGGTGAACAGTAAGGTGGTGGGAGTAGTCGCCAATAGAGCGATAGTACACACCCTATATTCAAAAAAACACATCGTGTAATCATGTCGACAAATGAACAGTGAGGCGGTGGAATGTAGCCGCCAGAGGAACATTTAAAAATGGGAAGTACACGCCGTGTACTTGAGAGTACATGCCATGTAGTTTGTTTTTTTTCACTTAAAATGGCCAGTAGCCTCCTCTTTCAATAGAGGAAGCTTAAAACACTGGGAAGCCACAGGGGGAGACAACTGAACCTTGGGAGAGCTCCCAATCCTACACTGAGAATCCATTTCTTCCATCATTGATCACGTTTAGACCACGCAGGTAAGCCCTTCCCTATCCTTGAGTGTTTCCTTCCAATTATTTCTTGAGGGGATGTTATTTGGGATTGAATGGGTTATTTTATTTCCTAGATCTACGTCGTTCTTGAACATTTCTAGAGGATCAGTTCACATATATCTATCAGAGGAGATCGAGGTAGGTGGTCTGATGTTTAATTCCAACTTTTGAGTGTTTTTGTATACCATTGTACAATGCACCCATGATTGGGGTGTCGTATAGATGAGGCCTTGACTGATTAAATCCCTATAATTACATAGGTAATTTATTGAATATCTGTAACTGCTGTTTGGGATCATTTCTTGGATCCAGGGCCACCCTGTGGGTGTGAATCCCTTGTTTAGGCGTTTGGACAGGTTACCCGGGGGTATGCCGAGATAACATATTTAGGTTTTCTTGAGAGGAAACATATTTATTACATTCTTATCCCAAGGGTAGTGTTTTTCTTAGCCAAAGGGAATTGTTTTTCTTATCACGAGGGTGATGTTCTCTTTAGCCTGAGGGTAATTTTTCTTATGCCTGTGGGCAGTAGCTTCTGTGCATGTGGGCGACATCTCATATTCCTGAGGGAAATATTCATTATGATTGAGAGCAGTCTCCTAAGGGTTTCGATTTTGATTAGCTGAGGGTAAGGATTTTATGTCTGAGGACTCTATTTATTTCATATATTCCCTATGGTGATTTTACATGTTATACCTGCCAAGCTAAAGCATATGCTTGGTATTGTTTAACCTTGTACTTGTTAGATAGATTGTTGTAGTTTTTTCTGCGGCATTGTATAAGAGATTTTTAGCTAATTATGAGTCTCTAAAACATATAATTCAATTATATGGAATTGGTAAATAGTAATTAAATTGAAATGGAACTAGTAGGAGTAGCTACTTTTGAGTACTTCCTAGTTTACTGCATTTTCATTATTGCACACTACTGTTGCACAAATTCACTGATAGTTAGGCACGAGGCTTTGGTGGTTTCATACTGGGATTTATTTCTCACACCCTATTTGGATCATGTCTTGGTCCCAAAAAGATTATATTGTTGCAGGTGTTGATAAGGGAAAGAGTCTCTATACAGGTACTTGATTGTTGCAGAGGAGTAGGAGAGCATGAGACCGAGCTTAGTCTTGTGATGCTGCTGAGTTCCTGTTGCACTGTTTTACTTTGGTTTGCTATATTTGTACCTTGTACTGTATTGTTTTAGATTGCATTGTATCCTGTTTTGTCTTTTTCTTCGACATAGGGACATATTGCATCATTATATATATCTTATGTCATCTTTTACTTTGGTAATGTTTTCCATTCCAGTTAGGAATTGTTTATTTCATCTTCTTTTGTGTATGTTTATATTTTTCCACTGTGCTACACTTTGACAAATGAGTGAATAGTTTCCCCACTATCAGACCTAGGCCCTCTCTTCTAGTCAGAAGCCTCTGACATTTGGGGAAATTCCCTTTAGGTCATGTGACAAACCGGGTTTGGGGCACCCGTTGTGTGGAACCCGAATCCAGGATGTTACAAAGTGGTATCATAGGGTTTCTTTTCTTCTTGACTTACTATTTGGAGTCTATAGCCAGGGATAGGATGGAATTAGAATTTGGTAATAAGCTGTGCCCGAGAGTAGCTAACCTGTGTATATGGAAAATCCAATTCACCTTGTGTTGCAATTTTACTGAATTTTCACTTTTACAATTGATTTGATTTTCACCGTTGGGTGACACACCTGTTGTGTGCTGTTTATATTTTTATACTAGGGTTTATTTTGTTGCAACCTGATGAGATGAGGGTATTCTATCTCATGCATCATTTAGGCACATGTTAGAATCACCTGCCACACATAGCTTCCATGTCATGTAGGTGCATTAGAAATTCTATGTTGTTGTGATAGATGTTGTGCTAGAAAATTCATGTTGTTGTGATAGATGCCTTGATAAAATACCTACTATTTGATTGGGTTTTATTATGTAAGGTCTTGTGAATGAATACAAAAATTTGGTTCTTGAGGAGTATGGGCCCTCATCAACCGAAATTTGGTGGATCATCAAATTTTTTTACTTCATTATAACACATATAAGATGCCAAGATTTGGTTTGTGGGGAGTATGGGCCCTCACGGATCGTAATTTGGAACTATGGTGTTCGTTCAATGGTTTTTTGGACCTCGGAGTAGTTTCTGAGGTCTACTTTCTGGAAAAAACTAGACTACATGCCATGTAATTATGAATACACGCCGTTTACTCTTCTATTTGGGAAGGAATTTTTTTTATGTACACACCGTGTAACCTAAGTACATGCCCTGTAGTCTATAACTATTTCATAGGTCATGTGGGTAGAGACATGGGATGGGGAAGTTCTAGAGGGAACACGCCGTGTACCAGTTGTACAAGCCATAGATGTTGACCCTGTGTCCACCCGTGTTACTAATAACACAGATGGAGGAAATCTTCGTTTATACACACTGCGTCAACACCAAACACGCTGTGTAGTGTTACCTGGGAATCCAGCCGTGTAACTAACAACACCGGTCAATGTAATACTTTCTTCTACACGTCGTGTTGTCTTGATCGGGGAAAGACCATGTGGACTTGGATGTGTGGATAGGAAAACGGGGTGGTGTACACACCGTGTGCGGGTGTAACACGCTGTGTAGTATCAGCCTAGTAGCCAGCCATGTCACTATCAACACAGGTAGTTGGAATTTAATCCATACATGTAGTGTCTAATTAGAACATGTTGTGTAGTGTGAGCTGTGTACCCAGCCGTGTAACAGACAACACAGGTCGGCGAAGCTCGTTCAGTATAGACCATGTAAATATTATACATTCCCTATAGTATCATTTAAAGGAGAGTCATGTGGCTACTCTATATAGAAGGACTCGGGCAGGGGAAGAAAATTCAAGTACACGCCGTGTGTGTGGACAACACACCATGTGTTTGGGGTGTTACACGACCAGTTTTGGATGAAGTACACACCTTTGTGGAAGGCTTAAGGGAACACACTGTGTAGTTATTATACACTCCTTGTAGTCTTGTTTTGTAAAACTTGAATGTTTTCTTTCTCCTGTTCCCTTCATACACTCCTTGTTTTCAGTCCTTGATGATCTTAATCTAAGGCGTGTTTTGACCTTGTAGAGTTATGCCACTAAGACGACCGAAAGTTTTTATCCAGGAAAGTGGAAATGAGTATACTCCAGAGATGGTAGGCCATAGGCTAACAATGGATCCTCTTGTAGATCCAGATGTGGCGCCAACTGTTATACCAGACACAGGTGCAGAGGCGCAGTTCCATGAAGACTTTATGAGATTTATTCAGACCATCCAGGGAGCACCGCCGACTGCTACATCTATGGTAGAGTTGACTCATATATTTCAGTAGCAGAATCCGCCTACAATTTCAGAGGATGCAGGACCATAGGCTGCGATGTCTTGTCTGGGTTCTATTGTAACACCCCAAGCTTCTACGGTACACTTCTCTTTGATTAATGCAATAGCGTGTGTTTTACGCAACATCGAGTTCTAACACACACCACAACTGATCAAACTAGCCATTTTGAATTGTAATACCTACTTTTTGAAATTTTATCTCTCAAAATGGACTTCATTTTTGGCTTTGGAGTATCGAATTTAGTCTAAGGTGAAATTTTGGTACTTTTTGGATAACTTTAATATTTTGATCAATAGTGAAAATTACTAAATTTTAATTAAAAACAACTTTTTTAATAAATATAATTAATAGCGATAAATTATGAATTTTAGTGATTTTAAAATATATTGAGAATATATTTTTACCATTTAATACAATGTTGGTCATTGGACATAATTTCACAACTAATCCGAACAAAAACAAGTATCAATCTTTGGATAGTTATTATATCTTAAAAACATGCTTTTTGTTTTGACAGCGGGAATTAATTTTAAATTAAGTTCTGCCACTTCTATTATTTGAATTTGGAAAAATGGATTCTATATTTGGAATCAGGAAGTTCAAATTGTGTAAATAAGAAACTTTTATTTTTAGACATTTTGAATAATTACTTCGGTAAATATTTTATTTACCATGGTTAAAGGGTAAATCCGATAAATAAGGGTTAAACAATAATATTATAATAATAAAAAATAACCCTAAAACGGGTACTAACCTTATTTGTTGATACATGTTCGTCCATGTGCATCTTTGGGTCGATTTTGGGACCCCATGGTGCCACTTGTAAGTGATAGGGAGACTTAATTTTTAGTTAAGTTAAAATGAATACAAAAATGACAAAAGCATATATCTTTTAGAAAAACAATTTTTACATAGGATTATATATGTTCGATTTTCGACTATAAATATTCATTAGAAAGATAAAAATATTTCATACATAATTGTATTTTATCTATAATTTTTATACATTAAATAATTTCATTTATATATGACACAATGGTGATGCAGTAATTACCATAATAGTGAGAAATTAAAATTATTGATATTGTAGATACCCAAAAAACTATAACTTGAGACTTTTTTTGAATTAAACTAATTTTCTAGGTTACTATGACATGTTAGGAATGATTTCATTAACTTTTTTATAAGTAATCATTCTGTTATGATTTTTATAAAAATCAATTATTGAATAGTGTCAAAATTGACATAAATGAGTTTTTAAAACAAAAATTATATTATTAACTGATATTAAATTGATAAAAATATAAGGTTAGGCCAATAGACTTATATCATGATAGGTTTATCATTAATGTACCTCTTGGGGGTCGCTGGGATGTATATAGTAAGTTTATTAACCATATAATATAAAAATTCAAAGAGACATTGTAAAAGCGAAACTAATTAACTAAGAGTTAATACTTAAAGATAAGGTTAGTATAATAACCGAAACCTGTCTAAATTCTATTGGTTGTGTGGTTTTAGACCTATACCCACATTAAAATTTAAATAATCCACTTTGGAGCCATTATAAACCGAATATGAATTTATTATAAAATAATATTTCTAGATTTTCCAAAGGTGCCCCTCACCCCTCTTATAAAAGGGCACTCTCCCTTCTCATTAACTCACACCTTGAAAGCCTTTTGGTTCGGCCAAAATATGACCAAATACTCTCTAAACTTACCTCAATAAATCCTTGAGGCCTTACTTTAGTAATAAATCCAACCTAAGAGCCCTTTTTATCAAATCAAAAGAAAGAACCCGAAGAAGAGGTAATGATTTCACCACCCTTTTTCCATGTTCCTTTCTTCTTCCACTTCTTCTTCCTTTGTTATTTACATTTTAAAATAATAACTCCAATATCTTATATATACTATGATGTTATTATAAATGTGGTACAACCATATTCAGTATTCTATCCATCCTTTGAATAACATGTCACCATACTTGCGTACGTACGGCTTACCGTCTCCACGTCATGGTGTAATTGTTATTCAATAAATTTTTATTTTGGATGGGTATAATAATGATTTATAATTCATGTAAATAATAAATATAACATTATAATAATTCTGTATATATGATATACCATCCAATTATATATTATTTTAATATCAAAAGAATGATATTGTCGCTCGTGCGTACATACGGACTACCGTCTCCACGAACGCGATGAGATTTATTCTCCATCGTATCCATTCAAGTCTAATTATCATTTGAAGATTAATAATAGTATCTAAGGACTTGATATAATTATGGATATGATTAAGATACAACCTATCCATGAAAAAAACAGCGTATGTAACAAAACATATAAAAGAAAATGAGTAAGTTAACACCTAAAACAACGATAATACTAAAATATTATTAACAAATCAATGTTAAAAGATCATATATGATATGATATTAATGTATATGATCCTTGTATAATTTAATTACAATAATTTCACCATTATACTGGAGGTTAACCTACCCCAACCAAGAAAAAGTACAATGTAAGGGTTATTTCACAATCTCTTCATTATCTGAGGTTGTTTATACGTAATAATCTATTGGGATCTCTTTATCATCCACATCCATGTTTCTTAAAAATGTATTTCAAAACATTTTTACTATTTAAAAGAATATTGGTTAAAGTTATTTATACCCTTGTTTGACTTTTTATAAGAGGTTTAGAAAGGAATCTTTCCGTCGTTTTCCAAACAAGGTTCTTTTTAACCTTTTCGACATAATTAAGGTAAGAATGTTTTTTTAACTTATACGGCGGGTGTGGCTATTTTCCACTGTTATAAAATCGTCAAAGATTACCTTACAATCTTATAAGATTTTTTTCAAAGAAAATGTTTTATTTTATAAATATATGACTCCTAAATGATTTCAAAATAGAAAGAGATATTTCTATAAAAAGAGTTTTGATTTCATCTATGTCAACATCATTTGATGGATTTTACGCTTATTTGAAGTTGATTTATTATGATACAAAACTTCTATATTGTATTGAAGGTTTTGTGATATGTTTGACTGTGGATGTGCTATTTTTATACCATTCATGATTTATGGTTAATGTATTGACATTTCATATGCTAGTTTTAATACGAATGTTTATGCTATGTTTAAACCTCTTAATATGGGAATGCATTGGACATAATATGTGACGGGAGGAGCCCGCTATATCTCAATGATGCATCGGTAGGTCTCATGAGACAAACTAGTGTCTTGGCAAAAGGCCTTGACAAAATCTTATTTGTAGTCTTGGCACGAGGCCTTGGCTATGTGGTTATGATAGTCTGACATTATGCATTCCATCATTATGAAAGTGGTTATTGATAATGCATGTGATTATTCGATTAGTAGAATATCCATGTGAATAAGTAAATGGAATTATTTTATTTTATTTTTTCCATACTATGTTGATGTTCAAGTTTAAAAGGCTTTTGTTTTAGTTATACACTGCCTTAAATGTTTATTCTTATTTATGAAAGTTTCCTCTATATTGTTATCCTTACTGGGCATTTGAGCTCACCCCTTTTCTATGTTTTATTTTTCCTAGGATGTGAAGAAATAAATTATGAATGACCTGTAGCAATATTATGAGGGGATATTTGTGTGGACTATGGAGACAATATGTTGTTGTAGTAGTTTTTCACTTTATAATGTAATGTAAAACTTTATAAATATATATATATTGTTTCCAAGGATACTAAACCAATCGGTCTTTCATGATTTGATCTTTCTTGTGATCATGACAATGTTATGTAATAATGCACTGACTCTAGGTAACTGGGTTCGGGGCGTTATAGTTGGTATAAGAGGAAGTTTAGTAGAAACCTTGGAAGCTAGATTTAGATAAACTCTGATTAGAGCACGTAGACCTAAGATGAACTTTGAGGATTAGTATAGAAGAACATCCTAGAATTTTGGTATTGTAGAGATTTTGTGAGTTTTCTGAGAAATACATCCCAGTCTGGATACGGGCAGGTAGAGGCGGCTCTGGAACAGATGCACCTAGGGGTAAAACCCGAAAACACCGCTTTGAGCTAGACTTGAACGGGAAATGGTGCACGACAACGGGCCTTGCTGCACTCTTGGTTACAACACTCCCGGAGGATATGATTTGGATAACTCTCATTTTCATTACAAATCATTATTAAGGGTTTATGAGTATATACTTCCTCAAAGAAATTTTTTTTATGATTATGGATTATATCCATAAATAGTTCAATTTATGTTAAGTGTTTTATAAGTATGGAATTATGTATTTTGATTCATAAATTGATCTAGTTTAGGCCATTGTTTAGAAATGGATCCTAGTAGAAGAAATGGAAATTGTATCAATGCACGCACTCCATGTAGGGATTTCCCTCCCGCTCAAGATAATTATAGTGGAGCTGGTGATACAACTGGTGCCGATCAGCTAATCACCATACTGGGACAACTCACTCAGGTTATGAATAATAACCTTACCCGTATGGAGCACCCTGATCTGCAGCGTGAAGGATCAATGTTAGATCGATTCATGAGCCAACAACCACCAACGTTTAATGGGAGTACAAATCCCTTAGTAGCTGAGCAACAGATAAATTCCCTAGAGAAAATATTTCTTTCTTTGGGGAGTAGTGAAAGGGAAAAAGTTATCATGGCAGTTTACTGCCTCACTGGAGATGATGATCAATGGTGGTCATTGATTCAAAACACGAAGGAAGATGATGAAGCATCAAATATGGAATGGAGGGAGTTCAAAGAACTGTTTTTAGAAAAATACTTTCCTCGTGACCATCGAGCAGATATGGAACGAAAATTTATGAGTCTGAGACAAAAGGAGGATGAGAATGTCGTAAAGTGTGAGGCTAACTTTAAAAGGTTAGCAAGGTATGCTGGAAATTATATACGTAACCCAAGAATTAATATTGATCATTTCTTTGATGGGTTAAAACCATTTCTCCGTCGAGCATTAGTCTCACAATCCTTTTCGTCATACGAAGACATTATCTCATGTGCTATCAAGACCGAAAAGAAATTCTCTATGTCTTATGACTTTAAAGCAAAGCAAGAGAAGAAGAGATCTACTGATCAATCTGGGAATGGAAATAAGGGGAAGAAGGGAAAGGTTGAATATCCATCCTGTGGTAAATGTGGGAAGAAACACCCCTGTACTTGCTTGAAGGGAATGGGTGTCTGTTACAAGTGTGGGGAAAAAGGCCACCAAGCTGGTGATTGAAAATGGAAGAAGGAAGCTACCAATTTTCAGTTCTACAATTGCAAGGATATGGGACATTATGAAAATGAATGTCCTTATCATCAGGGGAACTGACCTCAGAAAAGGCCAAGGGATCAAGGCCAAGTTTTTTCCCTCACTACTACTGAGGTAGAAGCTTCGAAAGACGTGGTGGAAGGTAATTTAATGGTTTCCTCAAGTTTAGCAAATGAATTATTTGATTCTGGATCATCGCATTGTTTCATATCTTCCCAATTTGCTAAGAAAATTAGATATTTCCAATTTTATTTAACAAGGGAGTTGTCAGTTAAAACTCCTAAGGGAAGTATCATTCCAACAAAGTTTTGTGAGTCAGTCCCCATTAGAACACATAAATGTTCTTTATCTGCTGATCTCATCATCATACCTATGATTGAGTTTGATATAATCCTCGGTATGGATTGTCTTTCGGACTATAATGCGGAAATTTATTGTAAGAAGAAGGAGGTTACGATTTTTGATGATGATGATAAGGAACACCTTATCTTTAGAGCATAATCGTCACCACCTAATTCTTATCTAGATCTACCCCCAGTAGCTCAACTAAATTTGATTATTGGGGAGGAAGAGAAAGAAATGACTGTGGGTGAGGAAAGGAATGTTCAAATAGAGGATGTACCTATTGTGAAAGAATAAGTAGATGTATTTCCAGAAGATTTACCTGGACATCCTCCAGAACGAGAAGTTGAGTTTCCCATTGATTTAATTCCCGGATCAAGGCCTATATCGAAGACCCCTTATAGAATGGCCACTGTAGAATTAGTTAAACTAAAGAAACAACTAGAGGAATTGAGTAATAAGAGATTTATTCACCGTTGTGTTTCTCCATGGGGAGCCCCTGTTCTTTTTGTTAAAAAGAAAGATGGATCTATGAGGTTATGTATCGACTATTGGGAGATCAATGCTATAACAATAAAGAACAAGTATCCCCTACCTCGCATTGATGATTTATTTGACCAACTGCATGGAGCACAATACTTTTCAAAGATTGACTTTCGATCTGGATACCATCAGTTGTGTGTGAAGAAGGAAAACATTCCAAAGACACCATTTTGAACCAGGTATGAGCATTACGAGTTTACATTAATGCCTTTTGGATTGACTAATGCACCCTCTGTATTCATGGATCTGATGAATAGTGTTTTCAAGGAGTATCTCAATAAATTTGTGGTGGTATTTATTAATGATATCTTGGTATACTCCAAAAGCTACGAATATCATGAAAATCACTTGCGCATTATCCTGAAGACTCTGAGAAGACATGAATTATATGGGGAGTTTAGAAAGTGTGAATTCTGGCTTCATGAGATTTGTTTTCTTGGCCATATTGTCTCTAAAGATGGAATATCTGTTGATCCTTCTAAGACCAAGGCAATCCAAGAATGGCCAGCACCTACGAGTATAACTGAGGTACATAGTTTTATTGGTTTGGCAGGTTATTATCGACGTTTCGTCCAGAATTTTTCCCGATTGGATAACCCATTAACGAAGCTCACACGTAAAGGGCTTAAATTTGTTTGGACAAAATAGTGTGAAGAATGTTTCGATGAACTAAAGAGAAGATTACTCAATGATCCTATATTGAATCTACCATCGGGGAATGATGGGTTCGTTATTTATAGTTATGCATCGAAGAAAGGACTTGGTTGTGTCCTTATGCAGAATGATAGGGTTATTGCCTATGAATCACGACAGTTGAAAATTAATGAGCAAAACTATCCTACACATGATATCGAGTTAGCAGCTGTGATCTTTTCTTTGAAGATATGGAAGCACTACCTCTATGGTGAAAAATGTGAGATTTATACTGATCACAAGAGTTTGAAGTATATTTTCTCACAAAAAGAACTCAACACGAGGCAAAGGAGATGGATTGAATTACTCAAGGATTATGATTGCACGATACACTACCACCCGGGGAAGGAAAACATGGTGGCAGATGATTTGAGTAGAAAAGACCATGGAGTTTTGAACAATATGATAATTGAAAGGGATCCAATTTTCATGGATCTAGTGAAGATGGACATGGAAATAACCCGGGAAGGTGAAATATCAATGCTTTTTCAAATGGTTGCCAAACCATCTTTACTAGAAAGGATTAAGAGTTCTCAGACCGATGATGAAGAATTTCAAAAGAAGATTAAAGATGTGAATGATGGGAGATTGAGAGACTTTGTGTATGAAGATTCAATTTTGAAATTCGGGAAGAGACTTTGTGTTCCCGATATACCTGATCAAAAAAGGGAATTGCTGGATGATGCTCATAGTTCCAATTTCCCTATACACCCTGAGAGCACCAATATGTATAGAGATTTGAAGGAACATTTTTGGTGGGACAACATGAAGAGGGAGATTGCTAATTTTGTTTCAATGTGTTTGGTTTGTCAACAAGTGAAAGCTGGAAGGCAACAGCCTGGAGGAGTCATGCAACCTCTTCCCATACAGGAGTGGAAATGTGATAATATTACAATAGACTTTGTCATGGGTCTATAAAAGACTCCTAGAAGGAATGATGCAATATGGGTCATTGTTGATCATCTTACCGAGTCAACACATTTTCTTGCAATAAGAGAAGATCTACCACTGGAACGTCTAGCAAGACTATATATTAATGAAGTTATGAGACTTCATGGAGTACCCATATCGATTGTTTCAGACCGTGATCCCTGTTTTACTTCAAGATTCTAGATAAGTCTTCAGAAATCCATAGATACTGAACTTCATTTGAGCACTGCCTACCACCCTCAAATAGATGGTCAATCAGAACGAACTATTCAAACCTTAGAAGACATGTTGAGATCCTGCTCACTTGACTTTCAGGGTATGTGGGATCAATATTTACCTCTGGTAGAATTTTCCTATAACAATAGCTTCAATTCGAGTATTCAGATGGCACCATATGAAGCGTTATATGGAAAGAGATGTCTCACACCAACCTGTTGGGATGACATTGGTGAAAGAAAACTTTTAGGTCCAGAATTGTTGGAGGAAACAATGGAAAAGGTGAAGGTAATCCAAAATCACATCAAAGCAGCTCAAAGTAGACAGAAGAGCTATGCTGATAATCGAAGGAAGGATTTGGAATTTCAAGTCGGTGATCATGTTTTCCAGAAGGTATCTCCATGGAAGGGAGTCATATGTTTTGGTAAGAAAGGTAAATTGAGTCCTAGGTACATCGGACCTTTCGAAATTCTAGAACGAATTGGGGCTGTAGCTTACCGATTGCCAATGCAGCCAAGTCTCTCCAAAGTTCCCGATGTGTTCCACGTATCTCTATTAAGGAAATATATGCCTGACCCAACACATGTACTCACCTATGAGGAATTAGAACTAGAACCCGATCTGTCTTATTGCGAAGATCCCATCAGGATTCTTGATACGAGAGAACAAGTACTGAGAAACCGGACGACACGTCTGGTAAAAGTTTTGTGGAGAAACTATAAGATGGAAGAGGTAACGTGGGAACCCGAGGAACTTATGATGATGAACCACCCGAGTCTTTTCATGCAGTAGTATTCTAGAAATTTCGAGGAAGAAATTATTTGAAGGAGGGGATAATGTAACACCCCAAGCTTCTACGGTATGCTTCTCTTTGAATAATGCAATAGCCTGTGTTGTACGCAACATCGAGTTCTAACACACACAACAACCGATAAAACTAGCCGTTATGAATAGTAATACCTACTTTTTGAAATTTTATCTCTCAAAATGGAATTCATTTTTGGATTCGGAGTATCGAATTTAGGCTAAGGTGAAATTTTGGTACTTTTTGAATAACTTTAATATTTTGATGAATAGTGAAAATTACTAAATTTTAATTAAAAACAACTTTTTTAATCAAAATAATTAATAGTGATAAATTATGAATTTGAGTGGTTTTAAAGTATATTTAGAATATATTTTTACCATTTAATACAATGTTGGTCATTGGACATAATTTCACAATTAAACCAAACATAAACAAGTATCAATCTTTCGATAGTTATTATATCTTAAAAACACGCTTTTTGTTTTGACAGCGGGAATTAGTTTTAAATTAATTTCTATCACTTCTGTGTTTTGAATTTGGAAAAATGGATTCCATATTTGGAATCAGGATGTTCAAATTGTGTAAATAAGTAACTTTTATTTTTAGACATTTTGAATAATTAATTCGGTATATATTTTATTTACCATGGTTAAAGGGTAAATCCTGTAAATAAGTGTTAAAAAAATAATATTATAATAATAAAAAATTACCCTAAAACGTGTCCTAACCTTATTGGTTGATACATGTTCGACCATGGGCATCTTTGGGTCGATTTTGGGACCCCGTGGTGCCACTTGTAAGTGATAGGGACACTTTATTTTTAAATAAGTTAAAATTAATACAAAAATGACACAAGCATATATCTTTTAGAAAAACAATTTTTACATAGGTTTATATATGTTGGATTTTCGACTATAAATATTAATTATAAAGATAAATATCTTTCCTACATAATGGTATTTTATTTATAATTTTTAGACATTAAATAATTTAATTTATATATGACACAATAGTGATGATGTAATTACCATAACAGTGAAAAATTAAAATTATTGATATTGTAGACACCCAAATAAATATAATTTGAGACTTTTTATGAATTAAAGTAATTTTATAGGTTAATATGACATATTAGGAATGATTTAGTTAACGTTTTTCTAAGTTATCATTCTGTTATGATTTTTTAAAAAATAAATTATTGAATAGTGGAAAAATTGACATAAAAGAGTTTTTAAAACAAATATTATATTATTAATTGATATTAAATTCATAAAAATATAAGGTTCGTCCAAGAGACTTATATCATGATAGGTGTATCATTAATGGACCACTTGGGGGTCTCTTGTATGTATATAGTATGTTTATTGACCATATAATATAAAAATACAAAGAGACATTGTAATTGTGAAACTAATTAACTAAGAGTTAATACTTAAAGATAAGGTTAGTATAATGACCCAAACCTGTATAAATTCTATTGGTTGACAGGTTTTCGACCTATACCCACCTTAAAATTTAAAGAATACACTTTTGAGCCATTAGAAACAAAATATGAATTTATTATAAAATAATATTTCTAGATTTTCCAAAGGTGCCCCTCACCTCTCTTATAAAAGGGCACTCTCCCTTCTCATTAACTCACACCTTCAAATCCTTTTGGTTAGGAAAAACTATGAACAAATAATCTCTTAAATTCCCTCACTTCATCCTAGAGGCCTTACATTAGTCATAAATCCAACCTAGGATCCCTTTTGATCAAATCAAAAGGAAGAACCTGAAGAAGAGGTAATGATTTCACCACCCTTTTTCCAAGTTCATTTCTTCTTCCACTTATTATTCCTTTGTTATTAACGTTATAAAATAATAACTCCAGTATCGTATATATATAATGATGTTATTATAAATATTGTAGAACCATATTAATTATTCTATCTATCCTTTGAATAACATGTCACCATACGTGCGTACGTACGGCTTACCGTCTCCACGTCGTGGTGTAATTGTTATTCAAAAAATTATTATTTTGGATGGGTATAATAATGATTTATAATTCATGTAAATAATAAATATAGCATGATAATAATTCTGTATATAGAATATACCATCCAATTATATATTATTTTAATATCAAAAGAATGATATTGTCGCTCGTGCGTACGTACGAACTACTGTCTCCATGAACGCGATGAGATTCATTCTCCATCGTATCCATTCAAGTATAATTATCATTAGATGATTAATAATAGTATCTAATGACTTGATATAATTCGGGATATGATTAAGATACAACCTATCCATCACAAACATGGCTTACGTAACAAAACATATAAAAGAAAATGAGTAAGTTAACACCCAAAACAACGATAATACTAAAATATTGTTAACAAATTAATGTTAAAAGATCATATATGATATCATATTAATGTATATGATTCTTGTATAATTTAATAACAATTATTTCACCATTATACAGGAGGTTAACCTACCCCAACCAAGGAAAAGTACAAGGTAAGTGTTATTTCACAATTTCTTCATTATCCGTGGTTTTTTATACGTAATAATCTACTGGGATCTCTTTATCATCCACATCCATGTTTCTTAAAAATGTATTTCAAAAAAAATTTAATATTTAAAAGAATATGGTTTAAAGTAATTTATACCCTTGTTTGAATTTTTATAAGAGGTTTATAAAGGAATCTTTCCGTCGTTTTCCAAACAAGGTGCTTTTTAACCTTTTCGACAGAATTAAGGTAAGAATGTTTTTTTAACTTATACAGCGGGTGCGGCTATTTTGAACAATTATAAAATTTTCAAAGCTTCCCTTACAAGATTATAAGAATATTTTCAAAGAAAATGTTTTATTTTATAAATATATGACTCTTAAATGATTTCAAAATAGAAAGAGATATTTCTCTAAAAAGAGTTTTGATTTCATCTATGTCAACATCCTCTGATGGATTTTACACTTATTTGAAGCTAATTTGTTATGATACAAAACTTTTATATTTTATTGAAGGTTTTTTGATATATTTTACTGTGGATGTGCTATTTTTATACCATTCATGGTTTATGGTGAATGTATTGACATTTCGTATGCTAGTTTTAATACTAATGTTTATGTTATGTTTAAACCTTTTAATATGGGAATGCATTGGACTTAATATGTGACGGGTGGAGCCCGATATAGCTCCTCGATGCATCGGTAGGTCTCATGAGACAAACTAGTGTCTTGGCACAAGGCCTTGAAAAAATCATATTTGTAGTCTTTGCATAAGGCCTTGGCTATGTGGTTATGATTGTCTGGAATTATGCATTCCATCATTATGAAAGTGGTTATTGATATTGCATGTGATTATTCGATTAGTAGAATATCAATGTAAATAATTAAATGGAATTATTTCATTTTCTTTTTGCCATACTATGTTGAAGTTCAAGTTTAAAAGGATTTTGTTTTAGTTATACACTCCCTTAAATGTTTATTCTTATTTATGAAAGTTTTCGCTATATTGTTATCCTTAATGGTCATTTGAGCTCAACCATTTTCTATGTTTTATTTTTCCCAGTATGTGAAGAAGTAAATTATGAATGACCTACAGGGATATTATGAGGAGGTATTTGTGTGGACTATGGAGTCAATATGTTGTTGTAGTGGTTTTTCACTTTATAATGTAATGTAAAACTTTATGAATATATCTAGTGTTTCCAATGCTACTAAACCAATCGGTCTTTCGAGATTTTGTCTTTCTTGTGATCATGAAAATGTTATGTAATAATGCACCGGCTCTAGGTAACAGGGGTCGGGGCGTTACATCTATGCAGACTATCTTCGATCATCTAGAGACACCTCCAGGGCAGAGGGTCAAGCTTACTACATACATGTTGCATGATTTCATCAAGAGATGGTGGGACATTACCACCCCGACCGAGCATCACTAAGACATGGAATGGGAATATTTTCAGGTAGTCTTCTATGAATTTTTCTTCCCAGAAATTCTAAGGGCAGATCGATCTCAAGATTTCATGAATCTGCAGTAGATCTCCATATCAATGATGGACTATTCTTCCCGCTTCACTGAGCTATATCATTTTTCACTAGTTCTAGTGGGTGATGAGGCATTGAGGGCTAGACGCTTTGAGAATGGACTCCGATATGACATCAGGGCACTGGTGAAAATTTCAGGTTTTCTACAGTGCATGCTATTATGAAAGAGGAACTGATCACTGAGCAGAATTTTCGGGAAGCTAGTGGTGTAGACCAGGGAGGTTCGATAGTTGTTTTTGGTACTATTTCTACTGAGGAAAAGGAAAATGGATTTCTCTCATAGTGGAAGTACTAGGCATAAAAATTCTTTAGTTGGCCAGGTGATATGCTACTAGTGCGGAAAAGAGGGTCACAAGAGACCTCAGTGTCTACGCGACCTAGTGGAGTACTGAGCTTGCGGGAAGATGGTTTATCTGCAATGATTTTGTAGGTAATTTCCACTAGTGGCTAGTGAGAGGATTTCTTGTACAGACTCCATGTGCAGGAGTAGGGCCAGCAGCTTCTTACCAGTTAGGGAATTGGAACACGTCCGGACGTACATGCCGAGGTTGAGGTCCTGGTCGTGGTAGCCAGACACCAGGATTTCAGAGACAGTAGGGCGGGTCAGCTCAAGGTATCCAGGCTATGTCATAGGGCCACAGCACTGGGCAGGCATATGTGGTGAAACAGACCCAACAGAAGTAGGATCTCGTACCTTCCACTGTCAGAGGTACTAATCTATTTGCCTCTATTTTATCTTTAATACTTTTTGATACTAGTGCTACTCATAGCTTTATATATGTGCCCATTGTGGAGATCCATGGGCTCTATGTTTCTTATTCTTCTGATATTATGATTCTAGACACTCCGTTGGGGAATAGAATAGTTGGTGTGAATCAGTACAAGGAGTTCCCCCTAGAGCTAGGTGGGTGTCACTTTTTATAGGACCTCTATGTCTTGGATATGACAAGTTGCGATGTCATTCTAGGGATGGACTGGTTGGTACCCTTTCTAGACTTTGTAAATTTCTATCATCGTAGGGTGATTTTTACGCCACCAGAGGGAAGGGAGTTTTTATACAAGGGATAATGGGATGTCCAGGCGAGCCGAGCTGGACCCGAGCATCCTAGGCAAGGTGGATTGACAACCCAGATTGGGAGTTTGTATATGGATGATCAAGGAACATTTCAGAAATATTTCTCTCTAGTAGTTTATCATTTAAGGGATGTCTTTCCAGAAGACTTTTCAGGTCTTCATCCAGATCAAGAGGTGGATTTCTCTATTGAGCTAGTTCTAGGAGCAGACCGCTGTCCATTCCTCCTTATAGGTTGGCTACACTAGAGTTACAGGAGCTCAAGTGGTAGTTGGAGGAGTTGCATGCAAAGGGTTTCCTTTGACCTAGTACTTCTCCTTGGGGTTCACCTATACTGTTTTCTAAGAAGGAGGATGGTACTCTCATACTTTGCGTGGATTATCGGAAGTTGAACCAATTGACGGTCATGAACCGATATCCCTTTTCAATGATTGATGATCTTTTTGATCAACATCGAGTAGAACAATTGTTCTCGAAGATTGACTTGAGATCCAGATATCATCAGTTGTGCATTAGACCATCAGACATATAACTTATAACTTTTCAAAGACGATATGGTCTATAAGAGTACATGTCATGTCGTTCGGACTCACGAACGCACCGACAATTTTTATGGCTCTAATGAATCATGTGTTCCACCCATATTTGTATTCTTTTGTGGTAGTCTTCATGGAAAATATCTTGGCATACTCTTCCACTCGACACAACCATGCTAACCATCTTGAGATCGTACTGAGTACCCTAAGAGAGCATCAGTTATATGCTAAGCTCTCAAAGTGCCACTTTTGGATGGACCAGATACACTTCCTGGGTCATATCATCTCAGAGGCAGGAGTTGCAGTAGACCCAGAGAAAGTGAGAGCAGTAGTTTCCTAGGAGCAGCCTAAGAAAGTGTTTGAGATATGGAGTTTCTTGGGGCTGGCTGGTTACTACAAGTCATTTATACATGACTTATCCTTCTTAGCAGTGCCGTTGATGGGTTTGACTATGAAGGGTGTGAAGTTCCATTGGTCAGAAGCTTGAGACACTTCCTTTCAAGAGCTTATAGGAAGGTTGACATTTGCAACAATCCTGATACTTCCAGAGAAAGGGAAGAGCTATACAGTTTACTGTGATGCATCAGGTATTGGGCTAGGAGTAGTGCTTATGCAGGGCGATCGAGTAGTTGCATACGGGTCTCGGTAGTTGAGGCCACATGAGAGGAATTACCTGATGCATGATCTCGAGTTGGATGTTGTTGTTCACACATTACGCTGTTGGAGACATTATCTCTTGGTAGAACACGTTGTGGTGTTTACGGACCACAAAATTATTAAATACATCTTTACCAAACATGACCTGGATATGAGATAGTGAAGGTGGGTTGAATACCTTCAGTCCTTCGACTTAGAGCCTACCTATACACCTGGTAAGGGTAATGCAGTTACTGATGCACTGAGTAGGAGGACTCCGTTACAGGCAGTGCAGAAGGCCAACAGTGAGTGGAAACATATGGATTTTTCTTTGAGATGCATTTGGAGGTGCATGACATCCAGGGGAGAGCCTATCTTTCATCATTACCTGTGACATCTACCCTCCTATACAGAGTGAGGATGAGACATCTATCAGATTCAGAAGGCCTAGTTCTACAGAAGTCGATGGAAAGTGAGGACCCTCCTCCTGGTTGGATGATAGGCGGTGATGAGGTTCTGCATATCCATGGATGAGTGTGGGTTCCAGGGGATATACGCGAGGAGTTGATGTAGGAGTTTCATGCTTCAGGTTGGGTAGTGCATCCTGAAGTTACCAAAATGTACAGTGACTTGAGACGCTAGTATTGGTGGCCTGGTATGAAACAAGAAGTAGCTGGTTTTGTTATGAGATGTTCCACCTGTCAGCAGGTGAAGGTGGAGAATTAGAGGCTAGATGGACTGTTAAAACAGTTACCCATTCCGGAGTGGAAATGGGATGATGTCGCGATGGATTTCATGACTGGGTTTCCGAGGTCACCTTGAGGCAGTGATGCCATGTGGGTTGTTGTGGACAGACTTACTAAGGTAGCTCACTTATTGCCGATCAAGGAAACCTTCGGTGTTGACGAGCTTTATAAGTTGTATATCCTTGAGGTCATAAGTCTTCATGGGGTTCCTCATTCGATCGTTTCAGATAGGGACACCCATTTTACATCTCGTTCCTAGCAGGGTTTTCAGAGGGCACTGGGTACATAGGTGCTTTTGAGCACAACTTACCACCCTCAGACTGATGGTTAGTTAGAGCATATGATACAGGTGATGGAGGACATGCTGCGTGCATGCGTTCTAGACTTTGGGGGCTCTTTGGAGAATAATATACCCCTAGTAGAGTTTTCCTAAAATAATAGTTTTCAGGAAGATATTGAGATGGCACCTTACAAGGCATTATATGGTAGGGCATGTCGATCACCCTTGTGTTGGTTAGAGGTAGGTGAGGCAGCTTTACTGGGGCCACATCTCATGCAAGAGACTTCAGAGTAGGTCTAGTTGATTCAAAAGCAGATGGATACTATACATTCTCATCAGAAATTGTATGTTGATCGCTGTAGACGACCTTTGGAGTTCTTGGTCAGGGATCAGGTTTTCTTACGTATTTCACCGAGGTTGGGACACAGGTTGATCAGAAGATAGAGTAAACTATCACCGAGGTATGTAGGGCCGTTTGAGATTCTGGAGAGAGTCGTGCCGGTTGCCTATCGGTTGCAGTTACCACAGAGGTTTTGGGCCATGCATGACGTCTTCATCGTATCTCAGCTACGCTGTTATCACTTAAAACCATCTCAATTTTTTCATCTTGAGGAGGTTGAGCTTCAGACCGATGCATACTTTGAGGATCATCCAATTGTTATTGTTGATAGGAGCACGAAGCTTCTCTGAGGCCATTTAGTTCCTCTTGTACGGCTGCTATGACAGCATGGATGAGTGTAGGATGAAACCTGGAAGCAGGAGACCGATGTACGTGCTCATTGGCTAGAGTTGTTTTCAGCGTTATCTTCACCACCCTCAGAAGGAAGATTTGGGGATTAATTGCTTTATGGGGGGGATGTTTTTATGAACCTGGTTCTTATTCTTGAGGTACAAGTTTATTATTTTCCTTTGTCCTTTAAGGTTTTTGATAAAATAAAGAAAATGGGGAAAATCCCAAATTTTTTAAGTACACGCCACGTACTTTTCCACATGCCATGTACTTTGGCCATGTGAAATGAGTACACAGGGTGTGTAGGCCTGCCAGCGACGAAGGTTGTAAAAACATACTACACGCCATGTACTTGGTATTTACACGCTGTGTACTCAGTTGGTAGGTGAACAGTAATGTGGTGGGAGTAGCCGCCAACATAGAAATAGTACACATAGTGTATTCAGAAAAATATTCCGTGTAATTATGTCGACAAATGAATAGTGAGGCGGTGGAATGTAGCTTCCATAGGAACAGTTAAAAAATGGAAATTACATTCCATGTACTTGAGAGTACATGCTGTGTAGATTTTTTTTCTCTTAAAACGGCAGTAGCCTCCTCTTTCAACAGAGGAAGATTAGAACATCTAGAATCCATGAGGGGAGATGGCCGAACCTTGGGAGAGCTCCCGATCGCACACCGGGAATCAATTTCTTCCACAATCGACCACATTTAAACCGCGCAGGTAAGCCCTTCCTTCTCATTGAGTGTTTACTTCCAATTATTTCTTGAGAGTATGTTATTTGGGTTTGAATGTTTTATCGTATTTGTTAGATCTACATCATTCTTAGAAGTTTTTGGAGGCACCGTCCATGTATATAAATCATAGGAGATCAAGGTAGGTGGTCTGATGATTAATTCAAAATGCTGATTGTTTTTGTGTACCATTGTGATACGCCCCATGATTGGGATATCATATGGCTGAGGCCTTGACTGATTAAATACCTAGAATTGCATAGGTAATTTATTGAATATGTGTAACTACTGTTTGGGATCATTGCTTGGATCGAGGGCCACCCCATGGGTGCGTTTCCCTTTCTTATCCATTTGGCTAGGTTACCTTAGGGTATACCGAGATAGCATGTTTTGGGTTTTCTTGAGAGGAAATATATTTATTACTTGCTTAGCTTGAGGGAAGTGTTTTTCATAGACTGAGGGCAGTGTTTTGTTAAGCCTGAGGGCGGTGTTCTGTTTAGCCTAAGGGAATTTTTTCTTATGCTTATGGGTAATAGCTTCTATGCCAATGGGAAACATCTCATATGCCTGAGGTCAATATTTATTATGACTGAGGGTATTCTTCTAAGGGTTTTGATTCTAATTACATGAGGGTAAGTATCGCATGTCCGAGGACTCTTTTTATTTTGTATATTCACTGTGGTGATTTTACATGTTATACCTGCCAAGCTAAAGCATAGTCTTGGTATTGTTTTACCTCACACTTGTTAGATAGCTTGTTGTAGTTTTTTCTGTGGCACTGTATAAGAGATTGTTGGCTGATGCTGAGTCTCAGAAACTTATAATTCAATTATATTGAATTGGTAAATAATAATTAAATGGAAATGGAACTGGTGGGATTATCTTCTTCTAAGTACTTCCTAGTTTACTACATTTTCATTATTGAACACCGCTGTTGCACAAATTCACTAACAGTTGGGAACAAGCCTTTGGTGGTTGCCTACTAGGATTTATTTCTCACACCCTTTTGGGGTCATGTCTTGGGCCCAAATTAAATATATTTCTGTAGGTGTTGATAATGGAAAGAGTCCCTTTACAGGTACTTGATTGTTGTAGAGGAGTATGAGAGCATGGGACCGAGCTTAGGCTTGTGATGCTGTTGAGTTTCTGCTGCACTGTTTTGCTTTGTTTTTCATTATTTTTACCTTGAAATGTATTGTTTTAGATTGCATTGTATCATGTTTTGGCTGATTTCTTAGACATTGGGACGTATTGCATCATTAAATATATATGATATAATCTTTTACTTCTGTACTGTTGTCCATTCCAGTTGGGAATTGTTTACTGCTTCCGCTTTTATGTATGTTTCTATATTTCCACTGCTCTACACTTTGATAAATGAGGTCATTGTTTTCCCACTCTCAGAACAAGGCCCTCACTGCTAGTTGGAAGCCTCTGGTGTAAGGGGAAATGCGCTTGACGTAATGTGACCAAATCGGTTTGGGGCACCCGTTGTGTGGCACCTACATCCGGGGTGTTACACCACTCAAAAAATCAAGGGGCCCTGAGTTAATATAAACGGAAAGGGTAAAATTTACCTAAATACCTTTGAGCAATATATTGGGCATAGTCTATACTACATGAAGGGAATTATATATCCTTTCCATCTGAATATCCTAGAAATTGGAAATTCTGAATTCATTAGTGAGGATTATTGGGGTTTGATAAAGTAATCAGAGATATAAATGTTTCATTAGACAATAATATATAAATAAGTTATCAGTATAAAATTTTGAATTATTATTTTATTTATTATATATAATAGTAACCGACATCATAAACTCATTATCAATATGTTATACTTTTGATAAAAAATACTTACTTATGAAATTTCCCAGAGTGGTATCAGCACTTACATATCATAAAATAATAATAAATAAAATACTACGTGTTTTAATCCCTAGTACTATCTAAATATCTTAAGGGTGTAGGTTATGGAGAGATATGTGTCTAATAAAGACACATAGTTGATACATTGGATGTATAATGTATTATACTATTATTGATGTCATGTGGGTTTCAAATAGAACATGAAGTAAAATATTGATACTCCATGTTATCGCATCTCCAAGATCATTACTCAGAGAGATATAGAAAAGATTTATATCAAATATCCAATGAAAACATCACATGAAAGTTAATAGAGATAGTCCCTATTTCACCTATAGCATATGATATGATATGGTTCATTAAGCGATTGATAAATTTGGGATTTATGTTGGGAAATATTTTAACTATAAATATTATTATTTAATTTCTTTCACCTAGTTTTTTAATTTTTATCAATAATTTTTACCTGAAAAACATAGATAAATGAATATTATATATTTTAAAAATTATTCACCAAGCTAATAAATACATTAAGAAACACAAGTCTTCATTTATTATGGTTAATAAGAATAAGAAAACTTCTAAGGGTCCATTTATCAGATAAAATTTAAATGTACACTTGTAATATTACTCTATGAATTAAAATATTTATAGGGAAAGTAATGAGAAAAATTTTATTTATTTATTAGGAAGAAAAAATTCCATTGAAGAAAAAATAATTCTTTTAAGAATAAAGTGAAATATTTTGGTATATCATGATTTAATTAAATATTTAACTTCAATAAGTTTTTTATTATATAATATTTGGATCTTATAAATTTTCAATCCTGCTATATTGGGCTTGTTCTATATATAAGATTACCAAAATCTCATCCTTATCTAACAATTTTCAGACCAATGGGTGCCTTTCCATTGGAATCATTCCATACCTATCAAAAATAGATTATTGATTTGGAATGTTTTATAGAAATACTTCCCTATGGACTCTTAAATATAATGGAAATGAATTCATTTGGTTTTGTAGTGTCAATATTACATGAATTATTTGATTTTGAATATAGATCAACTATTACTAGAAAGATAATTGGTGTTCTCCATTTGGAATTTCCTATAGGAATATATGAGTGCTTATATTTACCCTAAAACTATTTATCATTTAATTTACACTTGTTTTAGCTGTGTAAAAGAAACTTATTATGAATGGAAGGTTCACAGTGTGGTGTTCACCACTTATTATTGGGATTTATGGGAAGTACACAATGAATATAGGAGTATGGGATCACACATTAGTTTGAATCTATTTAAAAATAATGTTATTAATAAAATCTCTAAATTGGTATCACTAAAATCAGGAAGTATCTATAATTATAATTCTTAGAACCTTAATCAATTGTTTAACTAGACCCATTCAGGAAGGTATGGTGTTGTGAAAAACCACTTGGTGTACTGGAAAAGGCCCAATGATGGCCTCAAACTCGATACTGATGGAACATATAATAATGATATTATATGTGTAGGGTATATCATTCAAAATAATTGATGTTCTATAGTGTTGGAAGCTAATTCCTTTTACTAGGAGGGGAAAATGATCATTACAGAAGTTTGGACCATTCTTAGTGGGAATCTTTTATATACCTTTTTTGATATCTCTAGTTCTTATACAGGATTAGATTATCCATTTGTAGTTAAATTTATAGAGGCTTATATTCTATTCATTGGTCCATAACCTACTTTTTTAGGGACTATTGGAGGCTGATTTGTCAGGTTGTGCTGATTCTTCATAATTGATGATAATGCAATAAGTTATAATACTTCCTAGATTTTAAATGATATCATCACGCTACTCTCTAATTATGTAATAGATTAGGATCCCCCTAATTGAAACCATATTTTTTATGGGAATGTTCTTGGTTTCCACCATATTAGCTCCCTCTAGTCACTAATTTGGAATTTTCACCCTCTTTAATGAAATCAAATAAATATGTGTTTTAAAAAGTTGATATTAAAGATATTAATGGAGGGAGGATGTCTATATTAACTTTATAAGTTTAACACTTAAGAATGAATAAAGGATTTATTCTTTTATTTTAAATATTTATCATATTCTTATCATTTCCATTACATTATTTATGTATCATGTTTAGAGAGATGTGATTTTAATTTATTGATTTAAGGAATAAAATTTTATTACTTTTATATGAGAAATATATATTATGGAATGTTATATTTAAATAATAGTTTAAATTTATACTCAAATTGTTAAATCCTAGTTTCTTAATTAAATGATATATTATATCGACAAGAATCATATTATGCTCAGATTTAGCATGATTTTCTAATTTATTTAAGCTAATGGAATTTGATATAGTTAAAATAACACGGGTATTTTTATTATTCCTAGTTAAAAGAGTTTATTATTTTTCAGACATGATTTTAATATAAAAACAAAATAATATTTATAGTTAAATGTGAAATGACCACATAGATTCTATAATTAGTTCATATAGATCTATATAGACTATTTTTAGTAGAATCGTGAGGTGGATTCTAAAATTCAATGACTTTTCCTAGTGAGATCAATAGATATTGATATATTTACTTGATGAGGAATAAATGAGATTACATTAAGATATTTATGTAAAAAAATTGATGTTGAGAATCAAATTGGAAGGAACAAAAAGAAACTCCTATCAGAGTGATGTAGAGAATTTCTTAACCAATATTTCATTGAATATTTAGAAGACTATGTAATAATATCCCAAATAAATTTATATATTATTAGGATTTGTGAGATTGATATAGATTTCTGAATTTATTACATTATACTTTTACGAATATAAAATTTAAATATAAATATATACATTTAACCAAGTGTTCCAACATTTGCAACATAAGGCCCAAAACACACTAGGTGGGGGGATAAATCATGGTCACAAATTCCTTTATCATCAAATTGATCTTTTCCAGCCATTTCAAAGAATTAATTTATTCTATAAATACTAATCACATAGTCATAGAATATAAATTTTAAAATGTATATTCCATTACATGATGAACTTACTCAGTTGATCGTTAATATTTTCATAGGAGGAGCATAAACCGATGCTATGTCAATGTAATAAAAAATTACTACTTTGTAACATGATTAAACATATTTTTTTGGATCACTACCAACAATGAGGGTCACTAACTCCTTAAACCTACCCAATCACTACTTCAAGATAAAATTTCATGAAAAATATACATATAGGTGGAACATAATGAAAATAAAATAAATATTCAAAATGCATCAAACAAAAAAATTCCACTTTTCCTCATCCTTTTTATCATATATTAATCTTCAATAAATAATTATTTTTTTACAATAATTATCATAGTAATTTAGATGTAAAAAATATCTCTTAATGTGTTGTATACACTTTTTTGAAAAAACTCTTATAATATTACTCTTTAAACTCTTAAATACATTATTCCAAAAAATATCCTTTTTTGTGAGAAACTTTTCTTCATCTAAATAGACTTTAAAGATTTAAAAATTAATTAAATTATATCCCTGAAGTCCAAATTAAATTTCCCCATATTTGAAAATACAAAAACTTCGAGATTTCAAGATATCTTTAACATCATGATGCAACACCCTTTCTGTAGCGTGATGGACTTTTATTACTAGGTATTCGTAGAAATCATGGCATGATATATAGTTTTGTATCTAAAAATATTGGGATTGATATATTTAAATATATCACCATTGGATTAATTATTAAGCAATATATATTATTACAATATAATACAAAGTTATTCACAAAATTTAGACCTTTTATTGTGGTGAATCTATTCTTCCATACTCCACAACCTTGCAAGATATTTTAAAAAATATCTTATTTCACAAATAATAGCACTCAATTATGAAATTATACCCAAAATTAATAAAAAAATCATCCTTCAAACTTCACGTTATGATGTGATCATTAAGGAAAAATAAAAATCCTTGAATATCCTTCTCAAATTCTCTAATTACCATAACATAATCCATATATGTTGCAACTTTATTTATAAATGGAAAAAAATTATTCTTCATTGCACTGTCTAATTAAAATTCAAGCCTCTAGGAAATAATTTCTAGCACTACACCATTTCAACTTCATAGAAACTTAGATATTATACATTACAATGTGATATTTTAAAATGATTATGTAATATTTAATATATTATCCTATGAAATACTTCATTAAAAATCATGGAATAATTGTATATATCAAAATCTGATTTTTCATCCCTCTATTTTTTTTGAAATCTCCTCTAAAAATATCAAAATATAAATAATTCTATATTTGATACTTTATCATGAATTTTCCTATAATTTTTTTAAAAAATAATCACCAAAAATGATTTATTAATGTACTCAATTTGATTACATTGAATCCATTAACCTCTTCTTGAATCACCTAGGGTAAAAAATTCTCCTCCTTGTGGTTATTTGGTAATAATACTAAGTGAAATAAAAACTCCATATGATTTAAAAAATACACGTAACTCTACAAAACTCAATTATAACTCTATGTCCATGTGATAAATTCTCAATATAGAAAATAAGAGTTCAAGAGGGAATTCAATTCCCAATTTATAATTATTTATTTATTCAAGAACTTATAAACAACTAATTTCACACTAATACCCTTGTATTCTTCATAATTGAGCTTATGCCCATGGATTATATCTAACAATCTTCATATACCCAAAAGGTAACACCTTGATATTTTGAAATATATTTTTTTCTAAATTAATACTATTTTTGATAGATTTCTCCAAACAAAACCTCGAAGTAAAATTAAATGCGAAATATTATATTAATATTATTTTGAAAATCTAAGAACGAAAAACCTTTAATAAATAAAAAATAATTTAATGAATGAGAAATTCATAGAAAATAGGATTATGAACACTTAATGTTTTAAAAAGGAATTTTTCAATAATATAAAATTTTCTTTATATATATTGTATTTTTTTAAATAGATTAATTTATAAATTTTATAATTTTAATAGAAAAATCAATTCATTTTTCATGTCATCATTTCAAAATAATCTTACGATAAATTTTTGATATTTTTCTAAAATAATTTATTTTAGGTGAATAGTAAAAAATACAGAATTTATAATAGTGTTTCTTTTATTACATTATCATAATAAAATATTACTTAAATGTTTTTAAAACATTTTATTTATAAAAATATATTTTTAAAATTAATATAAATCATTTAAAAATAATATTTGGAATTTATATTGAAAATTAGTTTTCATCAATTATAGAAATTGAATCTATAAAAATGGATTTAGTATTTTTGATAAAAATGATAATATTCTGTAGTAAAGTCAATTTTAATTTTGGGCATAAAATTATGATTACTAATATTAATGTTATTGTCCATGATAATGGTATGATTCATATTTTCAAAGAATTGTTTTATTAATGTTGTTAAACTCATATCTAATAAAATAATTTTATATAATCTAAAAATGAATTTAATATTAATTTTAAACATATATATATAAATATATTATCACTCATTAAATAAGTAATCAATACTAAATATGATTAAAAACACATATTATTGAAAATAATAATTTTTCTACAAAACTATTTTTCTATATATTAAATGTTTTATTTTCAAAGATAATTTTATATTGTTTATAAATATAATTATATTATATGGGGATTAAATTTAGGTTAATAACACCCAAATTTGTTAATATAGATTCTCTTATATTTTTAATAAAATAAAAATTGGTTGGGTTAAAATTAGTTACAAAAATAAAATCCAAAATGTAAAAACGTTAAAAATCAAGTGGTAGAAGGCTTGAAAAATGTGTTAAAATACGTTTTAGTGGATTTATTTAACTTATATCAATTAAAATTAAATTATTTATCACTTATGGATCAATTTAAAATTTAAATGTGTTATTCTATTATTAATAAATAAACAATATACATAAAACTGCCTTTTTTCACTTATAAAAGGGGAACACTTCCACCACATCATGAAACACATATCCCTTCAAATTTAATCATGAAATTATATAATTTTTACCCTCATAGAACCATATATAAATTATATAATCTTTTGTTCTCAATTATTTATCCTCAACCCCTCATTTCCAAGGATACTTTTAAGAAAAATTTTAAGAACCTAACATGAGTATTAATTATTGCTTAACTTTTATTATTAATTTATCTGATTACAAACCTATCATAACCATAGTAATATAGTGACCTTATCATAATTATTATAATTATGTGTTATTTTATTAATGCAACAATAATTATATATTATCTCTTATCCTCAAAGAAAAGCAAAATAACCTCGATCCTATGTTTTTCTGGACCACCGCCTCTACTAGACAATGTATTCCATTTTTCATCACCTCCCTTAATTGTTGGTAATAAAGATGGAATTTATAAATTAATATTATTAATATATTAAAAATATATTTCTAAAATTTTTATTTATAATATTTATTCTTTCAATCCACGCAATTGAGAAATTGAATCATTTATCATGTGTTTGGCGGACTACAACCTCCAAAAATGGTGAATTTTATTTTTTATCACCCTTGTTCCTAGATGGTTATAACAATTAATTCAGTGTGGATTTATGGTATTTAT
Source organism: Viscum album (assembly GCA_963277665.1). Taxonomy (NCBI): domain Eukaryota; kingdom Viridiplantae; phylum Streptophyta; class Magnoliopsida; order Santalales; family Viscaceae; genus Viscum; species Viscum album. The sequence continues at coordinate 1,088,717,050 of OY728122.1, forward strand.
GATATGTTTAAGATTATATAAAATTTATATTAAAATTATATAAAAACATCTATTTACTCGCAATATCATTATAACATGCTCTCATTTTGGTCAGTTTTACCCCTAAGTGAAAGATGTTATAATGTTTATATCATAAAAAATGTTGGAATTTTTTATAATGGAAATATCATGTAATATTAATTTATTTTATATTTTTTAATTATTCTGGAAATTTTTTATTTATATTTAATATATTTGTAATTATATCACCTTTTGATCATTAAACACGCCGAAGATAGTTCATCACAATTTTCATTTTCACAAACCATACCTTTATCATTTATCAAATAAAAATGGGATTTTCTGAATCATTGAGAAAAATTATTATAGTATTATTTATAATATTCAAATTATAATTTTTTTAATAAAAAATAATTGAAAACATCTTAACAAAACTAGAACTCAATAAGCAATCAGAGTTTCTGGAATATGATGATGAAAATAAACTATAATGGAATAATATATTTATATTAAATTTTCAAAAATTATGTTGATAAATGGAAATATATATGAATAAAATTCTATAAGAAGATATTAATATATTTTTGTCTATTATATAGGAGGTAAGAGCGTGTTTGAGTAATTTTAAAATAAGGTAAGGTTTTCATTGTCCAATTTTCAAATCCACAAGACATGTTTGATATTACATACCATTATCTTTTTTCTATGATTTATTAATATATATATTTACTTATAATTTAATGAATATATTTCATTTAACGATATTTTAAATTCTATTTCATGGTATCTCTCTTAATTTCTTTCAAATCTTACAATTCAATTAGGGTAATAGATATTAGAAACTCAATTCCCATTTATTGTGACATGATTGTTCTTCTAGAAGTTATTTAATATAATATGGTAACATTATGAACATTGATTTTATTATGTATTATTTTATATTTTTTCTATTTATTTACATTTTTACCACATAAACTCCTTTCTAAGGGTCTCTTTCTTTATGAGTTAAGCTATCCGTGAAGGATTTGGTTATCACAAATTTCCCTTCTTTGGGTTAATATGTTATTCCTTGAGCATCATTTTTATATAATTGATAAATTATTATATTATATATTTTACAGTACATTTACTATTTTTTATTTTTAGAGACATAATTTTTTTAAGTTAATGATTATTTCTTGATAAATTTATTTCTCATAAATGTGCAACAATTTTAAGGGAAAAACGTATATCTTTTAAAGATGGTTTTCCTCCATTTCTATGTTCACTAATCTCACAAAAAATTTCATTTCATAATATTCAATAAAAATATATTTTTATTAATGCGACCTTCATATTTTATATTACCCCTTTTAAAATAAATGTTTTATAACCTATTTTTATTATTTGAGTTTTCAAGAATGATATATTAAAATGTTAATAAGGTTTTCCATCCTTTAAAAATAAATTTTTTATCTTACACTTCAAAATAATTTTTGAAACCATTATTTATCTTAGAAGATATAATATTTAATATTCCTTTTAAAATTAACTTCTTTCAAAAAAAATTCTTTTAACCTTTTTAAACCACTTTTTCATTTTCAAGGCCCTATTATTGAATATTATTTTTAAAAGTAAAACCTTTTCAATATATTTCCACTTAAAATTGTTGAAACATTTATGTCTTTTTCAAAGGATTAAAAATAGAAAGGTCATTTTAAATGTAATTATTTTCTATATTTTTTCACCTCACCTTTTTAAAAATGGATTTTCAATGTGATAGTATCTTATTTATTTACACCAAATATAAAAGTGTTTTCTAAAAACTATTTCCTGATTTCACTCAAATTTTACTCTATATATAAGGGCTATATTTACTTATAAATTAAATTTCATGAATCACTATTTAATTTACCTTTTTAAATAATATTTTTTGGTGAATGAATTTTGGGTGTCAACCTTTGACATTCTTGAGGTCAATTTTGGTGATTCTATCTGAAAGTTATATGAAACCCATTTTTTCATTCAATGGATTCTTAATAATGTGAGGAATGGTTGTTTTCAGTTGGAACATATTTTTATGGATGAATTATGGGTTGGGTATTATATCACCCTTGAATCCATTGGTGAATGGTTTATATCTCACGAGAAAATGATATTGGGTATGAACCCAATGTAGTTTATATTGATTCATAAGATTAAGTGTGGACCCAATATGTTTTAACTAAGTTTATAATATTAAGAAAAAACATGACACCGGTTATCTAGGTTCACAATACTGTGCATGAAACCGATATGGGAAATATATGTTAAAAATATTGAGTTTGAACTCAATGTGGGTAAGTTGGGTTCACAATATTGAGTGTAAACCCGATGGAAGTTAGATAAGTTCAAAAGATTGAGTGTAAACCCAATATGGGTTAGCTAGGTTAATAAGACTAAGAATTTACCTAATATATATTATTTAGGTTCATAAAATTGAGTGTGGAACTAATACAATTACCAAGTCTCACAATGTTTTGGTTCCTTAAGTTTGTAATTATGCCATATATCAATGTTATATGTCTATGATTATGCTCTTTAGATCATGTTTAATGTTTCATTATTCCATACAACTTTTCTATGATATTTGTTTATTCATTTTTTATTATATTTTAATATACCAAGACTTATGGACAACTATAATTATTATATGGTCATTTTAATAAGATATCTCTCATATTCTCATGTTTTACCACATGCTTTTGAAAAAAAAACTTGATGAAATATTGATGATTTGTTAAATTAGTATCCATTTGAGTATACCCCTTTATTGTTTTTCCATTCCCCGGGTTATAAAAATGAGTGTAACCATTAATAATTCTAGATGGGTTTCCTTTTCGGTTTGATTATGGAGAAATGTTTACATGTTATGTAAAATAAATTTCTTGTGTAACTTTCCCTGAAAGATACTAAACCATACCTTCTTGGGATTTTTTAATGGTATTGAGACATAATTTTTAAAATATAGAAAACATCTAAAATAAAGATAATTTTATCTTTGTAGTTATATTATTGGTATAATAGTATGGTGTTGTTATATTTTAGTATTTTTTTATTTATTTTGGGGATAAGGATAATATAAAACTAATGAAAACCCTATGGATTAGTCTAAGGGATAAGACTATGTATGGTATGAAATATTAATTTTTTGGAAAATTAGGTATTGTGTGGTTCTTATAGTAATTAAATACATGTATGGATACTAGAATTTGGATGTTTCTATGTCATAGATTCACCGAGGGTCAATCACCTTAAAAAATTTCTATTTGAGCTTGAACACAATCTTTACTCTTGTTCATGACGAGTGGCCCTATGACCACACACTTTGTTAGCCACTCTTGGGGGAAATGTTTTTGTTTAATTCACATTATCTTTACAAACCATTATAAAGGATTGATTTCCTAAATATTTTGGGGAAATATTACAAGAATTATGATGGAACCAAACTTAAAGAATCCTAGTTAGATCTAAGAGTGATCCAAGTTAGAATAAAATAATTATAGGATATCATGATAGTTTTATAACATTATCATGATATTAATTTTTTCTGTGGTTATTTATGATAAATATATTATGATTTTATTTTTTATCACTATTGATTAAATACTTTTACTTTTAGAAAATAATGGATATATGATGAACAATGGTAATAATGTATATAATTGATAATACAAAAATTTCTTAATGAGAAACTAAATGGGATACAATCTCGTGTTGAAAATCTTGTGGTTATTCTCAACCAACCATATTGAGTTTTGATTAAAAAATTGAATCTTTATAAACATCTAAAAACAAAAAATAGGATACAAATTAAGTTTGAAAGAAGATCTGGTGATGATGATAGTGAATGAAAAAGGATTCAAATTCCAATATTTAAAAAATGTTGGAAGAAACAACCAAGATAATGTATTTTATGAATGAGAAAGAGTTTAAAGTGTAGAATTATTGACTATAGAGATATTTATTTTCAATATGGGGTGAAAATTCTGATTAATGAAATAGAGGTGAAGAATTTCCTATGCCAAAAATGTTCGGAGTTAGGGTATTATGCAAAAACATTCCATATCCCAGTGATAAATGAGGATAATAAATGTGAACAACCTCTTAAACCAAGGGAATAAAGGAAAACCTAGGATTTTCTAACTACTGAATGTATTTCAAGAAAAATAAGGGTAAAAATAATAGTCACCCTCTAATCAAGATTTGTAGAAATCCAAACTATAATTGGTTCTAACCCCACTAAGAGGCCTGTATAGTTTTATAAAATCATTAAATCAACATCCTATTGATTTTATATTATCAAGGAAAATATTTCTATATATTTTTACCTAATTTTTATGTTTAATTAATATGATTTATAAATATCTTATTATCCCTCCTTTAGTTGAATTCAACATGACTTTGGAAATGTGTTGGCTATCTCCAAAATAAAATCAATAGTAATTAAAAAAATAGGGAAATCACATTTCATATTTCAACCCAATTTATGGAAATCCCTCTATGTAAGGATGATTTTAATACCCTTGGAAGAATAATTATATTTTAAGAGTTATGATACCTAATTGAAATTGATGTTTAACTTAAATTATTGAATAAAAACTTAACCTTATTATTGAATTATTATGTGGAATAAAGATACATCTCCTAAGTTTGTTGATATCAATATAAAAATTATATTGTGAGTTTTAAAAGTATTGAAACACGTATATTAAATGTCTTAGAATTTATTTTTGAGGATTTATAGACATTATATCACCCCTACTCCATTATTTATCACATTGGATCCATTGATCATTGAATAGTGTCAAGATATAATTGAAAAATAATGGGTATTTAGAAAAATTCCATTTTCATTACTTATAAAAGTGGAGCACATCCACCACTTCATCATATAACTATAACATAAAACTGTATACTTAAAATATTACATTTATATGATCTTATAAACCTCTATCATGTTCATTTGCTTCTGGTCTCAAATTTTTAACATAATTACTTCTTTTTCATGGAGTGTTTTAAGAGAATGTTCAAGGTCCCAACATGATTATTACTTAATACATAACTTTTTATTCTTAATATAATCACTTAAAAACCAATCCTAAACATAGTAATATAATTACCTTGGTGTCATTATTATAATTAATATTTATTATATTTATTTAATAACCACTATTTATTTATACCCATCGACTACTACAAACAAAAGTTTGTCAATCATGATTTTTTATGGACTACAACATCCATAAAATGATGCCACTATTTTTCATGACTTCCTTTCATGGTTTCTAGTAATTACGGATTTTATGAATAAATAATCTAAAAATGTCAATATTAAAATTCTTAAATGATAATTTATCATATACCTTTATTCCATCCCATTTAGGGAGAAATGGAATCATTAATCATGCCTTTGTTGAATAAATGTGTACACAGATGAAGCCTTTTTTTAATCAACACTCTAACAACCCAATAATTTATAATATTTGTTTCAAATAAATATTATTTAATTTATATGTTTCATTACATGTAATAATTATTTTATGTTAACCAAGATATAATATTGAAATATTATTATTAAATGTGACATATATCACATGACCGTTGAAATGGTGGGCATGAATAGAAATAACTGAATTTTGAAAAACATATAGTTTATAAATGTATAAAATAAATTATCTTGTTAAAAATTAAATATATATGAAATTAAAATTTTTGAAAATAATTGAGATATTATTTTTAAAAAGTGTTTTAATCCGCACAGTGTGTATTTATCTTAACATATTAAATTTATCACAATTGGAGAATAATATAAATCAAATTTATCTTTTATATATACAATTTTTTTTTAAATTTCAATTAATTTTTTTTTCTATACATAGGATAAGAATCAATAATGTTTTGTGCTTAAAAATATATTTCATTGTGTTTTTTTAATTATTTTAAAGTAAATTTATTCCATTCATAGAGATTGAATCCTGAAAAATGGATCCCATATTTGGAAATAGGATGATAAAATTAGGTATATATTTTCCTTTTATTTTTGGTCAATATGAACAGTAATCATAGTAAATTTTTGTCACCTCGGTAAGGAAAAAATGAGAAAAATAAGGTTAAAATGTTGGGATAAGTATTTAAATTTTTTTCTAAAACATTTATTTCTCACATAGGATGAGTGGATTTTATACATTTTCTTCCAATTATAGTATATATGAAAAATTGGTGGTATATTTATTTTAATACGACCTTTATTTTAATTCAAGAAAAAATTCCAAATGTCACTCTCTTACATTTAAATATCTCTTATTTGTTTACAAAGGGAAAAATAAAGTTTTCAATGAATATTAAAGGTTATTTTGATGACAATGAAATTATTTTAACGATGGTAGTCTATTTCTATTTTTTAGAAAATATATAATTACCTTCAATTCATACATAAGTTGACACAATATTTCTTCAATTAATGAAAAAATATTATTTTAAAAATATTAAAAGTAATATAATATGGGTAAGTTATAATGTTACACAAAATTTATATATACATATGAAATATTAAGGATTTTTTAAAATATTATACTCAATTTCTATATTTTTCTTTATGTCTTTAAAGTCAAATTATTTGAATAGTTCTAAAATTGAAATTAATGATAGTTTATAAAAAAGAATATTTTATTTAATTATTTAAAATTCCTAAAATTCATTCTTAGGATAATTGAATTTTATATGGATGAAAATATCTATTATCTTATATTTATGAATTATTCTTTCATTTATTGTATCATTATTAACCCTTTAATATTGAAATAGTTGTTCTAGTGGTTAAGGTCAATGATGATTAATGAAGGGGTTAATACAAAAGAAAATGATTAAAATGAAATCAAAACATGTCAAAATTTCATGTAATGATGTTATTTCAACAATATACACCTTTTATTCTAATTGTTTTCCATTTTGAATAATTTATTTTCAGAATGTATTTATTATATTTCAATCATTTTAAAAAATTTAAGTATGTCATCCTCTCCCTTATAAAAGGAAGCCCCTTCTTTCTCTTCATTACACCATTTTGACCCTTATTTCTCAACCAAAAATTGATCAATTCTCTTCTCAAATTCCATATAATAATTATATATGTGACTTTATCCCAATAAAACTTATCCATATGTATTTATGAAGATATCCAATGGAGTTATTTCAAATAAGAGGTTATCACCTTAACCGGTCAATTTCTTTTTTACTTATTTTATTAACTCTTCTAAATCTATTGTATTTATAATAAAATAATAAATTAATTATCCAAAATATACTTTAATGTTATTATTATTATAAACCAACCTTTATTCACCATCTTTCCCATCAAATAAGAAGTGAATGTATCACATGTGTGTACGTACGACTTACCATCTCTACATAATAGTATAATTCATTTTCAATCACCATATTTCATGGCTGGTTATTATGATTGGTATAATGTTTATATAATATATTTATGAAATAATTATATTTTTTAAGTTATAATATCACATATACTATCTTACTTTATAATATTTTAGAAAATGATAACGTCGCTTGTGCGTATGTATGGACTACCATATCCACAAAGCTATGTGTTTGTTCTTCATTTCAATTTTTATGGGATGGTAATAAATATTTTTTTGAGGAATATATGTGATATATATGATATAATAATTATTATTTATAGTTGAATCATTATTTTCCAATATTTCATTCCATCATTCAAAAATAGAAACAACATTTATGCATATGTACGACATATCATCGCCATGAACAATGCAATGAAATTTTCTATATATAAATTTGATGGATAACTATAAATATAATTAAAATTAATATGTTTTATATTTATATCATTATTAAAATTTCAAAAATAATTTAACAATGATTAAATTTAAAGGAATGAGGTACGTAAATTGATACATATAAAAAAAAGAAGTATTTATCACTGAAAATTATTATTATGATAAAAAATGTTAATAAATGGATTATAAGATATCATAAGTAAATAATTCTTATTTTGGTATATATGAGTATGGTTTTAAAATACATTTATAATAAATATATATTTATTATACAATAAGTTCTAAAGTTTATTAATAAATATGAGACCTTACATAAGAATTTATGTTTCAATCTAGTTTTTTAATTTGGATTGTTAATGATTGAATTTATATTTAGAAAATTATATGATCATTATCTGATAAATCCCTTTCATTTTCATTTACTCTAGTTATTTTTAAAATATATATTCTTCCTTTAATCTTGTTTACGTTATGTACTCAAGATATTAATAGATTGTTTTTAAGGAAAACCTACTTTATTTTTCTCTTCTATTATAAATACTTGTCCTTTCATATCCATGTTTTCTAAAAAATTAAATGTATTTAGTATTATAATATGATTTTTAAAGTCATTTTTTCACATGATTTAATTTTTATAAATTTTTTTAAAAGGAATATTCTAGTTATTTTTCAAATAATTCAATTTTTTTATTTTTACAAAAGTGTGAAAGGAATGTATTATTTTAACTTATAGGATATGATAAAAATTTCCCATTTTCATGAATTACCAATGATTTGAAGATTACTTTAAAATATTTCATGGTTATTTATAAATAAAATCATTTCCCTATTATTTTTTATATTTTTAGATTTTAAATAGATAATTTGAAATTGAAATGTGATTTTCTGCAAAAAAATATCCCAGTGATTATTTTAAAGGAATTTGCATCTATAATAAAATATTGTAATGTTAACTATGTTTTACTTGGAATATTATCCAATGATACCATCCATTTTTATTTATTTATAACAATTCTGATTATGATTATTCGGAATTTATGTAACCCATTTATTTTCAATGGGTTATGCTATGATGAATTTACAAATGTTTATAAAATCTGTTTATATTTCATAGGATATGATATAACTAGAAGATAAATGTTGTATGATCTTGTGTCATACATTTGTAGAGTTTTAATTATGTGATGAGTGGTCTTGAAATTATATACCACTCTAATTAATTGGGTAAATTCTAATTTCTCATGAGATAATTATGGGAAATAAGTTGATGTACTTGATCTGCTATGGGATGGAATTAGATGTGCATGATCAATTATGGGAAACAATTTTTGTGTGATTGATCCACTATGAGAAATAGTTGTTGATCCCTAACACATTATGATTTAAAGGTCACATTAGTTAACCGTGACATATAAAATGATTTCTATACTTATAACAGTGCCATACTTTTATGACATGAACTTATAGTTCATGATTGATTTATAATGATTTATCAATCTTATAATATATATCTTTGAACTATTAAAGTTGTATTCCATGAATCATGTTTGCAATTAATGATAGATTGTGAATGAACTTGTTATGTTATGTTCAAGATATAATTGCCTTATTCTTATCATATTCTTTCATATGATCATCGATTGCTATCTTCCATTTTTACCCTTAATGATTATCTGACCACACCCATTCGTATATTGCATTTCCCTAGGTTATAAAAAATGGTTTAGGTTGGGAATGTTTATGAAGAGTGATAAATTGTAAAATAGTTTTGTTAGATGTTGATGATAATTTTTGAAATAAGATGATTTTATATCAAGTCTCCATTGATATTCAACCTCTATGGTCCTGGATCATTTATTTGTGAAATATATTGAATATTTATCGAAAAATATGTAATATTTATTTATAAAACATATGGAACAATATAGTTGGTATCAAAGAAAAAGTTTTTCAATATTTTTTTATTAGAGTGAGAATTTATTTGTGAAATATATTGGGAAATTTCTAAGTATATGGTAACATATTAATGTTTTGGTCAGGAAGAGATGTTGTGGTTTTACAATAAATTCATTCATGTTTAGATGCTATAAGTGGATGTTATTTTAGAATAGAAGCATCTAGGGTTAAATCATGAAAAGAGTTGGTCGCGTATATCTAAACCATAATTCTAGTTCATGGAGAGTGTTCCATTACTATTCCCTTTGTTTGCCAGTCCTTGGGGAAATTACTGGGTTAATTCACATCTTTTGGTTAACCATTATAATTGATTTAAATAACTGATGACCATTGATGAACTAGGTCAACCATAAGGTGTCATAAGATGAAAATAAGGTTTCATGATTTAGAAATCCTTTAATTATTTTATGATTATGTGGTTTGAAACTATGATTATTATTTATATCACTTTATTTTTCGGTTTTAGTTAATGGATGGAACTAGAATACATTGTGCTAACAACGAATGTGATGCAATGATTTTAAACCTGATATACCAAATGTTGTGGGAGCTGGAATGTATAATCTTATTTCTATTATAGCTCAACTTTCTCAGACCATGAATCATAATGATCTTATAAATGATCAATGGATGGAACAATATATTTTTAAGTCTCTCATGAGGCAACATACACATTCTTTTAGTGGGTCATTTGATCCATTACTAGATACATGATTGATCAAAACCATTGAGAAGATATTTTCTATCCTATAGTTCCCATAACATGAATAAGATTTCCTATATTTTTATCATTTGGAAGGTGAATTAGTTTAATGTAATAACCTTATTAACAATATGAGGAAGTATGAAGAAATTGACTCCAAGGAATGGGATTAGTTTAGAAGGATATTTTTCAGTAATTACTTCCCTCATATTCAACATAAAAATATATAGAATTAGTTACACGAGATTAATAAAAATGAGTATTATTTTTTAAAAGGTTGGGGCCGAAGCCTCATTTATTGTTAAATCATAGAAAAAACCTATTTAACTGGGTAGAGAGAGACTCATTACATAACCCGAAGTCCCAGTGGGAATTTATCCCATTACATGGCCCGTAGGCCCAATTTTTAGGCCTAAGGTCCATTATGTGAATAGTACTACTTTAGTACCCACCCCTGCTACAGTACCGCCGTAGCTACAGTATCGCCGCCGCTACAGTACACTATAGTACTGCTACAGTACCCTACATTCAATGGGTTTTGAACTCCCATTTTTCATGTAGGATTAAGGGGTGCATACCACTAAGCCAAACCCCAACTACTAAAAATGAGTATGAATACTTTGGTACTTGTGAGGAAAATTATAAAAGACATTCATGGTATACTTTAAGTTTAATCATTATCCCTGAGTAAAAAAATTGACCAAATATTTGGTGGATTAAAACCATTTTTCTAAAAGGAACTATCTATAAGAGACTTTAGTAGCTATGAATAAATAATTCAATGTGCACTCAAGGTGGAAATTCAAATAGAATATTCTCACCTTTCCCATGGTTTTGACAAGAAAAGGTAGATCGAGTCTCATGAAAACTCTAATAAATCACATGGTGGAATGAAATTACATACAACTACATGCTAGAAATTTAGTAAGAAAATCAAGGTAATTTCTTTAATGGAAATGGGAGAAAATTTAAATTGGGAAAGGTTGGTTAAAAAGACTATTAATGTTAAAAGTATATGAACGGGATGATTAATGAAATAGAAGATAAAAAAATACAACTAACACACCATCTATATTCCAAAATTTCTAGTGTGATTAGTATGGTAATTATGCCAACTAGTGCATGAATTTGAATGTATATGATGATTTTTGGAATCATAAATCTTTTTATGATCAACGATAAAGGGAAATATCGTGATATCTTGACTACTGAAGTGGTTTATTAGAATTACATGGTGGACAATACCTTTATCATCCACTCTATAATAGCTAATTTATTATTTGATTCTGAATCGTCGCAGTATTTTATATCTAACTAATTTATAAAGGGTATATAATTAAAAACTCAAGAATTTGATATTGGGTAATTGTAACAAACATATAATGGTATGATGTTTGCATCTCAATTTTATTGTTTTTATCTGATTGAGGTTTCTAGGAAAATTATTGGTTTCAATCTTAAAATTCTCCTTTCAATATAATTTTATATGAATCCAGAAATGTATTAGATTTCATTATATGGTTCCCATATAAATTTACAAGGAAGAGAAGTCACATTTTGTATTTAAAATGAACCTATCATCATTTATTGATGTGAGTTTGAATAAAAAATATCCAATAGAAATCACTTATATCTCATGGGTATTAATTCCCATCCATGAAGGCACTTAAAATCATATGGTTGGGGACAAAATAAAAATCAAGGAAATTCATATTTTTTAGTAGTGTTTTGATGAATTTCTAGAATAATTGATTGTTTTTATTGCAATTTATGATGTTTAGTATTCAAAATAACAAATTCCTGGTGTTACACATATTTCTAAGACTCTTTATAGAATGACCCCAATTAACCTGTAATAATTGAAGAAGTAACTCTTAGAGAATGTTGATAAAGGATTTATTCAGCCAGATTCATCACCTTGTGGTTTCCAGTTGTTTTTTAATGAATTGAAAGTGATAAATGTGACTCTACATTGATTATTGATAACCTAAAAAACATCAGTATAAAAAAACAAGTATCCTCTACCCCTTATTAATGATTTGTTTGATCAATAAAATTTAGAGCAATAGTTTTCAAATAGTGATTTTTTAATATAGGTTCTTTAAATTGAGGTAAAAAAGTGATTACATACTGAAGAAATCCATCCGTATGAGGTATGGACACAATGAAACTATAATTATTCCATTTGTTCTTAGAAATTTCCTTACTACATTTATGAATATAATGAACATAATCTTTAGAAATTACCTTGGTCAGTTTGTGGAAGTCTTTATATATGATATTATTATATATTCATAGTTTAAGTAAGAGCATAATTATCTCTTTATAATTTTAAAAAATAATATAATAATGGATAAGTTGTATAAAAAATTTAACAGTGTGAATTTTGGATTTATAAAGATTATTTTTTGGGTAATATAATCTCATTTAGGGTTTTTTGGTGCATCCTTTTAAGATAATTTTATTGATAAACTGCCCAGGCCAACCATGTTTATTAAGATCTATAGTTTTCATGGTTTTGATAAATATTATTGATGCTTTTAAGAAATTTATTATAGATTTATAATACACTCACCAAGTTAGATAGGAATAAATCCAAGTTCTTTTGGATAGATTGACGTGTGGAAAATTTCAAGGAACTGGATAAAAGGTTATCTAGAGCACCTGCACTTAAATTAACCTACAGTGGAGAAGATGTTTTAATATATAGTGATGAATAAAATTAGGTATTTTTTATTCCTTCTCATTAATAATGATGCGGTAATAACTTGTCTTATGAAAATCGATGGTTTTTGTGAAAAATTACCATGATTATGATTTAGAGTTAACTACAGTAAATTCTTCATTAATGATATGTAGGTATATCTTTATAGAGAAATATATTATATATATAATGATAATAAAAGATTAATGTATATACTCACTTAAAAAGATATGAATATCTTCCAGAAAATATGTTTAGTGCTGATTAATGATTAAGACTAGTCGATACATTACCACCATGGGAAGGCAAAAAAGTTTAAAGATACTCTAAGTCATAAGGCTCATGTTAGATTATCTATTTTAAGGATAAAAAAGATCCAATATTTATGGATTTGTAATGAATGGATCCATAAATCTTAAAGGAAGGGTACAAAACTTATCTTTCTCAAATGAATGTCCAACCATCTGTCCATGTAAGGATTCGAGAGGCTTGAAAGAAAGATGTAGGGATATAAAATAAGGAGAGAAATTTCCCAGAGTTTAACCTTGATTTTTATGAATTGATAATGTTGAGAATCTTTTTATATGTTTTATACATACTATATTTGAAGAATGGGCTATTGTATGAAGATCAAAGTTTGTAATTATCTATTAATATGAAAAGTATGAAGATGTACAAGGATCTAAATGATTTTTTTTCTGGGGGATAAATGTAAAGGGATTTTGTAGAATATATATCTTAGTGCTTGGTATGTTAGAATTTTAAGTTTGAGAGACAAAATTATAATGATATCATACAACCATTAATCATACCAGAATTGAAATAGGAAAACGTCACTATGGATTTTGTCGAGGGACTCCCTAAAATGTCTATAGGCCATTATGCTATTTGGGTTATAGTTGATCTCATTATAGCATCATAACACTTCATTTATATTAGATAATATTTCACCCTTGATTATCTTAGATGTATATACATTAATGAAGTGGAAAGTTTTCATGGAGTACCACATTCTATTGTATCAAATTGGGATTAGAGGTTTAACTTGAAGTTCTAGTGAATTCTTCAACATGATATGGATACAAAGTTAAATTTCATCACTGATTATAATCCATTGATGGATAGTAAATCTATGAGAACCATTCATACCCTGTAGGATATGTTGAGATCTTTTTTCTCTGAATTTAAAGGTGGTTGGGATCAACACATTCCTCTTGTTAATTTTTTTTACAATAATAGATTTCACTCGAGCATTCTAATGGCTCATTATGAATACCTCTATGGAAATAAGGGTAAAAGCCCAATTTTATTGGATTAATCTAGTGAGATAAATATTTTCAAACCACATCATACTATAGAACTAGAATGGAATGTGAGATCTATTTAGTAGCACATAAGAGAAGGCTAAATGTAGATAGAAATGTTTTACTGAAAATCATTTTCATGGTAATGATTTTGAAGTGGGGGATAAGGTATTTCTATGAATTTATACATGGAATAAGTTTATGAGATTTATAAATAAATTAAATATGTTCCCTATGTGTATTGGCCCCTTTAAGACTCTTTATCAAGTTGTGATGTAAGCTTATCACTTGATGCGTCTGCCAAACCTCTCTCAATTTCTCAATGTGATCCATTTATCTCTCCTAATGAAGTACATTCCTGATCCATCACATGTATTGAACTCATAAGTTTTACTAATAGAGAATTATATTTCTTAAAAATAAAAACCTGTATAAATCATGGATCATAGAGATAAAGTGATATGAAACAACACTACATACCTGGTTAAACGTCACTAGTGGATTCAAAAATTTGAATAATTGAGTTGGGATCCCAAGAATGTAATGAAATAGAGATATCATTATTTATTTTTGTCACAATAATATAATTCTCTAGAGGAAATTATTTTTAGGGGGTATAATGAAACACATGAAGATTTTATGAAATAGATATATTTTTCAAATAAATTTAATATCTTTGATGACTTGCATTACATGCAACATCGATTTCAAATGATCCATGATATACTGTTAAAATATTATTATTTATTGTCATAGTTATATCCTATCCATTGGATTTCAGTGTATTAATATGATTAACTAAATTATGAAAAATATATTGATTACATTTTTATAAAATGAATTATTTGATTTTTAAGTAATTAGAAATTGAAATAAAATCCAATTGAAAATAAAGGATATGTTTTTATGAAAACCCTTTTTATTCAAACAATGTACATTTATATTAATAAATAAAATTGATCACTATTAGGGAATATTTTTTTATTTATATTTTATATATTCAATAAAAAGTTTTATCTGTCATATATTTTTTTAGGAATTGGATAAGAATAAATCCAGTGTTATGCTTAAAAATGTATTTTATTGTGATTTGAAGACTAATTTTAAAATTAATTTATATCACTTATTGAAATTGAATCTTGAAAAATAAATTAATTTTTTGGAATCATTAGGATTAATTTTGGTAAATATGCCCCTTTTATTTTGGGTTAATATGAATAGTAATCATAGTAAACATTTGTCAAATTGGTAAGGGTAACATTGGTAAAATTGGGTTAAAATTCTAGGATAAGTCTTTAAATTCATATAATATATATTTTACTATATTTTAATGGTGGTGTTTAGAAATTTCTATACATGTCTCAAATATATATCCACTTAGTTCCATATTTATTTAAATATTACCTTTATATTAATTTTTGAAAATCAAAATACAAAATGTCACACTCTTGATTTTAAATATCTATTACGTGTTCACATAGGGAAAAATAATTTTTTGAATGACTATTTAATGTTATTTTTAAAATAATGAAATTATTTTCATGATCATAATTTATTTCTAATTTTTATTATGTATATAATTACCTTAAATTATTATGTAATGATGACACAATATTTCTTCTATAAATAAAATAATTGAATAAATGTTTTTTTAAATGATAAAAGTAATATAATATGAGTGATTTATATAATTTAATGAATTTTTTAGATACATATTAGAGATATATAAAGAAATTATATTCAAATTCAATATTTTTCTTAATGTAATTAAAGTCAAATTAAATTAATGGTTCCAAAATTGATATTAATGATATTTTTTAATAAAGATTATTTTATTAAATGATTTAAATTTTTTAAAAACTATATATTTAGTCAAGACAATGTAATATGGTTTAACATGTCAACCTTGGTCCATTTATAAGTCATTTTTCTATTTATGGTATCATTCTTTACCCTTCATGATTGAAATAGTTGTTATTATGGTTAAGGTCAAAAGTGATAAAAGAAAAGGGTAATAATAAAGATAAGGCTTATAATTTCCCCAAAATGGTCTAAATTTTATTGTATAGTGTTATTTATACCCTATCTACTTTTTATTGGATTTCTAGTCCATTTGGAAGAACTGTTCCTGAGAATAGCTTTATTATATTTTAATATTTAAGAATTTCCAAGTGTTTCCTCCCCTCCATTATAAAAGGAAACCCAAATTTCTGTTCCATAAACCACATTGAGATTTATATATTGACCAAAACCTGAAACAAATATCTTATAAACTTTCCTAGACATGTTCTAGATGTTTTGATATACCCAAAAGACTAATCGCCGGATCCATAATAGGGGATCAAAATGAGTTATATTATAGGAGAAGTAATCGCCTTAACTGATCACTTTCTTTTTACTTCTTTTTTCCATCCTATAAATATACAGTATTTATCATAATATAATAAATTATATATAATAAATATAATAAAATGTTATTATGACTTTGAAACATCATTTATTTACCATTATTTCCATCAAATGGGTAGTGAAAGTATCGCTCATTCGTACACATATATTATCGTCTCCAGGTAGTGATATAATTAATTTTCAATTATCATCTTTCATGGATGTTTATTATGATGGGTATAATGTATTTTTATAAAATTTATGAAATAATTATTCTTATTGAATTATAATCCCACAAAAACCTTCTTACCCTCCCTTTTTTTGTTAAATAATAACATCGCTCGTGCATACGTGCATACTACTTCCTCCACAAAGCGATGTGATTTTTTATTCATTTAAATTTTAATTGGATGGAAATAAGGATGGTTTTGATGAATATGTGTTATATAATTATTATTATATATGTTTGAATTATTATTTACCTCTATTTAATTCAATCTGTTAAAAATTGAAAACAATGTTCATGCATACGTATGACCTACCGTCCCTATGAACGATGTAATTCATTTTTCTATTTTAAACATTTATGGACTACTATAAATATATATATAATTCATATATATTATTTTTATTTCATTATTAACATTATATAGATGATTGAATCATGCTCAAGAAATAAGGACCAAGACTGATGAACCAAAACATGCATACAAAACAAGGAGGCTATCTCCCAGAATAGTGATTTTAATAACACCTTATTAACAAATGGGTCATAATATATCATAAGTATTTCATAAATGGAATGATATAAAATATTATGGTTCTAGAATATATTTATAATAATTCTATATTTATTATACAGGGTTTTATACTGTGTGTGATGAAATACAAGACTTAAGGTAAGAGATTTATGTTTCAATCCTATTTTTTTAATCAGAATGAATTATACATAATTTCACACTGAGGAAGTTATATGATGGTTATATAGTTACTAAATTTCATTTTACTATCTTAAATTTATTTATAAATAATATAATATTTCCTTTCATTTTCTTCACATTATGTACTCAATATATTGAAAGAATCTTTTTAAGGAGATCCTACTTTATTTTCCTTTTCTGTCGAAAATAATTTTATTTCTAAATCCATATTTTTAACAATGCATTCAAAGATTTTTTTAATATTATAATATGATTTTTTAATGTCATTTTTACCTATGATTTATTGTTAATTTTTTTAAATGGAATCTTCAAGTCATTTTTTGAATGAATTTTTTTTTTCAATAGTGTGAAAGGAATGTTTTATTTTTTACTTATACAACATTAAAGGAAGTTTATTTCATCATGATAGATCAGTTATTTGAAGAGTAATTTAAAATATTTCAAGGTTATATTTGAATAAAATATTTTACCTTCTATATGTTAAATTTTTATATTTTAAATAATTAATTTTAAAGTGAAAAGTGTATTTTTATGAAGAAATATTCCAGAAAATATTTTTAATAGGATTTTCGCCAATAATAACATCCTTTAATGTTAATTATATTTTACTAGGTATATAATCAAATAAAACCATTATTTTTTACTTCTAAATTAGTTTTATTCTAACAATGATGAGATTTTAACAAAACCCATTTATTTTCCATGGGTTATGATATGATTAATTTATAAAATGTTTATGAAGTCTATTTTCATTGAACGACTTATGATATGATGATATAATGAATGTTTTATAATATTCTAGAACAGATATATATTGTTTAATTATGTCATTTATGGGTTGAAAGTTATATATACCTCCAATTCATTTGGTGATTATTTATATCTCATTTTATAATTATAGGATACAAGTCGATATGCTTGATTCACAATTGGAAACAATTATATGTGATTTATTTTTTATGATTGAAAAGTCTACGTTCTTGATCAACTATGGGACATGAGTGTTGATGCCAAATCCATTATTATATGATTTTCTTAGTTTTTAACCTTAAAATAGGCAATATTTTCTATACTTATAATGGTTTTTTAATTTTATGACATGGAACTGTGGTTCCTGATTAATTTAAGATGACTTATAAAACATATAATACATGTCTTCAAAAAATGGAAAATTTTTATGGTATCAATCATGTTTACAATCAATGATATATTGGGTATAATTTTTTATGTTATATTAATGATATAAACCCATTATTATTATATTTTTATTTCATATGAATATCAATTGATATCTCGCATGTTTACACTGACTGATCAACTGATCTCACGTATTTTTATGTTTAATTTCCCGGAGTTACAAAGAATGGTTTAAGTAGGGTTTTTATTTGAAGGATATTAAATAGAAAGATATTTGTGGGTTATTTTTAAGTTATTTAATCGAATAAGATTATTTTTTATCTAGTCTCTATGGAATGTAATCCTTATGGTCCTTGGGTCTGTATTTGTGAAATGTATTGAGAATTCATCTATGAAGATGTAATATTTATGTATGAAAAGTTTGGGTCTCTATAAACACTATTCAAGGATTATTATAAGAATGAGTATATATTATATTTATTACATCTTTAATCTTATATAAATTTTATATTAACATTAAATAAAAACTTATCCTTACTCATAAAATCTTTATAACATTCTCTTGTTTGGGTTGGTTTTACCACTTAAGTGAAAAATGTTATAATGTTTGTATCCTAAATGACTAATGAATGTTATATAATGGTAATACCACATAATAATAATTTATTTAATATGTTTTAATTATTAT
Organism: Viscum album; assembly: GCA_963277665.1. Lineage (NCBI taxonomy): Eukaryota > Viridiplantae > Streptophyta > Magnoliopsida > Santalales > Viscaceae > Viscum > Viscum album. The sequence continues at coordinate 1,088,736,709 of OY728122.1, forward strand.
ATAAATGTGTTATTGATATTTAATATTTTTATTAATATATAACCTTTTGATCATTAAACACTCTGAAACTAGTTCTTCAGAATTTCTATTTTCATAAAGCACAACTTTATCTTCCACCAAAATGAAAATTATACATTATGAAACATTAAAGTAAATTTACTTTTTTATATTGTATAATCTATTAATGATTAATTTTTTTAATCAAAAATAATCGACAACATCATTACAAAAATATTATAAAATAAGGAATCAGAGTTTCTTGTATTTGATGATGAAAAGAAACTATAACAGACAAATATATTTGTAACAAATAGTTATAAATTAAGTGTATAAATGAAATTATATATGAATAATTTTTTTAATAATTTATTAATATATATATTTATATTATAAATTAGTCTATAGTTTGTTCAAGTAAGTGGGAAAAAGGGTTTGGTTTCTTTGTTAAAATTTCGAATCCATAAGACTTGTTTGATATTGCACAACATAATTTATTTTATACGGTGTAATACATGACTCACTTACATCAAGTTTAATTAATATCATTCATTTGAATATAATTTCATTTCCATTTCATGGTATCCCTCTTACGTTTTATTTTAACTCTTACATTTCCATTATAGTAGGGGTTTTGGTAACAAAATTATCACTCATTGAGTTATGATTGTTCTTCCTGAACTTATTTCATATAAGTTGGGAATATTTACTATTTGGATTTTTTATATGGAATTTTCTCCTTTTTCTGTGGATATACTTTTCTACCACATAAAACCCTTTATAATAGTGTCTTACTTTATAAATTATGATTTCTTTATGTGATTTGGTTAACTCAAATCATCTTTCTTTGAGTTATGATTTGATTCCTTGATAATTATTCTTTTAAGATCAAAAAAATTATTATATTACATATCTCAAAACATATTTCATATTTTCTGAATTGTATAAAATGAAATTTTTAACTCAAATATTGTATCTTGATAAATTTCTTTCCCATTATAGTATAATGATTTTATGGAAAAAACATCATATCTTTCAAAGATGGCTTCCCCTTTTCTTGCATGTTAATTATTCTAAAAAATGTTTAACTTTATTATTATGATATAAAAATATGTGTTGACCCATGTGTGTCACACCCTGACCCAAATTTTTAATATTATTATATTTATTTTTTGTGCCTCTTTTGTTCTATGGGTTTTATCCGGTGTTTTTGGACAAAAATTTTCATTTTTGGAGGGATGAGTAGTGGTTTACGGTTCCTACATAGCTTGTAAAAGCCATGTTCCAACCCCCCAAAATGATGCAACTTCTTATATAAGCCTTGGGTGGTTGGAAGAATTAGGTTCATGGTCATGGATCCCACCAAAGGATATCATGAAATCTTTTAAAGGAGTTTTATAACACTATAAAGTTAGGCACAATATTTGTGAAATTGTGCGGCCCAAGCCATGCAACCTGCCCTAATTTTAAGAAAAGTGAAAAAATGTTCTTATAATAATAATAATAATATCATAAATTTTTACCCTATCCCACCTACTAATTTTCAACCCAATTTCTCCTCCTCCTCTATCACACGATGCACCAACCCGAGAGGGGTCTAACAGTCACACCTCCTCCTCCTATTCCATGGATTCTATTAATTTTATTCGCAATATCTTATATGATTCATCATGGAAAGGTCATTTTCCGTTCCAAGTTATTTTCATTTAAAATTTTCCCTTCCAATCCACTACTCATGCACCATGTCTATAGTTACCTAGGATTATCATACATGGTTATTATATATTTTTAGAAAAATATTATTTAAATTAGACAAAAACATACCATTGGATCGTAATAGTTTAATTCCTTTGGAAAATTGTAACAAAATATTCCTGATTAATTAACTTTCTTCAGTGTATCCCATAAATATATTCACCTTAATTACTCTTACTTAATAGAATTATTTATAACATAGGGAAATGAAATATAAGAAAGTTTGACCTCAGATTCTCAGTAAGGGTAGAAAAGGGAGAAATGGAACATATCATGAGAATAAGGGAATGAGAACATGAACATAAATTTTGAAATATACCTTGAAAATAAGATATCACAATAATTTGTCATTCCATAAATTTGTTAGTTTATAAGTCATGAATCATATGGAAACCAACTAATATGATCAAAGAGATAATAACATTAGTATAAGACATAAAAATGTGGGATACACATAAGCATAGAAATTCTTATGTCAAGGATATCAACCAAGAAATTAATAACATGTTAGTATTGGGATAATCACCTATGTACCTACATTAGTCATGTGATGACCTCCCATGTAACATCTTTTTTTAATCTTGGGATAACCTCCCATATACTCTTCTTTTTCAGGCTTGGGATAAACCCCCCATATACCCCCTTGTTTCGGGCTTAGGATAACCTCTCATGTCCCCTATTATTTTGGGTTTAGGATAACCTCCCATGTAACCTCTATCTTGGTATTGGGAGGACCTTCTATGAACCCTTTGAGTCATATAACATTAATCATTACTCAATTCATTTAAGGGATATATAGGTCTCAACCATCAAATAATAAAAATAATATCTATGTTTGCCACAATATCATAAAACGTTAATCATATTGCATCCTTTTAAATTTAATGGGGTTGATAAAAGATTAACCATATCCTAACTTGTGAAAAATATATAGGATTCATAATCATATATTCATTTCCTCATAGCATAAACCATGGAAAAAATAGTGGGTTTCATAAAACTTTTCTCATCATATTATCTGTGGAAGAGAATTGGGTATCACAAAAATATTTGCATCATAAAAAAATCATATAAAGAATAATGATGGAATCTTTAGTTCATATTGTAATAAAATAAAAAGTTAATTAAAATTATGTCATCTTATAGGGATAATTATTTTGAAAGATCACATAAAACATTTCTTAAAGAAAATAACCTTTCTTGGAAAATCAATTTTAAAAATAAAAAATTAATAAACAATTTTTGGAAATTATTTCCATTGAAAAAACTATAAAAAAATATATAAGAATATTTAAATCCAATAATGGAAAATAATATGAGAATTTCCATTAATTCCATACACATTAAAATGAAGATTACACTCACATTTTTGGAAAAAGATAAACATACAATGTTTAGAAATTGAAATGATTATTAATTTGATTTTTTTAAAGTAAAAATGGGTAAAATTTAATTTAATAAATAATTTTAATAGGATAAATTTTTAGAAAACATGGTTTTGGAAGGAAATGGGCTTTCGATCGAAGATAGAAATAAAGATGATTTTTTTAAAGAATTTATTTTGAACCATTGAGTACATAAATAGAATAAAATAATGATAAAAAATGAATTCTCTATAAATTTACATATTATAAGAAAGATCACATGTTTTTTGAGAGATAGATTATAATATTTCATTATTAGAAGCATAATCATAAACAATCCAGATAAATGATGAGAATATATTATAAAATGTTTCCCTCTTGGGTAACTTTGAATCTCAATCCCCATGAAATAATAACGTTAAATAAATATCAAGAAATAATTTAAATAATAATATTTTGTGATATAACATGTCCACGTGTATGTATATACACATCATATAATAATATAGGTGCATAACATAAATTATGTCTCAATGAAGGCAAATTGAGACCAAAATCCCTTACCGTTTTGTTAACTATTGAATCATAATCCCCATGAATGTGATTCCATAAAATGGATATATAAATACAAATTAATTTCAATTATAACCATATTAAAATAAATTAATTTTATACATATATACAACATAAAATAAACATGTGGTGAATATGGATTGTGTCAAATAAAAAATCAAAGTGAGTGGGAAATCCCTTACCTTAAGTGCCAAATTCCATTGTACATGTTCGAAACTCATGTATAATAAATACAAGTTTATTATACATTTATTAGTGAACCATAATTATATATATATATATATAATCTTATTTTTTAACTTATGACCTTTATTTACCATTTACTGACAATTCTTTGTTAAAATCACATTTCAGGTAATAACCACTTTGTTTTTCATATAAGATTTCATTTTTTATTTTTTATCTTCTTAATATGATCATGGTACCATTATAAAAACATTAATAATTAAATAATTATAATATTTATACATAATTTATAGTTTTAATACAAATTATGAAATATTGTTTTGAGAAATGAAGTATGTTACAATCATGGCGACAGTAGGTCAAACATATGCATGAGTAACAATTACACTTTTCAAAGAACATTATTTAATGGAGATATATAACATATTATCTTTAATAAAGTATCATAATATAATACATATCATATTATTTCTTTTAAATATAATAATAAATATCATCCATGTTGTGTATTGATTAAAAGAGAGTCACATCACTTCATTATGGTGGTTGTCCACATCTACACAATCGAGGTTACGATATTTCAGTGAGTGAAAAGGTAAGAAATAAAATGATATATTGTTATTTAATAATTATAAATATTTCATTAATAGTATTATTATTTCCTTTAGATCACATATATTCATTAAATTTATAGTTACTATCTTCCATGTAAAGTGTTAGTGAAAATGAATTACATCACTTCACAAGGTTATAGTCCATCATACACACAAGCGACGTTATCAAATCCCCTATGGAATGGAATGTAAAAATTTATATATTATATAATAAATAAATACAAATAATTTTGTTATAAATATCATAAATATAAATTATATTTTTCATCATCCCCAACTGTGAAATGTGGTAATGGAAAAATAAATAACATAGGTTCGCGAGGTGGTAATTCGCTGTACATATGAATGATGATTTAATAGCCAATTTAATGGAAGTGGAGATGGTTATAGTTCATGAAATTAACATAGAAACATTTATGTATATGTAATTTACATAGTTTATTACATTAGTATGGTTTAATTATAATTTAAGGTTGTAGAGGAAGAAATATAATAAAAACTCTCATTGAATAATGTTACCTCTTCTTCCGGTAACCTCCATACGTTTACACCAAAAGACTTCCTAGGATGGATTTATGCCCAAAATAATGATTATAGGATAATATTAGGTAATTTTAGAAATGGTTTTAGTTGGTCATAGCTGAACCAAAAATGGATTTAATGGTGTGTAAAAGAGAGAATATGGGGTGGCCTTCTACATGTGTGATGAGTGGAATACTCATAATTATTTTGAATGAAATAGGTGTAAATATATTTTTATTATTAAAAAAGGATAAAAAATATTACTCCCTAAACATAGAAATTATTGGGTTGAAATATGGACATAAAATATATTTTTTACATGTGTTTCGATCATTTTAACTCTCATGTTTTTAGTTTCACCCCTTGCATTCCCATTTTTACCACAACCACAATTTTTTTTCATCAATTTTCAGTATTAATTTTTATCAAAAAATAATTTGAAATTATTAAATGATAAATATTATGATGATTCTAAAATATGGAATCCATTTGGTCTATTTAAATTCATATAAGTGAAAAATGTTGATTTCAAATTATTCCTACAAATGTGATGAGAAAGAGTGGTTTTAAAGAGAATGTATTCAAAAGTATAAATAGTTTTTATATTAAATTTCAATATAAAATCAATTCGAAGGATTATTTATAATGTTATTCTTATTTTATAAAATAATTTTTCAGGTAAGGTAATTTTTTTAAAAAAAATAAGTGCACAAAATGGAATGAAACTCATTTTTAGAAAAATAAAAATTTTAGTCATAAAATTCGATATATTCATATATATTGTCTAAAAACACATAATATGAATGTTAAATAGATGATTAAATATATAATATATAAATTTAATTAAATTAATTCTACATTTTTTTAGTTTTATTTAGATAAAACATGTTTTTGTGCATAAAAATATTATTTTCATAAAGAGGTTCTCTTTATTTTAAAATTTGATTTATTATAATTTTAATTAAATTTTCACCAAATAAATCATTATATATACATGTTTAATCTGAATATATTCATAATTTAGTTATCCCAATTAATTGGTAATAATAATCATTTTAAATAACAATTTCTTAATATTAAGTCATGTTTCATTTAAACTCGACGTTGAGTGAAACACAAGGTAAACTTAGTATTGTGTTTATCACAAGATAAACTATGTGTTTCATATAAAAAAATATTGAAAATATTAAATGTATTTGAAAAAAAGATTTTCCAAAATCCCAAGGTGTTATATTAGTCCCCCCATTGAAATGAATTTCACCCTAAAAATTCATAACTTTAGTACAAATAGATGAGTATATATATAGATCAACAAATTCTTATGTTCCCATGTAGCTAAATCATATTAGTATATTCATAAAAAAAATTAACTAGCAAATGGTCTTGTTTTTTAGAACCTTATATATTTGATTTAGAGTCTCTAATGATTGTTCCTCATTATAAATATCATCCTCTAGTGGCATGACCTTTGTGTTCAGAACATGTTATAGATCAGGTATGTACTTACTCATAAGAGATACATGGAAGACATATTAATCCTAATAGTGTTTTGGTGGAAGCTCCAAACAATACGCTACTTTTTGATACTATAAATAATTTAAAAGGGAATGAAATACCTTAGGATTATTTTTCCGTTGTATTATAAGGAAAATTTAATCCTTTGGTTGTTCTTTAATCAATTTACCCTTAATCTATTACACAAGAAATGATGAAGATTTTTTTATTCCTAAGGAACTAATGGATCACAAGATCCATAAAATATTTAAAGGTTATTCCTTTTGTTACTAGTTAAAAAAATTAAAAATGCTTATCCAATATTGATAAATATTTATAAGGTGAATTAATACATTAATCTCTAAAACCACATCCATAGTTCAACTTAAACCATTCCATAAATGTTTTACATTATTAACCTTCCATAATAAAAAAATTATAAAGAAGGTCACTAAATTTATCAAAATCAACTTAACCTTAATCCCCCATATACCATAAAGTATATCTCAATTTCACCATACCAAAAATGTGAATAACTTCACCATGTATTCTCATAAAACATGATAAAGACATGAATTACTCTAAAAACATATTGAAAACATACATGCTTCCTCATTCCTTACATAAAACACAAATTTGAGATATATTCCTTAAGTATAAAAATTCTTTAAACTCCATCAATGATAATGTTAACCCCTTTGTCAACAAATCGTTAATAAGTTTGAAGAAAATTGGCACTATCCAATTTACTTTATCCATATCAATCATATATTAATCCCAATATAATTATATCAACATTAGAAACATATTAAATGTTATCTTTCCTTAAATCATGTGTTTTCCATGAATATCACCTTGCCATTAAATCACTTTTCTAGGTTAACATCACTATTAAAAATAATCGTGAAAATCCTTAATGAAAACATATACTGAATAATTATTTCAAAATTCTTGAATTACAATATACAAACACTTCAATCATTCCACATAATTCTTATATCATTAAATATAATTCTTCATATTATTCATTAATACCTCTTTCCTTTAATATTTCATTCTTAGTCTCTTCATTTTTAGTATTAAAAACATTACTCATAAAACCTTTCTAATCATCTTCACGATATTACCCAATAGAACATCAATTCGTATAATTCCTATACATTCCACGTATAAAATATTTATAAATTGACAGTACCTTAGAGAGACAAATACCCCCTTCCATTGCATTAACATAACTTTTGATTTTTACTTAGAGGTTACATTGCTTTTGTTCTTACTTTCCACACCCAATATATCTTCTTTTCCCTATGAGACATTCCCTTGAGTGATTCTTCCTACATTATCGACATACATGAAACTGAATATTTTTTCCTGTATGGTCAATAATACCTGAACTCTTATAAAATTCTATTTTTATATTATTCAATGAGTTTGTGATTTAGTTAAGGTGAACATAGTAAATCATGGTCTATGATAATTTATAAGGCCCTAGCCTTAAACCTTACTTAATCTTGAGTTAATACAAGATTACACATTAAGGATATTTTCAGGTTTAGAGTTTTAGAGAATTTGATCATAAAGGTAAATTGAGGCATTCATAACATTGTTACGTAGGGAGTAACCCTCTTGGTTACGTTTGGAATACCCACCACAGTATATTCCCTAATTCTCTTTGGAGAAACCTTAACGTTTCACTCCTTCGCGTTACCCAATGCATTGGAGAGCTATATCAGGCTCACCTGCCCTTAGTTTATCACGGAACCACCCGTCTTCATAACAGTGCCCAAGAACCATAACATAATCACAGAACATAACTTAAGCATAAATGAAAGATAACATTCCCACATTGAAAAAACAATATAACATTTTAAGATATTGAAATAATGAATCCATTCTAAAAAACATTTTCAAAACCATTTAAAACATTTAATAAATGGATTTTTGAATCAAAGTGTCCCATACCACCTTGAAGATTTTAACTTTTTAAACAATTAATATCCATATAAATAAATTCTTAAAACCATTTTGAAAACATGGATATTAATAAGAACAAATCATTAAAACATTTAAAGAGATATTTTGGTTAAAGGGTTTTTACAAAAATTAGAGACACCTGAATACAATAATTGAGGAATAACATTTAATCAGAACTTTTTAATATCCTGAGAATAAATGGATTCATGATAGAATATTCCAAAGGACAGTATATACACCATATAAGAGTGAATTGGTGCATAACAACAATGAAGTCTCAATAGAAATGTAAAATGCGATGAAATCCCTTATAAAGAAGGTATCCTTAAATTAAGGATAAATCAATCTCAAAATTATGTGTGAAAAATATAAATACACCCAATATAAGTGGATATTAAGTGTAAAACAATAAAAGGTCATTCACACATATTCAAAGGATTACATACTCAATAAGTACATGTTGAACCCAAAGAAATCGAAAATGGTTTAAAAAGTTCCCTTGGTAAAATTCGACAGCCTAACGACGTCACGTCCAAATTTAGAAAATGAGTTGATGAGAGATAAAAAGGGTATCTCATCAATTGGAAATAAAATTTACATCAATATGGATATAGAAGAACATATCCCAATATAATAGTATGTGAATTAAAATACATAACAAAATATGTCTTTTAAAAGAGGAGGTTGAAAGGTTCTCTTACCGACATGGGTATCTTTCGAAACATACACCCCGTGAAAGAAGGAAAATAAAAAATTGATATAAATACTAATAAATGAAAGTATATTACACAATGAGTAAAATAATGTGCAGTACATACACCACTCAAATGAATTTGTGGCAAATGTAGCATAAATCTCATGGGAATAAAAGTGAGATGAAAAATCCCTTACGAAAAATCGGCAGCCTAACGGTGCCACTTAAAACTTACAAAAACGGATTGATGAGATCAAATAGGGTCTCTCATCATATTAAAATAAATTTTACAGCAATGCGAATATAAAATAACATCCCCCAACATAACAAATAGGAGCTTAAAAGAAGTGACATAAAGGAGAGTACTTAAAAAGAAAGAGAGAGGTTAGATCTCTTACGAAAATTCGGCAGACTAACGACGCCACTCAAAACGTCCAAAATGGATTGATGAGAGAGAATAGGGTCTCCCATCATATGAACATAAAAATTTCAGTATTATTAATATAAAATAACATTCCAATCACATGAAAGATGAGTTTAAAAGGTATGACATAAAAGAGTGCACTTAAAAAAAGAGAGGAGTAGGATCCGTTAACTCAAGTCCAACTTGTGTTGTTCGTTTCTTTATATTCATGAATAATAAACTTTGGTCAATTTATAATTTCTTAAGGACCTCCTATAATGATTATTATTCATTTTATATCACATTTTTAGTGTTATAATAATTGGTTAATAATATGAGTTCATATAAGATGTTTTTGTCGATGTTTGGTACATGAGTCAAAAATTGAACTTGTTGGAAAAATAATTTTCCATGTAGTTATAGGTACATAATATCCAGAATAGTATTTATGTTTTAAATATAATATATATCCAATATATATTCATTTTATACTATTCCATATCATTTGGAGATAAAAATTAAAAGCACCATTCATGGAGATGGTAGGCCATACGTACGCATGAACGCTACTTTCATTTTTTGTCATATTAATGGAATTAAAACAAAATGAGATATATATATATATATATATATATATGTTATAATTACAGAATGATATCCATCATATATATGTAATATATTACATATATATCCATTATATATATGTACTTATAATATTACATAACATTTTGAGATAACAAATGAAATGTACCGTTCATGGAGACAGTAAGCCGTACGTACGCATGAACGCTACTTCCATTTCTATATCATATTTAATGGAATTAAAACATAATGATACATAATAATATTCTAATTCCATTATGGTATCATATATAATATCATTAAATATATCCTTTATACGTACCACATATGGTATTAACGAATCAAATCACTTTGAGGGGGCGATAGTCCGCACTTCCTTAAATGAAGATATCACGTTTACCCATAATGGAAACCATAAAGGTATGCCATAAATGAGAAATACAGAAGCTTAAGTAAAACATAAACATATTATATATAATATATAAATATAGTTTCATCTTAATGGCCACCTTTGAAGGTGTTAGAAGAATGTTGAACAATCATCGATTCGTGAGGCAGAAATTTTCCATCCACAGAAACAGTATGTTCTTTAACCATTAGATGTAGGTGTGTGTAAGTGTAGCTCGAATACTTCTTATAAAAACATCCTAGTATACTGAAGATAATGTATTTGTTACAAAATAAATGAATAAAAAGAGTTTAGGGGGTTGGAGAAGCAAAATAAAACAAAAGGACACAAGTGAAGACATTACCTTAAAATCGGGTAACTCCCTTTGGTTTGAGCTCAAAGGCTTCCATGGGAAGTCTTCTGCCCAAAGTGAGGCTTCAAGGAGTTATATAGGGATGTGGAGAGACAAAATGGGCAGGGTTTTGCCGAGCCAAAGGCTGTGGAAGTGTGGATAAGGAGGTAGAGGTGGGGGCCTTTTATAAGAGGAGAGGAGGGGCACTCTTGGAATGTAAAAAATGTTACTTTATTTTAGAATTAGTTTCCGATTTTAATGGTCCCAAATTGACGTTTATTGAAGATAAGGTGGTAAGGGTTCTAAATCCACCCATCCAATAGGTTTTGGACATGTTTAGGTCTTATATTTTACATTATCTTTCCATTTTATTTATATCGTTAAATAATGAGGTCATCGCTGCATCATCATGATGTCATTAATAATTTACTTTATTTAATGTTTAAAAAATATAAAAAAAATACTATGATGTAGGAAATATTTTTATCTTTCCAATGGATATTTATAGTCAAACATCGGACTTGTATAACCGCATGTAAAAACTTTTTTAGTAAAACATCTCATGTTTGTGTCATTTTTACTTTAACATTAAATAAAAAGGTATTTATGTCATTTTCCATCCAAAGTGGCTCAATGGGGTCCCCAAGTTGACCCATGAATTTTCTTGGTCGTCCATGACACATAAAATGAGTGTAGGATAGGTTTCTAGGTCATTTCATTTTATTAAAACAGTATTCATACCTTAAACTACACTAATTACCTCTAATCGCGATAAAAAACTTAATAAGTTACTATTCACCAAAAAATTATTCTAATCCCATTGAACCACATTTTACTTATTAATGACAACCATGTATGTCAGATTTTTGAAATTCTAAACACAAAGATGGAAAAATTTCATTTAAATGGAAAAATCAGTTTTTATAAGTAACACTTAGTGGTTTCACTATTCATCAAAAATTGAAGTTTTTCAGAAAATTACCAAAAATTCACCCTAAGCTATATTTGATATTCCAAATTCAAAAATTATGTCTATTTTAAAAAATTCAAAACATATAAGTTGCATTAATTAATTTAATGATTAATTCCCGCTTTCAAAACAAATAGCGAGTTTTTATGAAACAAAATGTATCAAAAGATTGACACTAGTTTAAGTCTGATTTCAAAGTGAAATTAATTCCAACGAACACTATTGGATTAAATGGTAAAAATATATTCTAATTTATCTTTAAAACCAATTAAAAATATAATCTAATCATATAAATAAATTAGATTAAAAAGAGGTTTTGAATTAAAATACAACATTTTTCACTATTCATTAAAAATTGAACTTTTTCGGAAAAATACCAAAAATTTACACAAAGTAAATTTTGATGTCCTGATTCTAAAGAAGAATTTTATTTTTTCAAATATAACACATAAAATTTTCAAAAATTGGTTTTAAAAGAGGTTCTCCATCAAAAGGCGGTTAATCGACCTTTTAAAGAATATTGGAATGTTTACGCTTAAAATTGGATTCATTCGAATTTTTAATCCTATAACATTTATTGTAAAGAGTAAAAATATTTGAAAAAAATATATAATCATTTTTTTGTTAGTTCTGTTCATTCCCACCATTACAAAAGCTAGGCGTTAACTACTATTTAAAATAATATTATTTTATTATTAGAGTGCAACATAAGATTCCCAAGAAACTCATTGTTGCGTATTGGGTACGCCATCGTGCATAGTGTAACCTTTAAAGTAATATTAATATTTTATTCACAAATATGGATAAATATGAAAATGTCATATTCTTTATTTACCCGGGGTGCTATATCCTTCCCCCCTTTTGGGAATTGCGTCCTCACAATTTTTAAAATTGGGCTTGGAAACTACTTTGAAAATCCCACATCGAAACAAGAGTCAGTAAAACAATCACTTTAAAATAAAGAAATATAAGTACAAAGGTCACCCGAGTTAACCCATACTAGGATTCCAAGTATAAAAATATGGACATGAAGGAAAAAACAAAGGGTCATGTTCTGATGGAGAGTGATAGTAAACATGTCTAGGAGAAAGTTAACCATAAGAAAATCACAAACTTGTGATGGGTTAAACGGTATTTGATTCCCCATTAGGAAAAGTTAACAGAAAACATTTTTGTTTTAAGTTACTCTTCATTGAGGAATTTATTTTTGATCTTAAGGAAACATACTTACTTGTCATGTTTACTTTCAAATTTTACTATATTTCTTACACAAACTCATACTTTCCCCAAAAGACGAGTATTTAGGAAGACTTGTTCACATTAAGAGTACTATAATCGACTTCTAGAGGATCACCTAATCCACAAAAGAGAACTATATACTTCCAATATCTTTATACCTTAACCAAAACAAAAACCAAAAAGGCTAGTACAACATCAGATAATACCCAAAAAGGATAATCCTTAAAAAAACAAATCTATTCTTAATCTCCAAAATTTATCAAACAATACCCAAAGTTCAACAAGGACCATTCAATAAACAAATTGTCCATAAAATACTTCTAATTAAACCAAACTAAGATTGAAACCCAAATATTTGAAGGATTTAGTCACATATTCTTCCAAGTTAAATCATAACATTTATCTCCAAACAACATCAGTTTCTCCTAAAGTCTCGTATTGAAAAGTAATTAACCTAATAACATATCCTCCCTGATAGGTTAATAAATTTCCATAGATAACCCAAAAATAATCTTACTATTAATTCATAAAATCATCTAACTAAAAATAATTAGTCAAACTAACAAGGGAATTCACGTAGTACAGTGGTAGGCAATAAATACCAGTCGCACTTTGGTTGTGGGTTCGATTCCCGCAGCTTTGTCTGGCGCGACGGGTTGTCACACGGTCTGCGTGTTGTCATTTTTCCAAAACTATATAATTCTTAAAACATTCCCCTAAACGAGATAAAACCTTTAAAAAAATAATCATAAAATATTTTAACCTCAAGTTTATCTCATGCCTTTAATTTTCCATCATAACATATAATAACCCATAATTACCTCAAAAGTAAGGATCATATAAACCCTAATGGTTACCTTTATAATTATTACCTGAAATTCCACATCGATTGGTCATCTCGTACATGATGCATTACAGAACATACCAAGGTTCAAGTGGATGATCATGACTCCTTGATAGTTGGTTTAGAACAACCATGAGTTTCCTCATTGAATACCCCATTTCATCCAGTCTCTTAATCATAGAACCACCACAGTTTCCATCAAACCTATTGTCACTTTGGTTCCTGATAGATCCATCCATTCACTAAAAACAGAAATGTGTGTGTGAGTATATCAACAAAACCATCATGTAATAATGAGTAAGATAACCACTAAGATATACTTACTTAATCACTTTATCTAAAACTATGAATCTTTCTAAAATCCTAACCATTATGGTAATGTCACTTATGCTTAGAAGATAACCTGACCTCTAATGTTATCTAAACCGACCTCTGATACCAACTATAAGGCCCCAGCCTTAAACCGTACTTAATCTTGAGTTAATACAAGATTACACATTGAGGATATTTTTAGGTTTAGTGTTTTAGAGAATTAGATCATAAACTTTCATTACATTCCACATTTAAACAAAGTGGTTACATAAAGATAGTATTCATTTATCCCATCAATGGAAACATATTTAAAATAAAACATGGATTCTTTCTTGACACTTCCTTGACACTATCATCATATCATCTACCATTGCCTTAACCTATGAAAAACATTTCAAAAATTTGGGATGAGCATAAAAATCTCAGTAAGGGATATAAAAATATATGGAAAGGAAACACGAGTACATGTACACATAAGAATCAATGAAATTATACTTTTCTCATAAAACATAATCACTTTAACATACCTCATCAAATCATGAATAAATCATAGAAATCATAAGACATAAAGGTAACTTGAGGCATTAATAACATTCTTACATAGGGAGTAACCCTCTTGGTTACATTTGGAATACCCACCACAATATATTCCCTAAATCTCTTCGGATAAACCTTAATGTTTCACTCCTTCGCGTTACCCAATGCATTGGAGAGCTATATCGGGCTCACCCACCCTTAGTTTATCATGGAACCCCCCCTCTTCATAACAATTCCCAAGAACCATAACATAATCATAGCACATAACTTAAGCATAAAGAAAAGATAACATTCCCACATTGCAAAAACAATTTAACATTTTAAGATATTGAAATAATGAATCCATTCTAAAAACCATTTTCAAAACCATTTTAAATATTTAAAAAAATATATTTTTGAATCAAAGTGTCCCATACCACCTTGACGATTTTAACATTTTAAACCATTAATATCCATATAGATAAAATCTTAAAATCATTTTGAAAACATGCATATTAATAAGAACAAATCACTAAAACATTTAAAGCGATATTTTGGTTAAAGGTTTTTTACCAAAATTAGAGACACTTGAATACAATAATTGAGGAATAACATTTAATCAGAACTTTATAATATCATGATAATAAATGGATTCACGATATAATATTCCAAAGGACAGTATATACACCATATAAGAGTGAATTGGTGCATAACAACAATGAAGTCTCAATAGAAATGTAAAATGCGATGAAATCCCTTTTAAAGAAGGTATCGTTAAATTAAGGATAAATCAATCTCACAATTATGTGTGAAAAATATAAATACACCCAATATAAGTGTATATTAAGTGTAAAACAATAAAAGTTCATTCACACATATTCAAAGTATGACATATTCAATAACTACATGTTGAACCCAAAGAAATCGAAATTGGGTTAAAAAGTTCCATTGGTAAAATTAGACAGCCTAATGGCGTCACTTCAAAATTCAGAAAATGAGTTGATGAGAGATAAAAAGGGTATCTCATAACTTGGACATAAAATTTAAATCAATAAGTATATAGAATAACATATCCCAAAATAATATTATGTGAATTAAAATACATAACAAAAGAAATCTTTTAAAAGAGGAGGGTGAAAGGTTCCCTTACCGACATGGGTATCTTTCGAAACATACACCCCGTGAAAGAATGAAAATAAAAAATTGATGTAAATACTCATAAATGAAATTATATTACACAATGAGTAAAATAATGGGTAGTACATATAGCACTCAAAGGAATTTGTGTCAAATGTAGCATAAATCTCACGGGAATAAAAGTGAGATGAAAAATCCCTTACGAAAACTCGGCAGCCTAACGACGCCACTTAAAACATACAAAAATGGATTGATGAGATAAAATAGGGTCTATAATTATATTAAAATAAATTTTACATCAAGATGAATATAAAAGAACATCCCCCAACATAACAAAGAGGAGCTTAAAAGAAGTGACATAAAGGAGAGTACTTAAAAAGAAAGAGAGAGGTTAGATCTCTTACGAAAATTCGGCAGCCTAACGACGCCACTCAAAACTTCCAAAATGGATTGATGAGAGAGAATCGGGTCTCTCATCATATGAACATAAAAATTAAAGTAATAGTAATATAAAAGAACATCCCAATCACAATAAAGATGAGCTTAAAAGGAATGACATAAAATAGTGTACTTAAAAAGAAAGAGAGAAGTAGGATCCCTTACCTCAAGTCCAAATTGTCTTGTTCATTTCTTTATATTCCTGAATAATAAACTTTGGTAAATTTATAATTACCTAAGGACCTCCTATAAATATTTTTATTCAGTTCATATCACATATTTTAATGTTATAATAATTGGTTAATAATATGAGTTCATATCAGACGTTTTTGTCGATGTTTGGTACATGAGTCAAAAATTGAACTTGTTGGAAAAATAATTTTCAATGTAGTTATAGGTAAATCATATCAAGAATAGTATTGATGTTTTAAATATCATATATATCCAGTATATATTCATTTTATACTATTCCATAGCATTTTGAGATAAAAATTAAAAGCACCGTTCATGGAGACGGTAGGCCGTACGTACACATGAACACTACTTTCATTTTTTGTCATATTAATGGAATTAAAAAAATGATATATATATATATATGTTATAATTCCAGAATTATATCCATAATTTAGATGTAATATATTACATATATATCCATTATATATATGTACTTATAATAGTACATAACATTTTGATATAAGAAATGAAATGTACCGTTCATGGAGACGGTAAGCCGTACGTACGCATGAACGCTACTTCCATTTCTATTTCATATTTAATGGAATTAAAACATAATTATACATAATAGTATTTTAATTCCAGTATGGTATCATATATAATATCATTAAATATATCCTTTATACGTACCACATATGGTATTAACAAATCAAATCACTTTGAGGGGGCGGTAGTCCGCACTTCCTTAAATGAAGATATCGCGTTTACCCATAATGGAAACCATAAAGGTATGCCATAAATGAGAAATAAAGAAGATTAAGTAAAACATAAAAATATTATATATCATATATTAATATAGTGTCATATTAATGGCCACTTTTGAAGGTGCTAGAAGAATGGTGAACAATCATCGTTTCGTGAGGCAGAAATTTGTCATCCACAGAAACAGTATGTTCTTTAACCATTAGATGTAGGTTTTTGTAAGTGTAGCTCGAATCCTGATTATAAAAAAATCCTAGTATACTTAAGATACTGTATTTGTTACAAAATAAATGAATAAAAAGAGTTTAGGGGGTTGGAGAAGCAAAATAAAACAAAAGGACACAAGTGAAGACATTACCTTAAAATCAGGTAACTCCCTTTGGTTTGAGCTCAAAGGCTTCCTTGGGAAGACTTCTGCCAAAAGTGAGGCTTCGAGGAGTTATAGAGGGATGTGGAGAGAAAAAATGGGCAGGGTTTGGCCGATCCAATGTCTTTTGAAGTGTGGGTAAGGAGGTAGAGGTGGGGGACTTTTATAAGAGGAGAGGAGGTGCACTCTTGGAAAGTAAAGAAATGTTACTTTATTTTAGAATGAGTTTCAGATTTTAATGGTCCCCAATTGATGTGTTTCGAGTATATGGTGATAAGGGTTCAAAATCCACCCATCCAATAGGTTTTGGAGATGTGTAGATCTTATATTTTACATTGTCTTTCCATTTTATTTAAATCGTTAAATAATGAGGTCATCACTGCATCATCATGATGTCATAAATAATTTAATTTATTTAATGTATAAAATTATAAAAAAAATACTATGATGTCGGGAATATGTTTATATTTCAAATGGATATTTATAGTCAAACATATGACTTGTATAACCCCATGTGAATACTATTTTAGTAAAACATCTCATGTTTGTGTCATTTTTACTTTAACATTAAATAAAAAGGTATTTATGTCATTTTCCAACCAAAGTGGCTCCATGGGGTCCACAATTTGACCCATGGATTTTCTTGGTCGGCCATGACACATATAATGAGATTAGGACATGTTTCTAGGTCATTTCATTTTATTAAAACATTATTCTTACCTTAAACTACACTAATTACCTCTAATCGCGATTAAAAACTTAATAAGTTACTATTTAACAAAAAATTATTCTAATCCCATTAAACCACATTTTACTTCTTAATGACAACCATGTATGTCGGATTTTTGAAATTCAAAACACAAAGATGGAAAATTTTCTTTTAAATGGAAAAATCAGTTTTTATAAGTACCACTTAGTGGTTTCACTATTCATCAAAAATTGAAGTTTTTCAGAAAATTTCCAAAAATTCACCCTAAGATATATTTGATATTCTTAATTCAAAAATGATGTATATTTTAAAAAATTCAAACCATATAAGTTTAATTAATTAATTTAATAATTAATTCCCGCTGTCAAAACAAATAGCGTGTTTTTATGAAATAAAATGTATCAAAAGATTGACACTAGTTTATGTCCGATTTCAAAGTGAAATTAATTACAATGAACACTATTGGATTAAATGGTAAAAATATATTCTAATTTCACTTTAAAACCAATTAAAAATATAATATAATAATATAAATAAATTAGATTAAAAAAAGGTTTTGAATTAAAATACAAAATTTTTCACTATTCATTAAAAATTGAACTTTTTTGGAAAAATACCAAATATTTACACAAAGTAAATTTTGATGTCCCGATTCTAAAGAAGAATTTAATTTTTTCAAATATAACACATAAAATTTTCAAAAAGTGGATTTAAAAGAGGTTCTCCATCATTAATCGACCTTTAAAAAAATATTGGAATGTTTACGCTTAAAATTGGATTCATTCGCATTTTTAATCCTATAACATTTATTGTAAAGAGTAAAAATAATTGACAAAAATATATAATCATTTTTTAGTTATTTCTATTCATTCCCACCATTACAACGGCTAGGCGTTAACTACCATTTAAAATAATATTATTTTATTATTAGAGTGGAACGTAAGATTTCCAAGAAACTCATTGTTGCGTATTGGGTACGCCATCGTGCGTAGCGTCCCCTTTAAATTAATATTAATATTTTATTCACAAATATGGATAAATATGAAAAGGTCACAATCTTTATTTACCTGGGGTGTTACATCCTTCCCCCCCTTTGGGAATTGCATTCTCACAATTTTTAAAATTGGGCTTGGAAACATCATTGAAAATCCCACATCGGAAAAAGAGTCAGTAAAACAATCACTTTAAAATAAAGAAATATAAGTACAAAGGTCACCCGAGATAACCCATACTAGGATTCCAAGTATGAAAATATGGACATGGAGGAAAAAACAAATGGGCATGTTCTGATGGAGAGTGATAGTAAACATGTCTAGGAGAAAGTTAACCATAAGAAAATCACAAACTTGTGATGGGTTAAACAGTATTCGATTCCCCAGTAGGAAAAGTTAACAGACAAAATTTTTGTTTTAAGTTACTCTTCATTGAGGAATTTATTTTTGATCTTAAGGAAACATAATTACGTGTCATGTTGACTTTCAACTTTTACTAGATTTCTTACACAAACTCATACTTTCCCCAAAAGACGAGTATTTAGGAAGACTTGTTCACATTAAGAGTACTATAATCAACTTCTAGAGGATCACCTAATCCACAAAATAGAACTATATACTTCCCAAATATTTAGACCTTAACCAAAACCGAAACAAAAAATGTTATTACAAGATCAGATAATACCCAAAAAGGATAATCCTTTAAAAAAACAAATCTATTATTAATCTCCAAAATTTATCAAACAATACCCAAAGTTCAACAAAGAACATTCAACAAACAAATTGTCCATAAAATACTTCAAAGTAAACCAAACTAATATTGAAACCAAAATATTTAAATGATTTAGTCACATAGTCTTCCAAGTTAAATCGTAACATTTATCTCCAAACAACATCAGTTTCTCCTAAAGTCTCATATTGAAAAGTAATTAACCTAATCAAATATCCTCCATGATAGGTTAATAAATTTCCATAGATAACCAAAATACAGCTTACTCTTAATTCATAAAATCATCTAACTAAAAAGAATTAGTCAAACTAACCAGGGACTTCATGTAGTCCAGTGGTAGGCGATAAATACCAGTCGCACTTTGGTTGTGGTTTTGATTCCTGCAGCTTTGTCTGGCGCGACGGGTTGTCACACGGTCTGCGCATTGTCCTTTTTCCAAAACTATATAATTCTTAAAACATTCCCCAAAACGAGATATAATCTTCATAAAAATAATCATAAAATATTTTAACCTCAAGTTTATCTCATGCCTTTCATTTTCCATCATAACATATAATAACCCATAATTACCTCAATAGTAAGGATCATATAAACCCTAATGGTTACCATTATAATTATTACCTGAAATTCCACATCGATTGGTCATCTCGTACATGATGCATTACAGAACATACCAAGGTTCAAGTGGATGATCATGACTCTTTGATAGTTGGTTTAGAACAACCATGAATTCCCTCATTGAAAACCCCATTTCATCCAGTCTCTTAATCAGAGAACCACCACAGTTTCCTTCAAACCTATTGTCACTTTGGTGCCTACTAGTTCCATCCATTCAATAAAAACAGAAATGTCAGTGTGAGTATATAAAAAAAACCATCATGTACTAGTGAGGAAGATAACCACTAAGATATAATTACTTATTCACTTTATCTAAAACTAGGACTCTTTCTGAAATCCTAACCATTATGGTAATGTCACTTATGCTTAGAAGATACCCTAACCTCTAAAGTTATCTAAACAGACCTCTGATACCAACTATAAGGCCCCAGCCTTAAACCTTACTTAATCTTGAGTTAATACAAGATTACACATTGAGGATCTTTTCAGTTTTAGAGTTTTAGATAATTAGATCATAAACTTGTATTACATTCCACATTTAAACAAAGTGGTTACATAAAGATAGTATTCATTTATCCCATCAATGGAAACATATTTAAAATAAAACATGGATTTTTTCTCGACACTTCCTTGACACTATCATCATATCATGTACCTTTCCCTTGACCTGTGAAAAACATTTCAAAAACTTGGGATGAGAATAAAAAGCTCAGTAAGGGATATAAAAATATATGGAAAGGAAACATGAGTACATGTACACATAAGAATCAATGAAATCATACTTTACTCCTAAAACATAAGCACTTTAACATACCTCATCAAATCATGAATAAATCATAGAAATCATAAGACATAAAGGTAACTTGAGGCATTCATAACATTTTACGTAGGGAGTAACCCTCTTGGTTACGTTTGGAATACCCACCACATTATATTCCCTAAATCACTTTGGAGAAACCTTAACGGTCCACTCCTTCGCGTTACCCAATGCATTGGAGAGCTATATCAGGCTCACCCACCCTTAGTTTATCGTGGAACCACCCGTCTTCATAACAATTCCCAAGAACCATAACATAATCATAGAACATAACTTAAGCATAAAGGAAAGATAACATTCCCACATTGCAAAAACAATATAACATTTTAAGATATTGAAATAATGAATCCATTCTAAAAACCATTTCTAAAACCATTTAAAGAATTTAATAAAGAGATTTTTGAATCAAAGTTTCCGATAACACATTGAAGATTTAAAAATTTTAAACCATTAATATAAATATAAATAAATTCTTAAAACCATTTTGAAAACATGGATATTAATAAGAACAAATCATTAAAACATTTAAAGCGATAATTTTGTTAAAGGTTATTTACCAAGATTAGAGACACTTGAATACAATAATTGAGGAATAACATTTAATTAGAACTTTATAATATCATGAGAATAAATGGATTCATGATATAATATTCCAAAGGATAGTATATACACCATATAAGAGTGAATTGGTTCATAACAACAATGAAGTCTCAATAGAAATGTAAAATGCGATGAAATCCCTTATAAAGAAGGTATCCTTAAATTAAGGATAAATCAATCTCAAAATTATGTGTGAAAAATATAAATACACCCAATATAAGTGGATATTAAGTGTAAAACAATAAAATCTCATTAAAACATATTCATATGATGACATATTCAATAACTACATGTTGAACCCAAATAAATCGAAATTTGGTTAAAAAGTTCCCTTGGTAAAATTCGACAGCCTAACGACGTCACTTCAAAATTCAGAAAATGAGTTGATGAGAGATAAAAAGGGTATCTCATCACTTGGAAATAAAATTTAAATCAATAAGGATTTAGAAGAACATATCCCAAAATAATAGTATGTGAATTAAAATACATAACAAAAGAAGTCTTTTAAAAGAGGAGGGTGAAAGGTTCTCTTACCAACATGGGTATCTTTCGAAACATACACCCCGTGAAAGAAGGACAATACAAAATCAATGTAAATACTCATAAATGAATTTATATTACACAATTAGTAAAATAATGGGCAGTACATACACCACTCAATGTAATTTGTGGCAAATGTAGCATAAATCTCACGGGAATAAAAGTGAGATGAAAAATCCCTTACGAAAACTCGGCAGCCTAACAGCGCCACTTAAAACTTACAAAAATGGATTGATGAGATAAAATAGTGTCTCTCATCATATTAACATAAATTTTACAGATAGAAGAATATAAAATAACATCCCCCAACATAACAAAGAGTAGATTAAAAGAAGTAACATAAAGGAGAGTACTTAAAAAGAAAGAGAGAGGTTAGTTCTCTTACAAAAATTCGGCAGCCTAACGGCGCCACTAAAAACTTCCAAAATGGATTGATGAGAGAGAATAGGGTCTCTAATCATATGAAAATAAAAATTACAGTAAGAGTAATATAAAATAACATCCCAATCACAAGAAATATTATCTTAAAAGTAATGACATAAAAGAGTGTACTTAAAAAGAAAGAGTGGAGTAGGATCCGTTACCTCAAGTCCAACTTGTCTTTTTCGTTTATTTATATTCCTGAATAACAAACTTCGGTCAATTTATAATTGATTAAGGACCTCCTATAAATATTATTATTCAGTTAATATCACATATTTTAATGTTATAATAATTGGTTAATAATATGAGTTCATATCAGACGTTTTTGTCGATGTTTGGTACATGAGTCAAAAATTGAACTTGTTGGAAAAATAATTTTCCATGTAGTTATAGGTACATCATATCCAATATAGTATTGATGTTTTAAATATAATATATATCCAGAATATATTCATTTTATACTATTCCGTAGCATTTGGAGATAAAAATTAAAAGCACCGTTCATGGAGACGGTAGGCCATACGTACGCATGAACGCTACTTTCATTTTTTTTCATATTAATGGAATTAAAACAAAATGAGATATATATATATATTTTATAATTCCATAATGATATCCATAATTTAGATGTAATATATTACATATATATCCATTATATATATGTACATATAATAGTACATAACATTTTGAGACAAGAAATGAAATGTACCGTTCATGGAGACGGTAAGCCGTACGTACGCATGAACGCTACTTCCATTTCTATTTCATATTTAATGGAATTAAAACATAATGATACATAATAGTATTTTAATTCCAGTATGTAATCATATATAATATCATTAAATATATCCTTTATACGTACCACATATGGTATTAACGAATGAAATCACTTTGAGGGGGTGGTAGTCCGCACTTTCTTAAATGGAGATATCGCGTTTACCCATAATGGAAACCATAAAGGAATGCCATAAATGAAAAATACAAAATCTTAAGTAAAACATAAAAATATTATATATCATATGTAAATATAGTGTTATCTTAATGGCCACCTTTTAAGGTGTTAGAATAATGTTGAACAATCATCGTTTCGTGAGGCAGAAATTCACCATCCATAGAAACAGTATGTTCTTTAACCATTAGATGTAGGTTTGTGTAAGTGTAGATCAAATAATTATTATAAAAACATCCTAGTATATTGAAGATACTGTATTTGTTACAAAATAAATGAATAAAAAGAGTTTAGGGGGTTGGAGAAGAAAAATAAAACAAAAGGACACAAGTGAAGACATTACCTTAAAATCGGGTAACTCCCTTTGTTTTGAGCTCAAAGGCTTCCTTGGGAAGACTTCTGCCCAAAGTGAGGCTTCAAGGAGTTATATAGGGACGTGGAGAGACAAACTGGGCTGGGGTTGGCCTAGCCAAAGGCTTTTGATGTGTGGGTAAGGAGGTAGAGGTGGGGGCCTTTTATAAGAAGAGAGGAGGGGCACTCTAGGAAAATAAAGAAATGATACTTTATTTTAGAATGAGTTTCGGATTTTAATGGTCCCAAATTGATGTGTTTTGAGAATATGGTGATAAGGGTTATAAATACACCCATACAATAGGTTTTGGACATGTGTAGGTCTTAGATTTTACATTATCATTCCATTTTATTTAAATCATTAAACAATCAGGTCATCGCTGCATCATCATGATGTCATAAATAATTTAACTAATTTAATGTATAAAAATTATAAAAAAATACTATGATGTATAAAATCGTTTTATCTTTCCAATGGATATTTATAGTCAAAATTATGACTTGTATAACCCCATGTAAAAATTGTTTTAGTAAAACATCTCATGTTTGTGTCATTTTTACTTTAACATTAAATAAAAAAGTATTTATGTCATTTTCCAACCAAAGTGGCTCCATGGGGTCCCCAAGATGACCCATGGATTGTCTTGGTCGGCCATGACACATCTAATGAGGGTAGGACATGTTTCTAGGTCATTTCAGTTTATTAAAACATTATTCTTACCTTAAACTACACTAATTACCTCTAATCGCGATTAAAAACCTAATAAGTTACTATTCACCAAAAAATTATTCTAATCCCATTGAACCAAATTTTACTTCTTAATGAAAAACATGTATGTAAGATTTTTGAAATTCAAAACACAAATATGGAAAAATTTCATTTAAACGTAAAAATCAGTTTTTATAAGTACCACTTAGTGGTTCCACTATTCATCAAAAATTGATGTTTTTCAAAAAATTACCAAAAATTCACCCTAAGATATATTTGATATTCCGAATTCAAAAATGATGTATATTTTAAAAAATTAAAAACATATAATTTGAATTAATTAATTTAATAATTAATTCCCGATGTCAAGACAAATAGCGTGTTTTTATGAAACAAAATGTATCAAAAGATTGATTCTAGTTTAAGTCCGATTTCAAAGTGAAATTAATTCCAACGAACCCAATTGGATTAAATGGTAAAAATATATTCTAATTTCACTTTAAAACCAATTCAAAAGATAATCTAATCATATAAATAAATTAGATTAAAAAGAAGTTTTGAATTAAAATACAACATTTTTCACTATTCATTAAAAATTGAACTTTTTCGGAAAAATACCAAAAATTTACATAAAGTAAATTTTGATGTCCTGATTCTAAAGAAGAATTTTATTTTGTCAAATATAACACATAAAATTGTCAAAAAGTGGATTTAAAAGAAGTTCGCCATCAAAAGGCGGTTAATCGACCTTTTAAAGAATATTGGTATGTTTACGCTTAAAATTGAATTCATTCGCATTTTTAATCCTATAACATTTATTGTAAAGAGTAAAAATATTTGACAAACATATATAATAATTTTTTAGTTAGTTCTGTTCATTCCCGCCATTACAACGGCTAGGCGTTAACTACCATTAAAAATAATATTATATTATTATTAGAGTGCAACGCAAGATTCCCAAGAAACTCATTGTTGCGTATTGGGTACGCCATCGTGCATAGTGTCCCCTTTAAAGTAATATTAATATTTTATTCACAAATATGGATAAATATGAATATGTCATATTCTTTATTTACCTGGGGTGTTACATAATTGATCAAGCATAATCATAATATCTTTCATACAAGTCACCATCCCATTTGGCTTCTCATAAAAAATTTTTTGATCACATTCAATTTAAACCTAATTCCTTTAGGTTCCCTCCATTGACTAAACCTAAAAAGAATAGTGTGATAGATAATATCCATAATGAAAAACTACATAATCATAAAAAATAACTTATATGATGTTAAAATCATGACACATTAGTTTCAATACATGACACCTCGGGCTTAACCTAGGTTATTCATATTTATCATCTATTTAAATCCTTTCGGATGGTTCATAAAGTGTTTATGAATTTAGAAAGTATATCACCTAGGAGCGTCTAATCAGGTGTACAGTATGGTCTATTATGTAGAACCAGGTGATGATCAAGTCCATATTAATACTCCCTTTTGGCCTTATTATCCCTAGTTACATCTATTCCTAATCTATATACACTTATAATATACAGACCTAGATCTAATTTCCTGGAAACCAATTACTCAATACTTTTACTAAATTCCAAGATATTTTCATATACTATTCTCATTATTTTTATTTTTCCTAGAGACACTACTAAAAATAACCTTATAAATATCTCTATTTATCTCACTAATGATTTATCATCCAAGTTTCAAAAGGTTAACTATAAATTTCCTCTAATATAAAATATAGTTAAAAAGTCTTTTCATGCATAGATATTACATTTTTAGATGAATATTTATTACCCAATAGAAAAACACACCTAGGGACCATAATAGTTTATTGCCATCAGAAAATTAGAACACAATTTTCATAATTTACAAAAGATATTAAATTTCTCCCAAAAAGAAATTCCCTTTTAGTACACTAACTTAAAATCTATCATTGTAACTTGGGGAAAGGAAAAAAACAAAATGTGGGTTCAGATTCTCATTAAGGGTAAAAAAGTCAGATACATAAGTATAACATCAGTATAAGGGTAAGAGAATTTGATCAAAAAAATTGAAACCATAATTTGAAAATCAAAGATAATAATATTGACTCATGGATTAAAAATTGATAGTTTATAAGACATGAATCATAAAGAAATCATGTAACATGATCGATAAGATTATAACATTTGAATAAAAAAATAATTATGACATAAAAATAAGAACATATAATCTTATATAAAGGATATGTAAAAAGACATTAATAACATGTTAGTATTGGGATAATCACCCACGAACCTACTTTAGTCTTCAGATAACCTCCCATGTACCCTATTATTTCAGGCTAGGGATAACCACCTATGTACCCTATTATTTAGGGATTGAGATAACCCCCTGTGCACTGTAGAGACCCAAAGATTGACATACATGGATATTACATTAATTTTTCGGAATACTTAATACCTAAAAAAACCAACACCCAAGGATTGTAATAGTTTAGTGTCTTTGGAATCTCGGA
This sequence comes from Viscum album, assembly GCA_963277665.1. NCBI lineage: Eukaryota > Viridiplantae > Streptophyta > Magnoliopsida > Santalales > Viscaceae > Viscum > Viscum album. The sequence goes on from OY728122.1 coordinate 1,088,764,318, forward strand.
ACATAATCTTTTAATCATGGTGAAAGATCTTCAACATCCCCCATAAAGATCTTCCCCTTTTGTTTTCTTACCTAAACCCATTCTTTAAATCCTGGGGAAAAGAAAACACAAAAAGGTTGAGTTCAAATGCTCATTAAGGGTAAATATAGGGAACATAAAGCAATCTATAAATATTTGAATGCAAAAATATGAACATAAAATCTAAACAAAAAAATCTTGAGAAAAGACATAAATCTTGGAAGTTTGTAAGGACTATATCATAAAATAACATCAATCATGATAAAAGAGCATGCTAATAAAACATATAATTGTAGAAAACCATTAATCACATGATATGATTTCCATAGTATCCAAGGAATTTCTTCCAAGACTATCTTAGTGGACAAAGTCCCTTTTTGAATCGAGTTCACTCCTCGTTCCAGTCCTCTATCACTGAACCAGATTAACTTACCCTTCCAGCCATGTCTATCTCATGATATATAAATCATTACCCAATGAATTTAAGTGATATATAGGTCCCAACCATCTCAAAATGAAATCATTCTTACGTGTGACACAACATTAACATAAATCATTCATCATTACCCAAAGAATAAAACGGGTTTCATAAACATCATCCCATCATAAAATAATCCATATAAAAAAATGGATATCTTTTCATCATAAGAAAAGTGAAACCATGTAAATCATAGAGATATTATACTTGAAACATACACATATGAAATAAATTCATCTTAGATGGAAAATAGTTTTGATAAAACACTTGAAATTAATTCTTGAGGAAAATATCCTTTCTTCTTCAAAATCATTTTATTTTCACAAAATTCCATGCAATTTTAAAAGAAAATTATTTTGTTGAAAATAATAATGAAATATTTTGGAGTAAGTTTCATGAAAATGAGGTTTTATGAAAGCGTAAAAATCTGTTCATGTTGTATATAGTAAAAAAACATTCTTCTCGTACTTTTGCCGGAAAAGTCAAAAAGTACCACGTAAGGTAAAAGGAAGCAAGATTCCTTCCATAACACAAATTAAAAGTCAAGAGGGGTAAAAATGACTTTAAAATTTCAAGTAAGAATATTAAACACATTATGAAAACATTTTTATGGACATGGATAAAAATATAACCCTAGTAAATACTTACGTATAAGCAATCTCGGATAAAAATGAGATTGCAAAATTATCCTTTACCTTATGTCCTATTTCTTCTATATGTGTCTGAGACTCCTTTATAGTGGGTTTAAACATAATATTAACTTGTAATAGAACCATAATAATATTTATGATATCATAAATGATTCACTTACGACTTTATATTATCTGTTCATTTGTCAATTCCATGTTAAAGTAGTGTTTTGGGTTAAACCAATTCATTTATCATCCGTATTTTGACTTGTAATTATTAATATGATTACTTATATTATGATTACTTAATTTCAGAATATAAATCATGATTTATATATAATATATAGATAAATGGAAAGAAATACACCGTTCATGGAGACGGTAGGCCGTGCGTACGCATGAACGCTGTTTTTCATTTCCTTATTTAATTGAATGGAATTAAGTAAGTGACATATATATATATATATATATATGTAAATCCATTAGCATTATTATGTCATATATTTCATGATTACTTATTATATATACTTTATAATTATTCTTGAATTGTTAACATGGAAAATGAATCTTATCGCGTCGTGGAGACGGTAATCCGTACGTACGCACGAGCGATGAAATCGTTCCCATATTGATTGAATGGTATTGGAGTGGATGATATAATATAATAGAATCAGTATTATGTTATAATAATTATATATAGTTATTCTTTACACCATTATACCCATCCAATTAAGGTGGTGGTGGAAAAACAGATTACACCACGGTGTGGAGATGGTATTCCGTACGTACGCACGTGCTGTGATTTCGTTTTCCGTAGGATGGATAGTAGGTGAAAAAGGGTTGTTTCATATTTATAATAACATATCAGTATATAATTAATACTGATATTATTAATTTATAAAGAAACAACTAAATAATAATAATTAGAAGAAGAAAGAAACTTGAAAGAGTTGGTAGAAGAGATTACCCCTTCCTCGACACACCTCCTTTAAACTTCTTCTTAGAGCACCAGAGTTGGTCTTTTGAGAAGAATAGAACCTCAATAATGTAACTATAGAGGTTTGAAGTAGTAATCGTCAGGGGTTGTCCAACCTTCATGGCTCAAAAGGTTGTGAAGAGTAGAGGGAAGGGGTGCCCTTTTTATAAGGAAGGAGAGGGGAACCTTTGGAAAAACTAAAAATATTATTTTATAATAAAGTCATATTCGGTTTATAATAGATCCAAATTGATTTAATTATAATTTTATGTGGGGATGGGTCTATTTACACTCAACCAATATATTTTAGACATGTTTAGATTACTATTTTAACTTTATCATTTAGATTTAACTCTAAGTTAAATAATTTTACTTTTACCGTGTCTTCTTGTTTTCTTACACTATACAGTTAATATACTTATTATAACAAGCCAAAAGAACCCCAAGTTCTCCATTATTAATATAAATAACCTTATCTATGTCCTTTTTCCGATCCTTAGATTTTTAGGAATAAAATAAAAATTAATAATATAATATTTGTTTTAAAAACAATTTTATGTCAATTTTGACACTATTAGGTAATTGATTTTTTTAAATTAATAACCTCATTATTAGTTCTAGAAAAGTTAATTAAATCAATACTAAAATGTCATATTAACCTATCAAATTAGTTTAATTCATAAAAAAGTCTCAAATTACATTTATTTGTGTATTTATAATATCAATTATTTTAATATTTCATTATTTATTTAATTACTGCATCACCATTGTGTCATAAATAAATTAAATTATTTAATGTATAAAAATTATAAATAAAATACAATTATGTAGGAAATATTTTTACCTTTCTAATGAATATTTATAGTCTAATTTATCTCATGTATAACCCTATATTAAAATTGTTTTAGTTATTAAACGTCGATTTGAACCATTTTAACTCTTCTTTATATAAAATAATAATAAATGTCCTAATCCTATCCGAGTGTACCTAAAGGGTAATATTTTATTCCTAAGGTTGTTTTTGGTTGAATTAAACTTATCCAATATAATTATTACATGTTTTATGGTAATAGTAATATCATTTTTACCCTTAATTACCCTATTTACTTTTAACCGTGGTAAACAAAAGTAAAAAGTCACTATTAAATAAAAAATATTTTTATCATATTTAACCCCATTTAACTCCTTGATATTAATTTTGACTCTATGATTCTCACAATTCCACTCAAAAAAGTGGTAAAATTAATTTTAATGTAAAATTTCAAATTCTCCTAGGAGGTGGGTAAAAGAAGGTGAAAAGTTCAATAACATTTTTATATATCTAAAATTATTATAAAATGACTCCAATTAATTACATTGAACTTATATATGTATTATGTATCAATTTTTATCTAAAATAAATTTATATAAAATAAATAATTATTTAAATAAAAATTCGGTTTTTAAATACCAACTGAGTGTATTCACTATTTATCAAAGATTGACAGTTTTTAGAATAATACCAAAATTTCACCCTAGGCGAAATTCGATATACCGAATCCAAAAATGAAGTCCATTTAGAAAGATTAAATTTATTAAATTTCAAAAAGTGGGTACTAGAATTCATAACGGCTAGTTTATATAACATATCATTGTTTAATGCAACTCGGTATTGCGTACAACACATGCTATCATAGAAGGTCGCGATTGCATGTAATGCAAGTCAATTCAGAGATGCATGTAGTGCAAGCTCCTTTTTGTGTAGAGTACAACACAAGACATCAATGAAATTAAAAAGAATTTTTTTCACAAAATCTCGGGGTGTTACATTCTACCCCCCTTAAAATGAATTTCCCCCTCAAAATTCGTCGGGGGTTATAAATGGTTTACTACTCGAAAATTTCATTAATAGAAACCCACATCGTAAAATGGACTACCAAAACTTATCTTTAAAAACTAAAGTATAAAACATAACAGTTACCCAAATTAACTAATCATTGAGTTTCCACATAGGATAACATAGGTGAAAATATGGATATGGAAGAAAAATATAACCATCATGTTTTGATGGAGAGTGGTAGAGAACATGGCTATGAAAAAGCCAACAATCACAAAGCCATAAATTTATGATGATCTAAGGTACCATCATATTCATTAGATATAAGGGCATTAGGAAAACATTTATGGTTTTCAAGATCATTTCCCTAAAGTTGGAGAATTGGAATTAGAATAAATACATACTTTATTTCGGCATAATATCACCGTTGTTCATGCCTTGAACAATTTAAAATTCATCTATTAAAGAAATGAAGTTGAATTTTTCAATCATGAGGTGTTAGAAAATCATGTGGTAGAATTATGGGTCATTCCATATGTCTCAAACATAAGGTTAGCAAAAGTTATCAAATATACATAAGTCCACCTTTGGTGAGGTTAATCGTATATGATTCCAAAAATGGACATATAGTTCATTTATAATACCGCTTAATAAAACTTGTTTCTACTAACCGATGACTTCCTGTAGGCTAGTGGTAGGCGGTAAAGGCATGTCGCACTTCGGTTGTGGGTTTGATTCCCACAGCCTTGTCCGACGCGATAGGTTGTCGCTTGTCCTATGGGTTGTCCTTTTTCTAAAACTACATTATTATAACATTCCATCAATAATATCAAAAAATGTTATATACATAAACAATACTAACTTATGTCCAACATAATCCATTCCAATCTTGAGGTTTATCCAAAATACTTCTATCCATGCTCATAGTATAAGGAAAACAATTACTAGAAATGTCATCTGCTGAGCATGTGAATACCATCATTTAACCCCCATATGTCATACAATATATCTTGTTGGTCACATTCCAAACATGTGAATACATTAATCATGTATTCTCTTGAAACATAAATTACCATAGAACCTTAGTGAAAACATGAATGCTATCAAAAGTTATCTCTTTCCACATAACAAAATCTGAAAAGTTTTATATACTCAAACCAAGATATCACATTGTCCTTACATCAGTCATGAGGTCAATAATACTATCAAACATCTCATTATCTCCTTATCCCTTCATTATGTGCATATCATCTACTTTCCAAAAATATTTCAATCACTTTTCATGGTTACCGGTACGATATAATTATTGAATACCAATACATAGATATTCCAAAATTCCGCGATACCATAAATGAGATTCCGTGATACTATTTTGAAATCCCATTACATAAACACTTAATCATTACAAAACATCATTATCATACTCAACATCACAAATAGTGATCGTATGTGACTTCCCTTTATCCTTTTCCTTAAGTGGTTTCTCACATTGATCATCATTAACCCTTAGATTAGGGCATTGATTAGCATAATGACCCATTTCCTTTCACATGATGCATTGATGTGTTGGTGGTGCATTATCTACAATATTTTCTTTATTCACATCATTAGCAAACCTTTTTCCTTTAATTCGACACTTAGCTGCTTGATGACCTTCTTTTCCACACTTAAAATATAATCTAGTCCCTTTAAGAAAATCTCCACCATTCTTCTTTCCACACTTTGAGCATAAAGAAACATTCATATTCTTTTGACCATTATTCTGAGATTTCTCCTTGAACTCCATCTTTCATTTCTTGTCAAAACCATGAGATGGATATGTTACACCAACTTCCAGTTCTACCTTGATAGCACAACGCACAATTTCTTCATAGCTACAAAAGTCTCTTATAGCTAATTGCCTTCGAAGACTTGGTTTTAAGCCACTGAAAAATCGATCAACTTTACTTTCAGGTTGGATGATAAAACCAGATGCATACCTTGCAAGTCTTGTAAAATTCACTTCATATATACTAACAGATTCATCATCCTTCTGCTTAAGCTCAAGGAACTCCTTTTAAATCCTTTTTTGAAGAATACGATGGAAGTACTTACTAAAAAATAAGGTCTTGAACTCATCCCATTCCATGGATTGAATTTCATCTCAGGGCCTCGTATTCTTAAATAGAGTCCACCATTGATCTGATTCACCTTCTAAATGGTAAATAGCCAGAATGACTTTTTCATGTTCTGAATAGAGAATAATGGAAAATATCTTTTCAATGGTACTGATCCATTGTTCAGCAACAAGTAGATCAGAAGACCCACTGAAATAAGGTGGACGTTGCTTCATGAAGGACTCAATAGAATATTTTCCCTTTTCTGCTCATTTGGAAGTCCAAAATGATTCATATCTTGTGTAAGTATAGAAATAAAATTTTTCACTCCATCTCCCATCACATTTGGTTTTTGAGGAGGACAATCGTTGCATTGTCCATTACATTGATTAACACGATTCCTTCGGGTTCCAGCCATCATCTAAAACCCAGAAATAATAGTGTGTGAGGAAAAAATCAAGCAAGGGAAAACACAATAATAAAGGGGGAGCACCATCAATATATAACATCTTAGGGTTAATTATAAGATTGTTTCCATAATTCTAGGAATATAACCTATACTTATACTTAACCTTATGGAAATCCCTAGACATACCTTATAAATATCTCTAGGGATCTCACTAAAGATTTCGCATCCCAGTTTCCAAAGCTTAACTAATCCTTTCCTCTAATACCAACTGTATAGACCCAAAGCCTGATGTACATGGACATTACATTACTTTTGTGGAATACTTAATACATTACAAAAACCGACACTCAAGGATCGTAATAGTTTAGTGTCTTTGGAAACTCGGAACATAATCTTCTAATCATGGTGAAAGATCTTCAACATCCCCCATAAAGATCTCCCCCTTTTGTTTTCATACCTAAAACATTTCTTTAAATCCTAAGGAAAAGAAAACATAAAAAGGGTGAGCTCAAATGCTAAGTAAGGGTAAACATAGAGAACATAAAACAATCCATAAACATTTGAATGCAAAAACTAGAACATAAAATCTAAACATCAAAATCTTGAGAAAAGACAGAAATCTTGGAAGTACGTAAGGAATATATCATAAAGGAACATCAATAATGACAAAATAGCATGGTAATAAAACATGTAATTGTGGAAAACCATTAAGCACATGATATGATTTCCATAGTTTCCAAGCCATTTCTGCCAAGACAATCTTAGTGGACAAAGTCCCTTTTTGAATCGAGTTCACCCCTCATTCCAATCCTGTATCACTGAACTGGATTAACTTACCCTTCCAGCCATGTCTATCTCAAGAGATATAAATCTTTACGCAATGAATTGGAGGGAGATATATGTTCTACCCATCTCATAATGAAATCATTCTTACGTGTGCCACAACATGAACATAAATCATTCATCATTACCCAAAGAATAAAATGGGTTTCATAAACATCATCCCATCATAACATAAACCATATAAAAAAATGGATATAATTTCATCATAAGAAAAGTGAAACCATGTAAATCATAGAGATATTATACTTGAAACATACAGATATGAAATAAAGTCATCTTATATGGAAAATAGTTTTGATAAAAACATGAAATGAATTCTTGAGGAAAATATCCTTTCTTCTTCCAAATCATTTTCTTTTTAAAAAATTACATGAAATTTTAAAAGAAAAGTATTTTGTTGAAAATAATCATGAAATATTGTGGAGGAAGAATCATGAAAATGAGGCTTTATAAAACCGTAAAAATCTGTTCATGCCGTATATGGTAAAAAAACATTCTTCTCATACTTTTGCCAGAAAAGTCAAAAAGTACCACATATGGTAAAAAAAGAAATATTCCTTCCATAACACAAAGTAAATGTCAAGAGGGGTAAAAATGACTTTAAAAATATATGGAATAATATTAAACACTTTATGAAAACATTTTTATGGACATGGATGAAAAATATAACCCCAGTAAATACTTACGTATAAGCAATCTCGAATAAAAATGAGATTGCAAAATTATCCCTTAACTTATGTCCAATTTTTTCTGTATTTTCCCGAGACTCCTTTATAGTGGGTTTAAACATATTATTAAATTGTATCAAAACCATAATAATATTTATGATGTCACATATGATTCACTTATGACTTTATATTGTCTCTTCATTTGTCAATACCATGTTAAAGCAACGTTTTGGGTAAAATCGTTTCATTTATCATCCGTGTTTTGACTTGTAATTATTAATATGATTACTTAGATCATGATTACATAATTACAGAATATAAATTATGATTTATATATAATACATAATCATAATATACATATATATAATAGATCGATAAATGGAAAGAAATACACCATTAATGGAGACGGTAGGTCATACGTACGCATGAACGTTGTTTTTCGTTTCCTTATTGAATTGAATGGAATTAAGTAGATGAAATACATATATTTATACATTAATACAGTAGAATTATTATGTCACATATTTCATGATTACTTATTATTTATACTTTATAATTATTCTTGAATTGTTAACATGGAAAATGAATCTCATCGCGTCGTGGAGACGGTAATCCGTACGTACGCACGAGCGATGATATCATTACCAAATTTATTGAATGGTATTTTAGTGGATGATATAATATCTCAGAATCAGAATGATGTTATAATAATAACATATAGTTATTCTTTACACCATTATACCCATCCAAGTAAAGTGGTGGTGGAAAAACTGATTACACCACGGTGTGGAGACGGTATTCTGTACGTACGTACGCGCGGTGATATTATTTTTCGTAGGATGGATAAAAGGTGAAATAGGGTTGTTTCATATTTATAATAACATATAAGTATATATGTAATACTGATATTATTACTTTATAAAGAAACAAATAATGAAGAAGAAGTAGAAGAAGAAAGAAACTTGAAAGAGTCGGTAGAAGAGATTACCTCTTCCTTGAGGCACATCCTTTAAACTTCTTCTTAGGGCACTAGAGTTGGTCTTTTGAGAATACCATAACCACTATGATGTAACTGGAGAGCTTGTGAAGAGGAATCTTCTAGGGTTGGCCAAACTTCAAGGCTCAAAAGGGTGTGAAGAGAAGAGGTAAGTGGTGCCCTTTTTATAAGGGTGGAGAGGGGCACCTTTGGAAAAACTTAAAATATTATTTTATAATAAAGTCATATTCAGTTTATAATTGCTTAAAGTTGATTTATTTAGAATATAATGTGGGGATGGGTCGAAATACTATCAACCAATAGATTTTAGACAAGTTTAAGTTACTATTTTAAACCTATCATTTAGATTTAACTCTAAGTTAAATAATTTTACTTTTACTGTGTCTTCTTGTTTTCTTACACTATATGGTTAATAAACATACTATATCAAGCCAAAAGAACCCCAAGTTGTTCATTATTAATATATATAACCTTATCTAAGTTATTTTTCCGAAACATAGATTTTTAAGAATAAAATAATAATTAATAATATAATATTTGTTTTAAAAACTATTTTATATCAATTTTGACACTATTAGGTAATTGATTTTTGTGAAAATCATAACAGCATGATTAGTTCTAAAAAAGATAATTAAATCAATAATAAAATGTCATATTAACTTATAAAATTAGTTTAATTCATAAAAATTATCAGATTACATTTATTTGGGTATTTATAATATCAATTATGTTAATATTTCGTTATTAAGGTAATTATTGCATCACCATTGTGTCATAAATAAATTAAATTATTTAATGTATAAAAATTATAAATAAAATACCATTAGGTAGGAAATCGTTTTTTAGATTTATAATGAATATTTATAGTCGAAATTATGTTATGTATAACCCTATATTAAAACTGTTTCAGTTATTAAACATTGATTTTAACCAATTTAACTCTTCTTTAAATAAAATAATAATAAATGTCCTAATCCAATCCAAGTGGACCTAAAGGGTAATATTTTATTACTAAGGTTGTTTTTGGTCGAATTACACTTATCCAATAGAATTAGGACATGTTTTAGGGTAATAGTAATATCATTTTTACCCTTAATTACCCTATTTACTTTTACCGTGGTAAATAAAAGTAAAAAGTTACTATTCACCAAAAGCTATTTTTATCTTATTGAACAAAATTTTACACCTTGATATTAACCGTGTCTCTCAGATTTTTGAAATTCCACTCACAAAAGTGGTAAAATTATGTTTTATGTAAATTTTCAAATTCTCCTAGGAGGTGGGTAAAAGACGGTGAAAAGTTCAATAAAATTCTTATATATCTAATATTATTATAAAATGGCTCCAATGAATTAAATTTAACTTATATATGTATTGTGTATCAATTTTGACATAAAATAAATTTAAATTAAATAAATAATTATTTAAATAAAAAGTCGGTTTTTAAATTGTAACCTAGTGTTTTCACTATTCATCAAAAATTGAAAGTTTTCGGAAAAATACCAAAATTTCACCCTAGGACAATTTCGATATTACAAATCCAAAAATGAAGTCAATTTAGAAAGTTAAAATTTATAAAATTTCAAAAAGTGGGTATTATTATTCATAACAGCTAGTTTATATAACATATCGTTGTTTAGTAAAACTCAGTATTGCGTACAATACACGCTATAGTGGAAGGTCGCGATTGCGTATTATGCAAGCCAACTCAGGGATACATGTAGTGCAAGCTCTTTTTGGTGTAGCGTACAACACAAGACATCAATGAAATTAAAAAGAATATTTTCATGAAATCTTGGGGTGTTACAAGCACACTCTTGTTTCAGGCTTGGGATAACCTTTCCCTACCCTCTTATCTTGGGCTCATGATAATGTCCCACGTACCCTCGTTTTTTTGGTCTTGGGATGACTGCTCTTTTACCCATTGAGATCATATTACATTAATCATTACCCAATGCATTGGAGGGAGTTATAGATCCCACCTATCACATAATGAAAATTATAAATATATGTTACACAAGATTATACACAAACATCATATCATAACCCATGAAATGAAATGGGTTTCGTAAACAATTAATCATATCATAACTTGTGAAATAGAGATAGCTTTCATAATCACTTAATTATATAATTATAGCCCAACCCATAGAAAAAGAAGTGGATTTCAGAATAATTCTATCATGGTATAACTTGTAAAAGAGGAATGGGTTTCATAAACATATTTAAATCATAAAACATTAATAAAAAGTATAAGAATAGTATCCTTGGTATATATCCCCAAAAACCTACAAGCAAATGCTTATCAAGACTCGACATTAGGTAAGGAGTAAATACTCTTTTCCTCAGCTTTAACCTAATTTCAAAGAGGCTGCATCTCATTTTATCCTTTTTTAACAAAGTAATGAACGTCAAGATGTACCCTATCAAGTAGAGATTAAGGCCCTTTCTAATTTTTATGGTCTTAGGACCCTTAAGTATCATCTTGATCGTAATAAATTTAATATCAGGTGGATCAACGAGGGAAAAAAGAATTCAACACGGTTTCATTGTATACACATGGAAAAAGGCAAAGTGGAACCACAATTCTTCGCAAATTTATGGGGCTCTTCTTAGCTCTAGGAATGAGATTGGAAATGGTGTCTCATGTAACTTTGAGGGGATTTATTCTGGTAATGGGGAGAATAACACTCAAAAAATGATTAATTTTATTGATCCTTTTGTTGATGACATGTAGATGAGACGACAGGTGGAGGTACTTACTCCTTCTAAAACACATACAGCTCTTTTCTCTCTAAACATTGATAGTACCACTGGTCATGATGACTTTACAAAAAAAAATATATGTTCTTTTCTATCATTCATTATCTTTAGGTTATTAATTTTGTCAAATAATTTTTTACTCATGCGTCTATACCTTTCAGTATGAATTCCAACTTCATTGCTTTGATTCCCAAAAAATATAATGCTTTGGATTTTAAGGAATTCAAGCTGGGGGATATTAGGAACACCATTCCAAAAGTTGTTATGAAGATTTTGAATCACATTTTGGGAGAGATTGCTAAAGGGTTTATCTCACCAAATCAGTTTGGATTTGTTCCTAGGAGGAATATATAGAAATATCTGTACACTACTTCATAATTTTTGAATATCATGATAAAAAAGGTGAAGGGTGGGAATATGGCCTTATAGATTGACATCTCTAAGGCCTTTGACACTATGAATTGTGATTTCATCTTTACTTTTCTTAAAATGAATGTATTTTCTCAATGATTTATTAATCTAATTTTCTCTATTATCAAGAGTTCTAGGTTATCCATCATTATTAGTGGGTTGCTGAGGGGTTTCTTTTAGTGTTCCAGGGGGGTGAGGTAGGGGGACCCTCTAACTGGGATTCTCATTTCCATAGATGAGGATTATCTGAGTCGTCGCATCACTGATATTTTTAGTATTTGTCTCTATCACCAAATGATAGTTAGAAGGTATCTTTTCTCCCTCACATATGTTTTATGCAGATGGAATTCTTCTTTTTGGGAAGGCTAAGAAAAGTACTACATCTAACATCAAAAGAATTTTTGGGCACTATGAGGTGGTTTATAAGTAGGCTATCTTTTGAAATAATTCATCAATCATGTTTGGTGAAGGAGTGATTATTTCTAAGTAGAACACGGTGGCTCATTTCATTGGTGTGAAGAGAGGCTCCTTTCCTTTCACTTATCTTGGGGTTCCACTTTTTTGGGGTAAGGTGAAAAGATGTTATTTGGAGAGTATTTCCTCAAAAATTGTTAATCACATGGAAATTGAGAAGGGGAATGTCTCAGGAAGGTATAATTTTCCTGGTTAATTCAGTTATTAATTTAATGTTCATGTATGATTTCTCAGTTTATATATGGCATGGAGGCCTTATTAAGGAATTACAAGTCATGGTTCTTAATTTTATTTAGACTGGATCAGTCCATGAGGGGAAGCTTATTACTATTACTGGAATGAATGTGTGAAGCCAATGAACTTAGGGGGTCTGGGAGTTAAGGATATTTTTATTTTCAATGATACATTGCATAAAAAATTAACTTGAAGACTTATTTCCAGCAGTGACCCATCCCCGAATATTCTCATGTTCAAGTTTGTTAGAAAACTTCAAAATAGGCATTTCATGTATGTTTCTTCCTTAGTCTGTCCAGCAGTCAAGAAGAGTTACTATGAGATTATGAGATGTTCAAAATGGATTTTTTACAAGAAGTCATAATTGAATTGTTAGAGTATTACTTTCTTTTCAAAACCCAATGTTGATGAGGCTGTAATTCCTACTTCTAGGAAGAATGAAATGATTTTTGAGTTATAGGTTGACATTGGCTTGTGTGATATACTGCCTTCTCAACATGTTGTTGTATGTTCTAGGTACCTGTATACTGACTATGATACTTTGATATGGATGCGTACCTATTATGGGACTTTTAGAACCAAATATTTCTATAGATATATATATGGGGCTCCACAATGTTACCTTAAGGGGTCTCTTGCTTCAGGAAGCCCTTTATTCCGCATGTATATTTTCTTCTTATCTAGAAAATTTGGTAAAATAGGATTTCTACTTAAAATATTCTATAAAATAAAGGCATTCATCTTGATTCTATTTTCTTGTTATGTCTTCAAGATGAGGAATCCTTCCCTAATCTATTTGGGTGTTGCTATATTACTAGAAATATTAAGATGTATGTGAAAGATATTTTTCAAAGTTTTTTTTGATTTTTAGAATATGGAAATGTTGTTATCTTCCATTTGTCGCATGAAATATAGCCAATATATTCATTATTTATTTTTAGTTGTTGCTGCCTCATTGATTTCTTTTACTTGGAGGTACGAGAATGACTTGATTTTCAATAATCATGTTCCCTCATTCTATGAGGGTGATTCCTTTATTCATAGAGGAATTATTCTTGCATCCAACATTTAGACTGGGGTAATGTATAGTGATGTCAATGACTTGGTCATTTTGAGGTTTCTTCATATTAGTGGCAGGGTGAGGAAGGCCCTTGTTTCCAAATCTATTCACTGGATAACCCCAATCGCTGGATGGTTAACATTTAATATTCATGGGGTGGTTTCTAGTGTAATAGGGCCTTCGAGTTGTGGTGGTATTTTTTGCACTCATCGGGGTATTATTAAAGGATGCTTCTTTAATTTTATTATCAATGGACTTGAAATTGAGGCTGAGTTGTGGGTGATGATTAAGGAAATTTTCTATGGTTTCATCACTGGATGGAATTTTTTATGGTTGGAATCTGATTCTTCTATGTCTGTTCAAATTCTCAAGAGTCATTCCAAGAATGTCCCATAGAGAATGTTGCTACCCTGGATTGACTGCTTTTGTCTTGTTGAATCTTTATCTCTTGATGTTACACATGTTTATAGGTAGATGAATCAGGTTTCTGATGCTTTACTGAAGAAGGACATCATGGAGGTGAGCTTGTTTTGGTCCTAGATTTTACTAAATTTTTTCTCTGATTTAGTTAAGGCTGATCTCCATGGAGATTGGAATACCCTTCTCTAAAAAGACTCCTTGTAATTTTTTTATGGTACTTTAAGTTTTTAATATAATTTCTTAGGAGTAGGTTATCCTACCTCCTTGACCTTTTGGTTATCACCAAAAAAACATTAAGTTATGTGAAATTATTTTATCTTATATGGAAAATGATTTTGAAATATCACGTGGAACATTTCTTGAGGAAAATAAATTTTCATTGAAAATAAATTTTTATAAATAAAAAATGATAAAACATTTTGGAAGTAATTTCATTCGGAAATAAAATTCAAAACATATGAATGGATATTCAAATAAAATAATGGTCACAATGGCTATAAATCCTATTCAAGCCATACATGTTAAAAAATATTCCTTTCACACATTCGGTAAAACCTAAGAATAAAATTATTTGGAAAACAACATGAAGATTAATTTTAAAAAATTATATAAAATGTAAAAATGTGTCAAAATTTCATTAATAAATCATTTTAATAATGTTAAATATATTTTTGAAAGCATTTTAAAAAAACATGGTTTTGGAAGAAAAAGGGTTTTCAACCGAAGAGAGAAATAAAGAAATTGTTTATTTAAAAATATTTTTTGATCTTTTTAGTACATAAAGATTGGAAAATGAATGGAAAAAAATTATTATAAAAATATAACTATAGGATATTAAAATTCATGAGTTTCTTGTGAGATGTATTATAATATTTCATTATTGAATCCATAGTCATAAACAATCCCAATAAACAATGAGCTTTTAACGTAAAACTCTTCCCACTTTAGTAATTATGAATTATGTGAAACATGATTGAATAACATTAAATTAGAATTTTTATATGATTAAAATGAGTATATTAATGATTAAAATTTCAGATGGTTAGTATATACACCTCACAGATGAAGATAGGTGTATAACATAACTTATGTCTCAAAGAAGAAAAATTGTGACGAAAATCATTTATTGATTTTTTTAACTCTTGAAACATAAAATACATGAAACATATATCCAAAAATGGATATTTAAATCTAAATAATTTTAATAAGAATCATCATAAAATATATTCACAGAATGTATATACACCACATAAAAGTAACACATGGTTAATTTGGATTATGGATTGTAGAAAATCAAAGTGATATGGAAACCCCTTAACATAAGACTCAAATTCATTTGTACATATTAGAACCCCTATATAATAAATGAAATTTTACTATAAATATATCACATAACCATAAATATATATATACATCATACCATATATATTTTACTTAGGACCTTTTATTACCCTTTTAATAACAATTTGTTTTTAAAATCACATTTCAGGTAACAACCGCTTTGTTTTTCGCATATGTTTTGACTTGTAATTTTTCGATCCTGTTACTCAAATCAGGGTTAAAATATCTCTCTGATAATAATAATAAAATCGATGTAATATTTATACGTCAATTATACCTTTAATACTAATCATAAAATTTGGTTTTGATAAATGAAGTACGTTATGATCATGGATATGGTAGGTCGTACATATGCATGAGTAATGTTTCCAATTTTCAACCATCATTATTGAAATACGGTAAGTAATATATTAAATTTATAGAATTATAATAACACAATAAATAAAATTTTACTTTTTTTAATATGATAATACATATCATCCATGTGGTGTGGTGGTGAATGGAGAGTCACATCACTTCGTGAAGGTGATAATCCACATGTACACGAACAACATCATCATCTTTTAATGGGTGAAAATGTAAGGACTAAAATTATTTTTTATTCTATAAGAATTATATATATGTTCTGAATATTATAATTATTTCATTTATATAACATATATTTATTAAATTTTTCCTTATTATCTTCCATGTAAAGTGTTAGTGAAAACGAATCACATAACTTCAGGAGGTGGTAGACTGCTATACACACGAGCGATGATATCGTTTCCCCTACAAAATGGAAAGAAAAAAGTTATATATGATATAATGACTAAATATATATAATTATGTTATAAATATCATATATATACTTCATATCCATCATCATAACCATATTTTAAAGTTGTTAATGGAAAAAACAAATGACATCAGTTTGCGAGATGACAGTCCACCGTAAACACAAACAATGTTTCTGTAACCCACTTTGTGGAAGTGGAGATGGTTGTATTTCATTACACTAACATAAAAACACATAATTTTATGGAATATAATTATATTATTCTATAATCAAGGTTTAATAATAATTTAAGTAGGTGGAGGAAAAATAAGAAAAATTCTTATTGAAGAATGCTGCCACTTTTTCAGGTAACCTCATTAGGTTTAAGAAAACATTCTTCATTGGTTAGATTTATTCCCAAAGTAAGGCTTATAGGATGAGATTAGGGATTTTTTGAAGTTAATGTTTTATGTATTTTTCTAACCAAAAATGATTTTAAGGATTGATGAGGAGAGAATAGATGGTGGCCTTTTATAAGTTAGGTGAGTTGCATACTTATATTTATTTGAAAATAAAAAGGTGTACCCACATTTTTATCATGAAAAAGGATCTAAATTTGTTTATTATAGATACTTTTATGTTATAGGGTATAAATATTTCCATACAATCTATTTTAGAAAAGTTTTTATGTTATTTTAACAATTATATTTTTAGTTTAACCGATAGTAAACCCATTTTTACCTTAACAGTGATAATTACTTTTTAATGTCTTCACTAATTATTTTTCTAAAAAATATATTCATATTATTATATAATATAAATTATTATTATTATTAAAAATATTAAATCCATTTTTCTAAATTCAATTCATATAAGTGAAAAAATTTGATTTAAAATTAATCCCATAGATGAAATGGTAAAGTGGGTTTTTAAAGTGAAAATGTCCAAATGTTTACATAGTTTTTATATCTTTTTTCAACAAGAAATTTATTATTTTATGAAAAATTATATTAAATGATATAATATTAAATGAATTTTACTTTAAATCAAATTTAATATATAGTTAAACTTTTTAAATAATTTAAACTAAATGGTGGTTCATAATTAAAATTCACTATATATAACTATTTATCAAAAAAAATATTTTGGAAATTACCAAATAAATCACCCAAAAAATATTTTTACATTATTACTTCAAAAAAAAATTATTTAACGAAATAATTTTGTTTAAATGTTTCAAAAATTGTTTTTAAAAATAAGTACGTAAAAATGTGACAAAGCTGTTTTTAGAAAAATATAGTTTTTTAGTGTAAAATAATATTCATTCTTATCTCTTGTATGGAAAAATAAAAGTTGAATGTTAAATAGTTGATTGAATTTATAATATATAAATTTGATTGAAAACATTAACCAAAATTGATTTATTTAATTTATTTAAAATAAACATATTTGTGCACACAAAAATATTTTTTTTAGAAAATGACACAATTAATTTTAAAATATTTTTTATTTTCATATTTAATTAATTTAATAAAAAATAATTCATTATATATGATTTTATAAACCATATATTTTCATTATTTATTAAATCTAATGTTTAGGTGGTTATTATCATCTTAAATGATAATTTCTTAACAGTAAGGGTGAATTGTATTAAAATATGTATTGTGTGTGATGGTAGATAAAAGGAGTAATACATGTAATGCAAGCTAAAATCAGTATCTCATGTAATGAAAAATATTGAAATGATTAAATTTTTTTGAAAAAAATATTATAATTTTCTTTGAGTTGTTATAATGGATGAACCCTAACCCGATTTTAGGTGGTTTTCTTGTTGATTCTTGATTTTGAGGGCTCATGAGTCATGTTGAGGTTTGTATTTTATTTGGAAATTTAAGGTAGTGGGATTTATTTTGGTTCTAGTTAATATTTTATTTTCTCTTCAACGTTGGAAAATTTATAAATAGAGATTTTTTAATTTTTTGGTTTCCTATATTTTTCTAGTGCACTTTGGACCTTTTTGAGGTTGATTCAGGCCACCATTATTGAAGGTGACTTGTATGTGTATACCTAGGTAAGAATATATATATATATTCCCTCTTTTTACATATTCACTCATAGATTTGGGAATGTGTGAATTTTTTCAAAGGGTATATATATATATATATATATATGTGAAGGTGTATATGAAAGCAAGTGTGAAATGACTATTGTCAAAAGCATCATGGTTTCAGGTAGGTACCCTATGTCTAAACCTTTAAATTTAATTCCTTGATTTATTATGTGTTTCCAATAGGTTTGTCTATAATTATATAATATTTATATATTATTAAGAATTATTTTTGTCTTTGGAAAATTAATTATTTTTTATTCAAATATTTTTCTTAATCATCCAATAAGTGTTTTCTTTAATTATACATGTTTTTAACCTTTTTTGAAATGTAAGACAATTCAAATTACCAATTGTTTTTCTCAATGGTTTATATCCTAATGTGGTAATTTCCTAAAGTTTTTTCAAAAATAAAAGTGTTTATTTTTTAAATGGTGAGGACTAGTAATCCCCTTGAAATGTTTTAAGGAAATGAAAACCCCTCTTAAGGAATTATCATTGAATCAGAAACATGGTATTTTACAATATGTAGGAATCCCTGTTAAAGGGGTTTATAAATTACTGTGTATTTGGAAAGAAAAAACGGGGTTTCACTTAATATGGGTGTTTATAGGTGATATGTGGACAGTTTAATTTGAGTAAAGAATGTGATATGTATGTATACAAAAACCTAATGAAAACTCACCTATATTTGGTCATGGAACATGGGAATCCTAGGTTTCTAGGTGGATTGACTTGGAAAAGTACACTAGGAATTACCCACCCTACCTAGTTGAATTACTTTAAAACACTATGTAATCTATGATAGTGTGAATTGGTTGGCTCTAGATAAATAAAAATCATTTACATCCATGACTGATCACCAGGAGTATGGGGATCCTAGGTCCCCTCTAACCCTAGAGACATTGCAATTTTCCACGTTACTTAATCTATTTTTATATTGTTTTTATGGTATTAATTGAAAATGATCATTTGATTTGTTTCCTTTTTATATCTAAAATAATAAATATCATGTTTACTTTTTTTACTATTATTCATCCATACTGAGACACCTATTTTAGAATTGGTTATCATTTATAAGGTATTTATTAAAATATCTTCCATTCTATAAAAAATGATTTCAAAACATGATATAAAGTGTTTTTATATAAAATAAAAGATTTTTATTTTTTCCTTTATAGAATAGGAAACAGTATTATTTATATATCTTATTGTCAAACTAGAACTGTTTGATTTATCTTTAAAGGTAAGACATCAATTAATTGTTTACTTTTGGAATTACTTCTTGAAATTTTAAATGCTCAGGCCTATATTTATTATCATTTTTCCAGTTTCAGTTTTTATCCAACTCTCATTTTCTCATGGAGCATGTGTAGTTCTATGGTTGCATGTGATTTTTGAGGTCACATAGAGGTATTTTTAGAAGTTTTTTATTTCCTTTCCACTTACAGTTTTTCCTTTATTCTATTTATTTATTTATTTATGTATTATTATGGACAAATAATTAAAATAATTGAGTATTCCTAATTCCTGAAACTAGTTTGTAGCTCATGTTTACTGGGAAAATCTCTCAGGCATTATTGTAGGCTAGATCGGGAGAGTCATTTTGGGTTTACCTGGGGTGGTTCATGAAATAAGGGTGTCAGAAAATTACCCCTTGTTATTTGGTGATTTCTAATAGTCTTTATTTAAGGTTCATTGAAATTAATTAGTATGTAATGGGTAGGTTCTTGGTCAACATTTATATAATGGAAGCATGAATTTCCATAGTGTTCTGGGATGGTTGTGCATCAAAAATTGAGCTTGGATCTCAGTTATATTTGATTTCTTCTATTTTTGATGGAGATATTATGGATAGTTTTGGGACTTTGTTGGTTTTTTTTATAGGAATTCAAAGATTTTCATGACTATTGTTTATGTTCTAGAAAACCATGTAAATACCATGAAACTACCTATTATGACATTCATTGTGATCACCTAGTTGGAACATAGTCCACCGAACCATGTTTCCAAGAAATGTATAGTGGTTGTTCCTATAAGATTTTGGTATTTCTGATTGATTATTGGATTTAATTTTTTCTTAGTTGTTTTTTTATTAGTTTTGGGGAATTTTCATTGGGTTTTAAAATAGTTATTGGTTTATTGAAATTGAATTTAAAAAATTAATTCCTTGGATTATTTGAAGACAAAATGGGTTCTTTTGAAAAAGGAAAGTGTCTTGGGAACTATTTGGGATCTTTTAAAGGATTTATCACATGTGAATCATGAATGGATTTGGATTTTTTTGGGGATTTTAGATTTTTTTTGAATTATGAAATATTAGTTTCTTGGGAATTTGGAAATGTGTTTTCTAATAATATGTAGTATCTTTGAAAATTGGCTAGGAATTTGAAATATGGGTTGGATGTTTTCTAATAAAAATGGAAATGTCTTATTTTGGCCCTTGGAATTTC